>OX122883.1:64202457-64886475 GCA_944738645.1 Eristalinus sepulchralis
CCAGCTGCAACCAGTTATTTTCTAACTTTACGACATATCGTATCTTAAAGTGTGTTGTGAACATTCATAAGATCTACTTAGAGATTTAATGTTTGGTTTAGACAACTGACTTGAGTGACAATCAATCAGTTTACCCATGTCTGAGCAAAACTAAAGCTTCTTTCGGAAGACAAGGAAGTAACAAATAATAAAAAATATATTTTTACGACATATTTAAATGCACATGTTTCTTGAACTTGAGCAAAAATGTCTCGAAAACCACAATACGAACACATCTGGTCAAGAAGATTAATTAACCTTCTTTCTTGTGTGGAACTGAGGGAACTTGAATAACATGTACCACGAAAATGGTATGGCGTTCAAGGTTCATTCAGAAATAATTTCATGCAATAATTTATTTGCCTTCACGAGCGAATTGAGGGCACTTCTGTTGTACATATTTTCAAAAACTATAAAGACGTTGAAAGCAGGACGACCAAGCTATATTCTGTTTGTCCCATCATTACAAGTGGTTGATTCCCCCAAGTCCCACAATGAGCTGAATTTAAATCAACGAAGAGTAACAAAACTACAAAGGTTTATAGAACCTC
This sequence comes from Eristalinus sepulchralis, assembly GCA_944738645.1. Classification (NCBI taxonomy): domain Eukaryota; kingdom Metazoa; phylum Arthropoda; class Insecta; order Diptera; family Syrphidae; genus Eristalinus; species Eristalinus sepulchralis. The sequence continues at coordinate 64,203,048 of OX122883.1, forward strand.
TACCCGCGCTCTTTAACTCTTCTCAATCAATACTCGCCACCAAATGAAAGTAAAACACCATCAAAAGATGTTGACCAATCCAACAAGGTAAACATCGCCTCACCTAGAATTGTACCCATCACTGATCATTTCACACCGTCTGAAAGGTGTGTTAACTAAGCAAACAAAAAAAAGCAACAAACGCCAAGTCAAGAGAAACTGCAATTGACACTTCGCAGTGGCGTCTAACTAATTTGTCTGCCAATGCTAGAGGCAATGACTTCTTCATTTCCATGAACCATGGTGTCTTGTCTGCGCATTCATACGTAACCCAAATTATGTAACAGCAGTCGAGTATGCTCGTCGCCAATAGATACCACACGCTTCACTCTCCTATTTGGACACTACCGCTGGTGACGGTAAACAACAATTTAAATATTTTTTTTAGGTGGGCTTCTTCGGGCCCGAGCTGCCATAACGCTGACCGCAGAAAGACAACAAATTGAAGGCAATGCCTCTAAAAGGGGCCCCTCGCCCCGCTACATCAACCGCCAGCCAGATCCTCATGCCAAAAATGTCCAAATGCTTGTACATAAATAAATTGATGATGACGGCTATTTTGGCGGGTGTCGTCGCTTAAGCCAAATTAAAGTAAATTGATTTGACAAACAGCAACAAGACAGCACTACCAGTAGCGGAGCGGCAACCCCGCTGGACTCAATTGACCCAAGTGGGCTATCTAAGCTGTTTTCGTTGCAACGTCTCTCTCTCTCTCTGCCTCGCTTACATTCTCTTAATTAAATAATTAATTGTAATTGAGTTGATTCGAAACGTCAAGTGTCCAGCAGGAGGGCCGAAAACAACCACACATGCTCTGCTCATATCGAACTAATTAAAAGTTGTTTACAAATAAAGTTCTATTTCGTCCGCGATTAGTCACCCATTCTCGCGGCTTGGAATGACATAAAATAGGTTGTGGATTTTTTTTTATTTGTTTTGGCTATTTTCTAGCTAGCCGTGCTTGAGCTCGGCTTTTAAGTCGAATCGTGATAAGCACCCACAGCACGATGGTGTTAATTATCATGTAATTAAAATTTTAGCGATCGTAAAGAATATGATTAGTTTTCTTTTTTTGCCGTGAAGCGTATCGCACATCGGTTACCGGTGAAGATATCTGATAAGTTTTTATTAATTTTTGGAGGGATTTGATCTGCTTTAGTTTGCTTGACAAAAATTTAGTGAGAGACCGTGCTATTACTCTGTCATGATGGGGACATTGTATGAAGATTATTGATAGCGTCAACGATTTTAAAATGTAGGGCGAGGAGATAAGAGCGGTAGGAGACAAATATATAAAATAACTAGGCCGTGAGACATGGGATTGATACCGGTATTATTTGGAAATTACATTTGGCATGCTAAATACGTTGCATTGTTATTCAGCTGGCGGCATTCCGCGAGAGAAATCTAAGGTGAATTGTTGGAAAACACACGGAACCCTACGTTGTCGCCTCAGATAAAAAAACAAGCTTCCTTAAAAAAATTTGATGTGGTGAGGATAAAGATGCATGCAAATGCCACCTCAGCAATTTCTTTTAAAGCAAAGTCCTGGCACCTTCCTTAAATCATGCTAATTTCCTTTAAAACCAACTGTCCTAAACAATACATATGACTATAATTGTAAATAAATGATATTTTGTAATACATTTTAAAAAATAGTGTCAAAATCATTCAGAATATTCTGAAACTGCAGATTTTTGGGCTAGGTTATATGTAAAGTTTTTATAGACACTGTATGGATTGAATTTGCTGTTGTTTTGGCTCCTATTAAGCTTATGAGTGATCACTGCTTGATGGTCCATACGGACGGATTGGTTTTAAACCTTAAATAAATAAATTGGGTGGCGTAAGAGTCCTCATATGACGCTTGATGTTAACTCCTCACAAATAAGAGGGGCCTTATTGAAAACTTCAAACAGCCAAATTTAATATCTTTTATTGGCGAAAAAACACACAATTCTCAAGTTACTAGCTCAACTAGGGTCCAGGTATTGAGCGTAGACGTCCGACGTGTAAGGCGACATCCTCAAACTACTAGGGTTGCGCTCGACTAAGCTTGTCTGATGTTTCTCGCTTTTATGTTTTCATTTGTAATTTTGGATCAAGTTAGGTACAATTTTTTTACGAAGGATTGACATTGGTATAGGCACTCAGAAGCTCTGTCTTGGTGGGTGTAATCTATAATGTTCCCCTGTTGCTGTTTCTCTTTTTCTTTCATAAAAGAATAAAAAATAAAAACAACAATGGATTTATTAAATAAAGCTTTTCCTTTTAATGCTCTTCTAAGCTAATGTCGCCAACACAGAAGTACTCTGCAAAAATCTACAAAAAACATTATTTCTGGCAATGGTTGATTGTGTATTTAATAACTAGTCATCGCTGAAACTAAATTAAGGATAGGTTGTATTTGCGAAGGAATCGCTGGCATTACTGTAGGTTGAAGGTTCGTCGGATGGATTCATATATAGCCAGAAGGTAAACTATACATCTACTCATGATACTATTTTGATTTTTAAATGAAAGTCTATATTTTTCATATCTACACTTCTTCGGTGTAGAACGGTACCAGGTTTCTTTACTTATAAACGCAGAACAGCTATTCCTCATCTTGATCCATACGTTTCCTACAATGTTTGTCATAAGACTAATCTTCTCGAAGCGTAGTGTTCCAAAAGCACGGCTCCAAGGTTACTTAATTTGCTATTGCTCAGGCTAGAAGTGGGTGGCTGTAGTTTAAATTTTTGGTAACATCTGCCTTAAACATCGGGAAGGGCTTAAATGTATCCATCTCTTCCTAGGCGTGGTTATGGCAGGTTCTAAGTTCTTTGTCTTCAAGGTTCCTATTTGTTCAAAATCGTTGGTGATGATGGGGACAATTTGTGTTTCCTTCTTGGGTAGCTCATCTGCTTACAAATCCTGTTTCCAAGAACCCAGCACACCATAAGGCTACATTGTCTTCATATCTCGTTAAAAGACTTACAGCAGAGTCGTATCAAATTAATATTTTCAATCCTATGAACACTGACTCTAATGATTTATTTGCTGTCTGACTATTAGCCTTAACCAACTGATGTTTTCTGTTCCGCGACTAAGGACTACGTTTTCCCTTGACGTCACGCTTTTCGAAGATCATTTTTTTCCGCTTGGAAAACGCAACTAAACCTGAGACCTGTAAGTCTAAAGGATGATGATTAGTAAGACCAAAGCTAAATTACGAAATAACGTCATGCAAAATAAGTGATATGTTTTCGGATTGGGCTAGATTTATTTAAGTAATGAAATACGTTCTTAGTGTATCGGTTTCTTTTGTCATAAGATGTTCTCTTCTTTGAGTGATTTTCAAGCGTAGAAAAATGTAAAGTTTTCGTAGACTTACGATTTTTTTTTTTAATTTAGGCACGGAAACGAAAACAGTCATTTAAATTCTTTTATCCCTTTTATTTTTTTACGCTATGTGAGATCAGTCATTGTCCCTTTTTCGCTCCCATGTATATTGGGCCGTTTCCGATTAAAGAGCACGTTCCTAGAAATACTAATTTTAACTATTTGTCAAGCTGCTAAAAGAATACAAAATCGGAATTAAAATTGCGCTGCGCCCTTTGTTCAATTTATATTTTTCTTACTTTGTGTACCCAAAAAACACTCTAAAATTCTTGTACAGAAATTAACATCCAAATTAAGAAAACAAAATACATTCTTTTACACATCCCCAGATACCAACCGATGAGCGGCAATCTAATTAATTTTCACATTTAATTTGTTTTTCGTTTTCAGTAATCAAATTTAAATATGATTTGAGACATTTTCCGATCGGTTGACGTCAATGCCAGTCGAAAACACAAAAATTCCTAAACTACCATGAGTTCTATAAACTCAGAAACGTGCATACATCAGGTGATTATTTTCTTCAAAACAAGCGGAGAACGGCAAAGAGAATAAAAGCAAGTAGAAATAAAATAAGAAACCAAAAAAATGCAAAAATAAACTCAACTAAAAATAGGATCAGTGTAATATTCGCCGCTTCCTCGGAGAGCGCTTTGAAACAAACCAAACAAGAAATTACACTCCACCTTCGCGTTCTTTGATGCGAGAAGCATTGTTTTGCAATCAGCAAAATGTTTACACTCAATGTACTCGCTCGCGTGAGTGTGTGTTGCGAAAGTGGACGGAAAAAATGCGGTTGGATTAGCATTTGGCATCACGGAAGCACTGCTACAAAGGAGTGATTGAGTAGGTTTCCGATTTACTCTGCGGGGGAAATCATCATAGGCGTGTGTTAATCAAATCACTGTGTCTTTGGTCTGTTCGAGATAATTGCTAGTCAATTGACTGTCCTTCGCCCTTTGTGGTCTGTCTTCGATTTCAATTTGCATATTGTGTCTAATTGGGAATATACTTTTTTTTACAATCGACACTAGCAAAACGTGGCTTTGAAAAGGGGGCTTTTTGATTGCGTATCAATGTTGCTCAAACCAAAGCATATTAGTAGGGTGGTGGACTTCCACTGAAGCACCCACATGTACATGTACGTTTCAGGCAAAGTCGTTTCGAATCATTGTATATATATTCTAAGTACAGTACAACACAAGAATAAGGTTCAAGTAAGCGCAGCAGGTTAGGTTAGACATAGAGTTTGCAGAGATTCCCTTCATAATGTAGAATGTATAAAACGGATAGTGTCAGGGCACATCTATGTATGTATATTCATATGCAGCAGGGAAGGTGAGAAAAGTAGATAGAAAAAAAAAAATTCTCAAGCGGTTGCAAAGAATGAATTACTACTTGTGAAGGAGCTACTCAGACAGCATTTTCAATCTCAAGATACCTTTCAAAGCCCAACAGCTATTTGACGGATTCTAACTCACGCGTCGTACACAATACACATTGTGTAAGATGCCTAACCGCGGCATATGAGTTTCGATGGTATAATATTCTCTCAGGACCGTCAGTGCATTAGTAGTCCTAGCAAGGATATGTAAGGAGATATTTAACTTCTTCCTCTCTTGACCTCGGATTTCAACTGATAGAATTTATATTTTACACACCGTTAAATATGTGTGTTGTTAAAGTATACCTCACTTGATGAAAAATGATTTCGGAAGTCAAAATGTTGTTGGTGAGTGAATTTATTTAAGTCTAAAACGAGATGTATCTTTGCAGCAGGGCCAAATGGAATTCGGTTTTTTTTCCTGTTCGATTAGGTGGCCTTAAACAAACTTCTGATTTATCTATATCAACTAATTCCCCTACTTGCTTATGGAGGCGTCTTTTACATATTTACCTATGACACAGAAGAGCGTCTGTTTGGAGGGACATGATAAATTAAATTCATCTCTAAGTGTCTTTGGCAAGTACAGCTTACGTTTAAGTTGAGTTGTAAGTTGACCAGCTATACATTTATTCGCCCCAAGTTAATAGCATGGGGCAAAAAATTAAGTAATTCAAATTAAAATTAAATACAGACAAATCACAGAAGGCTCCCGTTTAAGAATCCTCGATAGTATTCGAATTGTCCGTATGCAGGTTGTAAAGAAGATAGAAGAAAGTTTGGCCAATATATTTTTCTGTTATGTATACAATATAACATCGTTCAAATGACTGTCGCGGCCTTACACGGTAAAAGTAAACCAAGAAGTTAAATGCACTTGTGTGGGTTCAGTTGATTCAATCGAGGCAAGGATCACTTATTCCTCAAGAAAGTCCTACAAAGAAAAAGATTAATAGCATGATATTAATTGTCAATACAAGGAACCTCCGAAAATAACTGACATCTTACAACTAGCATCGTTTTGTGGATACCATACACGAGCGTCTTTCACATGCACATCATTTAATATGCTACGTTTTTTTTTGCATAGCTTTGCAAAGCTTAACGCCTTTGAACCATTACAAGAGGAAATGCGGATATGAAAGTCCTGTCCTTGAATGTGCTGAATACAAAGTGAAGAAGTGTATCAAGACAAGACATCATTCTTATGCAGAAGATTTGTTGGCTTCTCTTCAATTAACAAAAACAATCGTCTTCTTTGATTGTTCGCGATCCTTCCTAGACTTTTAATTGCAACAACCGATTGCAACACTGATGTTCTTCTGTTGGATAGCTCACTTTAGGCCGGTATACAATTTCTTAATTAGTTGCTTGGTCACCTTATGCGTGGTACCGTTCGATCAATCAATGGGCAGCCATAAACTTTAATGCCGTCTTCGAACGGTGATTTTGTTAAGCGTCTTATGATAGCCATACATTTGGAGACTTTGTCAGATACGATGCAGCAAAAAACAACAGAAAACCAACTTGTTTATATATTTCTTCAAATTAAAACCGCTATCTCCGATCTACACCGCCTGGTGACACACTTGTAAGGTGTCGACTCCAATATCGTGCCTAGCTGAGCAGCTCGTTCTGTGCCCAACAGACTTGGTCTTAGTCACTTTCGATTTTTATTCTCTACGAGAGATTTGTATTTCTTTTTTTACGATTTCCAACGATATCAAATTTACGATTGAGTCTCGTAAATTCAAGATCTTATGCAGATCTAATCTGATATCCCGTGCTTTATACGGAGATTGCCTTTTAAGAGCATCGAAATTAAGCGGGGATTGGGCAATGAATAAAATAGTACAAGTTATTAGATGGCCTTTTGTTTTGGTTTTTATTATGCATTAATTTTAAAGCGCTTATTGTGGAGTGCGATTGTAGATACGAGTTTTTTTTCTAGGAGCTGCCACGTCATGCTGAAATGTTGTAATGATATTAGTAGATGGGTACCAACTAACACTTATCACCGGAGAGTAGTGGGATCATTAGTTTTCGAAAAAAAACTGTCAGATCGTGTGATCGGATTTATATAAGGAAACGAAAACAGGCTCGCCAGACAAAACGGACAGAAGAATGGTAAAACGTGGGGTTTGTGAATTCAATGTGTCTTTTTTCCAAACCATAGGCAAGTGTATGAACTCGTGCGTTCTTTTTATTTCTTGAGATGAATTAAAGATTTATTATGGTTTTGTGACGGAAAAAAACGTTTTACCGATGATGCATGGAAAAAACTCGGTGGGGTAACGCCAGGGATGTCTTGCTTTCATATAATAAAAATTTGTCTGCAATCGTTTGTATATTGAGTTTTCAACTTATTTGATTATTAAAGCTGTTCCCTGCTTTGAAAACCTCTCTGGAAATCATTAAAAAGCTGACCTATAAATTACTTATTTCCAAACTGCCTATAGACATAAATTTCGATGAAGATTCCTAAACTACAAAAATATTTTAGATTTTGTTTAGATTTTTGTAATTGTTCTACTTCACGGTCTATGTGTTGCAGAACTCAAGAGAAATGCACTCCATCCTTTTGAGCATCATGGTTAAGTTGTAGGCACACATTTCTTCTTCTTCTTCTTATGGCGCTACAGTCCGGGGTGGACCTGGGCCTCAACCAACATGCCTCTCCAGCCAGCACGATCTTTCACCAGCTGCCGCCAGTTGCGCACTCCAAGTTGGTTGAGGTCCTTCTCCACTTAACATTTAACCGCATAAAAGTTCGGGCACGCGTGTTACAGAGGGGAACACAAACTTATCGCTGCCCACGCCAATAGCTAACATAGATAGTTTCAATCGTGTATCGTTTTGTGTACTACAGATTTTTTGTCCTAGGTCAAAGATTTGATGGGCTTTTTACAAATACACGTCCACATTTACATACATTTAATACAAAGATTAATTTATGTCTCTTTTAAATTTTTCGGATAAGTTCGTCATGCTTCCTTTATTCAATGTTCAATGTTTTATTCATGTTACGGAGTGATCTGTCTTCTGTAATCGCATTGTTATCAGTGAGATCCACGATAGATCAAATTTACACACTGGAGAAGATCCAAAAAATGTGACCATCTTTGCGACGATTTTAAAACCTCATATGGCAGCGTGCATATATGGCATGGCTAGTTTTGGTATTCCTTCCATACTCAACGGTTTGTGTAAGATGACGATAGAGAACTCTTGCTGATCGGTAAAGATCAGAGACATTTAATATCAACTAATATTTTTAACAAGGCGATTTGACTTTATTGAATATTATTTCTGAGAATATCTTCGAAAAGTCCATTCAACTGCTCACTTACGCAAATGAAAGTCAAGTGATTTGACGAACACAGCAAGCAGGCGTTTCCTATGATTGAAATGGTTAAATAAAGTGACCTCGAATAAGGCAAAGCAAAGCCGCTTAGCATGGACTACGTGGACAGAACTTCACAATGGGCAACAAAATCTTTAAGGCAGTTAGGTTGTCTACCTTGACTTTTTTTTTATCCAAAATGAACTGATTTATGGAGTCTCCTTACGAAAGCCGCCCTCTATAACACCTTTACAACACCTGTCCTGAAGAATGGGAATAGATGATATTAAAAGTGGATGATATTAAAAGTGGATTAGAAAGTCCTAGTTACTTTGCGAGAGGTAACCTAAGTGTGTGATCTTTACCCCTGTTCGGTTACAAGGCATTTATGACGCCTTATCACTTGTATACAACCGCAACGTTTGTGGTCGCTGGATCATGTTTGGCCTACGTACAAAACTGCTACAGCTTTGAGTTATCAAATCCGACAGTGGAACAATGCAGCAGACAACGACCGTGTTTAAAGTATGCAATCCATGTGTAGAAAAATTGCACTAAGCTTGAAATGATAAATTGGAGGTGTCGTTCGAGCTGGGGAGACTTTTAAAAGTGTTTAAAGCTCTCTTGTAGTCTGCTCACATACATGAATTTTGCCGATTATATTAAGTTTTCTTTATTCGTTCACACTCAATAAAACGCCGATGTTTAAAAAATCGTGAATTCTTTATTATAATATTATAGAATAACACATCTGCCAGATGACCGCCGCGGCTTTGGTGGCTCATACGCGATCTTTTAATGAAATTTTCAATGACCGTTTTGAATAAATGATTGGGTATATCATCCATTCCAATTTCCTCTTTTAAGGCTTGAGTCGTCGTCGGCTTATTCGCATAAACCATCCACTTCAACAAACCCCAAAGAAAAAAATCCAATGGTGTTAAATCGCATGATCTAGGTGGCCAATTCTGGTCTCCAAAATCGAAATAACACGATCGGGAAATGACTGATGCAGCAATTAAATTGGTTCCCTGACTGTTTGAGATGTGGCGGCGTCAGGTTGAAACCACTTCCCCTCCACATTAATTTCTTCAATTCTAGGCACGAAAAAATTGGTTATCATTTCACGATACCGAACGCCATTGACTGTTTGCGCTTGACCTGACTCATTTTCATAAAAAATAGATCCAATGATTCCTCCATCCCAAAATCCACACCACACAGTGAAACGTTGAGGATGCATTTGCTTCTCGTGGATCACTCGAGGATTTTCCTCGCCCCAAATGCAACAATTCTTCCTATTGACGAAGCCATCAAGATGGAAATGGGCCTTGTCACTAAAGATGATTTTATCGGCAAAATCAGCATTTTCATGTTGTCTCTCCAATACAAAATTAACGAACTCCCTTCGCTGTGCATGGTCGGCTGGCTTCGGTTGCATAGTGGTCGCTGCATAGTGGATTTGGAAACAGCAATTTGCTGAGCTCCGTGTCGAATTGAGGTGGATGGAGTTTGAGCGACATCATCACGTACTGCTGCGATATTTTCGGTCGATTGACCTGGTCGAAGGCGCCTTGTTGTCTTTACATCAGTTACAGACCCAGTTTTAGGAAATTTTTCCATTAATCGCTTTACAGTTGATTCTTTTGGAGCATTATTGTAACCCCAAATTGATTGCAATTAGCGAACTGTAGCCGCAAAACTTTCACCATTTTGCTAAAACAATTTCACAATGAGAATGCGTTGTTCATTCGTGTAGCGCTCCATTTTTAATAATCTTATACCTTCTACTAACAAACAGTAATAATTGTTCAAATGTCAAACAATAACAAATCGAATTGCGCCAAATTTAAATCTTGCGTTCTTGTTGGGACACGCTTTATTTATTTCCAATACATCGTAGTTCGCTATTTGTTTCAAACAATCTTAAAAATGTCGATAGTTAAAAAACAATACTAGGAGCAATGTGAATTCACAGATTTCGTCAATTTCTCTGAATAACAATTCACTATTCTCCGGTGTGCTAACAGAGAATCGCACCTCATCATTACTAATCATGCTTCTGATGCTAGATAACTTAAGGTCCGTAACTTTTTGCTTATCGAAGGGCAGCTTATAATAGGACAACAGTTGCAATAGCTGACAACTGAAGACAATCCCCATTAGAATTAAATTCTGCGCTTGTTGTTGTCTTGCTTATGTATATCCTATTATGTCCTATTATTTATATATTATTATTAATATATAAAATATAGGATTCACAGTAAAAAATAACACATCAGTCAAGTTTGTTATTTAAACTCAATAGTGTTCTTATCTTAACTGGGCTTCATTTAGCAATTCGAATCACTTTTCATTTTTATTTATCTTACAAACTTTCAAAATAGGCATACATAAACTAGCCTGACTGCTTCATATTAAATTCAAACGATCCTTAAAAAAAACATTTTTGACGAACCAATCGTCGCGATGCCTTGAATTGTTGGCTGTAAAATGTACAACAAATTTCCGCTCAAAAGGCATTTCGCTGTCGAAGCATCAAGGTCAAGCGGCTTACATAAAACCATCTCGCTATGGAATAGCAACGATAAAGTTCTTAAGAGATTTGTTTGTGATAAAATACCCAACCCCTCTCCGTCTCTGTCATGGCCCATCATTCATCATATTCCAGGCACTCGTTAAATAGCCCACACGAACACACTTTAATGATTTCAATGATGTTTAGCACAAAAATATAAACAAATGCCAGAGGCCAGACCCAAGCATATGAGACCTACAATTGATTTGTTGATCCCCCGAAATGCTTCTCTCCCCAAACAGTGAAAGTGACCATCTTCCACGCACCCTGTACACTTACCTGCTTCAACATCTCCATGGACTGTGTGTAGAAAATGCTGTTCCTTTTATACTTCTGAAGGAAAGCATTAATCAACTCCGCGATCAACGCATCGTCACCACCACCATGAACAGAGCCGCTATCTGCCGCTAAAGCAGTAGCGCTGCGATTATTATTCGATTGATTGTTCTTATCAAATTGATTAATACTGCCGCAGCTAGTGCTCCTGCTGGTGTTGCTGCTCGCGACAAAGTTTGAACATTTACATGAGATCAACATGGTTCACTATGACTTCTGACACACGCTCGTAAAGGCAGTTACAAAAATTGTAAATGAATAAACAAATAAAGTGATATAAACGAGCACGTCTCCACTTTATGGTTGATTTATAATTAAATGCAAGAACAAAATCAAAGAAAAAAAAAATATGTAACAATAAAAGAAAAATGAAATTCGAAGGAAATTCGTCTTCTTCGTCGGTCGTCGGAGCACACACAATACTTTTCTTGATTCTTCCACTTTTCTTCTATCTCACTCCGATGCACGCACTTTCAAATTGGATTCTGGCCTTCGTATGTTCGATAGCTAAAAAGTGCTGCTAGGATTCTGCTTCACTTTGAATTTACTTCTTATCGAAATTTATTATTGCATTTAAGATTCACTGGAGCATTTAAGGAATTAATTTTTATGCCGGCTTTGTATCGCTGTCTGTTGGGGATATGCGCGAATTAAATTAATAACAAAATTAAACAATTCAAAGGCTAATTCCCTTCCACTGCTGTTCCATCCGCCGAAAAAAAAACTGAACCAACATTACCGAACCGGACCGAATCACATACAAACGAAGATGTGAACAGAAAAAATTGAATTCTTCTTTGAACTATTTTTTTTTCTTCTTCTTCTTTTCTCTGTGTGGTTCTGGTTGTTGTTGTTTTATCTGTGTTTCTTCTCTGTTCTTTCTATCTTATTCTATTGCTTTACTTTTCACAACTGCTTTTGTCATTTCGTTTTTCCTTTATTTTCAATGGATTAATGGTGAGTAGGGTATTTTTCTTTGTTCATGAGAGAGACCTGATTTTACATGTTTCCACCATGGAGGGGAAGTATAATTGTGGGGAGAATTGGAAGTTGACAATTGAATGGGTGTGTATGAAGACAGAATCTTATTGAAGTGGTTTTAAATACTCCTGAATAACATTTTATATCATTTAGATTATAATGTAACTGACACGACATAGTCGATGCAAACAAGGATAATCTATGAAAGTCAAGCACAAATCGCAGAATTTCTGAGTACGAAAACACACAATTTGCGTATATAATCCTCGCTTTGTGTTTGAAGCGAAAGTATATTCACAGTCGCATATATACTTTGTCGCGTATAATGAAACCCAGTTCTTAATCTGATTAATGGGAATAAACTGATCAATCAATTAATTCTATTTATGATATAAATTCAATGCATAACTTCAGATAAATAAAAGATTGTGTGCTGAACGCACTCTTTAATTCATCTAACCTCGAGACTCGCTGTAAACATCCCCTCAAAAAAGTGTCATGTCCGTCTGTCATTGAAGCAAAGTGCGAATTAAAAAGGAGGAAGAACCAGTGGTTACTAAGAATTAAAATAAAACTAAATTATTATTACACTGTTTCTACTCATATACAAGGAAATAAAAACAAAATACATTTTCATCGCATTGAATAATCACTAAGGAGTAAAAGTGAAAAATTTAAACGTCATGAAGTAACCTCGTACGGATTTACCAAGTATACCTTCAATGGGGGTATTTGCAACAGTGAACTCTTCTCCCTCTGGTATTCAAAGTAAATCAACAGATAATTCGAAATCAATGATGAGTTTGCGAGAGGGAGCAGCTGAGGATCGTGAAGAGGGTGAAATAATTGAAGAATATGAAGACATCATATCATCGGATGAAGAATTCTCAATGCGGCAACGTATTGAAGAGCTGGAGGCAAAAAATGCTGAATTAGAAAAAATTGCAAATATATCTGCGATATATGCAAGTGGAAATTATGGTAAGTTATGTGATGTGACAGATTGCTAAGAGAATTCTTTAGAATGCAACTGGATTCATGGTTGTATTAACTTTCCCTGTCTATCCAAAATAATTTCACTAACCAATGAGTTGCGTAAATACGTATGTACGTTTATTTTACAGTGTTAAATTCTTGTTACTCAATTTACTTAAACTACAGCTTCAGGTTTTCTTTTACTGACCTGCTCTTAGTTCTGTTTAATGTCCTTATTTTTTTAGCTATTGAGTGAACCGACTTAGTTTAACAGCATATCTAGAGTCTAAATCATTTGTCAGAAATTATTTATTGTGGTGAATTCACTACTGAAATGATTTATTGTGGTGAATTCTATCTAGACACTGAGAAGCCTTCATGTGCCTTTTTCTCATTGTCATGTTACGGTTCCAATGGCAATAAGTTTTTCCCTTCCAACACAGATTTGCTATCCCTAGCTGCGCGCACGAAGTTCGTTGAAGCCTTTGTTCACTTCGTCATCTTCGTCAACTCAATCAAGGCAGATCTGCGTGCTATGCATCGCATTCGCGCTTGATTATGCTTATTCCACTGTACATCCCGAATTTTTTCGTCGTCGAATGTTAGTAAACCCATCACTGACGTCTTACTGTGCCATATCACGTCAATATAGTTCATACCATATCGTCGATTTGTACTTGGATTGTTTCATGGGGTTGCAGTGTTCAGAAACTGTATACTTTTCAGGAGTTCACACAAACCCGTAGAGGGAAAAAAACTTAGATGCCATGTTGTGATGCAGTGTAGGGGGTTCGAAAAAGAAACTGTCAACGACTTTTTATACTCGTAATATCCAGGTTGTTGCTAAGTTGAGGATTTCTGAGTATTCCTAGCGTCTCGTTCTTAAAAAAATAATAATTTTCGTTTCTGCATAGATTATCCCAAAAAGGACTTGTCCGCCCACCACGCGGATAGATATCCGCTTATATCCATTAACATATCAGATGAAGAGGACTACCCGCCGGCGGCTTCGATGACGCGCAATGGAAAGCGTCGAAAGTCACTACAACATTCCTCCTCGTCTCGTCGAAAAATGCTGCATCCGTCCAACGCCAGTAGCCATCGACGAAGAAAAAAGTCATCATCATCTCCACCACCCCCACCCCCGTACCGTCCATCCGACAAACTTTTGCTTTCCATGTTCCATGAGAAATGTGCGGCGCGCACTTCGTCGAAGAAACGGCGAAAAAACAAAAAGTCGCATTCAGCTAAAGAGCCACGCAGAATGCGCGAGTACCAGTACATCAGCGATGACTACACTTTGGACACTTACAATCTGGATGTGGAGGACGGATATGAGAATTACAACAGCTCCGATGCAGGAACAAGTTTTTCCTTAAACAGAGACGAACTGCGGCTGGCACTGGCCAGAAATACTCACCGACACGAACAGCATGTTTCCCTCAAAGACCGTCTTATCAGAAGGAAGGAGAACACTGACACACTGAATGAGAAGAACGCAGATGATGTGCACGAAGTGGTGGAAGTGGAAGATGTCTCAGACAGTCCGCCGGAGAAGGCCGACATTGAGGACAGCATGGAGGAGCAGGAGTTGCGAATCATTGCCCTAAAGTCTGCAGTGATTCGCAAGCATTTGGTACGGAAGAAAAGAAATGAGAATGCAGCCTATTCGCCGTCTGACTTCGATGGAACATATGCGAACGTATCAGTATCGCCATCGATTAACATCGACGATGCAGAGCCATGCATGGAGATTAGTCCGGTGCCATCGCCGAAACTTGTCGTCAGTGACGACGATGGTATTGACACAAAGCCAGTTGATATGGACATCGCCAATAGCGACAGTGAGTGTGAGTTGTCCTACGAGAAGTGGGTTCCAATCGAGCAAATTCCTCTCCCAAGCAATACGGTGATGCATGATGATTTGTACGTTCCAACTCCAATGAGGTATGGAGTCAACGTTGAACATCAGCATTTTATGCCTCAAGATGTCAGATTAGATACTGCATTGGAATCCCCAGCACATTTGGAATCTGACGTTGAGGAGGAGGAACTTGCACTACGGGCTTTATTGTTAGCAAAGATGAACTCACCGAAGGTGAACAAGAACGTTGTTGAAGAACGGCCGAAGCTTGAAGAGAGATACTCACCGGACGCGGACACGTCTCTGGAAGCGGAAGCCTTGCGAAACTTTCTCATTAGCAACATGAAGAAGAAAACGAAGCCACAAAATTCATCGGCGAGTGTATTGAAGGAAGCCGTGCGAAGGCTAACGGCGAGGAACTCAAACAGTCCCATGGAGAGATTTGCTGAGAGTAAATGTCAAACAGTTTCGGCGTTTAGTATGTCACTGCACGACGCAGAGAATCAGTTAAGTCGGTCAACAGCGGATTTGGCTAAAATTCAAATAGGCCAAGGTGGCATAAGGCGCAGTAATGTAGGTCAAGGCTGGGGTTTATGGAGTTCGGACGATGGCTATGGTGATGTCAAGTTTCACCTGAGTCCGAAAGGAATGAAGGTTGAGGGGATGTATCCGACGGAGGGATATGACGAAAGGAGTAGAGGCGGAGTACTATGTATTGAAAATTTGCAATCTGAAGGATCTGTGAAGGATTTGGTGGTACCAGATGTGGATGAAAGAGAATTTTGTAGGGAACGTCAAAAAGAAAGCGAATGTTTGACGATCAAATCTAAAACATTCAAAAATGAAGTTGAGGAGAAAAATCTCACACAGACAGAGAGTTTGGTTCAGTCTCCTGCAAAACAAGATAGACGGTGTCTAGGAGTAGAAGACGATCGGAAGGACTCAGTTGAAGTCATCGAAGACTGTATCGGAAAGGATGAAAGAGAGTTATCAGGTACTGTGCCTCCTATAGAAACTGAAAGGCAGATAGAACCTGAAACAACGGAAGCTAAATCATCAGATGTAGCACAGGACAAAGAACAACCAAATATAGGAACTTCACTCCAACCAAAAATTAAAAGTCCACTGAGTGATACAATTTTGAAGGCAGATAATGCGTTTAGACCAGCGGCAGAGTCTGAAACGAAAAGTTTATCCGATGCAAAGAAGAAAATTTCGAAGAACGCACAAAATGTCAGCAAATGTTCTATGACAGAGGACGTAGAAAAGGTCAAAGAATCCTCAACTCAAAAAGAAACAAAGATCATAGTAAAGGATGTAAATCTGAAGACGAGTGTGTCTACAAAAGACAAAAATTCGCATGGTCTGGCGACCCAAAAGGACATCGCGACTGACAAGCACAAGTCAGTTAAAATAGTTGTTCGTAACACAAAGAAATGGGTGGATGCAGGAAACCAAGCAAAAATTCAGGGCGTGGAACCGACTTCAGTCACTAATGTTTCTGCGGAAGCAATGAAATCATGCGGAGGAAGCAAGCCGTTGAATATCCCACCTTCCGAGCTAAAATCACCTCCACAAAATAAATCTGTAGCCGAGAAAAAGAAAATTTCATCCGTAGACGCGTCGAAAGTTGTGAAAGCAACTATTCCAAGCAGTCAAGTCAAGGTCGTAGAAAAATTGTCAATTGCTCAGCAGAAAAAAGATGTCACAGACCTGGAGAAGCCATTACCTATAGGTTCTGTCATAGGAGGAAAGGAAAATACTGTCTTTACAAATTCCTCGGCGGCAAAATTCCAACCGAAGCCTGAAAAACATTTAATAGGACAATCACTAACCACAAAGCCTCCCATCCAAAGAACACAACAATCGCATCCAAAGCCACCTGGGCAGCAGGCAACAAAGATAGTCAAACCAAACAAAGTCATCAACACCCGCACCACCGAACTCAAACGGCCGCCTACGGAGAACCCTCCAAAGCCTGCAGTTCCTTCGAAAGTAGCGAAACTAGATGAATCTTCCAATAGACTTATTACTGCTGCCGAAATGCCACAGGTTAAGAAACTTGTGATACAACTTCGTGCCTCAGACTCGGAGAGTGAATACTCTGCACTGTCAGCCGAAGGGGAAGACGATGATGATGATCTAGAAGCACGTGACAGGGATTTCTTAAATCGAAGCATAACAATCGGAAACGAGTACTACGACATTGCTAGTCCGATCAGTTTGCCAATGGAGTCCCCTTGCGACACACCCACAAGGATTGCATCCCCAATCACAAGTGTCACACAACAGAGTGTTGAGAAGTCAATTGTAAATGATTTCTTCGAAGCGCAGTTAGACAAGTTTTTAAAAAATGTGCGCTCACAAGTCGCCGAAAGTTCAAAGAAGCCAGTAGAGGTGAAGGATTCTGCGTCCGCAGTCAGTACGCCAGTGGTGAGTTATCGTTGAGTAAAGATACTTCCATAATTGTTGTTCATATTTTTGTATCTGCTCTTCTAGGCCGTCCGTCACTTACCAGAAGCATCGCAGCAGGAGTACCGTCGTCTTATCAATCGAATGAAAATGCTTGAACGGCAGAAGCAGGCAAAGAACCTGCAGGTTATTGTCAAGAATACGACCGCCGTGACTTCACCTGAAACCAGAATTGTGATGGGGGAGTGTGAAAGTCTCGTAAGAAAAGTTCTGGTGAAAAACGCTTCAGTGGGTACCGCAAAGCCAACGTGCCAAATGAATATTCCTCCAAAGCCTGCCTTGCAAAAACGAAAACCCACTGAAAGTGGAGAAAGCATTGAGCCTAACATCGTAGATGCACATAAGACGTCGATTGGTGAAGTAAATCAAAAGCCAAAGATACCAGAAAAAGCGGAGATATCCAGTTCTGTGGTTCCTAAAAACATTCAATCCGCTCTGCAGACTGTCCCCTCACTTCCAACAAAGAGCGCATCCACTGCGTTAAAGTCAGCTCCATCACAACCAGGATCCTCCCCACCGAAGCAGTCTAATCAGAAGCTGCTGGTATTGTACGAGAAAACCTATCGCGAGACAGGGTAAGCTAATGAAGCCAGTTTCATGCATATGGACCCAAAGAGCATAAGACCTGTGTAATGTATTTCCGATTTCAGTAATAGTATCATATCGAACTTGGACCGGAGCATAGAAATGGTAATGGTTGCCAAGAAGGCGAAAATGGAGAAGCTTAAGCATGAGTATCGCTTAATGGAGCTGCGCAAGGAAATGGAAGAAGTTCAAAGAAAAATTCGGCAGCAGCAGGAGCGCATAACAAAGATCTATCCTGAGATTTGTAACTCTCACCGAATGATTGAAACGCTAAAGACAAGACGAGCTAAAATCCACAAGGATGTAACCGCCTTCGGAAAAAGGGTCATCGGTCAGAGTTACAGGTATGTGCGCATGTTAAGTCATTTTTTGTCCCTTACTTTGTAACTACTTTTTTCGTTTTCGAATGCCAACTGTGACAAAGAGTACTAATTGTCTATGAAAAACTTTTCAAACTTCGCCGTTCGGAGTCGGCAAAGGGTTTTAAGTCCCTTCTATTTGTGACAGAACCATAACACGTACGATGGCTGTAGTGCCCTCAATTCATTTAAGTGTCATGTCACTATAACTCAACCAGCTCATGTGGCTCATGTGACCCTCTACGCTGAAAGAAAGGCTTTACACCGCAGCTGTTCATTAGGCGATTACGAACGGTTCAGAATGTTGGGCAGCGTAAGGTACGAGAGTAAATTAATGGAAACTGAGATGAAGTAGGAAAGCTCGATAAAATAAAAAGTTCAAAGATATGAGATAGTCTTCACGTCTAAAAACTTATCTCTAAGAAAGTTCAGCACAACCGGTTCAGTTGATACTTTAGAAGAAGAGTTTTAGTAGAGAGTTCTTGCCTGTTTTGATCACTAATACAGACGCAGACATTTTTACGACCTCGAAGTTGTAGTTTGAATGTTGACGTTTTTTTTTGTGATGACTTATGCCATCGACGAGCTGTGTTTAAGATAATTGAGGGCTCATTGTATTCTTGTCTATGTCGCTCGCGCAAGCCAGCAGCTGGACGGACTTTGAGGAGTTTGTACCTTACAAAAGTGAAGATCGCGTGATATTTGCAAGCATCGTATTTACATCACATTCCGTTGCTTGAAACTATTTACATTCATAGTCTTGGTGAGTTCGCTACTTACTCTGAGAGAATCGCAAAAGTTGTCTATTGACTAAAATAATTTTATACTAAACGGTGTACTGAACTGCTCTTTATTCCTGAACTCTAATGTGTTTCATCATAACAACTTGCAAATCATCTCTATTTCTTATCCCTTTTTATGATATTCTAATGTGTGAAAAACTGATACCACTGCAGGTTGTTTTTCAATCGTTCAAAGCCAGATCGATGGAAGAGATGTTGGTCTTAGCATCGGTCCTTGATCTGATAAAGGCTTTTCAGACGACCGCATATGTTGATACGCTCATATTAAAAATCGGTAGACATATAGTTTGGTAAATACATCTTATTTCGATTGAAATGGGAGGTGTAAACACATGTCTTACAAATACAGAATATTTATTAACTTTCATTGGGGTTTTAATGAGAGCACATCCAAGCAGAATAAACATTTTGCCTCCGGACATTGTTAAACTCTTGTAAATATGTTCCTAATGAAAAAAAAAATCAAACAAGCAAATCGTTTCCAATCTACGTGTCTGAACCGCCTTTGACACATTCAAATCTGAAATGATTTAAGCTTTCTGCTACGAATTGAAATTCTTTATAATTGAAATTTTACTGCATCTTAGAGTGCTTCGATACCTGTCTTTGTCTGCTTCTTCCTTGAACAATACAATTTGATAATTACTTATAGGAAATTTTCACATCCGATGTTTATCACTTAAAACCGTTCCATATTCCATTCACTGTTTTGCTTTTCATTTCTTTTTTTCAGCATGAATAACGATCAAAAACCAATCATATCAGAAAAATCCAAAAAGTTAGTGGCAGAGATCAAATTCGTGAATAATATGAAATTGCATGATGTAGAAAAGTGTCAACCTCCCACTCGCCCGACGAGTTCATTAAATGCCTCTGCAACTGAAGCACCGCCCGTACAAAAACCAATCACAGAAAATGATTCGCTCGCATGTCCAACCAACGATATAGTACCTGTAGACGATAATAAAACTAACGCCGCCTCTAAGCCATTTTTGCCCGATGCTACTTCGCGAATAGAACCTGAACTGACGCATACAGTCGTACCTGAAAAAGTGTTGAACGAACCAAAAACGGAAGAAAATCAAACAGAGCAAGACCAAAAAAATGCCACAAATGGACACGAAGTGGGTGTATTTCAGATTCAGAAGATTCAACTTCTCCCATATTTACGTCTTTGCGAATAATTTTCTGATATTTATTTGTCTTTATGTACATTCTTATAACGAATCTCTTGTAATGAGTTTTTGCAGGAGGCGTTAGAAAACGAAGAACCAGTCACTGATGATAAGGAAGTGCACAATTCCAATGGCGATAAAGAAGAAGAAAAGGAAGAAGAGGAAAAACTCAGTGGGAACAACGATGACAACCGAGAAGAGGATAGTGAAGTATGTGGAAACGAACATGTGGGCGGGACAAAACTTCAGGACTACGTTTCGCCATTGGGTCATTTGCGTGATGAGAGGTGTGTAAAATTGATGAGCATCTATAGAATTTTATTTTCCCTTTCTATTTGTATTTTCGATTTTTTTTGATATACTTTTGATTGTGTGGGGATAAAGAATTCAATATAGGGTGGCAGTATTGTATTGGCATCTAAACCGCTATTCATATAAATATCAAAACTAATGTACTGTACCCTTTTCGAGGCGAATTAAAGTTGACATTTCCATTTATTCTTGTTATACTTCAGAGTGAATATTGCAAGACATAAATCAACCCAAGCAAGACTAATGTTTGTCTGGTACATGCTCTTAGTCTGTTGATAAGTGCGATTTTATACTTACTTGGTTAACCCATTGCGATGCCCTGTGAGCATTTATTTTCTATGGATAAGGAACTGTTTCTCGAATCTTTCAGTTCAGCCATTGTAACCTAGAACTTAGGAACTGGTACATATTCTGGTGATAACGGAGCGTCACCGGTTGTCTGATAATATATGTTTCAACTTGCCTATCCATGTGTTTAAGAGGGAAACGAATGGTCAATATTAACCCTCTCGTTTAAAACCGCTTTAGGTACTTCACTGCATGTAATACAACTGTGTCCATGGACCCGGGGTAGAGTTTTTGTGTGCTGTAAGCTAAGAGCATTAAATTTCTTCTTAAAGCAGAAAGACACGCTGCAACTCGCTTGCTAAACTAAAATTTGTCGGAATAACGCCTTGAAGGGTAGTTAAACAATTAGAATATTAGTGGTGGTATTTGCTTTCATTTTAATCACTTCATTGAGTCGAAGACCTGTGCTTTAAAGGCAATACCATAAAATCATTGCTAGAAAGTTAATTTTTAAGTTTAAGTCTTAAGTTAATTTTTAAGATGAACTTGCAAGAATTGACACGACATTCGTACTTCCTGCAGAGATTTGAAATAGTTCCACGTGGTACACAGTATAAAACGGTTAGAGACCATATCGGCGAATTCTTGTCATCGCTGCACAGTGGCTAACATGACCTCGGACTCAGCTTTTTCTGGTCATTTCTTACACTGGGTCTTCTAAGACTACTCTCAATGGATTTCCAGGATTGTCATAATAATGAAATAACATCAAATGCGGTATTTTTTGTTTCAAATTAAAACCAAATCCTAAATCCAAAGCCTTTGAATAATATCCATTTTATTCTAATTAAAAGCTAGCTAACCGACAGGCCCATGTTTTGGCTGTCTTTAGTACTAATACACCCGAAGAAAGAAAGTAATCGCATAAAATGGTCACACGCTTGCGCTTATGTATAAGCATATGAATAGCTAATGTTCAGATAAAATTATGAGATAGGTACCTACATATGTTCATTCTTAGCAATCGCACTCAGAGGAATCTGATTGTCCACTCATTTCAAGGAAATTTCCTATAACTTGTTTTTTTAGTCGGAAATCTGCGAGTCACATCGAATGTGTTCCCTTTTCCGAAATCTGTCTGTTCTAAAATTAATGTTACATCCTCATCCCGACAACATGTTTTACTCAACAATGGACACATCTTAGCATAACACTTTAATGAAAAATGTGGCCCTACTCTAGTTGCTAAAACATAGCATATATTCTTTAAATACCAAGATTGAAGTTTAATTTTATTGCCTTCATAATAATTTGCACTCACCCTTTAGCTGAACTCCTTATCAACGCACAATCCGACGGTTGCCCGTTTGAATAACCGAAACAAAGCATTTTAATTTTAACTCTGTTCTATTTTAAAAATTACACCACCTCAATCGGACGGGCAACCCAACTAGAAATAAAAAAGAAAAACAAACAAAAGCAGATGAAACAAAATAATAACGTATTCTTGTATATTTTATTCTTGGCTACTTTCTTTTGCATCTCATCTATATTATTATAAAATTGGAACACGTTCCTCTTCTTGTGTTTCGTTTTTTTCTTCTTGTTTCTTTTTCATTCTCGGTCCCTCCGTGTGCACGCCCCAATGCACCTTTTTGCACACAGGCAAATAAATCCAAACGGTATTGTGTGTCCGTATCAATTGATGGGTCAATGCGGTGATAAGGATTGTAAATATATGCACTTGGACAATTGATGGCGAACTGATGGGAGTGCAATGGAAGACAATTGCAAGACAATGCAAAATGGATGTGCGGACGAGCGAAGCAAGCCAAAGCAAAGCAAAGAGATGAGACTGCTTAACTCTCTTTCGATTCTCTTTACTTTCTTCTCAAGACAATTTTTTTTCGTTCTCACTTGTCTTTAAACAATTATGAGGTGATATTTCGAAGAACTTTTAACGGTTTGTTGGTGCCATTCACGATATTCTAAAAACAAAAAAAACAAACTGAAAAGAAGCTACATACATCTTGTGTGTATGTAGGTAAAATATGTATACTGCGTCGCTTCGAAAGACAAAAAACCGGTTCTCAGGGTAAGTTAACCAACTAACTAACAATTTGCAAAAATAAGGAATACCTATTACAGTGATTAAGATATTTTCTGCTCTTGCATTTTTCCTTTTTTTTCGTATTCTTATTTATTCATTTTTTAATTTTGTTCTTTCACATATTTTTTTTGAACTAGTTCTACGGCATTGAGTTTTTGAGTTTAACTTGAGAAAATATTAATTTATGTTAATAGTTGCGAATATTTTTTTGATGCAGCACTCAAAACGAAATCAAGAAGTTTGCTGTAACTACATACCTTCCAGAAGTTTCAGAATTATAATGATAACAGTAATTAAAAGAAGTACACTTTCAAACCCCAAAAATACCCTTGCCGCTTTTTGATCATCCCTCCTCACAATCCTACAACCCCCTATCCCATTTTAGAGGACCTGTAAAGGACCATAGGAGAAAAAAACCTCACAAAATTCCACATGTCCTTTGTGTTGTTTTTTTTAATTTATCAGTTGGTGATCAGTCTGTTTCCGTAACAGAAGTTTGCATAAAAAAGTCCTCTAATGGAATAAAACACCCACACACAACACACTCGTATTTTCTTTGACATGCACGAACGTTTGGTGAGAAGATAAGAAACGAGAAAGTTCTAAGTGATTCAACGGTGAACATTTGAAAAAAAAAAATAATTTGCCAAAAAAAGGAAACAGATAATTTAGTTGTTATATATATTTCTTTCTTCTTTAAATTGTAATGTTCCTTCATGTATGTAAATATATAAATAGTTTTAATTTTAAATCATGAAATCGTACTTCAGATATTTTATTGGTCTCTTGTAGTGAGTTTTTTTTTATATAAAGTTAGATTTTATATAGGATATGAAGAAAAAAGTGAACTTTTGTAAACATGTAAGCGTTGAAGGAAATAAAGTTTAATAAAAGAGTTAAATTAAAAGAAAACTATCCATTTTTCATTTTTGTACGGATATAATGTGTCTCATTTTTGGGATGGTAATGCTTTTAGCGGTGTATTGAAAGACAACCAAAAAGTACGCCATGAATTTGAATTCCAATTTATTTGAAATAATCGAGTAATACAAAACATACATTTTCAATGAGCTGGTAATTGAACGAAAAATGAGTGGACGAAAGAAGCAAGGAACAAACAAAAACAGTTGCTATTTAAGAATGTGGTTTGAATACGCTGTCCTCTTATTTTCTTATCTTGAAAGAAGAATTAAGTTCGGAGAATTATACTGTTTTCCTACTTATGTATGTACATATTTCCTTAAAGCCTCAAGCTACTTTCGGCTCATTTCTAACGAAATAGATTGCGCTACAACTGTTCTGGGCCGATTTTGGCTAGAACGTCGCGGTCTGCCTGCCTGGTAAGCGGATGGTGGATGTAGCTTAGACTCATACTCAATGCATTGTTTGATAATGATCCGTAAGGTGTTTACGTCGTCGATGTAGGGTATTCGGCGGTTAAACGTTTTTGCCTCAGCATTCCATCAAGTTTACCTGGGAGCTTAATTATCATTTCCCTCTTTCCACACCTTCGGTAATAGCTCGTTATACCAAGTTTTGCAAATCAGTGGATGCAGCAGGTCTGCTGATATATTTGGAGCAATTTAAATCTTCAGGAATATCATTAATGCCAACTGATTTTTTTAAGGACTTGATAAATAGATTTGCTAAGCCATACGGTACGAATGCGAAAATTGATTGCAACAGAACTACTAGAGTGCAAGTGCATTTCGGTATCGTCTAAGTAGATTAACATACTAGCAAATTGTTCCTTCCACCAGTTAGTTCCTTGGTGACTCTACAAACAGTCCTACTATCACAACTGGTTGCTGCGTCTTCAGCCTTTGAAGCCACTATATCGATATATTGACTTTTGTCACGTCTAATATTACGTTACACATCTTTCTTCCTTGTCCGGTTTTGAGCTTCCAGCTCGGTTCTCTCTGCCGCTGAGGCGGCTACAATTCCAACTTATACCCTTGGATGCTTCTTCAAGTATCAGCTGGAAGCCACGTACATCCGTGTTTCTGCCTTTTACCAATATACTTATGTACTTGCTCCAATCTCAAAAGCTGCTTCTAAGGCAAGATGGTCCCTAATCCGTTGGCGTACAAAGAGCACCTTGATCTTGGTACTTGGTAGTATTAAGGATGTTGCAGTGGCTGCAGTACGAAGGCGAATCTGCGCTGCCATAGAGTGATGATCTCGTTCTAGTCCGATGTCGGCTTCACGTCTGTATCGGACGTCTGAAAGACAGCTTATCGCAATGTGGTCGATCTATCCTATCAGTTGAGACCCAGTTGAATCAATACAGGGAATACAGTGGGTGATCGAATAAAACAGATTGTGAATCTTGTAAAATTGAAAATTATGACCATCAGTAATTGAGAAAGGAAAGGTGGAATTTCAACGTTAAGCATTTACAAAGTTCATCATTTACAATACATCAGTGTTGGCTTTTGTTCTTAACTTAAAATTCTCAACTGCCTTTACCGTCATACATCATACCGTAACCCCGCCATTAGGTATAGGCAATGGATTTTTTCCATTGGTTGGTTTTTTCCACACAATTCCGCGTCCTTTCAAATAAACATGCAAAAATAGCTTTTGCCGGAAATAATGCACTATTCCAAAAATTGCTTCGCCTATGAATATGCTTCTTGGCAAAAACAATACCTTAGTTTCTGAAATAAAGGGTTTTTTCCTTCCAGATCGTACATGATAACCTCCTCTTTAGGGATTTATAACTGTAAAGCAACTTACTAGCTACTCAAACTTCTCTTAGATTGTCTAAGGTATTCAGGGAGCACTTATTCCTGAGTTTACTTTACCTTCAGCCCCAACTGAACAATCTCAAATTCCATACATAACGACATCAATAGGTCTTTGAACAAATAAAAAATGTCAGAGATAACTTGCAGATACACTGTGAGTTACCGTTCTTAATTGATGTTCCTGTTAAGATGGACAATACAATTACAACGCGAAGAATCGTTTGGAGAACGTTTAATAAATTAAGTGCAAAAGTAGGGAAGAAGAACCGCAATTAACTTCGTGTCCATAATTGTAGACATCACACGAAACCCAGGATCACCTTAAGCACAAATTTACTTCAAACCAGTATCTGATTGATGATGCAAAATGGGTTCCATTTCGTTAAAGTCACAAGAAAGATGAAAATGGATTTTGCGGCTTTCGAAAGTAGGTCTGAGAATTGTTTTTTTTTTTAAGGTTCCCAGAAAGATCATGTCTGATTAAAAATATGTATGTATGTCTAGGACGCCAAACTGGTACAAGCCCACAATCTAAGTGTGTGCCATGGATCTTATTTCATGACTAAAACAATAATTAAAACGTGGTTTGGTACTCATATGTCTACGACACGATTCGCCTTTGAGAAAGACCTTGCTGTCGAAAATCTTGAACCTAATTATCAATCAAAGTCCGCGACTACGACGACGACGACTGGGGCGAATTTGAAACGAAATGCGCTGAGCAATCGGCCAATGAACACAACCACATGCGCAGTGTTATTGAATTGCAATCGCGACTGTGAAGCTATTGTTTTCAGTTCGGCCTAGCCGATAAGGATGCCAATATTTTGCAGGTGATTCACCTCAATGTTTTTGTTCGGGATCATCTCCCGTCTGTGGAATGCTCAATCTCGATCTGTTTTATTGAATTCGCTTATTGCTGTCGATGATCTGAGATGTGTCCCCGGCGGTTGACACTGTCTTCCCACATGGTCCAGCGGCAGCTTGTTGTTTTGCGTTTTGTAACCACGGAACTGAAATCTTCGCTGGAGGCACCACTATCTCAAATCTTAAAACCTTATCGGTTTTATTTATATGTTACTGGTCCAAGCACTTAAAAAATGATGATGAAATTTAAACACTTTACTTCGATGCGAAATAGAATCGAGTAGGCGATACCTAAAGCATTATCAACCTTGCCATAGCCTTCATCGCAATGGGCTATCAAAAAAATTCGCAATGAAAACAGGAAAAAAAAAGTCCCATCGCAAGGCACATACCCGGCGGGCCCGGGTTAGTTAATCAATCGGCTGTTTACACTCAAAAACGATATTTTTCTGCGATGAGACCGGGCCTTTGGGGTGCGAGGGAGAGCATCTGACAGATTGGGAGGAATGATTGGGACGCCAGTGGATTCCAGAGTCTGTAAACAAAATATTATTATTTCTCTCTTACCGGTAGAGGGGATTAATGATGATTAAAAAATATTTTATAAATAACAATTCAATCTTCCAGACATCCACGGAAGGGAAAGGTCAAGCAATCGTTTAAGAAAACGCACATTTATGACGAGTGGCATGATTCAAAAGTGTGTCTTCAATCAACAATAAGTGAATTCTCTGTTGCAATTTGGGTTCACAGGTTGTAGTTTGCGGAATACACATGACTCGGGAGCAATTCTGTCGTCGCTGTCAACACTTCTCGTTATTCTTCTCGAAAAATTGCGAAGACCCCTTGACATCCAACTTGTGTTGACTCAACGTAAAGTCATTATGTTGGTAGGTAGAAATAGGAAAGAATAGAAAATACTGTTTAAGGAACTTAATTCTACGATGCATTGCTTCATAGACCTAATCAAATTTTTGCAGGGAAACATCTGTATAAGATGACGTACGACAATTCAGTAAATGTTAAATCGTTTTATGGGCAATGACATTCTTTCCATAACAGTATTTAGCATATTTATGTGTTACCAAAAAATATAAATTTTAATGAAAATACTGGCAACTTCGGTTCTAGTACACAATAAGCTAGATAGATTGTTGCCAAAGAAATGGGGATCCGGATGGTGGCGCCAGTTATCGCTAGTTTCCTGCTGCTGTTTCGCCTTGAGCTATGGCCAGCTAAGTATACAGCAGCATGTTTAGAAGTTGAGATCTGTTTTCTTATCTTCCAGCATAACAACAGATAAGTCCCTAGCCATCATTGGAAGGAAATTATTTATGTCTTCATATTATGGGGAGGCGGTTTCGTAAGACAAGATTCAGAAATCTGGACTTCTTTTTTCTTTTTTCATTCATGGCCGTCTTTCTTGATTTAATTCTTGAATTCATTTCACTCGCCAAATAACTCACGAGTTCTTCAAGTTGAAGTATTGCTCTTTACCTTATGAAAAGTTAAAGAACGTGGTATGAAGTTATAATGAGTGTGGAAAAAATGTGAGGATAAATATCTGATAAGCACGACAATATTCCCAAACTTTGATCGTTATTTGCTCGTTCTTCCAAATTCCTCTTCCTAAAATAAGTTACCAGGAAGATAAGATTTCTAAATATATAATAATTAATGTGAACTAAAAATCATATTTAATGTGAATTAAACAAAAATGTTTCCTAACTTTGCATTTAAATCTAAGGTAAAAATACATTTTGTTGTACAACGCAACCAACGCTTGGAAAAGTGTCGGTGTCCCAAAATGCGTTTCGAATTTGAAAGTCTAAGAAATCGTGAAAATCTACGATGAATTATTAAATTAAATGACTGAAGAAGAGGAAGAACTTACAACGATCTAAATAAAACCGTTTTCACTTTAACTCAAGTTTACTTAATAAATTAGGCTCTTTCTCTTATGTGTGTAGGCGAATGGCAGTTAAGTGTCAGCTATAAATGAGAAGTTTGAGAGATTTTCTTAATAAGGAAGTGCGTCGAACCACACACCGAACATTCAGGTTTGATTTTCGTACTGAACAATGAACTGTTTACTAAATAAAAAAAAAAAAAACAGTTAGTACAAGTGTATCGCTATTAATTCGTGACTGCTTTATGGGAAATAAAATTATTTATGAAGAATGTATTAAGTTTTTTCTTTTATAAATGAAGTAGTAGTGTTAGAATGATAACAACTCCGTACTGTGAAAAAACTTCTTCAAAAGCACGAATATCTTGTTCTTTTGTCTTATAACCTATTTATTCACATGCGTAAGACTTTGCCTAGCTTCTACAACAACTACTCGTGTTGTGCCTGCTACTGTTCTTCACGAGTATTTGGTATAAAACATTTTTATTCGAGTTTGGTTGCCGTGGCATGGTTGTAATCGCGTCGACCGCCAAGCAGAACTCAAAGAGTATCAATTGTTTATGTAAAGCTTCTCAAGTCTCGCCGTTCGGAGTAGCCAAAAAAACTGTAGGCCCATCAACTCGTGAAAGTAGTTCTTTTCAATTATTATTATTATCGATAAGTTTATTACGAAATTGGTCATAATATGAAAGGTTCTCCCAACATCTTCTCCAACGCCCTGTGTTGAAAAAAAACAAAAATCGCTTAGATAATACAGTTCTTACATAGTACAGGGGCATACTCTGACCTTGGTCACGAAAAGTAAAATTGTTCCCAAAGATTTTCTTTCAAACTCAGCACACACTTGTTGCTTAGCTTAAAACATGGCATATGTATACGAGTTTTCACAAACAGTTGGTATTAGACGTACGGGTATGTTTTTATTGCTAGACTTTTTCAGTTTTAGATGTCGCGGCTTGTCGGAAAGAAATCAAAGGCAAATGTCTGATGTTACCAAAGCTTAACCTCTAAACGTTATCAATCGAAATAAACCAATGTCCGAAAAATCCTTGTCTACTAATGGCTAGATTTCAATAAGTTTACAAACAAACAAACCAAAGTGAGCCTCTCCCACACTTTGCGGCGGCGATAACGGACGATTGCGAAACGACGTGCTGCCTAACATGTCAGCAAGTTCATTTCATTGTTTCTTGTGACATCCATTTAATAACCAAATGGGAACAGTTTTCTTTGTGAAGAAGTTTATAAATAAAATTTCAAATCGAATCGAATCTCAAGGCCGTTGCAATAGGTCAATTAAAAAATAATTGTGCACTGGTGAGAAATTCATGAAAATTTGTTCAGACAGTGGATCAAATCTTTTTATTTGTGAAGAAAATTTACTGTGAACAAGAACCGTATGTATTGACTTACAGTCGGTCATAACATAAGACAAACAGAGAACTCGTTAGTGGCATTATAAACAGATATGAGGAAATTTGCAAAAAAGTTAAATAGAGTACTATGTCAAACGTAACGGTTCAAATGCAGGAAAGATTGAGAAATATTTGAAAATAATAATCTTCAATTCAAACATTAGTCCTTGTCGGTGGTATTCATAGTTGCGACAATTTATTGAAGGTATTGCAGGGTAGAACATCTTTTTTCACTGACACTGGATTCGGTGTAGAACGTTTTCATCCTTATAAAGGAAAGCGATCTCATTTCCTGCAAAGAAGGGTTCATTTTCCAAAATTGTGAATTGGCATAACACATCACATAACGCATCACTCAATAAGACATATAGGGGCGCCGCTTAGAAAAAAAAATTAATATTAAATGAATAATTTTTGTTAGTGGCGTCCCCTATATGTCCCGGGACTTATTTGGTGATCTATTATTTCCAATTGTAGAGTAGCTTACGGAAGAATACAACTAAGTCCTTTGTTGTATGCTTTCCTTTTAGTTTGGCCTTTTTGTAGTTTTCGCTGACGGCTACTTTACACTCCGAAGTGTCCTAGCAACCATCATCTGAAGTTCTTTTACCACAAGAATTAACAGCTTAGCCAATGACGAATGATGAAAATGCTAAGATAGGCTAGTTTATGTTTTCCAAAAACTGTCATAAGCGGTGTTGTGCCGTAAATTTTAAACATACTTTGAAAGGCGACAGTCCAAAGGGTCGGGTTCAGCATCCTCAGTTACCCAAATCTCTCACATAATCCACTTCGTACACATGTATGAAGCATTCAAAATTCCATTATCAGTAAGAAGAGTTAAGAAAAATTAAAGATGAACTAGAATATAGCTGTCACATTTGGTTTTTCTAAAATGCATCCCGTTAATACAAATCTATTTCGCAACAATACGTTGCTTCATTCTACTTTTGAGGTAGTAATTCGAAAACAAAAACAGCACACAACGATCCCAGGTCGATAATCCCTTTTAAACATAAAGCTTGATTATTGATGGAAGCAAGTTTTTCAAGGTTTATATGACCTCTACTTAATTTCGGAACACCTTTTACCGACAAAATGACACCGGTCTGCGGAAAAGGTTATAAATCGTTGGAGAAATATCAGGAGGTACAATGGATGCTGGCCAATTTGGATTCCCAGCAGCTTATGCATGTTAGGTATTGGATCTAGCGTACTATGCTGGTTGGGTGCATGCACCAGCTCATCTGTGAGATATGGTCGCAGCATCGTATGTCCGGTCCACAAGAAAGAAGACCCCTTCGACTGCGCCAACTATCGAGGGATCATTCTCCCTAATATCGCATATAAGATTCTCTCTGCCGTATTGTGTGAACGCCTGAAACCGTTCGTCAACAACCTGATAGGTCCTTATCAGTGTGGTTTCAGGCCAGGGAAGTCCACAATCGACCAGATCTTCACACTGCGCCAAATCCTGGAGAAGTCCCAAGAAGTACAAATCGACACCCACCATCTATTCGTCGATTTTTAGGCCGCGTATGACAGCGTGCATAGAGACGAGCTATTCAGTGCAATGTCTAGTTTTGGCATCCCTACCAAACTCGTCAGATTGTGTAGGATGATGATGGAGAACTCTCGCTGCTCCGTCAAGGTCGGTAACGAACTCACCGAGAACTTCGATGTCAAAAAAGGATTTAGACAAGGCGACGCGCTGTCATGCGACTTCTTTAACATCATTCTTGAGGGGATCGTGCGTAACTCACACGTCAACATCAGAGGCACGATCTTCCACAAGTCCGTTCAACTGCTAGCTTATGCGGATGACATTGACGTGATCGGCCGAACTCAGCGAGCCGTCAATTAGGTGTTTGCTAGCATCGAAGCGGAAGAGGCTAAAGGGGGACTGGTGGTAAACGAGGGCAAACCTAAGTATATGCTGTCATCGAAGAAGGACGCAGAACATCGACGACTCGGACAGAGCGTCACTTTGGGCAGCAGACATTTCGAGGTAGTTAAGGACTTCGTCTATCTCCGCTCCGCGGTGAATAGGGATAATAACATCAGTACCGAAATCAAGCGCAGAATCACTCTTGCCAATCGCTGTTTCTTTGGGCTTAAGAGGCAATTGAGTAATAAAGCCCTCTCCCGAACGACCAAAGTGACTTTGTACAACACCTTGATCATCCCAGTCCTGCTTTACGGCGCAGAAACCTGGACGTTACTAAAAGCGGATGAGGAAGCGTGTTCGAGAGAAAAGTTCTGCATGCGATTTTTGGTTTGCGTTTATGGCATCTGGAGGAGAAGATTCAACCACGAACTGTATGGGCTGTACGGCGGCATGAACCTAGTCAAGCGTCTACGGATGCAACGCTTAAGGTGGCTAGGCCATGTAGATTGGATGGACAACACTGCTCCGGCCCGAAGAGTCTTCGAATCCGAACCACAGGAACAACGCAACAGAGGACGTCCCAGACTGAGATGGCGCACACAAGTGGAAAAGGACCTCAACCAACTTTGAGTGCGCAATAGGAAGCAGCTGGCAAAAGATCGTGCTAGCTGGAGAGGCATGCTGGTTGAGGCCCAGGTCCACTCCGGACTGTAGCGCCATCTGAAAAAGAAGAAGTTACTATGCAACAGGATTTGACTGGTTATGATCTGACAATGACCGCAGGCTTCTCTTCAGTAAATTTTGGGCGCATTATAATGATTTCACTACAATATTTCAATGCATTTATCGTTTCCCCCGGGAATTTTATTGGTCCTTTCGGTGTCTACCAAATTGTCACTATAACCTTTTCAAGATAAAGACCAAGTTTGGAGGTGTGCTTTGGGGTAAAAACGTGCCTATACTTTAAGATGCAGAGGTTTTTTTCTTCCAAGATTCTGAGCCTTGTTCAAATCATGGGGTGCTCACTTGTCAAGTTTCTTTCCACTTTTCCAAATTCAGATGTGTAGGTCTGGATATATTCTCATGGGCGATATATTCGTGTAGTGGAAATTACTCCCCTATATCCACCATATTCGATTACTCTAGAGGTTCGTTTTCGACCTGATCCAGGCTCAGATTAGTAGGTTGGTTCATCGCTATACTTTTAAATGCATCATTTATGCCTTTGGCCGCCAGCCACGCATTAAGTCGTTATTTGTGTACGAATTCGATCCGTGATTCCTTCCATGACCTGACTCTAAGAGCCACAAATCAAGCACACACCACTTTATCTTGCAGAAATTCATCCCAAAGCTTCTTTTCAATTGAGGACTAAATAGAAATCGGTTATTTTTATGTAGAATGAATTTCTTAATTGTTCTTAGGAGCAACTATTACAACTCCTCTGTAGGTCTGAGACTGTTGACCCAAATTTAACTATAGTTAAATTCGTCTAATAACAAATCACCATGGACAGATATTGCGCTCAACAACATGTGCACTGGTTTAGCAATCAGTAAAACAAAACTCTTATTGTGACAGTCACTGACATCTGTGCCAAATTTCATACCAAATTATTTATTTCGCTTTGAGATACGCGTCATTTTGTAAACACCTAAAAGTTATTTTTTTATAATGTCGAACATTTTTTAACAACGCAGTTCTAAAAGAGGACTTTGTAGCATGACTTGAAAATTAGAAAGTAAGTGTATTGTATTGTTAAGTCTCTGGGACGACTTCAAGGGGGATGGAACAAGTTGAAACAATAAATAGAAATTTGTTGATATAGGAAAGAATTTCTGCTATGTCGACGAAACGCAAGGTCTGCTCAAGTCACGCCCGCTGTAGGTCAGAATCGAAAGTTGTCGTGCTTCATATATTAGAAGCTATTTCTTGCAAGGATGATTCTGGTCCTTATGGAAGAGACTGGATAAATAATTTTAGCTTTGGATTTAGGTAAGAGTTTAACATTTGTCTTTACGGCACCTGCTTAAATTGGGGTGCCTAGCTCCTTATATTTTTGCTTTGATTTTGTGTGGTTGTTGCAATATAACATATACGAATCAGTGATGTGATCCGGATAATTGGGCATATTCAAAGCACGTAGAACTTCTATACTGAAGCGGGACAGCCGAACCGATCCTTGTTACCTTCGCTTGCGTTTTTCGCGAAGAAATAGGCAAAAGTCAATCAATCAAAGATAATCAGGTTTGAAAGAAAAGAAAAAACAAAATTGGAGTATAGAGATTAGGTGATTGCGTAATCTAGGTATTTTGGTCGTGACTGGAAACTGTATGGACGAGGCCATCAATGATGGAAAGCTGAAATAGTTTAAACTTTGGCCTCCAAAGACGATTAGGTAAAATTAGTTTTTAGCGGTCATGTTGTATGTATTTTTATTGCATGTGATACTTATAAACATCAATGGTGTTGCATAACACATTTTTTAAACAAAATTTATGTTGGTTTCTACAGAAATAGAGCGTGTAATGTTCTTTTTTTAACTTCTTACAGTCAACGGCTTGACATTTGATTTGTTAAAGACTACGCTTTCCCGAGACGTCAACTTCTAGCCATACAAAAAGCTGTGACAAAAAGTGACCCAACAATCCACAAGAGACACAGGTTAAATGTGTTAATGCTTTTTGCCGATTTCGAACCGCGAACTTCTATAAACTAAAACATAAAAAACTTTATGAATTGTCAACAACTCGAAAAAAAACGAAAAAAAAATGCGAAACACTCAGTCCTAGAATCAAATTGTTGATCTTTAGCGTGTAAGTAACCCACTACGCCACGCTGGCTACGAACATCCGAGCTCAGCTCAGCTCAGCTGGTTGTAAGTAGTATGGGGTCGTCCACTAAATAATTTAGATTTTTTTGTGAAATTTAACCGCAATTTTTTTACTGTGTAAAACATTTTATAAAATGTCCTATTCTCCATTTGGATCATTTTGCTACCTTTTGCCATGTTTAGGGAAAAGATTGATTCCACGTTCATAAAGTCTTTGATAATTGGTGCCGAAAAACTGATCCAAGTGGCTTTTAGCGTCCTGATATGATGTGAAGGTTCGCCCATCCAAAAAATTTGCAGAGACCAGAACAAGTTATAGGCCGAAGGAGACAAGTCTGTACAAAGTCTCGCATTAAGAAAATTTTTCTTTGTAAGAATATTAGAAACCCATGTGTCAATCTTTAATTTTAATCAAGGACGTTTCATGTGCTCGTGAACAGTCGCATTACACGAATCTCATTCGACGATTTGCATCGTCCAACGACTTTATTTTATCCACACAGTCTTCAAGACACCTTGCAGCACGTGGGGCTTCCTCTAAAGCAAAATTGCCGGAACGAAATTTTTCCAATTAATTTTTCCATTGGCGTTCGGTCAACACATTTCCTTCTTACACGTCACCTAATTTTCGCCTCGTTCGAAGTAATTTTTTTATTCTTTTGGAAGTAAAACAGTAAAATATGCTGAAAAATATCTTCGATAGGGCGCCAAACAAAGACTATTCCAAAAAATTAAATTTTTTTTTTTGCAAACAGGCCTTATTATTTCAGTTGTTCAGATATATAACGGTGAAGTAGTGAAGTGTCAAGTTGGCTGCGAAAAAATGCAATAACATTAGCTGTTGTCTTCGAACGAAATTACTTAGTGAACGGCCCAATATAAGTTTTTGGAAAATTGAATTTTAATTTTTTTTAAGATATTCGTAACTGAGCTGTTTTAACAAATTTATCAATCCGGAACATTCCCGTTCCCACCGACTTAGTCAAATTATGTGCAAAACCAAGAGGTCAATACTGAAATCATCAACAAATACATGATGACGGTGAATAAATCACTCATAGATGTTCTTAGTTTGCATTTAGTTAAAAGGACTGTACTTGCAAAATTGATGACTTTTCGTGATTTTAGATTTAATTATAAAAAATGCACAAGACAGAATGCAAGTGAGCGTAACTCATGCATGTACCCCACAATCAAAGTTACGTAAATACATTAGTTTCGAGAATTTGCAAAAGTAAGGGCCATAGACTTAAGTACATGAACGTGAACTAAAGTTCTAGGCTTTGCCCACAATGCTCGCATTATAATACAACATAAGTTTCTTGAAAGAATGGCAACATCAAACAAGCATTGCATAGGACCATTCAGAAGATGCACAGAAGCACCCACAACAGCTAGAAATATCACATAAAAACCCTCTTTTCGAATATTAAAAAAAATCGTACACGTTTTCAATATACTCGTATGATATTTTATATTTATTAAGTGTATAATAAAATTTATCTCAAACACGCACAAGATCACAGATAAATATAGCTTTTTTACAACTCGTATTCTTAACTACGTACATGGTACAAGAACTAGGGTTGAAAACAGAAGGCACAATCGAGTGTAAGGAGCAGAAAATAACATAAAGGTAAACCCTAATATATATCGTATACATAAGTGAATAAATACGCAATGGCAATAATATAATAATAATTTATAGTTCAAATAATTAAGAATGTTCGCGTTTTTGTCCAAAATAAACAAATTCGTGGCACCAATTCCGTACATCGAAGTCATTGGCGCAGCACATGGGATAAACGTTCTCGGCGCGGGTCACTTTTGCGCAACGCATACACAACTCCATAACCTCCATGTCCTTGTCGCATATCTGCACCTTTCGTATCGTTTCCTCACTCAGATTGCCGTAGTAGTCGCTGGGGTTTACTGTTTGATCCACCTGATGGTGTGCACTGATCACATCTGAAGGGCGGCCCATCACTATTGTGCAGATGCTTGCAGCAAGAAGCAGGATTAAGGACGCTGAATACATCATCTGCAAAGAAAAGTTAAGGAGTTTAGTATTAATTCAATCAAAGCAATGAAGGCTTCTTAGTGCGAGACAATTTCACAACGAGTAATCGGTTCTTATACGGTGTTGAGAAATATGTGTACAATAATTGGACGGATTATTTTTAGTAAGTGGGGTTATCAGAGCGGGTTGCACTGGCGAATGTGTGTGAGAGAGAATGCCAGTAAGCGCGGTCGGAAAAACGGAACTGGATTTTTGGGAATGATCAAAGCATCAAAACAAAACGATTTGAAGATATGAGACTTGAATTCGGTCGGACGATGAATTATTCCCAAGGTGACGAAGCTAATTTGGTAACCTTGAAAGCAGGAATTAATACGATTTGAATTTCCGTAATCCTCTCAGCATCATGCGGAATGAATCATCCACTTAAACATTCCCACATGTCCAATGACACTTTTCACGTTCAAAGTTCAAGTCGAAGATGATGTGCCCAAATCTGTTTTTTCGGCTTTTATATATATTTTTAATCAGTTTTACATGAACTTTTGAATTCTCATACTTTCGATTGATCTAATATGAGTTCAGTTCCTATTCTGCTATTACTTGCGGTCATTTTACAAAATTGAACGAAATAATCAAGTGAAAATGATTGCGGAATTGTTTCGAAAAAATACTTGTGTGAACTGTCTGTGGGACCTTTAGATGCTTTTGATGTCTAGCAAGACGGCAAAAAATTGATAAGAGCCATGACATTCGGCACGAATTGATGACACTCGTTTAAAGACACATGGGTGGACTTTGATTGTTTAAAAATCATGCAAAGAGACAGAAAGAAACATATTTCTTTCGCAGGGAGACTTCCAGCAAATAGTTGCTTCAGAATGTTTTGAATACACAGACATTTCTTATGCATTTGCAGAAAAGCTACGGAAATGAGGATTCAATGTGATTTTTTATGTTCTCGTTTTTTTTCTTGGTTTGGTTTTATTAATCTTTTAGCTGGTTAATAGAATTATTATTTTGTGATTTATGTGATGACATAATGAACTCATTTACTTAATCGAGTTTTGTTTCGATTAAGTAAGCGAACAAAATAATGTGAATGAATTTCTGAAAGCACGAATATAGCACATAATAAGATTCACTTTTGTCGGTAAGATAGGTTTTATGTTTAAACAGTGGAAGGTAGGTGATTTTTAATTTATGTGTTTATGTATTTTGAATTCAAAATTTAAGAGGTAAGTAGCGTATTATGTGGGTTAATCCAAACAACCTTTAAAGAAAA
Source organism: Eristalinus sepulchralis (assembly GCA_944738645.1). NCBI lineage: Eukaryota > Metazoa > Arthropoda > Insecta > Diptera > Syrphidae > Eristalinus > Eristalinus sepulchralis. The sequence continues at coordinate 64,241,006 of OX122883.1, forward strand.
AAAAATATATAACAAGGCGATGAGGGTGCATGAAAAAAGGTCATAAGGTAAAAAAAATAGACATATCTTCGATCAACTCGTGTCCATATCCTGGGAACGACGAAAATCACAGATGCGAATCAGCGATTGGCTTACTTTATTTGAAATTTTAAAGATTTTTTTTTTCATTTGCCCTTTTTTTGAAAACCGGGATAGGCTTGCGATTAATTACATTCATTTCTAGACAGAACTGAATTTTGTTCTATCTACTACTGAATTGAATAATGTCTGCAGATGTGGTATATAGAACTAACATAAATGAAAAATGTGGTTAAGATGAGTGATTAGAAACATGTTTTTGTTAAATTAAAAAGTTCTTTAAAATTTAAATCCGATATTTTCATTGAATGATTGTCTTGTTAGATTCATTAAACATAATTTACAGAGTTGGTACATATAAAACAATATTTTGTCCAATGATGAAGGATATATTTAATTATTTTCCAGCATTTCTTCAATCATTTTTTCGGAAACGCATTTTATGATAATAGCTCTACAAAGATGAACACTGCTATTCGACGTGTCTTCAAAGGTTAGTGTCTTTATAGATTCCACATACTTAATATATTTGTGGAAGTTACAATATAACCTTAAATATTATTATTTAGTGGATGTGTTAAAAAATGTAGTATTGCAAAGTACAAATAATGAACATTTTATTGAAATTATGCACGTCGAATCGACATGGATAAATTTCATGAGTTAATATGTGACATGTACTCTTTGTCAAGAAAATGTTTGCAAATGGAAAAAAACACTTGAAAATGTATTTTTTTGTTTTTAAATTCTGGGGCAGATTTGCTGTTATATTAGATTAATCAGTAAAATACATATTTCCAACCCATTTTTTTTTTCTTTTTGAAAATCGAGTATATCTTTATAAATTTAACAGTAAAGGTAAATCACTTAAAAGTCCAATCATTGCCTAAATCGTTTTTGGTTCTGAAAAAAATTTTGAGTATTTTACGTTTTTCTAATTATCAAGTAAGAACTGTCACTTTTTTCTTGGCTCTTTTGTAATTTTTTGTTTGTTTCCTTCCCTAAGGTCTGTGCTTACAAGAATGCGCAATCGACATGATTTTAAGTATGTTTTATATATAAAAATTTTAATGCTCACAATTACGAATTGAAATTATGAGTACTTCATAAAGCGATACGGATTGATAACTATATCTATCTTGTTAGTAGTATGTTAAATGGATTTCAAAGTTCCTTCTTTAAAACAATATTATGGAAGCGTTTCTATTCAATTATCTGAATGCAAATTATATAGTATTTGTTTGTAAAAAATGAAAACAGATCAATCTAGAATCGAATAGAAAAATAACAAACATTTTCAATTTCGAAAACCACTGCCTGAAAATATAATATTTTCGTTCAAGAATATGTACACATGTAAGTCCAGCAGAAATTAATTCTTTTGATTTTTATTGTTAGGGGTCGTGATCTTCTAAGATTAAGGCAATCCTCAGAGGTGGCGCATTCACACTTAGCCAATGGAGGTTTTGAATTTAGTGAAAATGTTAGAGTTGAATGCACTACAACATTTTAAATTACTAAGCACGTGTCAGTAAGCAATAAATGATCTATGAAATCGGTGGGAATCTCACTAATGCGGTACAATAATTTAAAACCTTTACCACAACGGCTGGTAAAAATATAATAAGCTATCCTTAGGTTATTTTATTTACCGGAGTCCCTGCACAACCGATTTTACAATTTTCAATGATATTCAAGCCTCTGTTAATTTAATTGTTTCGTTCCTTTAGATGAATGTACACGACTATTTGATACAATATTATTGAAATATGTTATAGTAATTATAAAATTGATTTTCTTGAAATTTGCAATCCGCAAGTGTGAATGTTATCAATTATTGTGGGAAAATTATCTAGTCAGATGCGCGATTAATAATACAAATTGACAATGTTCTTATTAAATAACCCAAAGTTACTGAATTTTCTATTAAAGCTAAGACTTTTTTAAGAGTATCCTATAATCCGTTTTCTTACAAAATGAGGAATAATTTTCATCTTTTTTTCATTTCAAGGAAAGCGCCCATAGATTTAAAAAAAATACACCTCAATAAATTAAATTTTTTTCCGTGAAACGATCACCCGAAAATCATGAGAACAATAATATTGCAAAGCAAAATTTAAACTCACTTTGAACAGCATGTTTTTTCGACGTCAAATGTTGTGATTGTCAGAGAATCCAATAACAAATCCAATCCAATAACAAATATAACTTCACTTGTGTGTTACGCGTTTGCAAAGCTCTCAGCGCATCAGCTGCAGTAAAACAGATTCACTCAAAAGGGGATGAAGACTATAGCAAGGTGTCTTGTGCTCGAACACGGTTTGGTGCTGAAACTGAATTACTTCCTAGATTTCGAACACATTTTATATACTGGAATCTCTGTTTGGAAAAGAGTAGATGCGACGAAACACACCTTGTGTCGGGCTCTCTCTGTCACTCGCCAGCGAACGAGATAGCCGCTGAAGATCGCACGAATCGATTGCCTGCCAAAGGCCTGATAGTCTAAAAATAAGGCTAGTATCACGCTGGCTGCTCGAGCGACACGACAAGCTAACAGGCCGAAGATTAGGATGTTCATAGATGAAAAGTGCGCTCTTGTGTACGTGTGTGTGTGAGTGCGTTCTAATCACCACCCACAAGAAATCACTCTAATCTTTTCGCACACAATCTCGCGCCGATTTAAGCCCGAAAAATAAACAAATGACCGGCGATTGTCAATCTGTACTCATCGTTCTCGCTTATGGATGCTATGTCACGATGCCGAAGTTAACCGAGATGAGAGATTACAGGTTCGGCGTATTCTCAGCTCTGGGTATCACTTGGTGGTAGGCAGAACAGATAGATACGTTCTTTGGTGGTAGGCAGGCAAGCTATTTAATCGCGGAGCGTATATTGCTTAGAGGCGATCTGGTCTGGTTTTGTTTTCATCTAAAATTGGAAATTCAGTCACAGCGATAGTGTAATCAATTTCTTAAAATATGGACTGCAGCGTGTGTCTATTAAAATCAATAATCAATCATGGCGGGCGCCATCATATGGCAAATGACCCACAAATGAGTGAGCTTTGTTGCGGTCCGCATAATTCCCGATCCAGAAGATGCTGCCTCCGCGTCCTTATCTGTTATGTCTCGTGCTAACAATGTTGTATGGCGATGTGTTATGAACGCAATGAAAGCACAATTAACATCGCCCATTAAAGCATGTAAATCGAAGTTCAATTTTAATTGCCTGACCGCAAGAGTGATAGGAGCGTGAAGTGGCGGTACGCGGGAGCTGCGCATATGTTTGCGAGGAATGCATGTTGCACTTGCAATTTGTTTTCATTTAATTTCCATAGATAAGGCGGTTCGACGTAGCAGATGAGGACCGTGGCCCGATGATAGTCACTTCCTAACGATGTTTCCTTGAGCTTGAGGCATCCGTCGAGCATGTCAATGCTCAATTATTATGTTTACTGATTGTGTAATCAAGTGCGTTTGTGCATTGGATTGAGCATTGGCCACGACAGGGGCTAGTCTAGGGAGTCTGCTGCCGATGACGTAAGCTTGGCGCATGAAGATTAGATGAGATGAGGTTTGTTGCTTCCGCATAGCGGCAGCCGATAGGTGCTCAGCATAAAGATCAATAAAAATTGACAAAATGAAATGAACAGAGTGATAACGTTCATAAAACATTGTTATGGAAGTCACACACAACTTCTGCAGTGGTGGGAAAACGATGTTCACGTATCAACCAAGATGGTTTAACAATTTGTCCGGAAATTGTGTTTCATTCAGGAAATCGTTGTTCGCTTTCTTACCGCCAAAGGCAAGTTGATATTGTTGGACATTCTCAATTTTTTCACATAGATGTGAACCTGGTTGGCTTAAGCCCGTTGACATAAAAAAGGCAATCGCTTCCGTTTTGTTAGAGGTCCTCTATCTTAAGCTGTCCAGAATAGGTATAAGCAAGGTATTGCTTTAGGCGATCTCCAATATGAAAAGAGGTAGAACGTTTGTTGTTTAAAGTGGTAACAAGATTTATAATTATATTTTTAAAATAACAAATGTGCTCCAGCCAATTCGCCAATTCTTTCCACTGTTTCAAGCTTCGAAGCAATTGGTTTATGCAACGCTTTATCGCGTGGAAAGACAAGTAGGTCCCATACAGAACAGCGACAGAGGTTACGTTCCTTGACATACTCCTCCAAAGAGGCTTTGTAGGGAAGGAGCGATTTTGAGACGATCGGAAGCTGAGAATCGACAAGCAGAAGTGTGAAAGATATCGCACTGCTTTACGTGGGACCAGTTTCTGGGACCTCTGATGAAAGACACGAACGTCTGTGCTATTGACTTGACCCCAATGTAAAGGTCATCTCATACACGGCTCTAATTCTTACGCAATGTGGTTTTGTATAATGACCCCAAAGTGATTAGGGTGGAAAATTTCATTATTAAGCTAATTCGAAAGCCCGATGCGCGATACATAACTTCAAAAAACAAACTTATACGAGTATTCGAAGTCTAATACCAAAAAGGTGCATACCAAGAGAATGCGCTCCGAAGTCGATTAATTCCACTGAAAGTGTCCTTGCACCTTGACCAGTTTGGTTTAAAAGACAAATCGAAGGGAAAGCCCATACATTTACCACGTGATGTTTAGGACAGTGGAAAAATTGACTTCCCTACGAGGCTTATGCCGTTGTTATTCTTTTTCGTAGCTTATTTATTTACCTTGTCTAAAATACACGTGGAACGTCTGAGATTGAGCTAAAATTGCCTCCATCCGAAAGCAACTTTATTAGTGCTTTATCTATTGGGCTTCATAGATATTAAGAAGCCAACAACTGCTGTCGGGTTAGCTATCCATGGGACGATAAAAGACTTACTAGTACGCCAGTGTCATCGCCAGGTGCAATGTTATACGCAGCATTATTGTAAGTTCATGTATATAACTCTTTGCGAATAATAAAATAAAAAGCAAATAAATTAAATGGAAAAGGAAAAGAAAAACAGAATTTGCGTTAAATTAAAATGTACTCAATGGGGCTTTTTGTATACACTATGCCCAGCCTGGATGGTTTTTCTGATTTACCGAAGACAGAATTGTTTGATGTGTATGTGCTATTAGAACTGAGTCTAAAGGTAGGGTGCAAGCAATCAAGCTTATTCTTGCGCAAACTGTCTGACATCTGGTCCAAATAATAAATTGAGTGTATGTATGCTCAATTTATTATTTGGACCAGATGCTTGGTATATCAATTTTGCTAAAATGCTGCCAACACAAAAAAGTGCTTTGGCAATATCACGTACATACTCTAGATCCATCAGTATCTAACGGTACTTATCAAACGGAGGCTATTTAGCAAATAATATAGACTTTATCACTCAACATTTTACTGATCGGCAATCTAGTGTTCGAGCTAACAACAGCTGTTCCACATTCCAACATGTTTGTTGACCGCATCTACAGGTCTTCGTAAATTGTCGTAATTCACTCTTGTGTAGCGCGTAATTCACTCTTTAAAAAAAATTTAGGTGAGCATGAGGTGATTCTCGGGAATTCTGATTCACCCCAAGATTTTTCGGGACTCTGGGAATCGTAATTTCCCCGGATATAGTCAAAACACTTGTCCGTAAAGCTTCCACTGATTTGTCAGAATGCAGTTTCACTTCTGCCGCATGTCCGTTATGAAGCTGCGTGTACAAACAAAATGTGATCTTCCCAATGAAGAGGCATTATTTTAGACATTGAAAGTGGATATTCGCAATCTTTCACAAAACAATTTCTGTTTTTGGAATTATGCCCCTCTTGGAATAGTTTTTAGAATTATAGTTTATAAATAATTTAGAAAACATAAAATCTTTAAATACTGGGCGAAAAAGGAATACAATCGATATTCACACACTATTGTGCTACTCTGCACTCTTGTCCTAATCACTTGACATTTGGTTATATGATTCCTTTCGCACTAAGCTTTGCGTCATGTTGTAGCCTTTCAAGCTCCAGGAGAACCTCAATGAACTTCTTTTTCGAGATAATTACTATCGCATTACTATTTACCGAATTATGTGTGAATATGAGTCTAGAATCTATAGTAAGAGTAGACCATATGCGGCAGATAACCTTTTCAATCAAAACGGTTTTGGAACGCCAACACCGCCGTCAACAAGCGATTAGGAGACAAAATAAAAACGTTTTCCTCGAAAATCACAAAATTATGTCTAGATCCGGGGGGGGAATTCAAAAATTGGGATTCACACACAGTTGCAGGAGTTTGAGGTGTTTTATAGAGATATTGAATGGGACCTATTGAACCTGATGAATAACGGACATAGCTTTGTGAAAATGAAAGATTAACGCGACGATGCGCCCCTCATATTTTGACAAATCAGCGACTGGCTTACGAGTAACTATTGTTCTTGCTTGATTTAAAGAATAAAATTGTTAAAAGCCCACTTGAAATTAAAATATGATTGCATGCAAATCGCCAAACCACTTACAACACAGGTCACTAAGATTCTTGACATTGAGTTAAATTTGACACATGTTTGTGTATGTGTATGTGTATTTACCAAGTTAGTGACTTTGAAGTCGAGGTATAGATGGCAAACTCTGCAACGACAGCACCATTTAAATCAAGTTGACCACTGGACATGAAACGAACTTAAGGCTTTCCAAATGGTTAATAAGACCAAGAAAATCCTTCATTAAACCACGGCAAATTTAAGGAAGCTAACAGTCTAACAAGTTGAATTGATATGAAGACAAAGTTTGTCTGTTATGTCTGAAAGACGAAATATCCGAACAAAATTTATGGGAATGCTGGAAAGCGTTTTTTTACCATAGCGAAGTAGTTCTTCTTCTGTGAATCTTAAATACTCCACTACAAGAACGTACATTCATTTATAAGTGAAGTAGTGTTTTAGATTTACTCAAAGGGTAGTTACAAAAGATCTACACAGATTAAGGTGTCGTAGCTACAGCGGCTGGGTTGTACACGAGGAAATAACATGTCATAAGAATCAAAAATTACCTTTCCTATCACCCAAACTACTTACCGTTTCTTTTATGAAGTGTCGATTTGACTTAGACTAGTAATACTAAGATTAAATCTTTTCTTGTCCAAAGAAAGCTTTACGCAAGAGATAAGATTAGTGTCGCTTTCTTCTTTTTCCTAGTGTGCCTAGTGATTACACCACTTGTGCACAGTTACATATACATATCTAAGCTTAAACTCAAGAATATTTAAACCTAAGCTTCACTCTTATTCGTTCTCATTCACTGAAAAATAAACTTCAGGACAATTTAACAAAGTTAAGGAAATGAAAGTGGGAGCACAGTTTGGAATTGGGATATGATGCAGCTAGAGCTGTGCTGCCACTATTCAATGAATCTTTTAATTGGTTTATTTTTTTTTATTATTGGTGAGCGCTACAGAGATTTTGTATTGCCCTTAAGTGCTAGGAATTAAGCTACAGCGTGAGCCGAAGATATAAAGGAAAAGAGGGTTATGAGGTACCAGTGCACATTTGTCTTGAATGTCGCTTTCTTCTGCGTATTGTAATGCGGCAGAGCATTCCATATTAGTTGCGCGGTTAAAGGAACAATGCCTAAACTTAATTATACGTCGAAAATTCAACTTGATTGTGAACGGATGAACATTCCTAGAGAGGCGTGTATTGCGGGTTAATTTTTAAAAGTAAAGAATGCAACTGGCTATATCGTTTGAGCACATTTTGTTGACGTCGTCTAATGCCTGCGATATATCAAGCGCAACGGAAATTATTAGATTCAAGGTTTTTAGAGTGGACCATCCGGTGGCTGCAATGCATCCTGTCAGCCTTGGAGTGTATGGCGGATGAGAAATTCTTCTCAATCTTAAAAAAAATCTTTTCAAAAAACTTAAATAGGTAGAAGGATCGCATGTATAGAATATGACGCACGTCATAATGCTCCACTGTGCTCACCATTTATTCTTCAAATAATCCTGGGTTGTTTTATATGAAAAATATTTCATATTATACCTTCCAGAATGTAATAGAAGGGAACATGAATTCTCAATGAAGTTATATAAAATTTTCGTTGCTTTAAAATGGAAAGAGTCCAGTGTCAGAAATTTGACCCCCACGACCTTTCGGTGCCCGAATCGACTTACTTTTAGGTCAATTTTTTACTGATTTCCTTGTCTCCAAGTCTATTGTCTGTTGCTTATCGGAAGAATTTGCCCCCACTCGTCATACATAGACTGAGGTGATATTAAGTGTCAAATGTTGTGCGGAAAAAAACAGACACATGCCAAACACAGACGACGGGAACACAAATCATCACTTCCTCTCTACCAATAAATTATTTCTCACCCGAGATGGCCACCTTCAAATGTAATTGAACCAACGTCAAGTGGAACGAGAGGGTACGCCTCTAAACACTCAGTTATCAGCTCAGAAAATTTTCAGTTGCCGAGTGAAGCTTTGCATTGCCCGAAACGAATCGAAGTTCGACCATTAACGAGTCCATTGGCACGCGACCGTGCGATGGCTCATCTAAGTTCGCATTAGTCATAGTGGCGTTGTGGCGCGTTTCCAACTAGACCGAAATCGCTGTGACAAGCCCCTCTGTTCGCGATGACGTTTTTTTTCACATTATGTTTGAAAGTCTGCACGAACATGTTTAAACCATTTATCGGTGCGTTCTCTTATCTACATGTAAAGTCGGGCACGATTTTTGCTGAAAGATTCCAATGCATACGTTGCTTAGATAATCAGAACTTTGAACGTCTGAAGGGGAAAAAAGGAGTTGACGAGCATCATTGGCGACACTTGATAGTGTGGATCGAATGTCAGTGAGAAAGGTCATCAGTTGCGACCGGGAAAATATTTGGAGGATTTTAAATTTTCTTACTTGACAATAGATTTCATCAGAAATTGAGAAGGAAATGAAACGAAAACTTGACCCGAGGGTGAGAATGAGTTTTGTATTTTTTTGTTGGCAGTGGATAGGCATTTTGTTGTTTTTTCTGATGTTTGGAAAGTGGTAGTTAGTATCAGTTTTTGAAGGAAAAATTGTGGCGAAAAAATGTTTTATCCACGAGAGTAAATAAATAAGAAGTTTATTAAGCAATTTTTGTATTTCTCTGCAATTAAAAAAAAAATTAAGCCCGCTTTCGAATGCTTGGTTCATCCGAAACTTTAGCTTTATTTTGACTCAAAGCCAAACCCGAAGTATAATATAAGGTCAATCTTGTCAAATAATAACTAAAACTAAAAGTTGTAACCGAGGTAAATTCGAAATAAAATAGGAAGTTTTAATTAAATTACATATCCAAGTGCGAGTTGCGAAACTTAATTCAGATTCAAAGTTCCAAGTTACTCGATATTCATTTACACCAGCCGTTCAACCAATACCCACTCACAACAGCTTTTATTTACGAAACATTTAAAATTATTGCGTGAGATCTAGACAAGTTTCCTTAGAAACATTTTTCAATTAAACATATCGCTCGATCTCTTGACCTTCACACAGACCACATTCCCAGACTGGAGATCATTGATCCGATGGCGAGATGCATCCTATCGTCTCTAGCTTCGTACGCCAGTCTTAAATGTTTTAATTGACACGCTTATAGCCCTGCCTTAGCGTACTTTTCCGGGTGAATGAATATGCAATTTGTCTGGGCAGTCTGGGCGTATGTGCGACGCATTAGTCGTTCCAATGAATTGCAATTTGTTGTTTTTTTTTCAGCTTATCTCGAGATCCGATTTACGTTCGTCAATGAGTTGTGCAATCGTTGTTCGTACGTTCATGATCGAGAACTTGAATCGACGCACGTGCACTCTGCCTAATGTTGCCCTTTAATTTATTACTTATGTCGGTAGTGGTGGCCGCGGCGCTTGCTTATGTGTGTCATTTCAAGTGGTGCTATACCAGGAAGCTCTTAACACGCTACTTGCAACGTCAATTGAATCGTTGAGCATAATAAATAGCATGGGACCTTTCGTGGGATGAGAATCAATATGTAGCATTTATGTATACTCACTTATATACACATGTTTTAAGTCGTGCTGGAATGGTGACACTGTTCCGTCACCGGAAATTGCTTTCGTTAGCTGCTCATTAAGAGCACGAAATAATTAGAAATTACTAGCATTGATAATTTGAATTGATTTAACTGTGAACATTTTTTTTTTTTTTTGGAAATTAGTACATTTGTTCCTATGGTCCCTTGTGATGGTGGCAATTAATCATACGAAAATCCCATGTAATTTCTTGTTTCTTTGGGAAAGGCCAACAAATCTGCAATAAAGCACAGCTTTGGAAGGCGTTTTTACGTAGTCCTTTAAGTATAAACAGGTAGCGGGTTAGAGCGCGACGGTTCCACGCACCTAATTGCATTTTTTGAATGTTTGTAAGTTATGATTAATTAATTTATTTCTTATTTATTCATATTTTATAATTTATTTATTTCAGTTGCTCACTTTTATAAGCTATTTATGTACGTCAAGCTGCAACTCCGTGACGAAATGAACACACCCTCATGCCTTCTCAAAACACATCCTTTAGGAAGTTTTCATCATGGCATATAGTATCCATCATGAAAAAAAAATTAATCAAAGACATAACAGGAGGTTTATGACTTTGATCTTGGAAAAAAGTGTCAAATTGCATGAGCTTGTTGAAATAAAGTCGCAAAAACTCTAATTGGTCCTGTTTTGGGTTTTGTTGGGACGTCCACATAATTATTTTCGAACGCGGAAAAAAAAAATCGATTTTGGACTCCAACCGTCCTCCTCTATATAGAGACCTATGAAACCTTTCAACAATGGAACAAAAGATACTTCTTTCTGGATGCAAAGGTACTTCTTTGATCACCTGCGCCCCATCACTGAAGAGTGTTGTACTAAAATTCGTGGTTTATTGTCTGTTGTTCCAACACCCAAGAAGCGTATCTACATGGCTATGAATAATCAGCAGTCTTTAGTGGTTGCATAAATTGGACATTATAAGAATGAAAATGCAAACAAAATGAATAATACGTCATAGTGAACTTTCGTTAAATCAATACATTCGACACATCCTCTTACAGCAACACTATTTTCGACAGAGGCATAAGGCCTCACGCTACGAAAATCATTACCGCTTCCACTCTTTTAAATTTTTTTTCACAATTTTGCCGATTCCTTGCGTAGTCGGTCGATTACAACCTAGTAAACGGTCTTCCCTCTTGAATAAAACCAAGGCTATCGACGTTTCCAAGTTCAAACTAATAAAACATAGAAAAGAGTTTGAGGAGTCATCATAATATTGTTCTGCCAAGTGACTGACTCACACCCTCTTTGGCAGATATTATAATATGATTTTAATTAGAAACTTTGAGTGAAGCTTTGAATGAAAAAGTGGTATCTCTATCATCCAAATCAATTAATGATTTTGAATTCACCTTAACATTGAACTTCACTTAGTTGCAATAAACAATGGAAAATATTTACGAGAAACATTGACGATTACGGAAAAAGTTTATGACAAAATATTTCATTCATCAGCTTCCACAAGTTTACTACTTGTCTTGTAAAATAAGAAGTGGTCGCCGTGGCGTACTGGGTAAATGCATCGAGCCACACGCAGAAGGTTTAGGTTCGATTCCCGGACGGGAATCACGGTATCACCTCTATTGAGTTGCTAACAACACTCAAAGAGTATCAATTGTCTATGAAAAGTTTCTTAAATTTCACCGTTCGGAGTCGGCAAAAAATTGTTGGTCCCTTCTACTCGTGAGAGAACAGTACCACACACAACACGTGTAGTTGTTGTAGAATCTTGGCCCTGGTCCCTTGTGGGCTGTAGTGCCACTCAAATATTATTACTGTAAAATAAGAACCCTATAAAAAAATTACCCTTTCTGTGACATCAGCAGACACAGAAACTACATATTTGCAATATCAAGCATCGTTTACAACATATCCTTGTTCGTCAAGTTTTCACTTCCCTTACATTTAAATTCAGTCCCAATAGAAGATATTTAATGAATTAAATAAAATGAAATATTGAAATACTACATCTCTCAGAAAAATGTTTCCGCCCTATAAATCTGAAATATCACGCGCTTTAATTAAGTTAATCTCGACCAAAAATCTCCTCTTCGTCGCGGGGCACGTCGTACAATCCGTTCTGAGTAAACATCACGAGTCATTGCCCTGCGCCATGCAATTGCACGTGTATGACATTTTGCAACCCACACTCGCCAGAAGTATCTGAAGTAAAAATCAAAAATACACTCTTATCGACGTCTGATCCGATCCGTCTAAAGTTGACTGACCATTGTCTATGGTCGTGTTTGGCGCTATCACGCTTATCACCTTACGAGTGATTTCAGTTTCACTACATTCATAAACGATCCACGTTTCTAGAGTCGGCAAAACACCTGCTTGCCCAGCCGTAATCGATTTCGCAACAAAGTTGCAAGGTTTCGTAACACCCGTCGTGATTAGAATTCAACAAATTATAACCCGTAGTCAGAACGCTCTTGAGGCATGAAAGATAAGCTCTCTTGTGGTAATCATAAAGAGCTAACGAGCGTTGAGAACTTTCGCTTAATCTGAAAAGCGCCGAAATTGTTTTATCACTTATATGCCGCTTAATCGTTGGTTTTATGACCGCTGTCTAGACTAGGAGCCACCTGGTTATGAACTTGAAGCCGTTTCCGAAGTGTGACTAATGAAAAATAGCGACGATCTTGTTTTTTGCTCTACTGTGTAAACAGACAGATAACCTCATACTTCGTCTTAAGTTTTGACATAGATTCCAACAAAACTCGTTTCAGGCCTTGGGCACATGCGGGCGTGTGGTAATTTCCCGCTGGACTATGGCCTTAAATCGGTTGTCACATGGGAAGAGTTTGACGGGGGATGGCGATAAAGTCTGTTATTGAATTTGTTTCTTTGTCAGAGATACGTTAGGTTAAGAAAGTGAGTTAAGAAAGGTGAACTTGAGTTTTAAATTTGATTACTGACGTGGAATATTACAGGGAAGATACAGGACGTTGAAGTTGTGAGTTTAAAATAGAGCTTACAGTAATTCCAAGTTTTTGAGCGACATTTAAAGTCTGTTATTACTTAACCTGTTATACTTGGTAAATAAGTAGCTTCGGTATTTGTGGTGAATCACAGAAATCACAGAAACATCTTATGACAAAAAAAAATGGTTGAAAGGTCTTTCGAGACAAGTCGCTTATAAAATATCATAATTCGGCTTTCATCACTGAGATGAAACATGCTGTTTTAACAGACAAGCAGACACACAGCCAGACATAATCTACTGCGTGTTAAATAACGTGACTTTAGCCACATTCAGAGACGATATTTTTTTTTAATTATTAATTGCGCATAATTAGATTATTTATCAGTTTTATGGTAGTTGACATCCTGCATGGTTCAACATGTCGGCACTCAAATGTTGAACGGATCCTTTAAAGCTCACTATCTTCGCCAGAAAAAAATTATATTCATGCACGTGACATTGGTTTTTTGATTTGATGGCTTTCTGCTGCGCGGAAGAAAAGGTCATGGGCTAAAAGTGTGCTTGAATATTTGATTAAGATTGAGATTTTTGTTTACTTTAAAGTTTCTGGTAGAATTAAGACCATTAGATTTGACTAGTAAGCTAGTTTTAACTATTTTCTGTCTAGCATGTAAGAAATTGAATTCGAAAAAAATCCATTAGAAAAAAATACAAGTCACTTTCATGCCAGAGGGAACTGCTGGTGGATATCAAGGGTACGGTGTGTATGCTCCAGAGTCAGGTGGATGATGAGAGGATTGTTTCAACAACTGCACTGTTTTTTTCTTCGGAGCCTTGTCAGGGACGCGCGGCATACAATACTATATTTGATTCAAATAACTTTTCAAGTAGTTGCCCGAAGGCGTCTCAAAAATCTCAATTTTATCTTACATAAGGGGCTTGGGGCTTTTATGGAAATAATCCACGTTATAGTTTTTTATTTTATTTTTTAATTTATATCCTTCACAGAGCACATAGAATACTACGTCCCTCAAGTGTTTATTCTCAATATCGCCTTTCACAACAGATTTTCCCGTGGATCTCACAGATTAATTCAATTAAACAGCATTATTTATAAATATATTCACAATCTTCTTCAACTCGAATCGCTAGAACTGTATGTCAATTTTGTTGCAAAGATCATTAAATATGTTTATACACCTGGCAATAGCTTGTTTTATTCCTTTTATCATAGCATAAATTCTGCATTCGAAAAGGTCTTTGGGGAGCCGGGAGGACAAATGTGGCAGACGTTGCCTTACGCCTTAAGCTTTGGGTTTGCAAGGCAACTTATATCTTTCGTCATACTTAGGAATGCCTTCAAAGCAATACAACTTTCGAAAGGGATATTTTGCGAAACTTTTAAACTCTTTCGATTTTTAATTTTGATGTATCATATGGTGAATCCAATAGGATATATAAATATTCAACTTAAAGTTTAATTAAGAAATAGTAGATAGACTTCTGACTAGGTATTTTCCAAAAAATCGTATATTTTTAGAAATCCTAACTTCGTAATGGTGTTATAAAAATGTAATAAGTAAAGCCAACTTTTGATTTGATAACGAAATAATAATCATAAACTTTCGAAAATTTGATTCTGTATGCCAAAAATATTTTAAATTTGAAATATTTATATTTAAAGCATTATATTTACTCCATTCCGTTAGTTCTTTTTTATATTCAACTCAATGCAATCAATGACAATTATTTGAAGTCATTCGAACTTCTCAGTAATTAAAGTTCTTATGAACATCGTTTGTGAACAGGAAAAATATCAAATTATCTCAATGACTACCGAGACGCCTTATGTAACATTAAATAAGCGAGATATGTCATGTGATTTATTATGTTAAAAGAATATAAAATAAGAGTTAATAATAAAATTAGTCCTTCAGGAAGTCATAGCGATAAAACTTAATGATATGATTATGAATATCTTAAATTAATGAATAAAGTGAAAGAAAACTTAAGGGAGAGTAAGTAAGTAATTTTAAACAAAGTTGCAGTCCACTGATCACTAACTTTTAATTGCTAATCCTCCTCAAAGTCCTTAAACTTTGTTTTAATATCCTTAAAAGAATAAACAACGAATATTTAACAAGAAACACTTTCCAAGGTCGCACTGAATACTGAAAAGTTGAAAGCAAGGCAAGCAAAAACAACATTTTTTTAATGGGATTTTAACACTATACTTAAGCACTCAAACTTAAACACCGTTCCATTGTACTGCCCGGCACTAACCTACATTTGCTCAAGCTACATTGAGAAAATAAACTTCTTTTAAACAAATTGAAAAATCTTAATACCTAACAGGTAAGTAAGTACCTAACAGGTCTGAATTGAAAAATAAAATGTTATTAGACGTATTAAGAAATTTAAGCTCGGGAAATATTAAGAAGGTATTCCTTGATGTAATCCGAATAGTGACATAAACAACGGCCAGTCGACAGATGTTGGTTCTTTGAATGTTTTCTTTTGTTTTTAAAAACAATTATTTAATAAAAGAGGCGTATACGTCCTGTAATTTTAAAACCTCTTATGGCCAACCAGCTTTATTTGCTCATGTACATATTATGAAAAACACCCAAGATTCAGCTGATTCATATAAAGATGCCCACGCGTTTCAATCATACGATCATATAATATTTCCTGCAAATACCTTGAACGACCGATACAAAGTCCAAAGTGAGGACGACAAAGCGTTGACTTCGTTTATTTGGTCAACAAGCTTCATGGTTTAAAAAAAAATAAAATTTCCGATCTCCTGTGAGTCTTTCCTACAAACAATTCGCGACCTTAGACTAACCTGCGTCGGCGGGACCTTGCAACCCCTAAATGATAAACAGAGAAATAATTCTACGAAATGTCTCGTGGATGCTCACTCGAATTAATTTCAAGGGGACCAACCGCAGAGACACGCGAAAAAGGTGATTCGAGATATCAGTTAGCTACATACGACCGGGCTGCACGAATCAAAACAAACACATCCGCATCGACCAACCACGCTCCAAGTTGATGAACAAAACCGCTCCACATGCGGTCTTTCTAATCATTATAGAGGGAAAAGTGATTCGTTCGGCGATTGGCTCGTGTTTTGGTGTGCTGATAGTGTGATCAGATCAGGCACAAAAAGAGACAAACGAACGAACGTAAACTAGATTGGCAGTATAACAGTTAAACTATCGGAGACACTTTTTGTAGTCTTCGCTTAGCAAAAACTAAAACCCTTGTGCTTACAAAAAAATTAGTGTAATTTTGAGTGGGACGTAATCTAGAAAAAAATAAGCTAATGCGTGAAGAAACATACCTGTAAACTTACATTTGAGATTCCTATTTGAATTTTCTCGATAAAGACGCCATTTCTACGTTAGAAACCAAGAATGGTACGAAATGCTAACAATTTTGGATAAAAGTTGTAGGCCCTTTTGGAGCATTGTTCACCTTCAGGTCACTCTACTCAATGTTTATGCAATGAAGAATTATATAATTTCTTTAGTAACTTCTCAACAGATAGTAATATTATTTTACTTAGTAGCATTCAAAACGCTGAAACATTTTCCTGGAAGAGAGTAAAATTAAGAAGGTGTGTCTTTAAATCTATCTCTCAAGGGACCTCCAGCGACAACTCGTTTTGTGCATGCAACAGTTCTATCACAAGTAGAAGGCACCTGCATTTTCTGGCCCACTCTGAACGACGGAAAATTAATAATTTTTGAGTGTTGTTAGCAGCTCGATTGAGGTGGTGTTGTGAACAAATTGCAGTCCCGTAATCAAACCTGGGACCCTAAGTGTGAGTGCGGTGACACTTACTTCAAATTTAGATACCAACAATTAGAAAGATGCAAAAATTACTTAAATTGTGCATTTGTAAGCCACTGTCTAGAAGTTACAATAAAATAAATAGCTATATAAGTGAGCTTGTGGTCGCCGTGGCATAGTGGGTAAGTGCGTCGACCGCCGCGCAGAAAGTCTGGGTTCGATTCCCGGAAGGGACACCTCGCATTTTTTCACACCACCCCTTTCGAGTTGCTGATAACACTCAAAGAGTATCAATTGTCTATGAAAAGCTTCTCAAATCTCGCCGTTCGGAATCGGCAAAAAATCTAGGTCCCTTCTGTTCGAGAGAGAACAGTACCAGCGCACAACACGAGTAGTTATTGTAAAAGCTAGGCCCTGGTCCCTTGTGGGCTGTAGTTCCACTCAATTATTATTATTATTCACCCCTATTCCGGGAGTCGTTTAGTGACATGTCACTTTATGAGTATGAGAAATCGGTATTCCCATAGTCATTTAAGAATTCATAAGATGACACTAGTCATTTTGCTCCTGTCAGCTCCTGTGGAACGCATTTACCACTCGACATGTCTAATTTTATGGTATTCCCGGAGTCACTAAACGACAGGAAAAGTGCCAAAAACAGTCGATTTGAAATTAGTACATGACATAAAACTAAAAATGTTTAAAGAGTAAGTTTATTTTGTTTTTTTTCTTATTTTTGTGTTTCTTGATATATATTTGCTTATTATTTACGGTTTCCAAAGGTTAAAGGTATCAACACCTTCGCAAATCACTAGATTAGTTGAACTCATGGAAGAGAACGTGACTCTTGCAAAAATTTTAAAAGAGGCGTTACTCAAAGTGGGGACATAAGAATTGGCTGGAAGGAGGTTGCGGCAATTTTAAACAATTTAGGACCACCTGTGCGTAATGAGAAAGAATGGCAGAAGGTATGTGCAATTGACTATACGTATACATATCTACATACGAACATTTGAATAATTTGTTTTTAAATACTTCATAGGTTTGGTTCGATTTAAAATCAAAAGTAAAAAAAAAATTAACGCACAACAAAAGAGAATCTGAGGCAACCGGAGGAGAACCCTTTAGACAAACATTTTTAACGGAGTTGGACGAAACGGTTGCCAAACTACTCTTAAAGCATGACACAGTGGACCCACCTGGAAGAGTGGTGGAGAGAAGAGGACATATGTTGGTTTCAAATGAATCCAACATTTCATTTATTACTTTGCTGATGGTCGGTTGTGCTAATCCTAGTTTGAAGTCGTTGCCAACGCCACATTGGTAACTACCTTCAGCACAAAATCTCAATAGTGCAGCTAGCTTTATGATGTATGGTATCGACCGCTAACGTTTTTCAGGAAATATATGTTGTTGCAGGGTGTTCAGTAAATAAGTGAATGCCTCTTTGTTCAGCCTAAAATTCAATTTGAATCTTCAAAGTACATATAGAATTGAATTGAATATAGTTCCTCGTATTGTTTTCCTAACAACTTACACATTTTCTGGCAAATCTAATGGAGAACAACCAGCTCTTATGCTTTTCCTCAAGTTTATTACAGTTCTTTTTCTTATTTCTTCTTCTTCAATTTCGTTCTCTATATTTACAAACAGAGCTATGCTGTCCATGTTTTCAAATAAAACACTTAAAAATTATTTAAAAGTTATTTTATTGAAGAATTCAAAATATAAACAAAGTGTAAGCATATGACATTTTGCATTTGACAGGCGGCTTTTGTTGTGGAACATATTCCACAAGTCATTTTAGTTTCGGAATACCGACGAAAAAATGAGATGACTTTAAAAATGACAATAGTCACTAAAATGAGATGACTCCCGGAATAGGGGTGATTATAAGTGAGCTTATGGAGTTGAATTCGATAAAAATGGTTGTCTGGGTTATATTGAACATAGAGAAAGCGAAACTGTCTGACACCATAGTTTACTGCATAAACTGTTATATACTAGCATCCCTTTGTACTTGATAAAAGAAGATGTGACTAGATCAATCGATTACAAATCACTTCGGTAACGCTATTATTAAATTGTCAGCGGAATCACTAAGAAATCGCCCCCGTCCATTTGGTACGATAGCAGCTACTAGACCCAGGTGTTAAGAGTACCTGACTGGTGTTGACAGCTAGATCAGAGGTAGAAGCCCCTTGAACTTCGGTTCAAGCCTGATCGTGCTTAAGGCCCCCATGTGGGGTAACGTGTTGGCTGAGGTCGTCGTTGCGTAGTAGGCACGCCAAGTTCAAAGGTTCGATTTTCGGTAGGAACACCTCGCATTTTTCACGGCATCACTTCTTTCGAGTTTTTGACAACACTCAACGAGTACTAATTGTCTATGAAGAGCTTCTCAAATCTCGCAGTTTGGAATCGGTAAAAAATGTAGATTCCTTCTACTCTTGAGAGAACAGTAGCACAACACGAATAGTTGTTGTAGACGGTCGGCGCTGGTGGGATGTAGAACCACTCAATTTTTATTATTATTAAATATGATCCAAGGACTGTAATTGAGTAAGTGCATAGACCCACACGCCGAAGGTCTAGGTTCGTTTCCCGGACGGGAAGATTCGAATTTTTTCGCAGCACCACCTCTTTCGAGTTGCTGACAACACTCAAAGGGTATCAATTTTCTATGAAAAGCTGCTCAAATCTCGCCGTTAGAAATCGGTCCCTTCTACTCGTGAGAGAACACGAGTAAATTATTGTAGAAGCTAGGCCCTGGTCCCTTGTGGGCTGTGGTAGCGCACTCAATTATTATTATAATAAAATATAAAACTTACAAATCATTGGAGCACGAGTAGAGATCCTGTTTAGCAGCTGTCGTTATTGTAAGACAATGGGAGTACAAATTAATTCGTTCCGTTTTTTGTGTTTTGAAATGTTATCTTTCGAATGAACGCAAAAGTTACGTGGTGCCATATTTAGCAGATGCATAGGAATTCATTCAACAAAATCCTTCAAAATCAAACTTTTTTCTCACCTTATAGATTTCTTGAATAATTTAATTAAAAAATAAAAAAAAAAATTAATAACGCATGTAAACTGCTCGACGTGATAGTGTGAGTAATGTTGCACACGAAATAATCTGTTTTCTTCAGAGCTTTGTTAGACTTACATAGTCCTGTACTTACTTTTGTGACTAAGTGTATGTACTTACTGTCAAGCAATAATTATCTCCAATCACCATCAAAATTGGTAAGACTCTGTCGTATGTCCCATTACGAGTTATTAAACCATTGCAGTCAAATGGTGTGATGGGTTCCTGAACATAGAGTTATACCGGTAAACTGTGAAGCAGAGTCAGAAATGGAACAATAATTATTAACCTGAACTTGCGATCGGCAGCAGATGGAATAATCTTAACGCATGCCTTACATAAATGCGAAACAAAATCCACGGCCATTCTCAGTGTAGGCAGAAAAAAACCTTATTTATTAGTTGAATTCATCACAGGACAATGCGCAATAGACGACGAGATTAGAAAGATTACCCTACAACGGCTTCTGGAAGTTTGGAAAACACAAGGAAAACTGTCATTCGTTGACCGTTCTAACAAGTGGAGAGTTAGTTAGTTAAACTGCTTCTCGTTGACCGTTCTCCTCGATACCGAACTCACCAAGACCTTAAATTTCACTGAAGGTTTTAGATAATGCGAAGCGCTGTCAGCAGCTTTAACTTCGAGATAGTGAAAGAAGTCGTCTACTTCGGCTTGCAAATAAACTGTACAAATAACGTCGGCGCCAAGTTTAAACGCAGACCGATTAGTGTTTCTTTAGGCTTAAGAGGCATTTGAAAACCCTCTCTCGAAGAACCAAGTTGTCATTATATAAAACCTTAAAAATCCTTGCACTGCTCTGTGGCGTAGAGGCGGGGACAATTTCAAGAGCATATGAGTTTTTAGAAGAACAAGGTTCAACCATAAATGACCAGCGGCATGAGCCTAGCGTCTATGGAGAGAGAAGACCCACGGATTCAATGTGCGCATACAAGTAAGGGAGGACCTCAACCAACCTTGTGTACGAAATTAGTGGCAGCTGGAGATGATTGTTGGTGGACGCCCAGGTCCACCCTGGACTGCAGCTCTATATGAAGAAGAAGAAGAAAGCATAGTTATCGGCTTAATCTCACCATAAGAACGAGGCTTCCGAAAACCTTTAGAAATAAGAAATGAAATAAGAGTACTATTTCTAACATCCAATTTAGCTTTATTATAAGTGATGTGAATGTTTCTTTTTTCTTTTGTTTACTCGTTTGTTTTCCAAGAAGAATAACATGATTTTCTTTAAAATATATGTCCACTTATTCACTTCATGCACTACATAAATATTAAATAGGCAAATGCGTATAACAATAATGAATTTATTTGCTTTGCTTCACTTTGAATCGTAACTTAACTTGTGTGTGCAGGTAGCGCATCGGTTTCTCATCGCAAATTTGAACTACCACTTACTTACATTTAACATAAACATTTATAACAAAATACAATTAAATAAATTTTCCCCAAATTCTAGATTCTTCTGTGCATGGCTTTGTTACTAATTTTAAATTTTCATTTTTCTCTTTTCTTTTTGTACGACCAAAATGTTTGCTTGCTTGCATTAGTGATATTCATTTGGAGAGTAACGTTTACCAATTGGACTTGATGAAGTTAATCAAACCGTTGGTTGAAGCGTCATGAGAGGTGACCTGACTGCCATCAGCTAACTCTGGTTCGATGGCCTTTGCCAATTGCTTGCCCAACTCAACGCCCCATTGATCGAATGAATTGATGTCCCAGATAATGCCCTGTGTGAAGATTTTGTGCTCGTACATCGCTGCAATACAAAAAGTGACAATCTTTCCCTCACACGGATAGGGTTTACTTGACGTTCAAACTTACCAATCAAAGCTCCCAGTGTGAAAGGTGTGACTTTCTTCACAACGATTGAGTTTGTTGGGCGATTGCCAGTAAAGGTTTTGTGTGGCAGTAGTTTCTGAAGTTTCTCACCGGACATGCCAGCCTTCTCCAGCTCAGCTTTCGCCTGGGCCTCGGATTTTCCAGTCATCAGTGCCTCAGTTTGGGCCAGGAAGTTGGCGAGCAAGATCTTATGATGGATTCCTCCGGCGATAGGATTTTGAGTGACTGCAGGGGCGATGAAGTCACATGGAATGAGACGAGTACCCTGATGGATCAGTTGGTAGAAGGCATGCTGGCCGTTGGTTCCTGGTTCTCCCCAGACAATTGGTCCGGTGTTGTAGTTGACCACCTGGGAACCCTTGGTCACAAACTTTCCATTGCTCTCCATATCACCCTGCTGGAAGTAGGCGGCAAATCTATGCAGGTACTGATCGTATGGAAGAAGGGCGTGGGTTTCTGCATTATAGAAGTTTGAGTACCAAATTCCGAGCAAAGCCAGAATTACTGGAGCCTACAAAGAAAACATAAGCGAATGCTATAAATGATTTATGGGCTAGAAATAACTTACATTGGCTTCAAGTGGAGCGGTCTTGAAATGCTCATCCATGTAGTAAGCTCCTTCCAGAAGATTTTCGAAATTTTCGAAGCCAATCGACAAACAAATGGACAATCCAATAGCCGACCACAATGAGTAGCGTCCTCCAACCCAATCCCAGAATCCAAACATATTCTTGCTATCAATACCGAAGGCGGTGACTTTCTCCTTGTTTGTGGACAAAGCAACAAAGTGCTTGGCGACAGCTGCTGGCTGCAAGATACAAAACATTTTACCTCAAGCAACGATTACGATGATAGCTGACTTACGTCCTTAGCATGCTCCAGTAACCATGTCTTGGCCGATGTAGCATTAGTTATTGTTTCCTGAGTCGTGAACGTCTTGGACGCGATGATGAAGAGGGTCGTTTCATAGTTGACCTTCTTAAGAACTTCAGCCATGTGTGTACCGTCGATATTCGACACAAAGTGTGATCGGAGACCCTTGCAATAGGGCTTAAGAGCTTCGGTCACCATCAATGGTCCCAAATCAGAACCACCAATACCAATGTTGACTACATCAACAATTTGCTTGCCAGTGCATCCGCGCCAAACTCCAGAGATCACCTGATTGGTAAACTCCTTCATGTGTTGCAACTCAGCGCGCACATCAGGCATGACGTCCTTGCCATCAACCAGAACGGCCTCATTGGAGCGGTTACGTAGTGCGGTGTGCAAGACAGCACGGTCTTCAGTTATGTTGATGTGGACCCCAGAGAACATTGACTTTCGGGCATCTTCAAGTTTTCGGGCCTTGGCTAAATCCAACAGCAAGGACCATACCTCCGGTGTAATGCGGTTCTTTGAGTAGTCTAGGAGAATATCGCCGTCATTGGGAGTTTTCAAGCGTAAGCTGTAAGCAAATTTAAATTAGTCGCTTTTTGTTTACTTAACGGTGGCGATTACGGATTTAATTGCTTTTGTGATATAAATCAAACACTTCATTACGAAAGAGAATTCAATTATAGATGAGCTGGGTTGATACATACATAGGTCTTATCGCGCAGTTATCTTCCTTAATCTCACAAGTTGGCAAATTGTCTGCTAATGTAATTTATATTTCCAGGAGGTGAGGAATTAATTTGGTCACGTTAGGTAATTCGATTAGGCTGTGTATGAGTCTTCTAGATAGGTGCATAAAGCTGAACGATACGCAAATTGTGGACTAGATTTCTACTAATTTGACTGAAAATTTTAGTTCTATATATAGTTGTTTCTACTTGGACGGTGAATTAGTAAGGCGATGTAAACCCGAACTCTAGGGGCTGTACCAAGATGTAGAAGTTGGGGCTAGAATCCATCGACGCGTCATATCAATCAGGAAATATTCAATGGGAATGGAAATAACGAACCCCAAAAAAGCCATAATCTCTCACCGCACATAAAAAAAGACAGATGCTCTGAATGAGCACACTGGTAACCATTAGGTAAAGCCCTTTAGACTGTGCTGTTTAAAGCCGGAGCTAGTGTATCTGGTAAATAATAAGTGGGAGAAAAGTTGAAGCGTGTACACATACCTTATCCATATGATTCGAACTCCATACACAAGGAAGATAAATGTGCTCATCATTTGGGAAATATGACATTATGACTTGATTCTAAATCGATGAATTTCGAAATATACAAAACCCTGCTTGTATGGAGATCATTCACACAAAACTGTCAAGTACACAAAAACAAAAAACATTTTCCCACATTGATCACCGGCCGTTGAAGCCACCCCATATTGTGTGTGCACTAGTCAATTGATTTCCATTAACACGAAAATTATGAATCAACCATATTCCAGGGTAAAGGTTAATTTCAGAGGGCACCAGACATTCGAACGTAGCCAACTCTTTCTCGTGCACTTACATAATTCTTTTCTCCAATATTTGACTTTCAAAAATAACGCTTCAAGACGCATGACGTAAAAAATCCGTTGTCATACACGCAACTAGCCAGATAATGTTGAAATAATGTGCATGACGTCATGCATATTCCACTTACTAACTCGGTTTCAGTTTTGAAAATATAAGCGTTTATCTAGGGACAATGACCTTCAATGGCATTGCGAAGCCGGCCAAATTTGAAAACAAAACAAAACCCAGAAATAAGAGACCTTGATCTTCACAATCTGACTTTGTCGAAAATGGAAATGGGTGTCTGAAGTCTTCCAAAGCCAGAGATTATCGCAGCACGGTGTGATAAGTCTTTTGAAAACATGCAACGATACATTTTTTTTAATGCATTCATAATTCGAATTGCAAGCATATGTGCTCAAGTGCAGTGAAATATAAGCTCGCATTCTGTTGCACTTTTGAAAGGCGTCTACAGCTCGACGAAAGTCAAGGGCAGGCCGTCGAACGTTGTCTGTATGTCAAGGACATCCCCATTCACTTTCAACCCAAATAAAGTTTCAAACAAAATGAAAATAACTGCTCTACGAAAGGTGAACATTAAATTTCTACAATTTATATAATCATCAGCAGTTGGGGGTAGTTTATGATAACATTTAATTTCCTTTTTTTCTTCCATATTTCCTCAGTGAGGTATCTACTTTCGTTCAATTTGTGTATGTACCGGAAATTTATAACTTCTCCTACATCGATAGGTACCGAAAGGATACGTATTCGTGGCTATTTTTAAACATTCTCACACTATGCGATGGAAATTTTTCCTTCACCAAAACTGAAGGCATCTTGAGCATGTTTTATCTAATTTTTTGTAATTTTATACATACCTATATTTATCAAAACGACCAGCATCCTTTTCAAAGAGATCCTTTATATTAATTTTGCTGCCGTTTTCGTTGTAGTATTGTTGAATTTTTTGATAAACGGGTTCGGTGGTTAAGAGTGGTAGACCGGACATGTTTGCACTTTAGTTACTTTTAGATGGTAGAGGTGTAAATATTTATAAAATGCACTGAGAGTTAAATTGTACACAGACTAGAGTTCAATTAGTAAGTCTTATTGGAATTTGTCCAGTTGTCTAGCCAATAATAAAATGAATTTTACTCACTATATGGAACTGAGACCAACTAACAACTGAGTTTCTCGGTTTATGGTCAATGTCAAATGAAGAACTTGTAGATAAGGCAGTGTGATTATACTTATTTTGACACAAACCATAAATCTCCATGGCTGATTGTTTTCTTACTCCTTAGGCTACAAATAATATTCGTGTACGCAAAAAATCCCGAAATTTTAAAAACGTATGGTGTTTTTATTTTACCACTTGCTGAACTTAGGAGTACTTCGAAAGTCAAACTTTATATAAATTATTTAATATAACTGTTTGACTGTTTATATGAGTGTAATTTTGGTTGACGAAATTCTTAACATGTCATGAAATTACAAAATACAAGCTAGTTAAAGGTTTAATTTACTAATTCTCACAAAGACTAATACAAAAACAACGAAAACTTCAAGACCTCAAAAAAATTTGAGTAGAGGAATTAATTTTCTGTCTTATTTTCTTCGTATCATACTAGAAAAGATGTAGATATTATACCTACAATAATTAGAAGATTATTATAATATATTGAATTATTGTTATCATGATGAATAAGTTTTTACTTTATATAGCTTTCGCTTGTAGTGTACTATCCGATAAACCTAACTTATCGGTAACGCTGTCATCTATCTGTGGTCTTTTGTAACGACAAACAAAACATTCCTTAAACCATTTTCAATAGAAAAAACAATTGTATTTTAAACGTTATATTCTATTTTATTAATAAAACAAATTAAATTTCCTACACATTTTCCCATCAATGTATACTAAATCAAACAAAAACATTCATAAATTGTTGTGTACATTGCTTTATGGCGTCGCTGCAATCGTTTTGTAGTAAATATTCATACCACAAATGTATTCCAAGATGGCGTTGTAATTTAGCTTGTGTGTAATTAAGAAGTCAAACTCTTGCATTTTCAATTCATCAGCGTTATTTCAGTGCTTCGGGGGAGAAAAACTTTTTTTTGCATTTAATGTGAATTCAATTTAACCAATTGTGTAGTGCATATTATTTCCAATTGATCACAAGTGAATAATAAAAGCAAAACTATAATGAAAAACAAACATGAAGTCGACGAATGCATAATAAAAATGACATTTGAAAGATAAGTGACACTTTGCCACTAGAAAGGTAAATATTTGTCAATTTATATTTCAATAAATTAGTTATTTTTCGCTCAATTGCACGGAATTTGATGTTAAAATTTATGAAGTAATTCAGAAATGATAAATGGCAGTGGTTTATGTGAAAAATTCGCATGCTTTTTACACGTAACCTTGTGTGTGCGTATTTCGGTAGCACCTTTGTCAGTGGAAATTCTTGTCTTGCTCCCATCTTGGTTCGGAGAGTGTTGTGTGCGTCGCGATACGATTTTTCAAAGAAATTAATCGAAAATGTTTTCTCATTTGTTGATTGTTAATTGAAAACTCAATGTAATTGTAGTTAATTGAGGATAAGGTGAATATTTTTGAAAATAAGTTTCCTCACAGTAAGATGCGGGAAAAAAATGTTGTCAAAAGTGAACAGTAGCGAAGCCAGAATCGCTCAACAGGTGGTCCACACGCCTTGATTGGAAACATTTCTAAAGAATTCTTTGAATTGGAAATATATTCCTTAACTTTTTTTGTGAATAAGCAAATCGAGTATTTCAGATGAGAGAAAAATTGATAGATGTGCTGCTTTTGCGAAACATTCAATGTGAGTGGGCATGTCGCTAGGAGCTCCTGGTCTTAACCTGAGTCACATCCATACTTAATTTGTATACTTATTGAATTGTAGATTTATATTGAATCAATTATGAATATATCTTGCTGAAATTGATGAGATTTTTGTCTGGTGGTGATATTCTAAAACGGAGATTTTAATGTTCAGACCAGCTTTGGGGAGCATTGCAACTGTTTCCATGAGAGCTCCTGAAAAATGGATCTCTTCAAACTTGTTACCAGTGATTACGTCATTTTGCGTCAACCTTCAGCTTGTTCTCTGCTAGAATCCAGTAGCTACTGCAAAAAAAAAATTGGAATCGTGTTGGAATATTATCTCTCAATTGTTTCTTGTTAGTTGGGAATAATTCCTCTTGGAGGACATTTGTGTGTAGTCTTTTTTAAACAGTAGCCCTATTCGGTAGTTCTTATTTTTGCCACTTATTTTTACACTTTTCGCATTCAATTTTTGCTAAGCATGCCACATATAAGCATTTGTTTGTTTTCTTATCTTTTTTAGGATTGTACAGCATTCAGTCTTCAAAAGAACAAGGATCACACAATAAATCAATATTAATGGTTTTACGAAAAGAACGTCCGCCCAATTCGGGATCATCAAAATCGACGACAACAATGTCAAATGAGCAACCAGTGTCAAAACGTCAAAGAATTGATAATCGTAACAGTGGTAGCAGTAGTAACAGCAGCAATGCACAGCAGACACAATCTCACACATCATCGTCATCATTATCAGGGCCAACGGCGACTACCACATCATTCTCAGCACCATCGTCACCAACAACGACAAAGCCAAACATGTCCATTAATTTGGAATTGGGTTCACCGCCAGATATACTTGCCGCTTCATCTGAACTACCCATATCATCATCACCCTCGTCCAGTAGCAGCAACAGCAACAACAACAGCTCCACCACCAGTAGTAATAGTAGCAGTTCATCGTCATTAGCCAGCGAGGATTTACCTCATCACCACCACCATCATCATCTGCATGCCCATCATCATCATAGTGTTAGTACATCCAGTCTTGCCAGTTGCAGCAGCAGTTCCCTGGCATCTTCAGCAACACTCGGCATCGATGAGGTGGACAAAGCCAGTTCTCATATCAGTCAGAACCAGCAGCTTATGCCAGATTTGGTGCCACGAATGAGTGCTGCATCATCGCACACAATCACAAATATCAGTTCGACCATCACCAACGAGATGGGTGAATTCGAGGAGTACCTAATCAAGCAGTGCCTTTGTGGGATAAGCGAACGAACACTGCGACGACCTTTCCAAAGCCACTATCACCAGGATTCCAATGGAGTCAAGAGGGTCGCCACTCTACACGAGTGGCCGACAAACAAATTGTTACAGTTCCTATCAAATCTTCAGCTGCTCTTCGATGTTTACCTCAAGCAGAACAGCAAGGGATTCATTTGCAGTCGAATAATGGACGTTTGCGACGCCCTGATACGCAACGATCACAACCTAATCGATGAGATAATCGTTCTGGCCAATTTCAACAATAAGTACGTGCAATTTTTGTCCAGTAGAGTGTTGGCCAGTTTTTTAGTTATCGCCAAGCACAACATGGACGACAATTGGCTGAAGAAACTGGTAGACAACCTGTTTCAGTTTGAGCGCCTTGACTTTGCAGCAGTTCAAAAGATTCACTTTAGTTTAGAGATAATAAAGAGGATCGTCGAGTGGAAGGACATTGACTTGCACCCGTTGGAGGATGAGATTGACACGAGGAATACTGGTATTTCTCTGGAGTCACCGAACGGTGGTGGAGGGACAGGACCGTCGACCTCTGCATCTGCCCACGCTTATCCCTCGCTGGAGAGCAACTATTTTGCAGTTCATTTTCGAGATTCAGAGGACATTCTGGAGAACAGTATTGGCGATGGAAGTCGAAGTCACAACGCAGAGGAAAGGCACCTGAGCCATCTGCAGACGGAGGACGGATGTCATATTGTGGCCTTAACCGACTCGGAAAGCTTCGATACTACGCACCTCAAGTGTATTACGATAAAAATCCTAGAGAACAAGTGGCCAGCTTTGGTGAAGAATATGAGCAACCTAATATCGAACCACATCGGCCTGGAGAATGCGGAGAATTGCGTGTTGACGTTTCTTCACCTCTGGGAGAACATAATCAGCGTAAAAGCAAATCTCTCCATCGTTGAGACATTGCCATTTTACGCGCAACTAGACAAATTCGAGCTACTGCTGGATCAGAATCTGTCATGCACGATATACAAACAAATGCTGAGCCTCTTTAATGAGTCGCTTTGCTACGGAAGCACGTTGGCACTGCAAGACCTACTTCCGGAAGAGACGTGCATGCTGGCTCATCAGATCGTGAGACACGTGAAGGACTTTCGCATTCTCGAATCGCTACCACGACGTCGGCCGGAAAATGTGGTGAGTCTACTTGGTTTCAAGGGGCGTTCTATATTGTTCGAAGCAGGAACCATGCAGAGGTACGCAACTACACCGAGTGATCATGACATAGATGCCATTGAAATGGACAAGACGATACTCCAAAAAATGGTCCTGCTTGTGCTGAAGTCTATCGCAGTGACAGTGAAGGAGATTCGAAGCGACTCCTCGGACAGTTCAATCGACAGCACGGACTATGATGCATTTCAGGACATGGTTCTCATCGAGAGGTCAATAAGGGATGTTCTCCGCAAACTGGAGTCGTTTATCAAGAACACCTTGGAGTTCCACCCCGAGTGCCACTTTAGCAAAATACTCATCCATCTCTTCGATGATCAGGACGACCATCTGATCGAGGCAATGGTGTGCACCCTGGATGTCACTGCTGGCATTTCGTTCCGCAACAACGCCTTCCCCGAACTGGTGTCGATGCTGAACCCTGTGTACACATTCTTGGAATTCCTGAAGATGATTTCGAATAGCTCGGACCTGTTGCTCGATCTGCTCGTAAGCAATGAAACCTGTTTCTTGCTCTATCTTCTCAGGTTCCTCAAGTACATTCGGTTAAACTGGTCCATGTTTGTGGCAAGCTGCCACGACTTCGGAATGGGCGCCAACACCCTCGACGAAGCTATGGGAGTGTTGATAAGACTTCGCCTCCAAATCAGCCGTTTAGTGTCCAGATCGCTGTATCCATATGACATTTCACCAGTGTTGCGACTGTTAGACAGTTGCGAGAGTCTCTACGAAGGGAACGAATTAAGCTAGATGCTAGATTGGACAGTCAGCATACAGATTTTGAGCCCGTTCAAATCACAGTGTAATAAAGCACAAATACACATTAAGTAGTTAAAGAGAAAGACTTGAAGCACAAAAGAAAAACGAAACAGAAGACAATAACCCGAACCGTTGTTGTTTTCTTTAAGATAACATTCAACTTACAAACTATTTGCTATCCTCCCGCCCACAAACCCACACCCCATACCACCATCCTCTTTTCACCCACAACCCATCCCACACACAAATAGACTAACATTTGCGTTAAACAAACAAATAGGTTAGGAACGATAGTTTTAAGATTGTTTTAAATCTTGCCTTAATGTATTTCACCTTTCTTCACGTATAGTACGTAAATAAGTTATAAATATGTATTACGTTGTAAATGCTAAGTTCCCCCTGGTTCGCATATGTGGGCCCTACAGAGGAAAGGAATGATGTTCATATATATATATATATTATATATTTTTCTACTGTTAGAATTGTATATTAAGAGTTTGGTTTTATTTTACGTGTAAATACCGATTAATTTAAATAAATCTTTTTTTAAACTGTCTATAACGAAATGAGTCTAATTCCTTAACCTCTTAAGACGAGCATTGCAAAGGAAAACTACTCCTATCCTATCCAATTAGCTCGATACCATCGCAAAACGTATGACTTTACGTTATTTGAACATTTTAAGGATTCGCGGGGTAAGCTGTTCCACTGACCGCTAAGATTACAATAATTAAACAAATATCTAAGAATAGAAAAGCAGTGCATCCGATTGCCGTTTTAAAGCCAATGTGAACTTGGGCTTTAACCAACATGCTTCTTCAACTAGCACAATCTTTCACCAGCTACCTCTAATTGCGCACTCCAAGTTGGTTGACATTCTCCACATGTGTGTGCCAGCCTAGACCGTCCTCTATTGCGTTGTCCCAATAGCTCGGATTCGGCGTTTTGGGCCGAAGCAGTGGTTCCATACACTCTACATGACCTAGCCATGATGACCATGACCACGCGCATGCCGCCGTACAGTCTATAAGTTCGTCGTTAAATCTTCTCTTAAGGACAAAAACAACGCAAACAGGACCAAATGTTGCACGCAGAACAGACTAAGGGCTTCCTCAACCCTTTTTAGTAGCGTCCAAATTTTTGGGCCGCAAAGGAGGACTGTGATCATCAAGCTGTTGTGCAAAGCCAGTTTAGTCCTTCGAGAGTCCTATTTACAGCGGAGCCGAGTTAAACCAAGTCCTTTACTACCTCGAATTTTTGTGCTGCCTAGAAGTACGCTCTGTCAGTGACGTCGATGCTATATGCCTTGATATCAGCATATACCTCGTCTTGACCTCAAGCTTCCCCTTTAATGTCAAACGCCTTATTAACGGCTCGCTGTGTTCCTCCAATCACGTCAAAGTCGACGGCGTAAGCTAGTAGTTGAACGGATTTTTGGAAGATCGTGCCTTTAGTGTTGAAGATCTAGCTTTCGAAACAAGAATTGTACGTCGAATATATGGTCCTATCTGAGAGGAATGTAAATGGGCTGTACAAAGATATGAATGTAGACCCGAAGGCAAAAATCCGTCGAAAGCACTGGCTCACCCACATCGGGCGCAAGTACGAGGGCTGTCTGATAAATAACCGACCTCAACGTGAAGCTAGCGGCACAAGTGAAAAAAAAAAGTTTCTACTTCAAATTGTGCATATTATAATAGCTACTCGCCAAAATTTCAGAAATTTATCTTGCACCATTATCTGTTGACAGTCGTTTTTGTGAGTGTATTTCGGTGATTCCCCCAAAATGGAAAAAATTGAATATCGAGCTGTAATTAAATTTTTATTTTTGAAAGGCAATACGCCTTTACAAATCAAAGATGAGTTGGACTCTGTGTATGGTGACTCTGAACCATCGTTTACCACCGTAAAATTTTGGGCAGCTGAATTTAAACGTGGTCGCAGGAGCTTGGAAGATGATGAACGTCCTGGGCGTCCAAAAACTGTAACCACTAACGATAACATCGCTAAAGTTCATCAATTGGTACTAGACGACCGCCGGATTAAAGTAAGAGAAATAGCTGAGATTAAACCAAGATTTGGGCATGAGAAAGCTGTCCGCGCGTTGGGTGCCGCGTTTGCTTACGCTAGACCACAAACGTGCGCGCATGAACATTTCCAGCGCTCTGTTGGCTCAGTTTAGAGGCAATAAGACCGAGTTTTGGCGCCGATTGATAACTGTAGACGAAACTTGGATTCATCATTATACGCCCGAAACAAAAATCCAATCTAAACAGTGGAATAAAAAAGGGGGAACCGGCCCCAAAAAAACCTAAAGCTGTGTATTCGGCTGGGAAAGTGATGGCGAGTGTTTTTTGGGACAGCCATGGAATTATTTTTATAGACCATCTTGAAAAAGGAAAAACTATAACAGGAGCATACTACGCATCATTATTGGACAAGCTAAAGGAAGAAATTTCGAAAAATCGGCCACATTTGCAAAAAAAGAAAGTCTTGTTCCACCAAGACAACGCACCATCTCACACCTCAACAGTCGCCATGGCGAAAATCCACGAATTGCGGTTCGAACTGCTTGACCATCCACCTTATTCACCGGATCTAGCACCAAGCGACTTTTTTTTGTTTCCTCAACTTAAAACTGCGATCGGCGGCCAGAGATTTTCGTCAAATGAGGAGGCAATCTCTTTCGTGAACTCGTATTTTGCAGACAAAGATGCCAAGTACTATTTCTATTTGGAAGGGTTGCAGAGATGGGAGCATCGCTGGGAGAAGTGTGTGGAGTTACAAGGAGACTATGTAGAAAAATAAATAAAAAAATTTTGAAAAAGTCGCGTGCATCATGGTCCGTTTATGAGGCGTTTATAGACAATAAAGCGGAAGTATGAGGGCAAGAAAGTATATGCTGTCATCAAGGAAGCACACACACACACACACACACACACACGCGCACACGCACACACACACACATACACACATGCACACACACAACAACGAATACCTTATTGGAATATTATGAAAAAAAGCTAAAGGGGCCACGGTCAAGTCGTTGTACTGGGAAAGAGCGTCGCCTCACACGCCAAGTTCCCAAGTCGCATTTTCTACGGCATCACCTCTTTCCAGTTGCTGACAAAACTCAAAGAGTACTAATGTCTTCTCTACTCATGAGAGAAGTTATTATTAGCCAAAGGTAAGAAAGCAACAACTTATGTATATAGTTTGTAATAATATAAATAATTGAATGGCACTACAGTCGACAAGGGACCAGGGCCTAGCTTCTACAACAACTACTCGTGTTGTGCTACTGTTCTCTCACGAGTTGAAGGGACCTACAGATTTTTGCCGACTCCGAACAGCGAGATTTGAGAAGCTTTTCTTAGACAATTGATACTCTTTGAGTGTTGTCAGCAACTCAAAAAAGGTGGTACCGTGAAATATGCGAGGTGTCCCGTGCGAGAATCGAACCCAGATTTTTGCTTGACGGTCGACGCACTTACCATTACTCCACGGCGACCATATAGTTTGAAATCTATACATAATATATGATTAGATTCATTAAATTTATTTTTATAAAACATTTATTGCAATGAAATTATGTTATTAGGTAAGATAGCTGCTTCCAGTCTGTCTCGCATCGCATTTTATTGTTAATTTTTTCTAATTCCTTAAATCTAGAAGTAAAAATACTTAAACTAGTTACAAATTTCTTAATTATTGCTAAAACTATCTTACTGGCCCTATGCGGGCGCTTTAAGTTAATCTAAATATTTATTACTAGAGCCTTTCGGCGTTGTCTTATGTATTATATGTTTGCAGTATTCTATGCACTATTTGTAGATATTATTAAAACTAAGAAAATTGTTACAGAAAAAACTTAGTAATATAATCTATTATTTAAAAATTAATTTATATATATATCTTAATCTACGACTATTCTAATTAACCTACCTAACTACCTAACATTAACTTAACACTAATTTTTTTTTTATTTTTTTGTTTTATTTTATTATTACAATCTAGCCTATTCTAAATTAACTTACATTTAAGTTTACCGTAGGGGACCAATTACGTTAGCCGGAAAAGCTAACGACAACTGGAGTTTGATGAGGTTGTAGCCACCAATAAAAACCTCGATCCATACTACTTTCTGTTCTATCCCGAACAGGGATGGATGTACTGAACCGGAGGTCACCCGGACTTACTGTCCTTACACAGTTCTTGTAGAGCAGCCGCTTGTCCACTGTTCTCCTTACCACGTGATAAATAAGTGGACATCCCTCCTCATCTTGGATTAAACCCATCCGATCAAGATATACGAAAGCTTCCGGTGGAATGAATCCACTTCGGCGTGCGTTCTCGTGATATGCGTCGTTTGGGTAGTAAGCCCCGAATATGAGCTCGTTTTCCGATGTCATTGTCATGCCTTCGAATCAGCCTAATAATAAAATTATCCACTCTATTCTAATAATAAAAATATCCACCCTATACAAAATCTCATTGCGATAGAATTTCTTGTACCCAGATTCGGGTGTTGTATTAATATTATATGTCGATGTCGATTAAATTTTTATATATTTTTCACTATTTGCATCGACGGCTTGATATTTAATCTTAAATGGATCCTGTACCAAGTCGAAATCATTTCTTTTTCTTGAGAACTAAGATTCAAAGATTTATTAAAGGAAATAAAAAATGGTGCTTCAATCCCGCAAAGAAATAGGCCCTAGTCCCGCAAGAACTGCCGAATTCAAATCGCTCTCTTTAGATAAAGGTAATGCAAAACTATTTTTGTAGTTTTTTTCTTAATTGTTGAGATTAACACATCTTATACAGGAACCAGAACCGGAACCAATCAGTCGAAGCCCTCTACCTCTTCCTCGAATACTTTTTAGACTCTTGGTCTTTTTAGACTGACCGGACTTGAGCCCAAAAATTGGGACGAAGAAGATGAGATTAAACTTTGTGTACCCTTTTGTGACGGGTATTAAGTCACAGCATAGGCCGAAGCTATTGAGGTAGAGAGGAAGAAAAGGTACCGATGCACATTGGTTCTAAATGGCTGTGGATTGGAATGAGTTGGAGTTTGACCTGAAAAAAACAACTCTAAGCTTTACCGTACATCCGAAGGTGAGCATTAGAATGAATGAGTGGGCATACCTAGCAAGGCGTGTGTTGCGGGTTCGTACTTGAAGGGGAGGAAGCGGCTGGCTAATTCATTTTTGCATTTCTTGTTTGATTGAGTCTTCGGATTGAGCCTTACTGTGCCAGGCGACACAATCGCAAAAAAATGAAACAGTTAATAAAGCGTCATCATTCAAACTGCCTCTGATGTTTCTGGGAAGCTCCACACAGAAAAAATAGGGTTAGAAGGACGACAGCGTGAGCACTAAGAACTAAAAAGAAAGTCCGAAATTAGAAATTAAATTATAAACGCGCAATTGATTAAGTTAAAACCTGGTGCTGCAGAAATTATGTCCGATAGTTGTAGTAACAATTGAAATAACTATCCCAAAGGCCTAAGCGGACGGACAAGCTGCAGAGCAGTTTAAGGTAGCTGGAGATGAGCTAACAGGGCACGTGCACCAACTCATCGCTATGTTTGGAGGAAAGCATACCCTACGAGTGGTTATTGTATTGTTTGCTTGGACCTTAAATCCTCAACTGCGCCAACTACCAAAGAATAGGTCATTTAGGCATCATATATAAGTTTTTCTCTGCCATTTTGTGTAGACGACTGAAACCATTCGTCAGTAACCAGACAGGTCCTTATCATTATGGTTAATGGCGGGGAAATCTATTATTGGCCCGAGCTTCATAGATACAAACAAAACCTAAGCGATGGAAATCCAGACAACGCCCCGTCTAGTTTGACAATGCTACCGAACTCGACAGGTTGTGCAGGATATTGATAAAGAACTCAAAGGTCTAAGACAAGGCAACGTGCTGTTACTTATTCAACATCGTTCTTTGGAAGGTCCTGCAGAACACTCACTACTGCGAAATGCATACTTTTTTCGAAAATGCGTAAATAACTAGCATACGCCTACATTTATGAAGGAGATACGGAATCACTTACATGAAAAAAAATTTGGAACTAGCAATACAAAACTGAATAACAGCACATACATGATCATGAATAGAACTTAACGGATGAATTGTCGCCTTCTTTTGCCACATTCCTGTGTCTACTGTCTTCACAGTGCAAACTAATATACATACGTATGATCTAGAGTTTTTTACTTTTGATTTTTGGGTCAATTGCGTCATTCAAAAGCGCTCATTCAGATTATTTTTATAAGGTAAGAAAACAAATTAATCTCAAAATTTTAGTAAAAAAATTAAGGTCAAACTTGATATAAGAATTTAAATTAATATATTCAGAAAAGTTTCCAATCGAAATCAATAAAAATAAAAATTATTCGTTTAAAAAAAAAAAAAATAAAATAGCTTAAAACTCAGAGAAGCAATAATGTACTCATCAGAGAGCAACTACACAACTTCATTGAAATGATTTCAGCTTCACTGGAAGCTAGATTTATCGTTTTTGAATGAAAAACAACATTGTTTTGGGAAAAATGTCGGAAGAAGCTTACAGCATTGAGCTACAACACTGTGATGAGTGGTTTCCAAGAGTATGGCCAATAGTTTGAGGAGACTGCCAACCATGTGAAATGTTTGATAAAGACGAAGCCAGACTGTTTAACCAACCGTTTAACCAACACAAATCTGACAAAACGTAACGTTACGTTGGACGTTTTTAAGGGAGGTCTTTTCAAGAGAAAAGTTCCACGTGCGATTTCTGGAAAAGAAGATTCAACGATGAATTTTATAATCTTTATGGCGGCATGTGCTAGGTCAAGCGTCTTCGGAAACAACGCTTATGATGGGCTAGACCATGTATAGCGTATTTACATTTCACTCCATTTTACGTTCTTTTAATATAAAATTCCCAAATAATTGTAAACGCGCGCGCGATTAAGATTTTTGTTTACTCGGCATCCTCCTTATCGTCTTCATTGAAACTTTTTCTGAAGTAACGCAGCTCCTTTGCACATCGGAGTTAAAGTACGACTTCATCTTGCTGCGGACGTTGTTGCCCAAGTTGTTCACTTTAGCCGTTGACCTTTAGGCGAGCCTTGTTGTTCTTCACAAAGACGGCCACATCCATGATGTTGTCCCCGGCGATGTTGGTGCAATCGATGCCGAAGCGGAGGGAGACATTCTTCTTCTTTAAAACTGCAGACCTGCTTCTGGCCAACGCGGCTTTTGCCACTGGCGGCAGGTGTTGCGGAGAGGACGCTGATCTATTTTCGGGACTTGGGAGCGGGCTTAGCGGTGACGCCCTTGCGTGGCGACGGCGGCGGCAGCGGCATTCTTTGCGGGTGCATCGGTAGCCGGAGCTGGGGCGGCAGACTTGGCAGCCGGCTTCTTGGCAGCTGGCTTCTTGGTATCCTTTAATGCCTCGACTTTCTTAGCGGGTGCAGCAGCTTTTTTGGCGGGTTCTGGAGCGGACTTCTTTGGAGCAGCCTTGGGAGCGGCGGCAACTGCTTTAACTTCCTTAACTACCTCTGGTGCCTTCTTTACAGTCTTGGCGGCTGGCTTAGCTTTAGTCTTCTTTGATGGTTTTGTCATATTTTGTATGAACATCCCTGCTTCAGCCCGAAGAGTCTTCAAATCCGAGCAAGTATGAAGAATAATGTTCTAACTTGTTAATAGATGGATATCACATCCAAATACAAGAAGTCTTTCTTCAATAAAACGTTTTTCTTTCGTTCAATACGAATACAACATCGATACTGCAACCAATGAACCAGGGTGTAGTAAGCAACCTAAAAGGCAGTTTTCCCAAAAGCCTTGTGGTCATCATAAGCCAGGACATAGAATAAACAATTGGCTTATTAGACGCATGGTGGCCACAACTTTGAATCGCGTCAGTTGTAGAACTTTCATTTACTGTTTTAAGTGTGCGGGTTTGAATAAAAATTTGTTTAAGGAGATAGTTAGCCCCTCTCTGAATAGGTTGCACTGATAAACAATTCAACCACAGCTGCTTAATGAAAAGAGTTCTAAACCGTTGATGACAAAATTTTGAAGAAAAAGTTAGTGGTCCTGCTTCAACGGAAAGGCCTGTCCTGAAATAGGTCGGCAAAGAAAGGTCTAAACTTCGTGTCAAATTTAGCAAGTAATGTTTATGCAAGTTGAAAATAATTAAAAATATTGTCCTTAAAAAAAACGTCAGTTGAATATTTTTTTAGTAAGGTAGTTAGTTTTAAAAGAATGCAATCGTAATGTAACATGTAGAGCAAGTTGAGGTAATGTTATCTGGTTATGTGGTACAAGCAGTTTCTTTCCAAAAAAATCTTGCCAAGCGAAAAAAAGGAGAAGTAGCGAGTTTAAATGACATTAACTAGTTGGAGAAATAAAAAAGTCAGTATGTATGTATGTATCAGGCCTGCAACCCATGAAGGGTTTGAACCTAAGCTATACCTGTCTTCCATTCTTGTCGGTCATGGGCACGCTGCTTCTAGTTATCAAGACCAAGTTCTCTAACGTCCGAAATCAATTCGTCTCTATAGCGGAGGTTCGGCCTTTCTTTTCCTCGCTGACCTTTAGGCTGGATTTCGAATACCATCTTAGCTGGAGCGTTGTTGTCAATTCGCTCGATGTGGCCGAGCCACTGTAGTCGACGGATTTTTTCCTTTCGAACTACATGCACATCTTGGTACAGCACATAGAGTTCGCGGTTGTGTTTTCTCCTCCATTCGCCTATCGAAGCCAGATTCGGCCGTCCCGTCAACAAGTTATTTGCGATGAATGCTGTCGTAAAAAGTTGGTGTGTATCCATTTGAAACTCGCCGATTTTTTTCCAGGATTTGCCTTAGCTTGAAAAAAATGTGCGGTGCAAAACGGCTTAAGACTTTCACACAGTTTGCTTGACAGGATCTTGTAGGCGACATTCAACAGGGAGGTACCTCGATTGTGGTTAGATGAGGTAGGATCGCTTTTTGTGGATGGGACATATGGAGCTAGTATTACAGTCGTCAGGCATGTTTTCATACTTCTAAAGTCTTCAGATGATCTGGTGCATGCTCCCAACCAGAACACTGCCACCGGCCTTGAAGAGCTCTGATGGCAAGCCAACCTACGCTTTGTTGTTCCTCAGTAGCGGGGGAAATACTTCTACACTTCTACCCTATTGATTGAAGTTCGGGTTTCCTCATCTACTAATACTCTCTCCTGACCATGCCCGCTGAGCGGATGTTGGAAATGCTGCTTAAGAAAATTCACAATTCCATGTAGGCCAAATATTAGGTTGCAATAAAAATGTCCAAGAGCCTGAGTGCCTTTCTGCCAGGCTCTTAGCTTTTTTATAAAAGGCTCGTATTTTGTGTTTATCCTTAGACTCTTCGATTTCCTTGAGCTGGGAGGTCGCAAGAGACCTTTTTTCATACGTATACGTTTTGTTTCCTCCCTAGCCTAGCCATATTCCTCCTGCTCTGCCCTAGTTTTATGCAGCGCTTTTTTGTATTATTCGTCCGTCGCCTATTTTTTCTGCTCACTCTTGCCACCATACCACGGGTTGCCTGTTGGGGGTGGTCGGTAGCCAACAATGGATTCGGTTACCTTTGGATGGCTGAGCGGTAATGCAACCACATATTGCTGACGTCTATGTTCAATGAAAGCATACTGGAGAGTCTCTGGCTGAGTTGCTGATCGTAGATTCTGGAAATCTCCGATGGGCTAAGGCGGTTGGTGTGGCTTTCTACCATTTGCAGTCGACCTCTGAATCATGCTGCCACAACTTGCGAAGCCCGTGACTGAAAATGAGAAGCATGTTAGTTGAGGCCCAGGTCCACCCCGGACTGTGGCGCCACAAGAAGAAGAAGTGTAACATAAATACGAGTAGACTATAGACTCTAACATGCTCAAAACCAAATGATACTACTACTTCAATAGTTTAGAAAATATAACATAAAATAGAGCAATTCAATAAAAACAGCTGCGACAAAACTAAAGCACGCTTTTCTTTTAAGTTCTTAAACGTCAATTTTTTCAATATTTTTTATAACTGCTTCACATCGATTTAATTCCATTGTTTATATAGGTATATTTTTCCAAACAATTTCCATTTGAGCAAAAAGAGAATCATTGTTCTTGCACTTTATGTGCTGAATCCGTCGATCTACAATATTCCATAGATTCACTTTAGGATTCAGATCTGGCGTGGAAATTGTGGCCATTTAAAAACTGTGTCTTTATTTTCTGAAAGTCAGTCTTGCACAGTTTTAGCGGTGTACTTTGGATCGTTATCATGTTGATATATCCATTTCAAAGGCATCTCTTCTTCAGTATGTGGCAGCATGATATTCTAAAGAATATCCTTATACATGAAACGATCCATTATTCCGTTTATTCTGTGAACCACTTCAATTCACTGACTAAAAAAACATCCCTAGAGCAAAATATTGTCTCCACCGTGGTTTATAGTAC
This sequence comes from Eristalinus sepulchralis, assembly GCA_944738645.1. NCBI lineage: Eukaryota > Metazoa > Arthropoda > Insecta > Diptera > Syrphidae > Eristalinus > Eristalinus sepulchralis. Next base: position 64,281,834 of record OX122883.1, read on the forward strand.
TTCTTGTAAAACGTGGGTTGTTTGCCTTTTGGTCTTCTCACTTTTTCCATTCCATCAGAATAAAGTTGGATTCGTCTCAAAATAAAAGTATCTTACATTTGGCAGTTGTGCAGTTAATATGCGCCTTTGCAAGAGTAAGGTGTTCTTTGGTTTTTCGGTGAAATAAATGGTACTTTAAACCCCGATAAGAAAGAAAACCTGCTTCTATCACCCTTCGCTCGATAGATCTGGATATATCCAAGTCTAATACACTTTCTATCGCTCTTGCAGATATGAATGAATAATTTTTAACTATACGGACTATTTCGCGATCCTCTCATACGTTTGTTTTCCGAGATCTTCTGCGTCGATGGACTGTATCAAGGTCCCCTCCGCCTCCGCCTGGATCAAAATCCGAGATAATCTTTTGCTCGGTGGAGTAATTGCTACGCTATTTTTTAAACTTTTTTAGCACTTTAAATTGTAAGCATACATACCACCTATAAATTGCAAATGAAATAAGTTTGCAAAATCCTGTGATCGTTTTTAAACAGCAACGGCAAAATAAGCAAGGGGATAATCTGGTGCAGCTGGTGCAATATGTCGGTGCTTTTGTTTTGTCGCACCCATTCCTTCCCAGATGGAAAGGATGAGGGTGTTCGAAAGGCAATGTCTTCGAGCTTGTATTAAGATGTACAGAACCCCAGATTCTGAGTACAAGAAGGTATATGCTGATGAAATGTTGTACAAGGCTGGATTATTTTATTATTAAGCTGATTCGAAGGCACGTTGCACGAGCAATGACTTCAGAAAACGAACTGATATTCGGAGCTTACTATCCGAACGACGCATATCATGAGAGCGCACGCCGAATATGTACTTGTAGAAGCTAGGCTCTGGTCCTTTGTGGGCTGTAGTGCCACTCAAATATTATTATTATTATGTAGTAAGCAACAAATTTTGAACAAATTATATTGTGTTAAAATAGAAAAATGTATTTGCAATAACAATAACATAACATAACAAAAATTTTACCAAAAGAAGTAGTTATTCTCAAACTCTAAAACTTGTAAGAACTCGATAATAAATTGGTCTTGTTAAAGCTTGCCCAACTTTACAGTGACTTCACCGATATGTTAGAGCATTCTAATCGGAGGACTTTCGCTTTAGGACGGTAGAATTTCTTTGGCCGCGCAAAATGAATTTCGATAAGTCACAGTCACAGAAAGTGTAGACGATGATAGGAAAAGGAGACACTCATGCACATTGGTCTTAAATGCTCGCGGGTTGTAAGCAGGTAAAGAATTGAGCTGGAAAGATCATTCCATATTCATATGGTGCACACTTGCACGTCCGAAAGAGGGCTTAAGGCTAGCCTAAGGAGCATTAGTAGCGAAAGATGTATTACGGATGATTTCTTGAAGAAGGATATAATTGATTAAATTGTTTGAACATTTTTCCAAAAAAAACAATAGAACATTGAAGATCGACGCTATGGTTGAGATAGAGAACAATATTTTTTACAAGTTAAAAAGTAAGGATGTGTACAGACGCCGCATATCGATAGACCTGCGAATCTAAATATCTTTTCACTTATAATAGCTTTACAGCACTTATAGCACCCACCAAAAAAATTGCAAAAAAATTTATAGAAAAAATGAAATTTATTTGTTTTAATGTATAAAGTTCAATGTTTTAATATTATAAGTATTATATTGGCCACATACAAACTGTGGAATGGATATTGTTTCTTTTACTTTTGATCTCTAACACATAATATGTTTATGGTTCCGCAAGTGGGAACAAGTAAAAAAAACGTTCATCAAGGAATTTACTTAAACGATATGAAAATTAGAAAAAAATAAAATAGTCGACGTCATCTAAATTCTTGCACTTAAGAGCGATTGTATTTTCCCCAAATGTGAAGCATGAACACGGAGGCAATGAACAACAGTGACATGACGAGAACTGGAACGGGACCACTAAAAGAAGGAGCAATTAATACCCAATCAAGGGATCATTACTGATCTGGTACTTACACCTTGATGCCGGGGGAATCATCTGTGTAGAATCGCCACATGCCACCAGAACCAGCTCCACCTGTGGTGCGACTTCTTGCGGCGGTGGTTGTTGTTTTCCTTTGCTTCAGCACGCTTCCACCAGAAGCACTGGATCTTGGTGCAGATAGTTTGCTGGGAGAGCGACTTCCGCTTCCCACTGAAGTCGAACTAGCTGGAGCAGGCTGAAATGAAAGGTAGCCAAAAGGGAAATCATTAGATATGTAAAGTAGAAAATCGGCCAATCAGTGAAATGAGGACAATAATGTTAATTTCGATGTGGAATTCTTTTAAATTTGGCCATATATTTTAAGGAACTATAATTTACCATTTTGTATTGTTATTTTGTATTAAAAACACTAATTTTCTTGATTAATTCCTGGGTGAACTATTTTCCACTCCACGCAAGACCACTTTTGAAAAACAAATGACAGCTCGTCCACGTAGACGACTGAGAAAGTGAAGTTTAGGTCGAACGTTGTCGGTGAAAATTACCAACGTAGGTGAACGTCATCACTGTAGGGATCAGATTTGGTATAAAGTTATTTTTGATGTGGGACTTTTTCCAATTGGGTTAAGGGCGTGTAGTCAGATTGACAATTGTTCTAGATGATTGAAATATTTTTCGAATTTGATGAAATTGGTTTATTCGTTTTTTCACAATTTAAAGGGCTGCACAACGGTAAGGAAAAACTGCCTCCTTGTAAAATTTGTCGAATATTTTCATTGAACACGGAAGGTTTTTTTCGGTACTTGAAACAATTAAGTGCGAAACACCAGAGTGCAATTATATATCAAAATTTTTAAGGTTCCTGTCTTAGTGACTGTCTTGAGAAATTGACGAGTCTCTTACCAACGCACTCTTTTACGAAAAATTGCCAGATTTTAATGTACCCGAACAAGTTTTGGGCAGTTATCACGGACTGGTTTTTGGAAATTGCATTAATGGCAACAAACATGCTGTTGTACAAGATTGCTTGCAAAGACCCATTGCAATGGAGAGACGTTACTGGTTTCTGATTGCCAGACGTGTTATGCTCGCAACGTTATGCCCGCATGTTATGAGTACTCATGGCAATTTTGTTACTCGGAATGACGAAACTGGAACATTTGTCGAGACGTTTAAAGTTTTGGACACAAAAACAGAAAAAGTAAAAGAATGGACACATGTTTGGATGCTACTCAGGCAACCTTCCACCTAGACGGTAAGAAAATATTGAGAACTGTACTGCACAAGCAGAAAATTTAATTTTTCCCATCGTATTTGCCAAGAAAGCACTGACATAATATAAAAGAAATAAGCTGTTTATATATTTAATACAAAAAACAAGCACATGTAGTGCCGGTATAAGTACTGGGTGAGCCAAAAAGCCAAAAACATTTTTTTTTTTCTACAAACAAACATTTCCTGCTTTTAATAACAACGTCGTTCAAGTGGCTGCCTCAGCTGTATCGCATTTAGTCATGTCAATCTCAAGATCCTGTTTTCAGTTTTGGGACTTAACTCGCGCACTGTTTGAACCGTTTCTAATTTGCCTACATTGATCCATCACACTTCTAAATAAAAAGAATCCAAAGGGTCAAACTCCTAGGCGATTAATTGACATCGCCTGAATGATTCATAACACGAATTAGGAATTTGACATTGCGGGTCATCCGGCATTAAGAATCTACCTCTTAAGCACAAACCTCCAAAAAAAAGTCCGATTTCATGGCTCTGTAATTGTTACCGACTAACGGTATGCGTTGTATATAGCCTCATTTTCGAAGGCAAATTATCCAATATTAAAATGTCCAGTTTTGAAATGATTCCCACCAGAAACCAATAAGGAAGGAAACTTATTGGTCTCTGATTCCCACACTCTCTGTCACAGTACTCACATTGTACGACATGTTTTTCCCTAGTATACCAGTCTTACGTACTTTTTCTACAAGCATGCATTCCTGTCACAAACCACCTATAGGTGGTTTGTTATTCCTGTGGAAGTTTGAATTCGACTAAGACTTCTTTAAAAAAAGGTTACACAGCACTCACTTTGAAAATAAGTGTTCACTATATAGTTCCCAACGCTATGCAAACATAAACTGGCTCATTTAGTTCTGTGAAAGAATTAAGTTATCGAGTAAGCCAATGTTCACTGTTGGTTGAAGCCCAGGTCGCCCCGGGACTGTAGCACCACAAGGAGAAGAAGAAGAATGATATGAATTTTGAGCGGCTGCCAAAATAAAAAAATTATAGTAAATGGACTTGAAAATTCAAATACAAACAGATAAGCAACAACAAGTATTGTCGGAGTTCGCTCTGCTTTCCTCGTGAAGTAAAGCTTTGTTTTCTCAAGATAAATTATATGTAATTTTATCGTCTGTGCAATGAATACATGTAGCAAAACATGCCTGCAGTGTTTATGGACATTTAAAAAAGAAATATTTTATTCTATAATTAATAAATAATATATAAATATAAAATCTAGTGAGAGCGGTACTTCTTATATTCGCCTAGTGATCATGATCGAATTCAGGCGTCGAAAATCACGCATAGTTGAAGCCCGTAAGTGGAATAAAGGGCATATATAGCAAATGAGAAAAGTTGAATCAAAATGAGATAAAACTGGCCAGCTTACTCCTTCAGAGCACGCGAGCTTACTACTTCAAACATGAGCCCGCTACCCTAATTCTCTTTGCTTGGTAGAATTACATCGAAATATGTAGGTTTTCGAGTCATATAACGTCATTGTGTAGTTTGTGTAACCAGGTGCAGTCCCCCAGCCGTCTTGGTAGTCATTTAACTGTAAGTATTTTCCACTTCAGAGATAAAAACAAACAGACTGGTTGTTGCATTTTTCAAAATAAGCGTTCTTAATAGTTTTGAAACATTAATGCCTCCACAGACCATTCTGTTAACTTGTCTTTTACATGACGAGGCCAGAAATGTTGATTTACCGATCTGTCTTCGTTTAATGCTCTTTTCGTCTAGAACTGTTTGATCAACGTTTGAAAATATGATATCTCGCAGTCTAGGAAGCGACGAACCAACTAAGTGCGAACGGCATTCCCTATTGTAACATAGATACTGGCGGATGAGTCGTTGCTGGTTCTCATTGACAGATTATTAATTCTGTTTAAAGAGTTGGTTCAACACAAAGTTGTCAGCAAGAAAATCGGGTGCAGATGTACTCCATGCCAAAGACAAAAATTCAATCGCGCAAGCCAATGTTCACTTGAGGAAGTATTGATCAGTAGGAAGCGATCGATACGAAGTCCTACCTTAGTTATCTCAATGAAGGAATAAGACTAGTCTCATGTGTAGGTATATCTACAACACAATCTGAATCGCAAACAATGCTTAGACTTCAATCTTTGCAACTTTATATCAAGAACTCTACGGATAAATCAGCTCCTTGATTGCATAAAGGTCATAACTGGCATTCCGAAAATTTGTGACATTCAAGCCTGCTGAAATATATCAGTCGCCAAGTTTCGTTTTTAGTCTACTACAACATTTGAAGAAACTAAACGAAAACTACTTCTCGGTCTTGGCACCAGACAGGCGGGATTGGGTAAAGCCGACTATCATTAAGGGCATCCACATTTTCACTGGTGATGGAAGACAGAAGAGGAATCTAATAATGACTATTTTAATACCTTTTAAACAGAAATCTTTCCCACAGGCAAAGATTGTGCAACAAATGCACCTTTCTCAAATAAAAATTACTTTTTGTACAAACAGTTAAGCGGCCTTAAAGTTCAAGCTTAAAAGTCCAAAAGACCACAAAATGTTCCTCTAAATTGCTGAATTGAACTGCCAGAGAAATTGACGCGAGCTGGTTTAAGCTCCATCATCCGTCCCTTCATTAGCTGAGTTCTTTTATGAGTTCAACGAATTGGATTAGGCACAGTCATTAGCGTCACGATCTCTAACATGCATCCTTATAGGGCCAACACAAGGGGCCTTCAGGCCACTGCGTGTAATTGCTTTTTAGGCTTAAAGTCCATCCAACCTTACCTTACCCTTGCACACGACAATGACGAATTTTATTCTTGTATTTTTTAAAGAAAAAAATGTTGATGGCATGATAAAAGTTGATAATTTTAATGTACGGTTGTATGTTTTGAGCCTTATATCAACGTATTAAGTAAGTTTCCAGAGAGTGAATGAGAACACTTTAAGTTTCCAGATAGTGAATGAGAACACTTTCGACACAAATGATTGCTTCAGAAACTGGGAACTGGTCCCTAGTTGAATTGTAGCACAACCTTTCTCTTATTATACAGGGAAACAAACGGAAAAACTTGAAGCGAAGTCATAGGGATGAGACGCCGAAAATCTCCTTTGGAAATGCAAATGGAGAACCGTTTCCACCAACTTACGCAACTGAAAAGAGTTGACCGTGCGACTTCGATGGAGTAGCTTGTTTCTTGAAGCCCAGGTCAACCGTGGACTATATATTAAAGAGTTGTATAAAATGCCTATTCCTTCAGTTGATCGCCAAATAAGGTTATTGGAATTGTTATATATATATATCGGCACGGACGAGTTTCATGCGAAATGTTTTTTTCCTCTATCTTGCCCAAAAGCAAAACTCTTTCTGTTTGTTGACGAAAAAAGCAAAACACAGCAACTTCTATTAATAAGAATGCTTTATTTGAAATCTAAAATAATTTTACAATTCTTTCGTTTCATTATAATGCAATCAATAGTTGTCTACAATAATAGGTAATCATAATAATAATCATAATCAATACATAATTTCTTCATATTCATAATGACAATAATAATAATCGTAATAGCAATAATTATTCAAAGCAGAGTCTATATATTTGAAAATAAGAATCTCTTTCAAACTGTGCGTGCAGCACCTCGATGTGCCGCCAGTCAGTGCTTTACACCAAACGGCAGATGTCCTGAGGTGAAAATCATCCGGATCAGCACTCGCAGCACCCAGCACACAGTTGACAATGTTCTAGACTTAATTCATTTGAAAATATTTCGATTTTTTCACCATTTAAGATCATTTTTGTTTTCTTAAATTATATCTGTTTATCTTTGTACCCATAGTTGTGTGTATAAGTATATATTATAAGAGTTTCATTTTGCGTTTCTCTATTATTCGCTTAAGGACCCTACGATTCGGTACATCATTACTCGCTTCTTGAATTTTATACAGTTTGAATAGTTTTTTTTTTTTAAATGACTGGAGGTTAAAAAGTTTTTTTCGTATTTGGTTTATTTGTGGTCTTTGTTGACAAGCGTTTTGCTGCAATTGCTGAGCTATGAGATAAGCATACCTTGTGACGTGAATTTGTCCTTTATTTTCTGTGTTCTGTGTACGAAAGTGTTTTGATTAAGTGTTCACTACTTTCCAAAAACAAAATGTGTTTTTTTTCTTATTTTTTGCGTTAACGTCCCACACGAATGTGTCTCTAAGTGTCTTGTGTATGCTATATTGCCTTATAGTATATTTTCCTTGTACTTTAGCGAATAATGTATAGTTTTTTCTTTGAACTTTACTGAGCATAGATATAAAAATCTGGTAAACAGTTTGTTTCAGTAATTGAAGACAGGAGAGACAGAGAAAGAGAGAAAGAAAAAAAAATTAAAAAATAAAACAAACAACTGATATGGGATGTTTAAAACTCATTCGCAACAGAAATTAAAAAAGAAACGAATACTTTTCAAATTTATTTGAAATTCTGGTTTTGATTAAGTTTATAATTATATGTTTTTTTTTTGTTTTTCTTTATGATCTTATACAAGTCTAATATACTAAACGAAAGAAAAATTTGACAAAAGCATTTAAAAACTTCTTCATGGTATTTGCAAATGAATATGTATTAACGATAACTTCTTCTACTAAATGATGATTAGTGGTTTTCAGTGTTAATTAATTGTCCGCTGACATGGAACTGATGTCGTCGTTGATAGCTAAAACTTGCTTGATGAAATCCTGGTCGGTGACAACCTCGGCTAAGGATATGCATAAATCAAGAAGATCAGATTTGATCATATTTAACTGCGGCGCCAGTTTTTCAATGTGCGCCAAAACATGTTCGGGAATCTGAAAATGAATAAAACAAGAAAATGGTCACAATTGTATCATAACCGCGGTTCTTTAAACGACCTACCTTAGATGCATTTTTGAAAACGTTAAACATAAATTTGACTTTAACGCGCTGATCATTTGGTCCATCGTAGAACATTGTGAATTGAGCTTCATTGCAGTTTGGCAATAGTGGCAAGTAAATTCCGGCAAGAACACGACCCTTTGCATCACGTGCCAGAAGAGAACGGAAATTGTAGACCAAGTTTCTGCGCACAGTCACATCTATGGCCGTCAAATAAGGATGCTCTACGTAGACCAGCGATGACTTGTAAGTCTGTTGATCATTTCGTGTCTCTCGCTCCAGCCACTCGATGTACTTGTGGTTGTGCATGCTGATGTTATAGCAATAGTCCCTCCTGCAGTGCTGTTCATTGGATTGTGTAAACCAACCTAAAGTAAATAAATCACAGATTATACAATGCTTCGAACGGTATCATTCTTAAACAAACCTGTATGTGGATACATTTGATCTTCCATCACGGTGACGGCACGAGCAACGTGATAACCAGGATCTAGAATCATAAAACCACGACGCCCACCAATCGATATGCGCATTGCCACCATTGAATGCTCTTTCTCCACATTGGCATCCGGTGAATTCAAGCCACACTCCTCACTCGAGTCGATATAGTCACGCAAGGCCACAACATGCTCCTCACATGACACAATGTACATGTATCGAGAGAGAATTGGAAAGATCTCCATAATCCTGATCATAATCTCCATGGCCAAACTGACGCACATGTGATGGCGACGATTGATTGGGACGTCGTAGAATTGGAAGAATGACTTGAGGTCTGATCGTCGAGTCTTCTTAAATGCCTTGTGGAAATCAACGAACAAGTGCACTGTGTCGTAGTGTGTTTCTTCAAGCATGTGATGGAGTTTCGCTTCGATCAGGGCGTTAAGGTCTTCATACTGCCAAACGTTGTCAAAATTAAGTGTTCCCTTGATGTCTGAAGCCCAATCGGGCAATGGCAATGGATGTCCAAGCGGCCATATACCATTGGTTTGATTAAATGCAGTTAAATTGTAGCTATCGTCAGCAGCCCACCGATTTTCTTTCTCCTGGTATTGTTGTTGATGCTGATGTTGTGGCTGGTTTTGTTGCTGTTCCTCCAGGAGTTTAAGGATGCTTCTGCATCTCTCAGCATCGGCGAACGATGACGCTCCAATTGATGTCACATTATCAATGATTTCACTGCTACTATATGACGTTTGCCCGGATGCTTCATCGGAATATATATCTTGCTTCGATACATTCCCAACAGCTGCCTCGTCGTTATTTGCATTTGTATCATTTGTTTCATCATCATCATCTTCGTCATCATCATCATCGTCTTCATAATCGTTGTCAACGATCTGATCATTTTGGGCAATATCCCTGATGATATGATCACGTTTTGTATTACATGTTGTTTCCGGATCGGCGGTAATCGATTCAGTAGTAGTTGTAGTCAATCCAACCGATCCGACGACCGATCCAATAAGTTGACGTCCCAAGCTGGCTTCGGCGAGTCAACTTGGCCATTCGGCGCCCCAACGACCAACCGTTGGCACATAGCCACTTTCGCAATCATTTAGAGAAGCGTCTAGATTAATTTTGGTTGCGCTTAATGAATTAATAACTGGAAGAGTTGTTGTCGCTGCCGCGGTCGCTGTGTAACTTTGATTTGCGGTACCGTTGCTTGAATTAAGACCAATCCGGTCCTGCACCTTTTTGAACAGGCCCGGCTCGTCTCCACTTGTCAATGACTTTTTAGAACGCTCTAAAAAAAAGGGAAATACACATAAAAAGAATATTAGTGAGAGGTAGTATGTATAAATTTAATGGTAATGGGAACAGAATTTACTCACTGGAAGAAAACACACTCATCAATCAAGTCAATGGATGTTTAATGTGAAATTAAATTGTATGATTATGTATATAGGCCTAATCGATGGAAATGCGTCAGGAGCGGTTTAAGTGCTAACTGCCGCTAAATGTTAAGATATGTGACTTCAAGAAACCTAAATTCAATTAGGCTTCCTAAGCAATTAAAGGGTCAACTGTGAGCTAAAACTCGTTTGTTGCTACTCACTAAATTACCCTAATGAGATATTATAGGTAATTGTCGGTCTAAGTGATGTTATTAAGGAGTAGAGTAATTAGTTTTTCTTAAACGCAATCAAAGTGCAATAATTGCATTTGAATGCTGAAGGATGGAGAAAAAATGAATCTGTGCAGAATACGTTCGCCACCTCGAAGCAAATATACAATGCCAAATAATGCTAATTTTGTAATTCATTCAGACATGCGTCGAAAACGTGTTTCAAATTCGCTGTATTTGCAGATGTGAGCGAGCAACAGTCTCTCGTTTACGCTTGATAAGAATTTGCCATCGTGACGAGTGGATTTTGACCCTCATGCGATGTGCGTGTGTTTGTGTATGTACTTGAGTGAAGTGTGTCTAGCCCGTAAATTGCTTCAGTCAGGCTTAGGGTTAGCATATACTACGTGCAAACCATACGTCATATAAAGTTCCAAGAAATAATTTGGAACATCTTCATGAGTAATAAAACTTCAGGTAAACTACAAAATACATGACTAATCGGTTCCTTGCGTCACTCTTCCCAGCTGGAGATTGTTAATTTAGTTCTGGGATACATATAAAACATTCCCACTACACCGCATTTGTCGACGCAACGAATAATGTGTGGGATGTGTCAATCAATTTATTTTTATCTCAAAACAAAACGTCCATGGCAACGTGCATTTTGCTTTTAAATAGACACAATGAGTGACGAACACTTGAGATTTATAGAGCTTGATGTTAAACCGAGGTTTCATACTTAAGGCAAATAATTGAAATTCTATGTAGGAGGTGGTTCTGAGAGGCATACACACATTCGAGGCCGTTACACCCTGTCAATCAAAGTTACGGGTCAATGCATTGCAAACGTTCAACGGTGAACAAAGAACCTACAAATTCGCTGATGTACTACATATAATTATATTAGAGTTCAACGAGCAAATGCCATTATAATAAAGGAGCCACCACCTTCTCCATGTTGCCCCACTTGACATTGTCGCGAAAAAGTTACTTCTCTGAACCTATTTGCAGATCAAAGCGAAGGATTCATGTTTGGTTTTAATTGGTTCATGGCAGAAAGCATGACTTGAATAATAAATTAACTTTGTGTTAATTGAAAAAACAGAGAAACATCAAATAAATAATCTCGGCCTGACATGAATTTCACTTTGTGTTGGTCTGCATATTTTAATGGAAATGGGGAATAAAATGTTTCACGAGCTCGGCAGTTTGAATACTCTGGTGAAGTTTCTGCATAAAAGTGGGTATAGGGTGGGTAACATGAGCGCTCATTGCACTAACATTTTTGCCACAGCTTTACTGCACCCACTTTCGAAAAATTTAGACCTTTTTAAGTGGAAAAATGGAAACCCAATCGAAGATTAGAAGTTCCGCTATCATGAAAACTTGTATAACATTATGAATTTATAAAGTTTTAAATCATAAATTGTCTCCGTCAACTTCTTTAATTCTCTACGGCACAGCTCATATCATTTTGGATAATCTTAAACGACATTAAAGCGATTGATCAATCGAATCGTAAAGCCACCGATAAGAAACTGCAGACAAACTCATGAAATACAAAGTCTCTCAGTTCATTGAAAAAATACGTTGGCTTATGGTTTCCTCTGGCTACGAGTTCATGGCAACACGACCAGGAATCTTATCACAAAGGCAATGATAATGAAAATTGTGTCATAAACAGGTTTGTGTCTAGTTTATTAAACATTTCGCGTAGCTGTTGCTTTCTCTCATGCCGTCGATCGCTTTCGCTGAATATTGATTCTCATATTTATTAAGTGCATTTAACAGCAAAACACTTGTTGAACACTGTAATGGATTGTTGCTAAGTGAAAATACACTTAAGCAGCCACCCAATGAGTGAGTTATTGGGTTAAGTAATTGAAACAATATATGCCACATGGTCATGAATATTGACTACTTTATATAGATATGAACATTGTTGGTCATTTAAATGTAAAATTTTCTATAGTTTTGACACACTCAACCTTCGAGGAATGAGACATTTAAGAAATATTATCAAATATTTTCTTCCTTGGACTTTAATCTCTCTCAACCATAACGGCATCATAGGCTTACTGCTCGGAATTTTAGACGGCGAAGAGTAGTCTAACCATACCATTTTCAATAAATAAACATTCATGAAGGCAACACTTCATCTCTGCTGGTTTCAGACTTGTGAAGAGAATGTACATACACACATATACACATGCCTCAATGCCTTAAACATTTCAAATTGCTTTTCAATTGAAATGTGTAACTTCTTGTTAGATGTGATTGCTCATTGAAATCGAGACAATAACGATTCAATTGAAATCTGTGTCACATTGAACTCAATGGTGAATTCACAGTAAATTCCTATCTGGCTATGTGTGTATCTACAAGTAGCAATTACCCACACTACAATCACATACTACGAGATGTGCAAACCACAAGAAAAAAAAAAAAACGGGAACGAATACGAAAGAATAAGAAAGAAACGTGAAAATTACGTCGTTTAAGGCTTATGATGAGAGGTAATACTCAATAACAAAAACGAATTTAATTACAATATTTTCACTTACCCATACAACGGCCAAAGCCCCAATATCCAAAATTTTGTTCTCCTCTACTGCACTCAAATGTATTAAGATTTTCCTGCTCAACGCTCAATTGATCTGCTGGATGTTTTTTCTCCAAACTGATGTCCGATGGAATAATTTTTCCCAAAATATTTAAACTCGCCGTTTCTTCTTTTGTTAGACAAAAATTGTACAAAACAAAAAGTTAACTATTTGTGTTTTTTTCTCGCTCTAAATGCAGCGAATTGAATTTGCTTTCGCTTCTTTTGTGTCTTTTCTTCACTTGCTCCTGTTTTTCTTACTTTTCCGATATGCGACTACCTCTGATCCTAACGGATCAAAATATGTGAACCGACTGAATTGAGATCTGTGTTCAAGCGATCGAACCTCGTTCGGTATATATACACAAAAGCAGTTTTGAAGCGAACTCGCGTAGACACGTGAATACCACTACACCGTACCACCGCACAGATACTCTGAGTGGATGTGTGTTCACTTGTTTGTGTGCAGTTGTGTTGTTTATCGTTTGTTAATATAATTATCTAGTTACGTATACGATAGATGTTTGGGTATATCGGAAACAAAGCGTCACTATTGCGATACACGGGAATTTTTATAGAATCTCGATGACTAACAACAAATCTTGTCTTTTTCAAATTGGCCGTGTATAAACATAAACAGCTGATTGCGACCGGACCGGAAGCTTGTATTCTGTTGCTTTGGTTTGGTTGCACTTTTATGGTTTAAATATGTTTTTTTTACCCTTTTTTTTTAGATTTTGAAACTAGTCACCAAAACCATAAGAACGAAGGAAAGAAAATCAATCACGTACACACGGCGCACTTTTTTCTTTAAGAACAAAAAAATCCACCAACTGTCGGTCCGTCCGTTTCGTAGTTGTTGTTGTGATCTGAAAATAAACATAAACAATATTTCGGTTTATTTGTATTGGAAATATCTACTGCATAAAACACTTGGTAAATGAACATTGAGATGGCTAAGAGCAGATAATCGAATTTAAAGCAAAACTAGGTATTTCTGTGCTTTTTGTAATGCATTTTAATAGGTTTATGATCTTATGAGTCTTTCTAACCTTGCTCGGTTTTTAAATGCGCAATAAAGATGTAGGCACGTACGAATCGATTGTAATGCATTTGCTCTTATCGCAATAGTCATGCATTGGGGCATAAAAATAACTTGAAAGTGTCTTCATATTTTGAAGCTGCGATTCTTAAGAACAAGCCAGTTTTATTTGAAGTGATTTTTTTATTGTATGAGTTATATAGCTACTGTTGTGGACAATATGCTTGTTTTTGTTTGATCAAAAATCAGGTTGTGTTAAAAAAAATCCTTATACACTGTCATATGGTCACTATCAGTGCTTGTTATCGCAAAGTACTTAACACAATCCGGTAGGAATTTCGACTTCTAACTTATGGTAAATAAATTACTAGCTTAAGAAGGTTGACTGGAATTTTTTCGACAGTAAAATGCGGTCAAAACAAGTACTAAAAATGTAGTTGTCTAAAGGAGGGATAGATTTAAAACAAATGAAAAAAAGAATGCTCCATAATCGTATACATACATATGTATGTACGTAAGTGCACCAAGGAACATTGCTAAATCCCTTCTTTACTTGTTTTCTCTACTACAGAGCAAATAAGCTAGTTTGAAGTACACTAGCAAATTCAATTTTTAACAGAGTCAATTTTAACAGCAAACCAATCATCAATCGAAAATCACAACAAAATTCACCTAATGGGAGTTCCAGGACACTTCGCCATAGAGGGAATAACCATTTGAGTAAAGTTTTTATTCCATACGTGATTACCAAACTGTCCTAACAACACCAATTCTAGATAATCTGAAAGCGCCACTTATTTATGCTTAATCAAATGAACGAATGGCGGCTAAGACAGGAAGAAGAACAGAAAAAGTCGCTGAATCATCTTGCTCAACCACATGTACATCGGTTTTTCTTATGAATTTAAGTCAAATCTTTTAACTTAAAGGTCAAGAATCATGTTCCTTCATTTTGTTAATTCTGCTCTCGATTTATTCATGAAAAATTACAGTTGAAGGAACATACAAACAGGAGAGCAGAGTTTCCACGGCTATGTTGGTTTAGTCACATATACATATATGGTACATAAGTATGAATGCATGTCTTAGCTAAAGGACCTTTAACTCTAAACCGTTTGGTTAGACAATTAAAAGGAAATAGGAACTTAAGCCCGTTTAGTGATTATAAAGTCAGTCGCCTAACATGTTGAAAATTCAACAAAAATACCAAATGTTGTAAGAGATTTGTGACACAATTTGTGTCTTCTTTCTAGCAGAAGTTCAATGCATGAATGTGAATTGGGCTTGATTCCACAAGACTCAAGCAATGCGTTACGTACCCAATTGAAACATGCTGCTACATAGACTGAGATTCTGAATCTGAATCTCGTTCGCTTTCATATAATATAATATAAATCCATGAACCCTAATTTCTTGGCAATAATACAAATTGCGAGCGTTATAAGATAGAAGTCGTCCATATAAAAGATAAAACTTAAGAAGTAATGCCGGTGAGTATGTTTTTACGAGCTACACTTGTATTTTCTTCTGCTAATAGAGCCGTTGTTTTTTTTTTAGTAGAGGTGAGTCATATTGAATATTAAGTCCTTTTCTGTTAGAAGAGCTACATTCATATGTCCCAAACTAATGGCAAATCTCTATTGCACATTGTATTACCAGAGACCAAAATCTAGTTTAATATCTAAAGGCCAACGATTATGAACGAATTTCTTTTGTTTCCTTTATTTTTAAAACTTTAGAGGGGACATATTGCCTCAAAAAGGGATATCCACCGAGACAGCACTGTAAGAGGTAACTCATACTATAGAGACTCTTTGTTACAACAGATTTACGACATAATTCTTGCTAAACATTGAATTGCTTAACTCGAACTGGGACAATTTACTAATTGAATTTTACAGTGAAGCAAAAATATTAACGTGTTTAGTCAAGCAGCTCTTTAAGGATCTTAAGAAGCATCTATGTACATACATCATAATATTGGAAAGCATAGTTCAGTTCTAAAATGTCTTCCCTTCAGAGACTACTCAAAGGAGCTGGTGACCACAGAGAAGATTTTGGATAAGTACTCGTTTTCACCGAGCTCAAGTAGGTTTCAGGAAAGTTGTTCGTTATATTATGTTAAAACCCTTCACTGGGTGTTCTGCAAAACACGTTTTCAGGCATGGAATGAAACGAAACATTCAATAAAGTCACCATACTTGATATCTCAGCCCCATCATTCTTAGTAGGCATTATTGCATTTAAACAACTTCTTTGCAGCATGTAAATCTCGAATAGATCACAAACATATTCTATATAACCACAGATATGCTCGTAGTTCGTATTATTACAGAACATTGACTTGTAGAATACAATGCTTACGAGCTTCGATTGTTGCATACCAACATCTGATGGAACTACAACGTGATAGGGATCACAAAAATTATATATGTACATAACACCCCATCTAAAGGAACTTAGGCCATATACCATAAATGGTCTAACTTGGCCAAACCGCTCAGACTGTCAGGTGTCAGATCCATGGCAAGCTTAGGTATAAGGAAAACACTTCTTCATTGCACTTAAATAAGTCACGCTCTTTTTCTTCAATGGCCAAGTTTCCTTCTTATATTTGCATATTTTGTCAAGCCTCAACTCAAGTACTTGTTAATATGTTTTTTCAGTGTTACGGTTGAGTGATCTTCACGAAGCTAGTTCTCATTTTCGAAAATCCTTCTGTACTTAGAAATGACTCCGACAGGAAGTTTTTTCCAAGCTCCTTTTTCAATATTTTTTATTTTAGGGCTTTCGGTCTTCTCGGATGTTAGAATTTTGAGAGGTAATTGCCGGTTTGTACGCTAAATCGCTGTTTTATAAGACAATGTGTTTAACATACTCGTACATAGGTGCATAGAAATCTAATACGAACATTTAAATCAAACATGAAGCGGACTAAAAAAGTTCTCCGTTTTTTTTGTAGTTTAAAGGCCTAAAGGAGCGCAGTAAATAAGAAAGTGTATAGCATTATCGAATTTCGCTTTGTTTCTTTATCATCTGCCAAAACGTTTCAGATAATACCGAATATACAGACGTGGGCGCATATGAGGCAGTGCGCAAAATTTGATAACATAAGATTTTCATCCAGTAGTTAAGGCTTAATTATTCTGAAAGCATGCATACACTCTGCTAGTTATGACCCATTTCATGTCTACATCATTCATTTTGATTGACTTTTTGAAGCAAGAGATTGCAAGCTAGATATACATGTGTATGTCCAGTTTTATGAAGAGTTCGTACAGTGACGAACGAAAATTAGTACATGCATTAAGAAAACTTAGAAAAAACGAAGAGAGTATTATTATAGTGGAGAATCAATAAAAAAAACGCGGTATTAATGTGCACGGAATATATGTATGTATGATTACTTTTTTGAAAAATACGCCTGCATTCCTGAAAACGACATTCTTCTAGTATATTTATACTTTGTGGGTACTTTCGGCCACGTACCACTTAAGGTCAATAATAATGCCAATTTGACGAGCATCTAAATAGTTTCCCAGTAAGGGCGGTTTGAAGCTGACAAACAATAAAATGTACGTTGTACTTGTATGATTTATTTTGTTTGGTGATTCCGTTTGTTGAAGTTTTCTTCTTTTTCTTTAGAACTCGGACGTTTGTTAAACGTTAAAAAAGGTATACAGGAGCTCTCTTACGTTCTTTTCATAAAGCCAGTAATTAAAGCCAAACAACGCGAGTATCAATAAGGAGAATCGCATACGTACGAAGCCGTGGGTTTTGGAGTTGATGTGAAATATTTCTAATTTATACAAGCTCTTGAAGAAACTTTTCTTTTTCATTTTTTTACCAAAATAAGCCTTGCTTAGTCTTACATTAGATATAAATGTAATTTAATAAATACAGTAAAAAAGAGATACAACACCGAATTGTAAAATTGCAAATGCATAAAGTATAAATATTAGGTTTGGCAACCCAACTGCTACGGTTGCTGTAAATCTGCGATGAGTGCAATTTAATCTATATTTATAAAACTATGCATATTCCAAGCCTTTCAACTACAAAAAACAGCGACCCCACGCAGATGGATTGCAGTGATAATTATTCCTTCCATAACTACTTCCGAATTTCCTCTACAGTAACTGCCTCAACAAGTTGGCAAACTGCGACAATGCTCCGATAAGATTCTTTCTTCAGTGACAAAATCTTTCAGATGATATAAATATGGATTGGATCCGAAGTTTTAAGCAACTCCTCCAAGCAATGATCACTTCTCACAAAAAAAAATACTTTGGGATAATTTCGTGTTGAAAGGAAAAAGTTCTTAAGGCATGAAGTACACGAAACCTGCCATTTTAGAGTCGATTTGACGGAGTTTTAGACATTACTGAATGGTCATCCTCACAGATCATGATGAATCTGTTTTTGTGCTTAACACGTTTTTGAAACACCCTTTTGGGTATGCAGGTTCTTCAGGCACCTCAATCCCTTAAGAAGTTTGCAGCTTAGAAGGATAACTGTTTGTGGCAGATATGTGTTTGATGATGACGAATGAAAGGGTTTTTTCAGCAAAAAAAAATCTTCATCCACTTTGTCAAAACTTTAATTGCTCGTGGCGTTTGGTCCAGAAGGTCCAAATATTCCCATGTTTCCAACTTTCACACAAAGTGCGAATTTAAATTGCATTAACTCACTTCACGTAAATAACTTGTTGATCATCTTTCAGTCAAACATACCAAACAACACGAAAACATACATATGCAAATGAGCGATGAGGAGTGAGGTCACACCTCTAAGCTTATTTGTATTTAATACGGTAGCTATAAATCATTATTCTGATAACATTTTATCATCATTCAGTGTGGGTATTAATTTAAAATCAATAATCTTCAAATTTCCGGAAAAGGCAGTATAGACACAAGCCGCATTTGCGTATTGATATTCCTGATCATATTATAAGTGACACACCGAGTTCTTCTCAGGCAACTGCAATTAAACAAGATCACGCAAACTGGATGTCATTGAAATTTGCAGATATCAAGCGCCTGTCGCTTTTGTCTCAAAATCCAACCTTGTGAACTAGATCATATTAAGAATTTATTTTGCGCAGCGGAAATTTACCCACAAAAGGCGTAAATTCTATTGTTTGTTTGGTGCCATTAAACACCGAATTAGTTTAATATGAAATTAGATACAAACATCTGTACACATGCCCACATGCAAAAGTGTTCATCAACGGCACTACTGTTTGCTATCCACGGGCGACGGAATCTTGCGCAAGTTGTTTTTCAGATTAATTGTTCACAAGGCTGATAATAATTTTATTTGACACACATACCATGCACACGTATGTATGTACATATTTATGTAAACTTAGACTTAGACATAATAATATGAGAATTTCAAATGGATTGGTGGATCTGTCTGCGGTCGCTTGTGAATTTTATTACACCCTGCACATGAAGCTGATTTCGCTGTAAACAACAACGACGCAGGTTCTTAGATGAATGGTCGAAATAAGATGTACATATAAAGTATTAACATAAAATGCGTCACATACAGTTTTGGACAAAACAATGAGACCAGCAGGGAAAAATACAAATATTTGGCCTCTTTTGATGGTAATGGTACTGTTTACAAGTAAACAAGATCGAATGTATGTAGGAAAATTTATCAATTAACGCGACCGAGACGCTTAACGGTGCAGACATAGAAATACCAAATTGAATTGGACTGGTCAGTCTGTTCTCGAATAATACGTAGAAGACTTAAGGGACAACATCTCTATGGAAGGCGTCCCAGAGTAGTGTCAAAAGAACTGTCTACAAATCGCACAAAACCATGTGAATTGGACAATTGGTCCAATGAAACAAAGTTATTTATATTTGGTAGGATCGGGAGGAAACCGATGTGCTGGGCGCCCAAAAAATACAGCATTCTAAATTCAATATAGCAGGAAAAGTGTCAAGCATGTAGTTTTAAATGTAAAGGTTTGGGGTTTATTTTTGTGGTGTGGTGTATTCCCCAATACTTTGGATCAAGGAGATCATGGATGAACATCTCTACACAAAAATATTAGAAGAGTTCATGCTTCCGTAGCTGAGTTGGAATTCTATTCAAATGCCAGTTTATGCATGACAATGATGCAAGCACAGGACTAGTAAGGTATATAGATCTTGTTCTCCCCCGCTCCCAGTTCGAAATCGCTTGGAAAATGTATTTGGCATTGCTAAGAAATAGATTAGCGTCAAATAATACAAGAAAGAGAAAGAATTATGGCGTAAAATACTATGTACACAACATCAGCGAGTACTTGTCATACACTGGTTGAATCCTTAACGAGGAGGATATTCTATAATTTTCAGTTATTTCTTATAATTTGTATGTTTCGGTTCTTTTGTTTTTATTTTCTTTAAAAGTCCTATTCTTCTTTTTTCCCTTCATTTTTTATGGATAACTTCACAAAGTATTCATAAAAAAATTGAAAATAAATCTAAAAATACTTCCAGTGTTTTTTCTGTAAATGTGTATGTAGATTTTGAGTGATCGCAAGTTCGAATTCAAAGCAATAAATTTACTCATTTGTGTCCGTCGATTTGGTGATAAAATGTATAATACATAATTACTAGCCTCTGACTCATAGTATTTGTGTTTTATTCATTACTCATACGAGATTCAGAAAATTAATTAGCTAATGTATTAGCATAAATGTGTGAAAAAAACAATACAAAATCAAAAACCTGAAGTTCATTTTGGTTATTTACGTTGTCTGTCTATTATATTATACCGGTACTTTCTTCAGATTCTTTTCTAGTTGTAGTGTACCCTCAACTCAACTTACTCTTCTTCTACCTATAACAATAATTTTATTCCAATAATATTCTGCATTGTCTCCTTAACATCGAGGAACGAATAAGGAAAACCTACAATGTCTTTCTTGCATACAAGCGAATCTAGGGGATTCGGCTGATGTCGAAAGTTACTCACTGGATATGGACCTGTATTGTACGACCGATCTTATTTTATAAAGTAGGTATATGGTTGAAAGCCCTAGAATCAGAAACCGTGCTATCAAAGATCGATGAATACCAATGACTAATGTGCACAGGCATCACTGGGACACTCAAAACAACACCGTCACCGTTATTCAACATGACACTTACTGCCTATTAACTTGAACGCAAAAAGGATAGTGTACACAGGGCATTTGGGTGACGTTGATCCCACAAACTCCATTAACATCTACATACACTGACGGCGTTAAACAAGCAAAAATTCCACTAGAAACTTTTGTCCACTAAAAACTTGTGCTTTTTGCCATTCAAAACACTGTAGAAAGTTTAACTATTTACATGGCCGGGCAAGCAGTACTTAAAGATCTTCAAATTTCTGGTTGGTTTTTTAATGATCAAACTTTCTCAACAATATACATAATTCTGTTTCCAAACTTTGAGTTGGTCATATATGTACCTATTTAGGTACGAAAAAAAACTTTTGCGATTTTGACCTGACATACGCTTCGAAAGTCTACTAGTGCCAAAAATCGACTACTTGTTCTTGTGATCCATTTTGAACGGTAGCATAATGTGAAAGAGTTATCACAAGCAGTGCGAAGGCGGTTGGTAGAGAACAATTTAAATGAACGCATTGCCAGAAGAATACCAAACGTGTCAAACATAAACCAAATAGAAGGATTGTAATTTGCCAATTAATTCTTTAATAAGGATCAGAAATTCTGTGTTTTTTTTTATGTGGAACTATGAGGTTAAGCTTAAGTTGATTGGTAATAAAAAATGGCAAATTATACGTAAGCTTCCGCGTGAAGAATTGGACCCAAAGTATATATATAAAAAATAAACAAAACGGTCAAGCGGGAAGAGGGCTACGTTTTGGTAGAGGGGTGTTGCACATTATCTGGTGTAGGTTCGCTAACAGAGATAGTGGAGCAAATGACTGGTAACATTTTTAGAAAATCTTTTATATACACATCTTAAATGCGCTTTTGTAGAAAATTTGCCATTAGTTTGGCTTCTTCAGTACGGCATTGACCTCAAGCATAGGGTTGCAAGATCGTGATTTTATAGGTAAACAAATTAAAGGTCTTGAAATGGTCACCACAAGCTCCTGGCTTTAACCACATATTTAAAAATCTATGAGATATAAAAAGAAAAAAATTCAGTTTATGCACCAAAATCCTACAGTAAATCCACACTGTTAAAACTATGATAGTTAAAAATACCGCCATCGATCTGCAATCAGTTACTCGAAGTTATTAAAAATTAAGATTTTAAGATAGATAGAATAGATATTAATAAGTCAATGTCAGTCTTAATTTCTTAAACATTATATTTCAATGAATTTTTCATAATCAATTGACCGCCTAGATCGTGCGATTTAACGCCTTAAGATAATTTACTCGTGAGATACCGGTAGAAATGTTGGAAAGAGTATGCCAAAATTGAACTAAGCGGATGGACCATTTGAGGTGCAGTCAAGGTCAACATTTGCATGAAATAATCTTCAAACATTAAATTATATGGCCCGTACTGTCGATTCAAATAAAATTTTTTTCTGAATTTTATGTTGTTTTTTTTTTAAAAACTTTCCTACAGCTTTTAAAAAATCACCCTTTAGTTCACTTAAGGGAACTCTTGATTTAAATTTTTTTTAATTACTACACATTTGATACTTCGTTCGTTTTATCTTCATCATTATTATCAAAGCGGCTTAATTATGATCATTTACGGAATTTAATACATCGCTATTAAAAGAGTTATTGCCACTTGGAAGGCGACTAAAACATATCAACTAACCAAGATTTCTGGCAAGTCTAGTGTAGTACAGTAGTTAGTATTGCAACTGATCTTTTTTTCATAGGTCACCATGCTTATAAACTTGGCTTGACCTCCCATCATATCTACAGCGACTGCAATGGGGTAAGGGAAACAATTGAGCCCCTACTTTGCTATGACGACGAATTTGCAACTTATAATTTGCGGATCCTTTTTAACTTGCTTGTCCTAACAATAACTTAAACAACAACTCATAGTTTTTTTTTTGTTTTATTCACTATGGACTTCTGGACGTGGGTCAGCGTATGGCTCAGCCACTATCCGTAGTCTAACCTAACATGTTGCCAACTGAAAGTGACTTTGCAGTATTATCAATTTAATTGTATATTCCAAGCGCCAATATAATTCAGGCAATAGGCACTTTATAATATATGCATTACTCATGTCATATCTTTTTTAATATTTTTTAACTGTGAACTGTTTTATTTTCTAGAAGATTCCTTTGTTGTTGACTTTCTAGTTCATTATTTACAAAATACACACTCATGCACTTCGTTTATTTAAGACCTGGAGATGCTTTGCCTCATGGATAACTAATTCATAGAAAAGTAACAAAACGTTTCTGTTGAAATCTTGTAATAAGCACTCCCTCGACAGTCAGAATTTCATCCAATTACAAGGAACAGCACTCAATTTATATTTGGTTTTAACAATTAGAGTATGAATTCATTTATCTGTATGACAAAAGAAGTAAATATTTCGTTTTAGACGCTTCAACCAGCAGAAAGAATATATAAAGCTCTCAAATGTGTGAATCTTAGTTATTAAAATGTAGTCAGTCATGTTCACGAATTTTTCCATGAACATCACAACGATTTTGACAGATATACATTCCATGCAAAGTCTCTCAAAAATGTCTTTAAGCAACCACTCTAATTCTATTTGTGTAAGGCAGCCACCCCACACAAAAACATACGTGGTCAAGCAATTCCTCTTCTTGGTAAGTAACTGCTTAATGTACATACACTTTGTATAAATAAACGCACTTCAGCTATATTTAGATCACTCCATTTCCAACAAAAAGTGGTTTCGAAGGACAACAACTGCCACGCAACTAGTCAGATTTTATCATCCATAATTTTAATATTTTTCTTATGCCAGAAGAGATTGCTGGCGACCTCATTTCATCGAATGAGTTCAGAGCAGCTTTGCGCAGTATTAAATACCCATTTATTATACTCCCTGTGACCCATGTGCTCAAATCTTCGAAAATAAGAGCATGCTTCCGTTCTACATGCAACTCGCCCCCACTTCTGTCTCTGAATTGCAAAAAAATGACGCTATAAACGTCACACGATAGAGTTCTTACAAGTCTTCAAACAAGACTGAAATAAACATCTTGGCCAAAAGCATTCCATAGGAAGCACACAAAAAGAGAGCTGTCTCTGCACATCCTTCCAATGGACACGTGTTTGGATCCGAAGACAAATGCAGAAGGGTGAAGGCCGAGATTTCTATTTTATGCATGGACACAAAACATCTGAGTCGAGTGCATGTGCACACATGCATCTCTCAGAGGTGCCACTATGGTGGGAATGCAAGATGCTGCCTCCGATAGAAGTTAATTTGGACGACCTTATGTACCGGATGTGCCAAATACTCAGAAAACTAATTTCACCCTAGCGGGGGTGGCGAATTGAGGTCACTTCATAATGAGCAGACTAAAACAGTGATGTGTTCTTTCAAAGGGACCAGACCCGGCCGAATTGACTTACACAGCTATCTGATTCATTGTCCAGACACGTTGCAAAAAGAGCTCAGGAAATCAATTTCATCAGTTAGTGGGTGGCAACCACTTTGCAGCAGCAAAAAAAAAACAAGCTTTCTTTGGAAAATATTGTTAAAATCAATTCATAATATATGACTAATCAATTATGTAGAGAGTCCTCTTCTATTGGAAAGCAATTCATTCTCCTGTTGGCCATTGACTATCACCACGCACCATGGAAAGAGGCAGGGATGGAGGGATGGAGAGGAGCTTAATCGATTCCTCGAACGTCTATACAAAGAGACACAATGTGAGGGTGCTGTCGACTGGATGCAAAGACACACAGAAGCACTGTGCCGAGCGCAAGTTTATCAACTGTAGGATGCTGAGGCAAGTGGCAATATGTTGCTGTCGCTGATTGAATAGCTGACAACATTTGGAACAAAAGGATGGTGCCGAGGGAGGGTAATATTGATTTGTCCTCTATTTCGTTCCCTTTGGAAAAAAAATTAGACACAGTGTTTGCGGAATTGTGAAGAGACTGAAGTCAGGTTGACCACGTCTGAGTACTGGAGTGCGTGAAGATGTCTACTGAAATGATTAATTTGTGTAATTGATTAGTGAAGTGGTCGGTGGACTATGAAATTCATTTGCTGAATGGGGATAAGTGATGTTCAACTAGGTAGAGACAGTTTAATGAGCCTCAAGAGAGAAATGAGAAGGGGGTCAAACATACAGCTGGAAGACATTTGGTTGATTTTGACCTCTTGCCTCTTTTGGACGAAGGGACGACAAATAAAACCTTTTTTAAGATTATTGGTTTGTATTACCAGAAACTGCTACTTATATGTTTTATAGCTTATATTGGGCCACTCTCAGCAGAAAAAAAAGATTACTTAGATCGATACCACAGTTCCAAGAATGATTTTACCACCTGTACCTATTTCTTTTGTAGTTGTGTAGCAATAATAGGACTTCAAATGATTTGGACACGTTTTCGAAATCCTTTCCACACAGTCTTCTTGCATGGATACGCCAATTTACAAAGGAAAAAAGACAATCCTCAAAATCGGTAGCATTAGATCCGAAAAACACTACAAACTCTTCATTACAAAGTTATAATGGTGTTGGGCATAATGCTGTTTGCCAAAAATACCAATGTATTGATCCATTGGTAACCAGGAATAGTATATCTCATGACAGATTTGTTCTTTTGCACTGGAAATTATATTTTCGGCAAGACCAAGTGATCGAAGTGAAAAAGAATGGTCTTTACATAGAAGCCTTGTGATATTCCATTGTGTTTTGGTAAAATCAAAGTTTTCTAAAAATTAAAAAAACAAACGATTACAAATTTAATTTTTCCCTTATATTTAATATTATGTGTTTATTTTAGAAATGCTTGAAGAACGCTTGCTACCAATAAAGAAGTTTAATGCGCTTAACATATTCAGCTATGACTGACGATTTGGGACTTGGGTCAAGAGACGAATATAAAATTATAAGGAGAGATTAGCGAGAGAGTGAATTGGAGAAGAAGCAGCAGACAAAAGATCATTTATAAAAAATGTGGAAGATTGTCGGACACAAAACAGATACCTGGGGAACAATTGTAATAATATGGTGGATATCATACTTGAACCTATTCAAAATAACTTGTACGGAGCGGTTCGAAGGTAACCTCTAATTGCTAGACAGGGAGACTCATCGATATCATAAGTAAGCCTTTTCGAGAAGAGAGCTTGATGCCAGACTCTGTCAAATGCCTCGAAATATCAAGCAAAACGATTGTCGTTGTATAAACTTTCCGTGTTATCAGACTATTGCTTTATAGGTAATCCTTGATGGTAACTTCAATTAAAAATAGCTAATAGCAATACAAAGTTTATCGTTGTCAGGCAATCTTAATTACATTATTGCATGAAATAGTTATAATCGAGTGATATTACATCCCACAAGGGACCAGGGTCTAGCTCGGCATTAACTGCTGGTGTTGTACGTTTCACTTATAGAAGGTACCTACAGTTTTTTACCGTCTCTGAACAGTGAGATTTTGGTAGCTTATCGTAGACAATTAGAATTCTTTAAGTGCTTTCAGCTATAAAAAAAGTGCCTTTCAGTCCAGGAATCGAACCTGGACGGGTGGGTTGACGCACTTTCCCACTATGCCACAACGACCACTATATTTTGATGTTAGGCCAGTGTAAACCCCTTAACTTAGTGAGACTTGTCAATAAAATGCAGTCATTTGACTTGCAATAATTCACGGCTTCCGTGTTGTTTGCTGTTCCACGGAATACACTTAAAATCCTGTTAGAAACCTGAAATTTTTAGGAAGAAAAAAATTAAAAAAATTAAAAGAAGTTTAATATCAGGGTTTTTTAACGATAGCTAGACTATGTAAAAAAAAGTTTCATAGTCTTCGATACTTATTACTGCATCACTTTATTACTCATTTTAAATTCATTTATACACGAGCCACATAACTTCATTACTTAAAATTGTTTGAAATGTAAAAAGAGCCATACGGTCGGTGATTGGATTTTTGCGTTTTTAAGGGAAACCACGAATCAAAAACAAAAAACGTTTGGGTTCAGTGTTCGGTGGCTGATCTCCTTCTTTGCAACTATATAAAAAACCATGGAAAATATCGTGATGAAATTCCACAATCACATTGGTAGATCGCCGATCGATGGTAGGCGAGATAGCTGAAACAGTAGACATCTTCCACGAATTAATTTTCTCATGCCCAATATGATGAAAAATTGAGCATAAGAAAGCGATAAGTGTCACGTTTGCTGACTCCGTTAAACTACTCCAACCATGAGACAACTTTAAAGCAGTGTTTAACGATGTTTAAGTGGACCGTCGTTGGTGGAAGTTTTTGACCGTCGATGAAACAATAAACCTTCATCCCCCTGGTACACAACAGACCAAGGCATAGTCGAAGTAGTAGACTGCATCCGACAAACGGGCTTAGCAGAAGCCGAAAATTATGTCCTCTCGAAAATAAAGAGGATACACACAGATTTTTTTATAAACAAGGTATTTGGAAAAGGGTAAATACCTTGTTAGGATAGGAATAGGAGATCAGACCGGGAATTAAAGAAAAATGTTCCCCATTTCAGTTAAAAAAATAATGCCCTTTCACCATGCTCTTTCAGAAGATAATACTAAACGTGCTTTTAAGAATTCAGTCCCCTGAACACACTTTGAAGTCCTTGAACAGATCTGGAATCAGTCGAGTGCAGTATTACTTTTGAAATATGTAGACAGATGCTACTGTTCTGTGCATTTTATTTTTAAGATGCTCTGGCTGCACATGTGAATGGTTGTGACCAATGTTTCTTAACTTTCAAAACCATTACCGCACTTCATATATTATATAAGAACAAAATTTTAGAATACAAGTACATCTTTTAAAGAATAAGTATCTTAGACACGAATGAAATGAATAAACAATTTTGTAATGATTGAGCACAACCTGCTGTTTAAATAATCAGTTAATGTATTCAGACTATCTTCTATAGTAATTTTTATCGTCACGTAAAACCACTTTAAAGTATAATAATAATTCGCTTTACATAACACCATTATACAGCGTTTCCAATAACCCTGGATGGATGAAGGCGAAACAAATAGTAATTTGAAGTTAGCAATACGGCCTGTTTTGGCAATTATATTCGCTCGATTATCGGTATCACTTTTGCTTAGTCTACAATGGGTTATGTTGTACTTCTACGTAAAAAAAGTATCAAAAAGCTTCTCCTTCAGCGTTATTTCATCCCTAAAAAAGCAGATTAGTATAAGTCCAATTGATTTATCTGAATTGCAAACAACAAACCGTGAAAAAGAGATTCACCGGGATTTCTATTCTGATAAAAACAATTAACTTTGCAGACTATCTACCCTTATATCTTTTGTTAAGATTGGTGTATCCGAAATTATTCTCAGTCCGAAATGAATTTGGTTAAAAAATTTGATATACTTTCATGCTGAACAGGTTTCATTCCTGAACTAAACATTTCCTCTATGTTAAGGTGTATTATATATATTTTATATATGTATACATATACTTTTCTCTAGGAACCAAGGTCTCTTTTGTTCCATCAACACGAAATCTAAATTAGTGCAAGGTGATTTGCTGTTGCTGGCAACACTCAAAGAGTGCTAATTGTCAATATGATCAAATTTCCCAATTCGGAGTCTGCAATAAACTGTCGGACCCTGTACTCGTGAAATAAAAATATCCCGCACAGGACTAGGATAGGATGATTCATTGTCAGGTTTGATTTTTAATACGCTTTTTTACAGATCTTGCGGGAGCCCTACGATCCAATAACATACATATGTTGATGATACTAGATAGGTTAAGACACTTCGAGCACGTAGTGAAGAGACAAGAGTAGCTGTACGCGAAGACCGTGGCGAATCGATTTGTCCTCGTTCTCAGCGCCTTAGCCATGTTAACAGACTGTGTGCTTTCTGAAATTCTAGCACATGGTCTCGGTGAGCTCAAGTTTCAACTATGAGCCATACAGCGCGTGCAACGATGGACATTTTTAGAAATCATTTTGGCGAGCAATTAGTTTCACGTTTTGTTACAGCCGCCTAGATAGTGTGATATCACACCTTTGTTTATTTTTAACTGGAGATATGTAGGTCCGCAGGTTTTTGGAACCCAACATTACTCGTGTTATCCGCGTTCCCAATTGCACCATCTGAATCGACGATCGAAAAAACCCTCGGACATAGTCGGTGACAAAATTTACATCATATCATTTTCAAAAAGTAAATGCCATGCATTTTTGTTTTAAGAGATAGTAAACTTTTTTCAAATGAATGTGTTCTATTTTACATAACATTCCCTATGAATCACTCTTTAATTGGTGAAGAATCTACGTCTTGGGCTGAAGTGCTGAAATGGTAACTTCACACCGAACGTAAACACTTTTTAAGCAATCTCTGAGCAAATCTGTAAACAAAAATCAAACGACAAATGATCCATACATCATAGCCAAAATCTGCAATTGCATAACACCGTCAGCGAAAAGTGAAGTAAGCATTAAGTATCTGTCTAGCAGTTGACTTACTTTTGCTGAATTTGGAAGACGTAAAAACAACGCAGCCCTTTAGAAATGATAAATATTGCAGATATGATTATAAGTGAAATTTCGCATTATCCCGTCCCCAAATAGTCGTACTTTATTTTACCTAAGGCTCCAAAGAACGCAGACATTGAAAACTACTTTAAACACAGAAAACTAAATCCCACGTTCTTCGTAGCAATAACAAGTGTCGGTTTCACACATCCCTACAACGTGATCAAAGTACGCATGTAGTCATTTACTGATATTCTTTGTTCTCTATCGTCTGGCAATTAAGATCAACAGTCTCTGGGAAACAAACAATGTGTGCCTTATCATTTAATATTGCTTATCAAACAATTTTGTATAACATTAGTTTGCTTCTCAAATGTCTGTGCAAGGCTGGCGATATGGTGATAGCTGCGAAGATGCAAGGCGGCAAAATAGCTTGGCGTATGTACATAGTTTCATTGACCACTTGTTGCTTTTTGCAGGGGCAATGTGCTATTTTTGATCTTTGAAACAGCGCAAATGGAACATATTCTCAATTAGTTGCGAGTAGCAGGCGCAAAATAAATTTCGTGTAGAAGGTTCGTGAACAAAAATGTCTATGTTTCAAAAAAAAAAAAGGAAAATTGCCAACATGCACTTATTTGTTCATATGGAATAAGGTACACATAAGGGGAAAGTTTTGCGTCAATTTGATTGTGAGCAATTTAAAAATTCGTCTCACTTTCTCATGTGGCGAAATGCTTTTTGAATTGAATTGCGTTGTTGACAAAATACTTTCACAAAATGTTATTGCCCATGATCTCGATGAAAAATGATTATTTAAAATAGCGGCTCTTTTAGCGTACTTTACAAAATAAACAACAGGCTCTCATGTTTTAAAGAGTACGAATGAATTATTTGAAAAAAACTTTTAAATGTGGTTGATCTCAAAATTGACAAAACCTGCAACCGATATAATGATAGTCTGGGGATATTTGGATATTTTGGATTATTTCATAATATCCCGCTAACACTATATTTCTAGTATACTCTTTTTGTATTGTAGATGATTAGATTTCGGATACATGTATTGATTATATATATATTGAATATTAATTCATTTGGTGGTACACGAACGCACCTTGTTCTAAGTTTATTAAAGAATTCTGTTTCCTACGGTCATTCATTTTTTTAAAGGATTCAGTTCTGTCAGTTCAGAACTTTGTGTACAAGAATGTTTTGTTGGTGACGTTGTTTTTTATATGTAATATGTGCTATTGAAGCAGACATACAACCCCCAGCAAGAAGGTAAACCAATTATCAGATATCTGTCAGTGACACTTTTAAGGTTTCGTTCTGCAAACTTCTGATTGGTTAGTGTTCGCTGTTATGTCTGTACATTTCCTGTGCTTATGTTTTACAGATTATTTATACCTCCTTTTATTTATAAACGTATCAACTTATTACAAGCATACCTTTATAAACTAGGTAACGGTTATTCTCAATGGACATTTTTAAGTTCCTTCCGCATAATCAACCCTCTAAACGGAATAAAGGTTTCTCGTTTCTTGTATTCCAGTGTTTCCAACTTATTCTATTGAATATTACTTTTTCCTTTAAATTCACTATCTGCTTTTACACAGTTAACGAAGAAACAGGTAGCGTCAATTACTTGACTTTAAAAAAGTACTTGGACGAGTAAAAAACACCAATAATTTGGTGTTGATGTCGATGAAGAATAAATGCATAAAGAAAAAAATAATTAGACGAACTGCCATTCACGCCACTTAGAAGCAAGCTGAATATCTAAACCGGGTGCCACTTATTGGTTACTTCTGTATTCCAGCCGATTATGCTCTGATTGGCTACTTAACCTGAAATGTTTGCTATCACGAAATGTCAAATGTCATGAACTCAGCTAATTATCACCTAGGCGATGAAGACTAGCCGCATTATTGCCAGGACACTCATTAATTGTGGATATAAAAACGGTTGTATTAGATACAAACCAGTCATATTGTAGTTCGAGTTCTCTTGTAAATTAAGTGTGAACAGGTCCAAATTAGTAAGGCAGAACGTTTGCGGCAATCGACTTAATCAAAAACTTCGATACAAATATTTTGTCGAATTGTGAATTCATAACTCTCGCGAAAAGATTTCATAGTTCTCAGTACATCAAGTCCCACGTGAAAACTTACAACTCTAGCGTCATGGTTAAGTCAGGGGATTGATGGTTATCTACGGAAAACTGTGTTTGGTATCAAGGCAGCTCTTCAGATGTGCCGTCAAGAAATTCATTCCCCAGCGACATTTTCATCGACACTGCCCACATTTCAATGAAACTTGAACACGCACATCGGGAGTTATGTATGTGACCTTAGTGGAAATTCTATGACAATTAAAAAATGACCGTGGAATAAATGGATTAGAACTGGGACGAGAAAGTGGCGCATGCAATATGATAATTTATAACTTTCTGCAAAATTTCATAAGGCTGACTTTTAAAGAGCACAGTAAAATGCAAGTGGCAAGTCATTGTCAATGAATTTGGTTTATTGAATCAAGGACAAGAGTTTGTGTGTGATTTCTGAGTAAATGTTAATTTTTAAACTAAATTTTTAAAGTTTGTGCGTCATGTTTCTTAGGTACTCCCATTGAGAGATTAGACGTTTTAAAGTGAATTTAAGGATCAGTTGACAATTTTTATTTAAGTACCGTTACACAGCAGATAAATTCGAAATATGTCTGTCCCCTCCCCACTTTCTACAGCATTCCTTGTATGTTTTCGCAAATTGAAAGAGGAATCGCACGTCGGATCTTCTGTGTATGAGTAGACGCGTTAACTTACTACACTACCTCGGTCTCCATCGTAAATTTTTAGGTAACTAAAACATATATAATGATGTAGTAAAGGACTTCGTGTACATTGGTTCAACACCAGTACCGAAATTAAACGCGGAATGACTTTTCAACCATTGTCTCCTTGGGCTTAAGAGCCAATTGAGTATAAAAGTCCTAGCTCGAAGCACCAAGTTGAAAAAGATAAAGATAAGATCTGCGTTTAATATTTGCAGGGAAAAATTTGCTGATGGTTTTTGGAAAAAAAGATTCAACAACGAACTGTATGGGCTGTTCAGTGACATGAGCCTAACCAGTCATCTAAAGAATTATGGCCTAAGATGAATAAGCCACCTAGAGCCCATCGCAGCAACTACTCATAGCTAAAGATCGTACCAGCTGAAGATTCTTGTTTATCGAGGCCTAGGTCCACATCAGACTGTAGCGCCATAAGAAGAAGGGAAAAAGGACTCGAACTGTTTTAAATAAGTGGCTAGACTAGTTGGGCACTTGTATCAGCTCATTTGTAAAAGATTGTTAAAAAAATGCATACCCAATGAGCTGAATCACAGTATTAGTTAGCCGGCCCACAAGAAAGTGAATCTAAATAGCCCAATCTGTATAGAATCCTAAACGAGGTGTATGAGGTTATCTTCTAAAACTATAGGGTAATTTTCTAAAACTATTCGCCAACAATATAATAAGTCCTTGACGGAATGGTTTCAGAATAAGGACGTTCCCAATGCAAGGCGTACAAATCAAATCTCTGAAAAGACCTAGATCATTTCTCAAAATCTGTTTATTGTTTTCAATGCTGCATTCGACACGCATAAAGACGATACGTGTGGCTGGAGACCAACTAAATAGTGTCATATTTACTCTTCACATTCCTGCCAAATTTGTAAGACTGAATAAAATAACGATGAAGAACCTTTTTTACTCCATCAAGTTTGACCAGTAACTGACCTAGATTTAAATGTCAAGACAGCGCGCAATCGTGGGGATTTTTTCAACATCATACTTTAGAATGATGTTGAAAAAGGTCAATAGGTTCTTGGTTTACGCAAATAACATTGACCTTATTGGACGACCACAACGGATTGACGGAGGCATTAACGTAAAGACAGCTTCACATGCCTAATGGAAAACAAGAGAAAACAAAGGACATTCATGTTACCAGCATTAACAAGATCCGTGCTTTTCTTTGGGCTTAGCTTTCTAATGACTGAATTGGCACTTCCATGCGCCTCCGCAGATGCATACATGCTCTTGAAGATGGATGAATAAGCTCTTTCCACTTTGTGTGCGATTTAATGGAGCCTGCAGAAGAAGACTAAGCGGAAAACAACATTGGCTGTAGAACGGCATTTGCCCTCTAAAACATATCTAAGCCATATAGAGCATATAGTCTGAAGAATTTTTGATGAAAAAAAGAAGATGTTCTTGTTTGAGATGAAGCAGACAATTAGAAAAAATACAGACAGGTATAAGACCTGGAACAAAGTTCGTGAGTGTAGCCGCACATATGAATAATCGATGAGGTCTCGATCATCCCTAACTATTGAAACAAGAATAATTGTCTGATTATTGGCACGAAGTGACAATCTTACACAAAGCAAAAAATATCCAGTGCGACACAGTTACAATTTAACAGAGTAAACTACTTTGGTCCCACACACGGGCGCCACTCTAAAGGAACTTTGATACAATAAAAACAATTTCTAGCTTGGTAGCATCATCATAAAAACTTGTTGCTTAGGGTTCAAATTCGCTCTAAATAACAACCCTAAAGACACGCTTCGAGATGATTTCCTCTCACCACCTTCTCGCATGACTAGACCGTGACACAGTAACCCGTTCTAATGAATTACGCCGTAAGCTTGTTGTTTATCGATCAACAAGTCTATTTCGGTACGTCAGAGAGTTATTACCCTCATAGCGATTTTTTGTGTGGAATTAGCATTAACTAACAACTTTTATGACCTAATGATGACAACGATTCTTCGAGTCATAATAATAATAATATCTACGTCATTTGGTTTATACGCGTGTGGCTCAAGGGGATTTAAAAATAACATAACCCGAGCCGAAAGTCGGGAGGCTCAATGTAAATGTGTCCTTCGAATGTGGATTCAATGGGTCTAAAGCCCTTATGGGGGCGTTTGTTCGTCACTCCATATCGATTATATTCTGATTCATTGCCGTTGACTTCGAGGTCGCCACTAACGTGAAGCCGTACAAATTACTTCTAGAACAACCACTCTTTCGCAAACATTGCATGTCTCTCCACCCTCTTCAATTAGCACGTGCAAGGGTGCTGCAAAATTCCGAAAAAAAGAAGAACTCCGACAGCAATATCACCACTGTTACATGAACATTTCGGAGAGCGAAGAAAGTAAGAGAGAGAGCCAATGGGTATGGGAGAAACTCAAATAGGGGATGAGATCACATCCAATTGTGACCAAGCGTTGCTACGTCAATTCTCACCATGACCGAAACAGCAAGCTGTCACGCATCGTCAAACGAAGAGCAAAAAACGAAACGCCAGCAGGGAAGAAACAATCTGACACAAAGGTTAAAAATCGATATTTGCAACTTTTTTCGCTGACAGACCGCTACCAATCGAAAGGACAAAAGATACATTTTCTTAAACTTACCTTTGCTGCAGCGCTTAGATCTTTTTACTCCAATTATACGAACCGTTATAATAAAATAAAATCAATATAAATTTTATGGCACACATATTTGGTATTAAGTTCATTGCAAAAAGACAATCTAAACGGTGGACGTCTCAGTGGACTCACACATGAATTTTTCTCTTTGTTTCGTTTTTTTAAAACCTCATAGAGCAACGCCCCGCGAACTGAAACATTTGAAACAAGAAGATATTCAAAACCGACAACGCCTACTTCCGAACAAAAGAACTGAAAATTGGAAACATAAATCCACACAGGAATAAAAAACTGAAATGTCCGTTGAACAAAAACACAAAGGACAGTTAGAAAATGCCGTCGTCCTTATGCACTGTGTACTGAAGCTTTTCTTTTCTCTGCTTTTTCTTCAAAAAATGTCCTCTTTTCTTTATATTTTTTCTGTGACTTGGAATTTGCAGAAAACACGTCCGCCAAAGAGTGGCGTACGGTGGTTAAAAGAAGACTGCAGTTTACCGAATGAAGACTCGATGAGTTGACTTTTATGTAGCACAAACGGCGAGCCATGGTGGATTCCTTTGACGTAAGGATTCATTTGAGTGGATGAAATTATGGTGGACATGCGCTATGCGGTGAGGCCCAATGCGGGGGTGATGACATTCGGAGTAATAGTGAACGTGAAGAAATTCCAGAAATCATAGTAAAGGATGAATGGTTTCGGTGTTGGGGGTGGTGGCTTGGCCACTATGGGTGGGAAAACTGTTTAGTCACGTTTCCCGTAAACGTGCGTATTGATTTCTGGTGTTATATTGTTTTCCAAGAATTTAAATGCTTAACGCCTGGAACTTTCTTTACATTATTGATTGAATATTATGCATAATTTAATAACGGTATTTCAATTTGGATTTATTAAAATGCGAGTATCGGCGACGCTGTGCAGCTGTTCTGGAAACATACATAAAGAGATTATCTGAAAGGGCATGTTCCCCATAATGCCACCGAGAAAACACAGAGCTTAGGAAATTGGGAGCTCAATTCTGGGTCAATAATTACGTAAGGATTTGTAGTAATTCCCTTGAATTATGTACAATATTACACAGTTAAGCTAGGAAGCTTATGGATGCATCGCTAGGCAAAACAAAATAAACTACATTGCGCTGTGCATGTTATTATTCTATCATAGTATAGAAGCGGCCTACAGCTTAATGCTGGTCCTTTATATCCTAAATTCTATATAAAATGGATTTTTGCAAAATTTAGCCAAAGCTGAAAACTAGGGAGAAGACCGTGTAACTAGAAGTAAAAGTCCTGTGGTACCTAAAGTCCCACACTAGATAATTTGCCAGCTCTAAGAAATATTTTTTTTGTTAAATGTGGAGTTAAATCGACATTACTTATTTATTTACAGTTTATTGCCCATAAATGAACTCAAGATAAATGAGAACATATTCTGTAATACACCTTATAGCGTGTTCTCATTGGTCCACGGTCAAGGTAAAGAACTTTTCAGTGCATATATAATATGAGAATGGCGATGAAATACAGGGTCATTCATTTGGTGGCTTCAAGTTGAAAGTCTTGGCATTTAATATTGTCAAACTCAGCTACAGTATTTGTATTATCACAATATTAGCTCAATATTTTGCATTTCCAACAATCCAACGACGCATTAAACTTGTTATAAAAGTGATGACTCAAACGGAGCCACTTTTCGCACATTTCGGCGTTCATTATCGACCAACTTAAATTTTGAAGAAATTTGCAGAGATATGAATCATTACTGAACCGTAATACCAGTGCCTCAACGTATCAAAATATTGCTGATGTAAGTGCAAGTGTTGCTGATGATCCGAATTTATCGATTTTCCGTCGCTTACAGCGATTGAAAGTTCAGTACATCTCGCTATAGC
Organism: Eristalinus sepulchralis; assembly: GCA_944738645.1. Classification (NCBI taxonomy): domain Eukaryota; kingdom Metazoa; phylum Arthropoda; class Insecta; order Diptera; family Syrphidae; genus Eristalinus; species Eristalinus sepulchralis. Next base: position 64,318,742 of record OX122883.1, read on the forward strand.
GTAATTTTCATTTGGGTTTGGATCTTTATCAAGTTCAACTTACGTAACAATTGAAGGCTGTAGGCCATACACATGCATACATATGTAAACAAACAAAATATCCACTGAAACTAAGAAAAGTCACAAGTGGTCGAAGAGCTGCGGTTACATTCAAACAAAGTGACTATTTGTTGTGATCTATGGTCAAATGGTATTCGTATTCCTTCGAAGATGTCAATGGGCGGATGGTTCGGAGCGATATGGTCGAATAACAATCAATTTGGACTTGGACGATATTTGGTTCCAACAAGACACACAACAAAACAAACTATAACTTTATTGAGTAAGAAGGTTTCTAATAAAGTGATTTCACATTGGCGACGTCAAATGGCCAAGAAGATCATGCGGTTTTACACAATTAGATTTATTCGTGTGACTCCACGCAATAAACTGTGTCTATGAGAATAATTACCGAATTCGAAACGCATTTAAGACAAAATGTCTCAAGTTGTGGCTAGGATGTTGCCCAATGTCTGAAAAAGTGGTTAAAAATGCCTTCAAGAGAACCGAAATCTTCACAAGACGACCGTATTGAATTATATTGTTTCACATGCAATGGCAAATTCCAAACTCTACAATGTATGACAATTTTCATTTCCAATGTATCGCTGTGTGTTTTATTAAACCTTAGTTTGGAAATCGAAAATTGTATCGGGTTATTCACCGTAAGGTTTGATTTGATTTTTGTTCTGACACATCATGGGGACTCGTGTAAAATTGTTTTACCACTTTTCTTCAGTATAGTTCAGCAAGTCATTATAGAGAGACTCACACTACAAAACCGTATCCAAACTAATCACCCGTATTACAAAAATCAGCGTTATTTTTCGTGCGATTAGAGGAACTAACAACACGCGAAATCGGTCTACTGAAACCACTATTTTCAATACCATTCGCAAATTTGAGTCTCAGTTTACATGAGTGGATAATACTCGACCCGTTAGACCACATTCAGAACGTAGTCAAGAAACCAGAGCAGTCTGTTAAAATTTTAATTCTTTAATAAACTACGACGCTACAGCACATGGTTCGTTTTTGTCCTGGTAAGCTTCAGTCCGTGGCGTAGTGGATAAATGCGTCGGCTCACACGTCGAAGGTCTAGGGTTCTCGAGTATTTCACGGCACCACCTCCTTCGTGTTCGATTCGATTTCAATACATTCTTATTTCAAAACTTAATTTTTTAAATGCTAGACAAAAATACTTAATACTAGATAATCTAGTGATCTTTATTCTAACTTACTGACTCACCTCCTTAGTGTTACGAAGGAATGAATTGTCTATGAAAAGTTTTTCAAATCTCTGCGTTCGGAGTCGGCAAAAACTGTAGGTCCCTTTTACTCATAAGAGAGCATTAGCGCCTTCCTCGTCGGCTGTAGTACCACTCATTTATTATTATTAAGCTTGAATTCGAAGCTTACATCCAACTAATTTGTGTTCTGCATTCTTGTAAGACTTTCGGATAACACGTTCTGCCATAACACCTCTCCATTTAGGCTCTCGTTTCCGCCTTTTCCGGTTAAGCGGTACTCTCCTCTTCTTCTGTATTTGCAGAGCTCACAAACAGTTTTGATGCAGCTTTGCCTTGAACGTCTCCAATTTGGCTGACTGCGCTTGGAAGACTTGGTCAACAAAGTTTCTATTTTCTAAAGATCATTTACGATTGTAGCATTACCATGCATGCTCAAGAGATTCATCAACCGATCTCGAATTAAATCTCGGTGTGATCTTTACAAAAGAGTGCGTGACTCAAGATCGCCGAATCCTTGATTGATTCTCACTCGCAAAAATTTCTCTCTTTCTTTTGGCATTTTTAATTGATTTCTTTTAAGCACAATACCTTAAGCGATTTTGGTGTTTACAAGTGTAGCCAGTTGCACGTTCCTTTTCTGATACTAGCAGTCTTTTGAAAATATTTCGCCCGACAAGGTTAAAATTTTATAAGTCCCTTATTTCAGAAAATGTTAAAATTCCTGTTAGATCAAATTGGCCCACATATTGCAGTGTTTATATTAATAATTGAGTGGCACTGCAGCCCACATGGGACCAGGGCCTAGCTTCTACAACAACTACTCGCGTTGTGCGTGTTACTGTTTTCTCACGAGTAGAAGGGACCTACAGTTTCTTGCCGACTTCGAGAGGCGAGATTTGAGAAGCTTTTCATAGACAATTGATACTCTTTGAGTGTTGTCAGCAACTCGAAAGAGGTGGTGCAGTGAAAAAAAAATGCGAGGTGTCCCGTCAGGGGAATCGAACCTAGACTTTCTGCGTGGCGGTCGACGCGCTTACCACTACGCCACGGCGTTCAGTGTTTATATTATTCTCTGTAAATAAAATTATGATGGATTTTTATAGGGTTGGCAACAAAGTTTTTTTTAGAATATAAAAGACAATTTTTTCATGGAACGAAATAACTTAATTTTGATATGTGTTCTTTTGACATCTTTCAGACAGCATCATAGATAAAGCTTCTGGTTTTCATCAGCAAAAACTTGAACCAGGTACGATTTGACATAATCATCATTATTTAAACTTTCACCATTCAAGGAGTTTTGCAAATATCGAAATAAAAGGTAAGCAGATGGTGCAAGTTCAGGACTGTATGGTCAATGTGGTAAAATATCCCAACCAAGCTCCAATCCAATAAGATTATCAAATATGTGTGTGGCCTTGCATTGTCAAGATGGAATGCAACACCTTTTCGATTTGTCAATTCCGGCCTCTTTTCTTCAACTGCATTGTTCAATTGTGTTACTCGTTAAATGCAGACATCGGAATTGATCGTTCAGTTGGGTGGTAAAAGTGCGAAATAGACAATTCCTTTGTAATCCCACCAAACTGATAACATAATTTTATTTTATTGAATATCACCTTTTGATGTTGTTTGAGCTGGTTCACCTGGCTTGCTCCACGAAGCAAAGTTGTCTTAAGCGTTTACAGCTTCTCTGTAATCTCAAGTGTTTTACTGTGACGATCCGAAACGATTATTGCTTTTATTTGATCGTCATCAACCTCAACTGGACGCCTAGAACGTTTTTCGTCTTTGAGTGGAAAAGCACCAGAACGAAATTTTGACACTTCTGTTGTCTTACAGCTTCTTACTTTTTGTGAGCTTGCGGTGCGTTTTTTTTTCCTTTCCAGAAATATAAAACCAAGTATGACGAAAATGCCAAACAAAAACTACTCAACCAATCAATAATATTCTTTACTGATTGACAGTTGAAGTACCAACTATTAAATATTATAATGTGTTAGACATTTCGATTACGGCAGCAAACCTAAAAATTCAGCTACAGCCATGAGTGAAATCCACAACTAATTAGTTGTCTTCGTACTAAATTAAGTCGGAAAAATGGATTTCAAATTAATATGAACAGAAAAAGAAAACAAAATATTGCCCAAGATAAATTAAAAAAAAAAACATAAACATCAATTAAATATAAAACAAAGTCTTTGGTCCGCATTTTCGCATATTTTGAAATATAAGCGTGAAAATATGTCTGCACTGTTATCACACCGTGCGGATTTTTTTGAACTTGAATTACAACGACGTCTTTTGTTGGTGCCTAGTTGATGAATCAACGACAATGAATTCATTTGTAATGAGTCTTGTTGTGGTGGATGCACTGCACTTAATGCACAACAGCTAGCTCATTTTCATCTTGAAGCTTTTTTCTCCGTTGCTCGATAAACGGAATAAAAAGCGACTGACTAAGTTCGACCAATGATAATCTTCTTCTGAGATTGCTCTTGGGGTTTAATTTCGTGAAAATTATGAATGCATTGTATCCTGATCATTTGCCAAAAAGGGCATCTGTTGCATTGATATGTCAAAACCTCAAAATCGTTCTTATTAATAGCAACATCCAAATAATAATTGGAGGGCAGGAAAATAAAGCGACGTTTCTTGGAACAAACGACAGTAGTTTTATTTTCATTTCCACCAAAGAAGGTGGTGATTTTATTTATATTTTTTTGAATGGTGGCTACCTTAGTCTTTTGTCGTTGTTAGAGTTTAGAGTGGCAACTTGATGAAAAGTGAAAAATTGTCACACGTTCAAACCTTCGAGTGATAAAAGGGGTGGGAAGATATGAAATTGAAATAGTAAATAAAACAAATAAACGAAAAACGTTTAGTCATTTCCTACAACAATTGTTCTCCCAGATTCACTTCTTGTGCGAATAACGGTCACGTCTTGTATACACATACTTTCACATTGTTTGCATACTTTATATCCGCTATCCACAATTGTAAGCCATATTTTGACTAGACCAATTTTACTGCGAAAATAGGCTTGCCACACTTATCGTCACAAAGCTCGGGATTGCTCCCTTCGAATATTGACTTTTTTTGACCGAATAAAGGCAGCTTCTCTAGTATCTTTTTTACCTTGAACAAAGTTTTAGCTCGATTTGATGAAATAATGACATAGTAATCGCCATTGAAATTGAAAAGTGCTTTAAATTGACCCAAGGAACCGATGAAGGTTAACTAAATATTCGCTCAGTTCAACAAGTAAATCTTGTTCGCCTCGTGGTGTATTTGTTAAGTTTAAACTGACTAAACTTAGTCTACGCGGAAGACTAAGGAACTTCCCATTATTCCATTCCTTAGAAGTTTAGAGGGTCGCCGTGGCGTAGTTCGTCGGCGAACACAGTTGGAGATTGAATTGAACTTTTACAATTGACAGATAAAGACAAATAGTGGTAGGTGTAAATGCTGCTTGATTAGATTCACCCCTAACATTGCCACCCTTCGAGGAAAAGTGCATATTATAAATGTATTATAATAACTTTGTCGAAAACTGCTCAAAAATTATAATTTTAAATCAGCTATGTTTATTTTCCTGTCATTTAGCACGAATATCAATTTTTTCTATTAAATGTTCCAATTCCATGAATTTATTTATACCTCCTTCATTTTTCTGGCAATTTTGAACCTGAGTCTCCCCTATGATCTTTGGAATGATGATGAACTGGCTGAACTTCTGACACCAGATGATGGCGACAGCAATCAATTGGACCATAGCGAGGATAATGCAATCATTACGAACTTAAATAAAATTTATCCTGATCAGCCGACAGGTAGATCAGATAGGATTGAATTTCTAATATCTTCTATACGTGATAGCTCTGCCGATATTTTGCAAGATGTTGGGGACCTAGAGGACTTACTTCTTGGTGCAGATTTATCAAATAATTCAAAACCACAACAGCATCCTTCAACGACAATCAAATGCCAAAGAAATAGTACGGACTCGACGTGTATAGACCAATGGTTAAAGGAATCACAGATGGAAAAAATTGAAAAGTCTTCATCCCCAACAACCAAATACATGTTGAATGATATGACAATTCCAAGTAAGAATCCGGACGATACAGTGAATGATATCCTGGAAGAAGGGAAGCAAAAGATCAAAGTTTGGGAAGAACAGATAAGAATATGTAAGGAAATCCTGGAGGGCTCTAAGAAGACGAACAAAGAGACGAAAAAAAATTCGACAACACCATCTAGTAAAACGAAAATTAATACCAACGAAAAAGGAAGTAATAGTACGAACTCTCGTAAACATCGAGAAAAATCAAAAGCTCAACGGAGAAGATACATACGGCCGGGTTTGGAAGATTTAAGACGAGTTTATGTTCCCAGCGAAGTGAATTGAATTTATTACATATTTCTTGTTTCTTATTTATAGTCTTTTTGAATTTATTTATTATTATTTTATTTATATTAAAGTTTTGGTGTGGTGGTAGAGATGTTTTGCATAGGGTTGTTTTTATGTTGCTCTTTAGTGACACAAACTTACCAGCACACTACTGCAAAAAAATATAAATTAAAACATTTTATTATTATTTCAATTTATTTCCTCCCTCTCAAAATAGTCCCAAAATAAGTAGATATAAAGTTTATGGTTTTAGATATACGAAACCACATGCATATATTTTATTATTTAGCCATTTTTTAAAGGATGCATACCCTAAACACTAAGAAATATTTTGATGTGCAGAAATCCATTATTTATACATAATAAAAAAAGCCTCTCTTGAAGCGATTCCTTACCAGCAAAATAGTTCGCCATGAAAAGGGACAGTGAGTAATCGCTTAGTGCCAAGTCCGGACTATATGGTGGATGCATAGGACCCTGCCAACCTAAATCCCAGAACTTCTGACGAGTAACTATCGACATACATACATATGTATGAGGCCCTGTGCTTGTCCGATAAAAGACAATTCTTCTTCTATTGGTCAAAACCTACCGCTTCTGCACGATTGTTTCCTTAAGTTGGTTAAATTATTGACTGTGCAGCTCGTAGATTCCCTGCCAATCTCACCAAAACACATAGCAAAACTTTTCCTGCAGTCAAGTCTCGCATGGAAACGTATATGTCGGCTATTTGAAATTAAGTGGTCTAATTGCCTGTTTTCACTTGATTGTGTCCTAAGGGATCTATTTATCACCAGCATTTTACATCTGCTTAAGACTGATCGATTTGTTAGCGATTTCAATTCAGTAATTTTGTTTTGTTTCTGTGTTCACTCGTGTGAGTTTTCTTTGTATCCGACCGTATTCATATGGTTCGGCTCCTCTGCAATCGAAATAGTGCCTTAATGACGGTCGGCTTAAACGATTTCCATTATTTTATCAACATATTCTACAAGTTGCATTCAAGAGCTTGGTTCATTTTCTTCTTATTTCACTTGCGCTACAGTCCCGACTTAAGCGGTGTATCCGAAGACGTTTGACCAGGCCCATGACGCCGTACAGCCGAGCGAGCTGTCAACACTATGCTCGCCTGAGTACAGGTCAAGTTGACATCAAGCCTCCTTGCGGTGCCCCCTGGATAGCCATTACAACATCCCTTATGTGGTGAACCAATGTATGCAGCGAACACCTCTGTCCGAGAGATAAATAACGGATCTGGTCTGACTATGGGTCGTGCGAGAGGCTAACTACCTCACCACGTTAAACAAATACAGACAGCAACATGCCTCGGATACGGAGGAATCTAACGTTGTTCATACATAACCTTAAAATTACCGGTCTTTAAAATGTCGCGTGTTTTCCTTTTGTAAGGGTTCATTTTTGATACGTGCTTGAACGGATCAAATGCGAAACTATCAAGGAACCTTTTTTTAGTAACGCCAGTGATCTATACAAAGGCATTGGTTGTTAATTAATAAAACAACATCGGTTGCAAATAAATGAAACAACAAAAGTATTATTGAGAAAATAGTGGATTACTCTTTACACCTTATACATATATTGTTTCACATATTTATGTGTCAAAGTGTCATTATGCCACGTAGAATCGATTATTTTCGTTAAGCGAAAATGTAAGTTGAAAATGGTTCACAAGACGACCACTGTCCTGAGACGAAGATTGCAACCGAAAATTGACTTAAACGTTTGTAGCTTTGACGTCACTGACTTCAAATTTTCAAAATCAGTCTAAATCTTAGCTAGTTATGAACTTAGTATAGATGTAGAGTATATATGTATGTATAACAATTTGACGGAAGCACGGAACAGTTTAACCAATAAAGCCTAGATGTATGTATTTCAAGGGACATCTTAGGTATCAATTTTTTACTGTTGCCTTTACTGCATATGAAAGTCTATAAATGAACATCTTTACCCGAACATTTCATGTACTCCTCCCCGAATGCTTAAGGCCAATAGACTATAGTTGTTTGAGGAAAAAAATTAAAGTTCTCTGATATTCTCTACAATCAATATATTTGTATGTAATTGGAGTAATAAACACGAGTTAAGGTATGATATAAATATTGCCAAGCAAAAAACCTTGGGAAATATTTATAGACGTTATACCGCTATTAAAACAACTCGTAATCTAGTTGTTCAAACATTTTTTTTGTGAAAATGATAAAATTACTGTCTCAAACTATCAATTTTCTAGTCTAACAAATTTTCGCAATAATGTCAGTTAACGCAAAAAGTTAAAGTGGACATTCATACTTCAAAGTGGTCTTTAGAGGACTATATGTAAATAGCAAAATGCTAGGGTAGGGTTAAGTCAATTTTTAAGTTTACTACAAGTCGAGTTTAAAACATAATTGTTTATGGTCACATTTACATCCAAAGTTAGAAGTTGTCATGTATTAATTGAAAAATCTTTTAGATGACCTTAACACACACACACGACGACCTTACCATATACATATATACTATATACTACAGAAAGGAACTTGCGCTATATAAAAATTGTTAAAACTTATTCCATACACCGACGAATCAAATGTACCCATATACACAATGGCGAGGAATATTATCTGCGATCTTTTGATTTTTTGTACCTGACGATTTCTGAAAAGAGTAAAAGTACTGAACTATTTGAAGACAGTCAGGAGCATCACTGCTGGGAATTTTTGTTTAAGGTTTGAATTTACACATTTGCAAGGCTTAATTGGCTCAAGAGCTGAAGCCTACTGACCATTTCAATCCTAGCTTTTAGATAGAACCACAACATATAAGCCAAATGGTTGCTTGAAGAGACAGAAGTGAATTGTGACTTTACAAACCACACCATCTCCTGTGACGAGGCACACTTTAACGTCAGTGGATTCGTTAACAAGTAGTTTTTCGCATATGGGCATAAGAAAATCCACAAGTGATTGTTGAAAACTGGTGCATTAACAAGGCGAGAATGAGTTTGGTGCGGTATATAGAATGGTGTCATCGGGCCGCGCTTAATAGAAAATGAGGCCGACCTTGCAGTTACTGTGTATTGTGTGGTGTAAATGAACTTCTTGTGGAGCCGGACGACATGTGCTGCCAACAGGATGGTGCGACTTGCCATACACCTAACGAAAAAATGAATCTCTTGAAGGAGAAACACTTCCATTGAGTGGTATCTCTTGTCGTTTCGATGTTATGTGGCCGTCACGATTAAGAGCTAAAAAGAGATGGACTTCTTTATTTGGGGATATTTAAAAGAAAAAAATGTACCTCAATAAGCCAGGAACAATTCATGAGCTTAGAGATGAGATAATTCGGCATATTACCGACTTTGAACCTTTATTATATGTCAGAGTTATTGAAAATATAGACATCCGATAGAGGTATGCGATAGAAGTCATGGCGAGCATTCGCTGATATTTATAATTCTTATAATAATTCTCTGAAAACTTCTTGCTTTATTTACAATTATCAGCTTGCGTTTTCGTTGGAACCTTTATCTGCATTCGGTTTACGTGTATGCTCTTAATAGTGTGGAATAAATGACGTTCCCAGATGATTGTGATGATGGTTTGATCGATGCCGTAAGCAAAGAATATACGTGGGCATTGTATTATTTGAATAAGATTGTCCCATGATGTTTCTTATGGATTCAGATTCATCAACAAGCTAATGGTCTGTCAAACAGCTAAACAAGAAATATCTGCGAAGAAAGTTATCAATCGAAACTGAAAATTTTAACACTTTGGTAACAATTTACAGATTTTTAATAATTTTCGACAAAAGGAGTAGCAATGTGCCCTTGTCGTAACTTAGTGGGAAATTGGATGTGACCATACAAAAGCGAGTGAATATTAGTTTTGCTGCTAATAGTATATGTAAGCACATACGCATTTGCGCTACCATACCTTCAGCTTAGCACTTTGTTTTAAGGGAAGAAGTGGCTTAAAGTTAAGCGGTTTTAGCTGTGATGACTAAGAGAAGAGATCAGCCAATTTCTGGAAACACTTTTCTTCTTAGTTAATGAAAAATCAGCTGGGGATGAACATTTAAGAGGTTATCTGTCATGTTCCACCACAAAGGCCGAATTTATAGCGGCTTTAAATACTGTAGGAAGCTGATATGGTTTAAAACACTTCTGACGGACTTACTGATGGCGAAGAGCTCAATACGACTGTTCAAGAACTCGGAATATTTCAAAGGAATGAAACATATGTACATACTCGTAGATACGTTGCCTAATAATAACTGGCTAATAATGACAGGGGATGCTCACAATCTCATTTTTAAACGCGATTTTAGGACATTTCCATTGCGCCACTAAAATGATTGCCTAACTGCTATTCTTAGTTCTTGTCATTTGGGGGGGATTTAGTATGTCTATAGCTTAGTATGTCTATGTGCCTGAATGGCCATTGGCTGGATCCTTCAGTTTTCTAATTTAAAAACCCAAAGTTGAGTTCTTAAAAGAACTGTTTCGCCTCCGCTAGCAACTTCCATTGACTTCAGTTTGCCTAGGTCATCGAAAATTTCTTTGACTCATATCAGTTTGTATTTGGATGTTTTTGAGTCATACATAATTGTAGAGATAATGAGAGATTTCTGTTGCTTAATTCCCGACTATTAACACGCACTAAACCGACTTACAAAAACATTAAAAATCTAGCATCAAATCCGGCCTGAAAATCAAAAGTACCTTAAATTGGAATAATATAAACAAAAGAAATTCTCACGTAATCACCCTGTAAAAGCTTGAAGTGTAAGCTTAAATCGTCCTTACGATAAGTGACAGCTCCTTCTGTATCCTGATGCCAAGTGTCAGTTCTCTTTCCCCCGTCGAACATTTCACTTCGGATATCCTTTTCCGTAATATTACACACCAGTATTTTTTCCGTGTTTTCCAAATAATCCGAGCTCCAAGTTCTCATAAAACCAAACACTTCACTCTATCCCCTTTGAATTGAGTGAAGTAAAAACAAAGTATACTTTTAAGCGCAATTCGATACATCAACAATGGAGATTTTTTTCTTGCATATACGGTGGCAATCGCCATCTTGAAAAAAACAAAATCAAAAACGGAATAAAAAAGAAAAGATTCCCCATAACATCAGTTCATCTCTTTCACTCTGAAAACAATTCAATATGTGGCGATGTGTTAAAAGACTCTGTGGGCCTGTTCACTCTCCAGAGATGAGAGCCTATTTATGTGCGATAGCCGCTGTTGGATTGAAAGAGCACAGCATTAACATTCAATGCTGTTGGTGAATATCCATCTTGCTTCATCAGTGCCGTCGCGATTCCGACCACACAACACACCGAAACGCAACACACTGCAATTCGCCGTGTCCAACTGCTCCGACCTGTATGCGGAATCTCTGCTCCTCCTTTGTGTGTACTCCTCTTCGACGTACTTCTGTGCAACGCGAAATTTAACCGTGATTTTTAATCTCTCCCCCCTATGAAGTAATCAGACATAGAAAGTGTCATATAAACAAAATTAAAACCAGAAAACCAAATTGCTCTGAACTCAGGAAAATTGTGTAGCTAAGTGAAAAGACTGACATCAAGTTTGGCGAGCGAATAAAGGAAAGCCCCCATTTGTTTTTGCATCCTACTACGTATTCAATGCTTCAAGGTGGACGTAGAAGTAGAATAAACACGATATTTTATAACTTATGATCATTTCATATTAACGATATCAAGGTGAGTATGTGCTCTGCGTACAAATGTATTTCCTTTTTAAATGCAAGTGCAACATTAATTTAATTTCATCGTCGTGCTACTGATGTCCGAAAGTTTCTTGAAGCTTCGTTGGCTGTCATAAGTTGTACTGTGAAACGATTGCGTTGGAATTTCGGTCGCACATTCTTTCTTCGTCCATACATACATCAATGAGTCGAGTCTATGTACAAACACTTGTATCGTTTGTTTATGGGGCGCTTCACTGGAGGAAGTGGGGGAATGGTTTTCAATGTCAGTGACGATGTGTGCACATACCTCCAGATAACTTGTTTTAATTTAAACTCTTATTAGACTTAGACTCGGCTCGTATTATTTTTTTTTTCTTTTTGATTCTCTGAAAGTTTATAGAACAAAGCTCCTATTAGTCCTCTTTATTTAATTGCACACACACACACCCACTGGCATTTTTGTTATGTAAATATTGTACCATGCTGCATACACTCAAACAAATATTCCAAAGATAAAAACAAACCACCGTTCATTTGCGCGTTTGTGTTTGCGAAAAAATGATACATCTTGAGTTTGTGCCATAGAAGAGTGTCAGAAATCAACTTTCCAAAATATGAAGCGAAGCCTTCACCAGCTTAAGTCGGAAATATGTGTTACCCTATACATAGTTTGATGACCACAACCTCATGAATGGGAATGCTAAAGCTGCCGTCTATTGTGGTTTTTCTTCTCAGCTCTGACCCCTATTTCCAGTTTCGTTCTTTCACGGTGTGTACGCCAATTGGTTTTAAACTTCTAATGGAGCGAAATAATTTACTATAATATGAAATTCTAATTGGGATATAAAAAGCACTTTTCGGTGGTATATCTTGATTCTGATAATAAGACGAATTCTTATAAGACTCATTCATTTGCTTTGCAGTTTTCAACTTCTTTTTCAATGACTCTGTTAAGATATCAATTATTACTTAAACGCAAACTAGAATCTAAAATTAGCTAAGCAGATATACACCTTAACTATACAGGACCTGTCGACCATACCTTGGTTAAGTGGGTCTTAGTAAAATTTAGCATTTGTTTAATCAAATCATTTTTACCAATTAAACTTGTTGAATTTTGTAATAGTTATGACTTGATGTCGTCATAGCGTAGTGGATAAGTGCACCGACTCACACGCCAAGATCCTAGGTTCGATTCCCGGACGGAACACGTCACATTTTACGGTACCACCTCTTTTGAAGTGCTGACAGAACTTTAAGACTACTAATTGTCTATGAAAGGCTTTTCGTAAGGGAACAGTAGCCCGCACAACACTATTAGTCGTTGTAGAAGCTGGGCCCTGGTGCCTTGTGGGCCACTCAATTATTAATGCAGACCTTAAATAAGGGAAAATCCTACCTTTATGCATGCATGATAATGCTGCCATTGAAATAAATTTCAGTCGGCTGTAATATTCGTACTATAAGACGTACTAAGAATAATATCTTTATAAAACAGGCAACGTTTGTTAATGGTGGCTGTTAAAAAATATCAGATGATATGGCTACTGATCTTGTCGGTCTACTTATTTCGAACATATCGAGTTTCGTTTAAAATGAACTGAAAATAGAAAAGGATGTTCACATTCCGCTTCAATAATGGGTACATTTTTTGCGGTGTAGGTCAGAATTGTGAAGGAAAGCTACTTAGCTCCATTTCACATGAATTCATTAAGTAGCTATGCAGGAGCCAGGAACTCCTTTTATAGTTAGCTTATTTAAATTATTGTCAATGCTTTTTTTTTTGGTTTTGTGATGTATTATTTTTTTGTGAAACGTTTCCATTTATAACCATCTTGAGGTGGACACATCGAAATTGTTGGCACAGACTCGATGATCAATACGATACGTTTGATTAGCTACACCGTTAGGACAATTAACACAATTGACATTTTGGCTTCTTATTTTTAGTTTTATCCATCTTATATGCTCAATCAAAATTGAGTGTATCAGTCACAAAAATATCAAAACTCTGAAATTGACTTGTTGAAATAGAATACGTATGTATGAGCATTTGGAAGTACCTACACTTATCTGACTATTTTTTGAGCCAAAACTTGGCACATTGTGACAGATGTGAATACTTAGTGGACGAACAAACTATCTATTGGCGATTGAATAACTGCTCCGATTGTAGAAAAATGTTTGCAATTATATAGTTCTACTGTTACAAAATTGCTGTAAACAACTTCTGCCACTTCGCTTCGAGGAAAAATTAAAAAAAAAAATGATTTAAAAGTTATACTTATTTGATTATCTTGTCAATTGTGGCTAAGCTTACTTTATATTGCTGGTATATTGATAGTATAAGGTGTCTCCCTCTTAGGAATAACGACATCTGGTTAATTAAGCAAGATACAGGGGAATAGAGGAAATATCCAGATATTTTGTGAACCAGTTTTGACAATAAGAATGCTTCTAAGTTAAATACTACAGAATCAAGCAGCTTATTGTTTTAAGTTTTGCTGGTTTTAACTTGCTTTGCTGATTCTTATGTTTTACAGTCTCAGACCATTGTCGGCCGATTGTGCTGTTGTAAGCAGTGAGTAGTTCACAATCTACTCGAAAGACCCATACATCCTGACAAGCACTTAGAATCTGCATGAGATAATCTTATTTTTAAAACTCTAGCTTTTTAAATCTTCATGTGCATGGTAAAGCAAATAAAAACTTCTACTGCAGCATGTGCGTAGCCAACGTTCTTAAATCATAGTTACCTAAAGGCTTTAAAACTCTAGTAAGTGCTTTTATAAAGAACATCGTGCGTAAGTATGTCGAATCTTACCTCGGTAGCTTACCTTCGACCTCAGAGTTGGACTTTCAATTATTTTTTGCCATCAAATGTGATAAAAAAATTACATGAAAACCAAAATTGTTTGCTGAAGAAGCTATTACCTGTTTTAGACTTCTATAACTTTTCTTAAATGTTCTGTAGTAGAAAATAAACTTGGCATAATCTTCTCTTTCTCTGTAACTGTCTAATTTCCATCTGATATTCACTGAATTCATGTCATTTGCTTATTGTACATAAAACAATAATCCTGACATCCTGATTGCTTACACGCTTTAATCAAAATCAAACTGCTATTACAATTCAAATTCGTCAAAAGTTGCACGACCAAAACAAAGACCTCACAATTTCAAATTTATCTTGAAGGTTCTACTACTCAAACCTCTAATAGTGTCAAAAGGCATTTGAAGAGACGTCCTATGACATGAAACGTTCCTCTTACCAGCCAGCTCATAAAACGACAATCGAAAGATATTAAAATGAGATGCATGTCATCTAGAGATTGAATAACATCTACCCATTGTCTAATTTGATGACTAAGTATAACATTGACCCAATTAAAAGTTTTTCCACCTCAAAGTGTGCACTTGTTGGACTATAAAAATTAACACAGAGCAGATGATTGCATCTTTTATCATCTCCATAAAAAGATGTTAAACAATGTATTGCCAAAAATCTTGGTAAAGATAGTTTAGTTTAATGCGAGAATGCAAAACGGAAAACATTTCCTTACAAATCAAAAAATTGGATAATTTTTTCTTGCCAACTTCGACACCCACCCTGAAACACGTCAATTACGCGCAAATTTTCATTCAGAAATTCACTTTCAGATCTAACCTCTCGCGAGTGCACAATGATTTGAACCTACGTCACTTCGATGCAAAAGCGATTATATGTATATAATATATTTTTTTTTCAATTGTGCTTAGGTTTCTTGACACAACTTTCTCTCCAACTTGCCCAGGCGCAACAATTGAGGGGAAATCATGGTGTTACGCGTAAACTAAGTCTTGCCATCGGCTTTTCATCACACTGGATTTCAGCACAAAGCATCACGTCCATTGGCACCGTTGCAAAGAACCAGGGCAAATGCCCAAGTCATACGATTCGCGAAGCTCGCGCTGAACATAAAATATCGCACCCTATCGCACACATTTTTTCCGTGTGAAGAAAGTTAGCAGAACACATTTTTTAACTCCCATATACTTACTCGCTCACTCACTCCCCTCCAGCGCGCAACCAACACCACACCATCAATCTTCTGACGTTATTTTTGACTTGATGAATAATTCAGGTGTCACACCCTCTCGACACCTGACTGCATTTGCCGCACCAACACCGCCAAACATTAGAAATCGTTTCGAATGGCTGTAATCGGTCATTTTCATCGTCATGTTTACATTTTTTTTGCACTCGCTATTGTCGTAGGCCTTTCGATACATTGCGCAATCGTGATGGGCATGCATGTTTATATGTTTTGCCTTCTAATTATAGACAACACGTGTCTCGTGTATTGTTAGATGTTGGTGGGAAAATCGAGAAAGAGTAAAGCAGGTATCACACAGTAAGTTGTGCTTTAAAAGCGCATAATGGCAACCTAGAGTGAAAAAAGTGAATGCGCTTCTCATGACGGAGTTCTTAAAATGGGTCAGCAGTAGCTATGATCCAGCGAGGGGGAATTAAATTAGAAAGTTTTTTAACGTCTGATCGGGTGGTGGTTTTATTTTCTTGAATTGTAGTCATCAGTCGGTTGGGTTTGTTTTGAAACTTTAACCAAAGAGGGGTGGGGTTAGTGTCCGGTCGGTCTTAGCTTTCTATCTCAATCTCTTCAGTTGGCCTAGATAAAGCAAAAGAGTACATTGCACCTTACCATGACGAAATCAACTTACAGTACAATCCAGTGTGTCGCTGTGGGGAGAGCTATAAATGAATTTGGAAATTATGGCAACTCATGCAAATGATTTCGATTTCTTTTTATAGACTTTGGAGAGGTGTAGAAGACTACACACCCGTACAAAAAAGGAAACAAAGGAGAGAATTATACAAACGCGATTACGATTTGGAAGAGGACGACGATGAGCTAAGTCCAAAGTAAATTGCCTCAGTAATGAAAAAGAAAGAAAAAGAGATAAAAACTCGTACATACTAGGTACAATTGCAAAAGCAGACGCAGAAGGAGAATAATGTCATGGGCCGACGACGAAAATGGCTGCGGCGGCAGTGGTGGCAACGAACAAAATTTGTTTATATTCTTCACATCTACATCTAAAAGAAAGATTCCGTCAAGATGGTGGGGATACAACAACGACAATGCATTAATTGCTTTATAATTTCAATGAGCTCGCTCACTCGCTCTGTATATGACCCAGAAATTCCACATTTCAATAGTCATCGACTTGCGCTTGAATGCTCGCTCGTCAATCAACCGCGAGTCTGTTTTGATAGTCGCTACTTGTCTACGCTTTTGGTTCTTTTAAATTGATTATCGTAGAGAGAACACACACTGAGACTAGACTGTGAAACAAGACTGTGAAGACCGGGTATAAGTGGATTGTAGTGTGAATTGTTGTTTTTTTTTTTTTTTGCTGATTTTTTTCTATCGTCCATCATCAAAGCGAAGACAAAAGCAGTCAACTGTGCAATGTATGGAAATTTTCCAAGTCTCTCATTTTACTCTGTAACTGATAAAGAAAGGAATTGACTTTTGGTGTTGTTCACCTGAGATGTGGTCTCTGTTTCTGTTTGCTTTATTTATCGAGGCTGAACAAATAATGTTCAAGACGTCTGGCTGGCTCACAAATATTTGCAAATTTGATCAATTTTTATTCTTGCGTCTGTATATCACTGTGTTAGCATATTCTATTTTCGCAAAAAAATTCTGTATACACATTTTTCTAACCTCATTATGTAGAAGAGTGATAACATATGGCTGAATGATTACGTAGTCGTGCAGATAATGCTTGCGCTTTTCCAACACATGAGCATGCGAAAACACGCAAACACATCGGTCTAAAGTTTTAGGCTGTACACACTGTCGTCATTGTCCGTTAGAACGCTTATCAAAAACGTACATCTGTATTTGTTGAGTCATCGGTAATTTATTGGTTGTGCCTGCGGCGAGTCCGTCAGCTGTTTCTCTGGTCTCTGATTGTGGGTTTGATTTTATTAATACAAAAACACAAACTCGCACAATCAGCCTTGACCCAATAAACATATGATGATAACAATACAGGTATATACAGGTTGATCTGTAGTGCTGTTTAAAGTCAGCTTTCAATTAATTTTCTGGATTGGATATTTTTGCAAAGACCTGATTTGCAATCACTTAATTTTGGCGTGTTGCGGTGCTTACGCTTCCGTTAGCGTTATATAATTCGCCTTGCCGCAATTAAGATGTCAAATTCAGTCGCTTAGGGGTCAAAAATGAATAGTTGACTTCAGAGCACACGACATTTGGCTCTATTTTGTACCGACGAAGCAGATTTTTGAAGGTTTTTCTTTCCTCACAATTGAATATTACATATTTCTTTTCATCTTTGAGGTATGTAATTTAACTCCATAACAAAGCGCTCGACTGGTTTGACTTGAAGAAATTATATCAAATTTGTTGTAGTAGGTACTCCACTTGTTGCTGCAAAATAATCTGCATAAGATTCAATGCATCCTATCTATTATTTAATTGAACGCATTAAGCTATTATTCTTTAAATATCTTACTCAAATACATTAAGACAAGTGGTCGTTCCTTCATGGTTCCCTTGTTTCTCTCCGTTTTATTTATATGGAATGCATGTCGTATAGTGAACATCTGGACTGCTTAGATTCCAAAATACATGCCCCCTTGGATGATCTAATGTAGAAAACAGAAAAAAGTTAAGATACAGTTGTAATCTGGAAAAGGAATTTAGTTTTAGAAAAAAAGTTGTTTCGAAGAAAGACGATCATATTATTTGATTCGGCTTGAAGTGGCTCTTTAGATAACGAATTCCGAAAGTCTGCATTTAGGTCTAATCAGCACGATTATTGGTCATATCCGGTGAGGAAGCTTATAATCATTTACTAATAATGCGCTGAAAAAATCGATTAAATCCGTAAATCTTCTTCAATTGTTGCTATTTAGAAAACAAGGCTCGGCTTCACTGTACGCTTTCCTCGTATTTGTTTAATATTTATGTATTGTAGGAGTTTTGACAATGTTTCCCACGCCTTTAAGGTATGTCATCAATTTCACCCAAAGAGTTGACTGGACTACCCCCTAAAGCTTGTAACAAATGTGCAACAATTTACGTTGAACAATTACAGCTTAATAAAGTCCCCTAGTAGGACGCTTTTATACAACTTACAAATTACATTGATCTGCTAATGCTATTTGAAAGTAAGGAGGGACTACTCCCTAATTTGCTCGCTATATACAGCGCTGACGAATATTTGCTTTTGCAGAAAGAGCGAAAAGTTTTATATATTAATTTATCACTGGTAATAATACAAATAAATTTGCATTATCCGTTTAACATGAATAAAACCGGGGAGAAAAGCACATGTGGTCGTTACGTTAATAATAGGAATAAGTTATATTAGGTTTATTTGCAACTTATCTGCATCTCTGTAGTACATGGTCAATTGTTAGTAGTTTTTGGCATATATTTACAAACCGGTGGATGTTCGCTTTTGTTGAGAATGTGGATTTTGTTAAACACTGTATATCCCAATCGAATTTGACAAAGTTGTACACAAACGATTGAGATCAATACTGTAGGTCACTTTACCTAGGTTTTTCTTGTGTTTTCTTAAAAATGGATTTGACCTGTACCGGCGTGCTTCTACTTCTTTTTTAAATTCCCTTTATGCAGGCTTAAAAATTGATGAGCAGAATAGGGATGAAATAAAACACATAAATACGTCTTTTTATGGCTTCGGTTTTCTCGTTTTCTAAAATACCTACGTATCCTGGTGACCATATTATTTGAATATTTGGAAAGTTAGGCGAAAAGTTATTTTATATTTATGACAACAAAATAAAAATATTGCTTAGATAGCACGTAATGTGAAAAGAAAATGAAGACATAGAGAATAAAGCTCAAAAGAAAAGGTCTGTCCTTCGAAAGAAAAAACAAGCGCCCTTAGCGATTTCTTCTATTATTACAGTAAAATTCTTAAAAGAATCCGGTATAAAAGTTCGAAGAGTACAAACTTAACAATGCTGGTTATCAGTCAAGAGTATGCCGTAAAAGGCCCTTTATAAGCAAATTTAACCACATCATGAGGCTGGTATTCGCATGAATAAAAAAATGAATAAAATCTCTCTCTGACCAAAAAAATGTACACTGTACACAGATGATCCAGTTTAAGCTTGGAGATAACCAGGTGCAACAGTCAAATACTTTTGTCGATTGGTGTCAAAAAAATTTCTGTTTTCAGACGCTGTCTTGTAAAAGTCATAAATGATACAAAAATTTAGTCATGATTTTTAAACTCTCATAACGTTCCTTGAAACGCTTGATTTATACTTCACTTAGTTTAAATAAAGCCAATATGCAGAGGATGTTGAAAAGCTTTTCATAAACAACTACGCCAACAACGCCTCGGCGGTCATACAGAAATTCTTAGGTTCTAGAAATAAATTACTAACTAGGGTGAGAATGTATGCAACGCTTTCTTAAGCGTTCTCTAAGGTTATTGGATAATCTCTTTTACAACAATTTGTATTTCTTTTGAAAAACAGTAATAATAACATAATTGAGTAACAATACAACTCACAAGGAACTAGGGTCTAGCTTCTTCAGGGGTCTAGCTTCTTCAGCAACAACTCACGTAGTATGTGCTATTGTTCTATCACTAGAATAAGATTTTTTTGTCAAATGCAACTTTGAGATTTGAGAAGCTTTTTCACAGTCTATAAGTACTCTTTTAGTGTTGTCAGCAACTCGAAAGTGGTGGTGCCGTCAAAGAAGTGAGATGTTCGGGCCGGTAGTGTGAGTCGAGGCACCGCGACACATACTTTTGAATGATACATATCTTAAAAACCAGAATTTCAATTAATAGAAATTTTATTATTCGTATTAATGAAGTATCATTTATTAAATGCAGATTTGAACACTGACGAAAGGTCATGCGCCCACGATTACTACCCGTGGGCGCGTACCCGATCTCCAAACAGAGTGATTTGAGAAGCTTTTTCATGTCCCCTCCTTGAATCGAACCTAGATTTTCGGCGTGTGGGTCGACGCACTTACCCACTAAGCCACGGCAACCACAGCAGCACAGGCTAGTTCAAATTAGTTGTTCAAATTATTTTTTTTTCATCCGCACCAGGAATTAGCTCTGCCCATAAATAAGTGGCATAACATAAGTGACCAGTACGATTTTTCTCTAAACGTTTTCATGTTGTCAACAAGGTGTTGTGTGATAAAATCATGCATGGTACAGTTGTCTGCCCAATCACATCACATACATCAAATGTTTTCCTAAGCTTTACATATTCTACATACAAAATGAACAAAAGAAAATTCTAATAAACTTGTATTCCTATTCTTTCAGATTAAATATTGCAAAAACGATAACTGAAGTAAAGAGAAGTCAATTCATTATAAAAACAACTCCTAAAGACTAAATTTGATCTCATATAGACGTTGTATCAAAAAACTGAAGAAAAACAGACAACACAATTTTCCTCAGAGTACGAAAAAGTTCCATTTATAACCAAGAAAGAAGAAAAGGAACAAAACAAACAGAAAAAAGTGAAGAAGGTTTTGGAACGAAATGTCAATGTCGAAATCACCCGACACAGCTCAACAAATAAAGTATATTACTTCGGTATTTCGTGCACTGATCACATCCCGCAAGCAACCATGTACATTGCGAGAAATTTTACGAGAGTATCCGGAAGTGGAGAGTAAACCGATTAATTATACCAAACTAGGATTCAAATCGGTTGAGGAGCTCTTACGTGAAAGTGGTGATTTTGTTCTAACCAAACTCGGAGGGGAGGTAAATTTCTATACACCAAAACATATTCTACATAGATATTCTTTCCTTTTGTATTTTTATCCACAATCTAAAAATAAAACTCGATGTTCTTCCATTCCAGACATGCATCGCTGCCAAGTACAGCAAGAATTCATCGCATATAGCGTTGATGGTGCGTGGACAAAAGAGCAGCAGCAGCAGTAAATCGAACAAGACAAACAAGAAGGCCCAAGTACGACAACCTCAACGCCCCGCTGATCAGAGTTGGAATAAGAGTTCATATTCGTCAAATGTTTATCAGAAATTGCCGCCGTCATTGAATCGATTTATTGTTTCTCAAAATTCCATGAATGGTGACAATAACAATAACACAAATCAAATAAACAACAGAAACGCTCAGCAAAAGCAACTAAATGTATCCAATCGCCCGCAGCAGGTTGTAAGTGGTGGACAGAAAGATTTGCGTGATAAACTGAATACTAAGAAGGACGGCAAGATGATGGTAAATGGTAAACAACTGCCGCAGCAGCTTCAGCAACAGTCTGGAATGGATTTACGGGATAAAATTAACACAAAGCAAAATAATCTTTCCCAACAACAGCAGCAACAAAATCAGTACCACCAGCAGCAGCAACAGAATAAAAACAAGAACGGTCCTCGTGCGATACTTGGACAAAATAACAACGCGAATGGCATCCAACAACAAAATCGCCACCAACCTAATCCTTGCGACCATTTGCAGAACAGCAACGCGATTTCGATAGCTTCCAGTTTGATATTGGCACAAAGGCAGCAACAGGCAATGCAGCAACAGATGCATCACTCATCGCGCCATAATCAATCTCAGCAACAAAATCAGCGAATGCAACAGCAGCAGCAGTCCCAGCAGCAGCAGCAGCCACAGCAAAAGAGACATCAGCAAACTCAGTCTCAACCGCAGCAGCAGCAAAAGCTACACCAACAAAATTCCACATCCAATCAAAATCCAGCCTATGCTAACATGAAGCCGAACAAGCAACCACAGCTGCTCCAGCCCGCTGTGATAGGGAAAAATTCTGTTCAGGATAGACTGAAAATTAAGTTAAGCAATAATAATTACAACGCAAACAATAATTTCAATGCGGGAGCTGGCAATGGTAGTACGGGAACAACACCCGAGTCATCGCCAGTGATATCGTCTGCCGGCTCTGATCAGAACATGCCAAATCCGTTTGGCGATCGTAAACATGTGATAAAAAATGAAACTCAAGAGACTCAAGTAAGTAAAACCACTCACTCGTGCTTGTGTCGTGCAATCTTAGAACACAGTCTTTTTTCTGTTCATTCTTCTTTCAGCAAATAATTCCGCCAAAAGTTTTTCAATTTAATCCCAAGCTGGATCCTGTTACATCATTGTCTCAGTACTGCGTAGTTCGCAGATGCTTGCAACCGGAGTACAGCTTCTTCCGGTCGAAGTTCACGAAACTGTTCCAGTGTCGTGTGCTGGTCAACGGAAGCATTTACTCCACCTATCCGAATGAATATCCAAGCGAGCAGACAGCAAAATACTCATGCGCAGCCATGGCCATTGAAGAGATTAAGGTTCAAGAGTGTCGTCGTCATTTGCCAATCTGTCCCGACAACGACTACGAATTGACCATGAAAATCTACCAAGAACTTAAAGCTCATCCGCACGGCATCTTCGCAAAAAATCTTCCAGAATGGTTCGAGAATACATTCGAGCAGCTTCTGCCAGACCATTGGTGGTCGCTGATCGAGGGTTCAAAGCAGTTCCTCACTGAGACAACAGCATCAGACAGTCTTATCATTTTTGCCAACTCTGACTTTGAAAATGGAGACGGCCTGGATTTGGATTCGGAGAGCTTCACAATGGACGCTATCAATCTGCCATGGGAGCACAAATACTGGAATCTCTACATAACGCATTGTGTGTCGACGATTGAAATTTGGGGACGACTATTCGGCAAGCAGTACAGCGACCAGTTCGACAATTTAATGAACGATATCGATGTTTACATGCTGACGGAGAAGGTCCGTCCAGTATCAGTGGCCTGCAAGCAGGTCTACTTGGTTTGCATTTCGGAGTGTTGGCATAGAGTGCGCTTGGATGAGGTTGATAAGTTGAACGGCATAGGATTATGCTTCTTCATTGACTTTGGCGATGAAGATTGGGTGCCAGTTTGTCAGTTGTATATATGCGATAAGAAGTTCCTGAAGCTGGCACCGCAGGCGGTTTCGTTTAGCTTATTCGGACTTGAAGATTTCGCCGGTAATCCAAATGCCAAGAGACATTTGGACGCAATGCTAGCCAGCAAGAGTGTTGTGGGGGAGATTCTCACCAAGGAAGACGTATATCAAGCCGGCGTTGCGGAGGGAAATGTTTTCAGAATACAAGTGGTTCTGTATGACACTTCCTCTCAGGAAGACGTTAATCTAAATCCATTGATTCTGCATCAAATATGTGACGACACTCCGCCGCCGGAGATCAAACGCACTGGACTGACTAATGTACTCATCACTCATATCACTGACGCAGGAGATGTGTTCTTGCAGGTCCGAAACTCTGAGCTGCAGTACGTTCAGGTTAGGTCTCAAGTGACTATTTCATTAGTCACCTTAAAACTGACGTGGTACTTGTGTTTGATTTCAGAAACTGATTCAACAACTGATCGAGTCCAAGTTTAAGGAGGAGCAACACAAGGTGACACGTGGAGACATCCAGCGATCAAATCTGTTTTTGATTTGTGACAAAGCCACCAATCAGTGGTATCGAGGTGCGCTGGCGAACTCTACAAACCAACTGGACGACGAAGAGTTCGACATATTTTACATTGACCACGGCATGACGAAACGGACGCATATTTCGAACATGTTCCAATTGGAGTCTCTTAGCACAGCCTTGAGCAAATTTCCGAGGCAAGGCATCAAGGCGATGTTGGATAATATTCCACCAGTAACACCGGGGATTGTCGCTAGAATGCGAGGTCTCTTGCCCGCCGATTCGAGGGCATTGGTAAGTAGACTGCACAGATGGGAGTTGACACTCTTCGTTGATTGACTTGTGGATTATAGGTAAAAATCGGTACACCTAGTGTAGTACCCTTAATTGTTGTCTACAAGCGGTTCGAAGGCAGTGAAGCTTTGTGCAATGTGAACGAGGTTATTCGTATAGAACAAGAATTGGAGAGGTACACTTAACATTTTCACTTTGTAGCTTTCAAAAATTTACTGTAAACGTTTCTTTTCAGTTCAAACTCTGATCTTCTAGATGAGAATGCGTCTACATCTCCAAATGATTGTAAGAGTCTGGGTGGTGGCAGCAGCGGTGGCTTGCCATCACCAGGAACATCATCTCGAAACAGTTCATCGGTTGATTTGAATCAAACATTTCGAAATCTGACCATTAAGACAAATTCAGTGCCAAATTCTCCACAAAAGAGTGACTACATGCTCAAGTTGAGGAACTATGATGAAGTGCCAAGTGTTGGGGAATTCTTTGACGTACGCGTTACAATGTCGGCAAATCCGTGTAACTTTATGGTAACTTAAGATCGCATGAGAAGGATTTTAATGCAGATTACAATTGATTTATGATGATGATTTATAGGTTCAGCCGTACAAGAATTTCCCCGAACTCCGTAAACTTATGAAGGATTTGCAGGATTATTGTGCTAACAATGATGAATTTATTCCTGTCGATATGGTGGAGAAAGGACAGGCTTATGCAGGCAAAAATAAAGACGGTTTCTATCATAGGTATGTAAAGCATTGAAGTAACTTAGAATGGTGTATATTTGCGTCTGTTATACGTTTTCTTTAATCCGGGTACAAAAATCCATCCAAGTTTTCTGTTATTTTTGATGGTGCTTCAGAAAATATTCTGTAGCAAAATTTAATAAGCTTCACATAGAGAGTTATGGAGTGAGTGATGTCACCAGCTCGAAATACTAACATTTTTCGAGCACCCAATACAGAAAAGTCTCATAATTTAAAATAAAATGCAGTATCTGTCTTTGTCGCAACGTGCATATTTTCGTTTAAAGCAGGTAATGTACAAAGTCACAATAACTGGAGTCTCTAAAGAAGTATACACATAACTTATTTACCAAATAAAGTTTTTATTACTTCACTTATTTTTGTGCATACGTTGAAAGGCCTCTTCTAAATTACTGTTATTAATTTCGCGTTAAGACAAATCTAGAGATGTAATAATGAATAAAGATCAAATGACGCAAGGCATGTCACTGAACGGCTGACTCAGATTTCCATCGCAAACACAGACGATTCCATTTGAAATTAACACCAATTTAAATTTTCAGAGTCGTCGTTGTAAATATATATCAAGAGATGATCCACGTTAGTTTCTGCGACTTCGGTGATGTTGACATACTTCGCAGTGATCAACTCAAAACCCTACCGGCCAAATTCCGTCAACTTCCGAAGCAAGCAATCCAAGCAAAATTATATGGTAAGATTGATTTTAAACAAAAATATGCACCAGCTCAGATATCCTAATCCTAACAATTTCCACAGGCATTTCAGCATGTAATGTTGACTGGACTATGGAAGATTGTCTCAGATTTCGCGAATTGACTGTGGGTCAGAAATTTGTTTCGGTCATTAAAAAAATTACCGACGGCGACAAGATTAGTCCTCAGACTCGCATCCTAGAGCTGGATCTAATTGATGTGCAAACTGATGACGATATCTACATCCGAGAGATACTATTGAAAGAAGGTCGCGCCGTCGAAACAACAGGAGAATAAATGACCAGCACAGAAAGTAAACACATAACAAAACGAAAATTGAAAATAAACAAACTTTTACTATCGATGTTTGAGAAATGTAAACGGTGCTCGCGCTCCGAGATTATATGAAGCAGAAAATTTCAATGAAGTGCATGTACAGCGGTTTACGTAGAGAACCGAACCATATTCATGTTGTATATCATCTCTGCGCTGCTGCTAGTGCTGCACAACGTTGTTCGTAGCTATTCAAAAACACCAGCAGAAATCGCATTTCGCTTAGATGTCATACATAAGTCTATCAATTGCTAGAATATTTCGTTTATGAATTTCACTTTAATTATTTATTACATTATCTCTTTGTTGTTTACTCGATGAAATACTATTTTACTTTATAAGAGTTCGTCTCTGCTTTTGATATGATATTGGATAAGGCTTAATTTTGTCAATGTAACGAAACCTTTATTATTATTTTTTTTTTGTTTTATTTTTTTATTGGTTGAACCACATTCCTATTAACAGCCCATTCGCAGTGGGATATGTGCGGTTATTTATTAAATAATTTATTGTCTTTTTTTGTAATAATGATGATTTTGGAAAAATGAGATTCACAAAGCAACAAACAAAAATGAAAAAAATGCATAAACAAATAAATTACGAGAACGATATTACTTACTAAATTTAATTAAACAATTTAGTATTCGATTCACGCGGAGTTAATCACGGAGACACATGTTAGGTGAAAATATCTCCGAGGCTTAACTGCTATATAAAAACAAAAAAAAAATCAATTGTTAAAACAAACAATGTCTATATGTATTCTGAATGAAAATGGAAACACATTTACAATAACGAAATCATTCAATCTTTTAGCTACTGGTGTATTAATGAAATAAATAATACAACAAGTGTATTATCTTCTTCTTTTTTGTTTTGGAGTCAATTTGGTTATGTAAATGAATTTTGTTGACAAATCTACGTATACACTACGCTCGATTATTTTCAGTATCTTATAATGACTTGAATCTTGGCAATTAGTTAAACGATTCCGGGTCCTTTTCAAGGACATGGATATCGAATCAGCGCACAACGTTTGCGTCTTCCACAACAAGCAACCAAAAACATTCTACTTCACCACAATCACTGCGCTGAGTCAATTTCAAGGACTTGGTGTACCTAAGCTCAACAATCACAATTACTAAAAACATCAGCACAGTTTAATGGCATTGGATGTGTAAGTCATGCAAAGCGTAGCGTAAGTAGTTTTTTGAGTCTGAGCTGTAGAGACAACGAAAAAAGACACGTTCACAATTGAGACATTACATACACACGGGAAAGATTGCAAATAATCGTATACCCAATTGGAATTTGTTGTTTAGTTTAGTTTAAAAGGCATTTTTTTATTATTTATCTAATGGTATTTTAAAACTAGGTATAAAACGCTTAACCTATGGAATTTGTTGTCAAGAGATGACAATTTTGGCAAAATAGGTTTATTGACTGAGACGTTCCTCAGACTCAGTTCATGTGGAAGTTTATCACCAGGTAAATACAATTTTATAGAAATCCAAAAAATCAGAAACTTGCAACTTCCGTCTTGGTTTTCAAAGTCATGCTTCATAAGATTTAGGTCTAATTAGTGTTAAAAATGAACAGTGGCAGGGTAGGCGTGGAGCATTTTGTTTCTCTTCCGCAGCTAGTGCAGAAGTTAAAGGAGGGGAGGTCTTGTCTCGCAGCATTTGTCTCTAATAGACCCTAAAAATAATGATAACAATTCTGTTAAAACGGAAAATCTTCTTAGATCGATAAGAAACCAGATGTGTCGAGTGATATGCAAATTGGTGTTTTGTCCATTTGTAGTTTTCCTAGACGAGTCCTTAGTCGAATTGTGTAATTTAATGCGCCCCAATAAAAAATCATGCATGAAGTATAAGAATTTCGATACAAATATTATTTTTATTATGAATAATTAGTCATAGTGTCGGCAGTTAAAGGCGGAATCCTTTTCCTTCTTCCTTTACGAATTTAAAATTGTACATAATATATTTTTGGTAATGAAGAACGTGAGGGACACATTTGAGGGTGTACCGTTGCACGGATGCTCAAACGTTGGTTGGAAAGCTCCGTGCAGTCTCGAAAATGAACGACAGTTAAGGTCGATAACGTAAATTGATGTTTTAAACGCAACAGTTGGATACAGATCTAACGAAATCGGTGCATGGGACTATTCACAAAAAGCACTTTTCTCTTAGAATGGATCACATAAAATCGGACATTACCAATTGTATAACTCTATATAGTTTTAACATCGTCAAGAATCATAAAGCCAAAAATAAATGTAAATAAGTGTGACCAAAAAAGTTATTTAACACACGTATGCATTTATTGCAAGAAGTCACAACCAAATCTTGTGTGTACTCCACGGTCTACTGAATTAAATCTAGTGGAGACAGCATATTAAACGGCTTTATAAATATGATTTGAATGTGATTCAACTTATATACATATGTGAAGTTATAAGAAGCATTTGTAGTCTAAACGACTGTCTAGGTAGCTTCTGCAGAAATTATTTGAGAAGTTATTGATTCTTGTGGTAGTGAGTAAATGCGTCGACTCAGACACTGAAACGAAAGACAATCTCGCATTTTTCCTGAGAGTACTCAAAGGTATTTTAATAAAGTATTTTTTTGGATCCAACAATACTTTTGCAGTAACAATACACAGTAAGTTGTAATTTTACGTTATTTTCAAAATAGTGTTTCATATTGTTTTTTTTTTTTATTCTACACTCTTGCATTTATACCACTTGCAACTAGCGACAGGTTTCTCAAGCATACTTTTCAATTAAGCGCAATGATAGAAATACCCACTTCACCTGTTGCTAAACACCAGGCGCGAAGTATTGTTGAAACTTTGTATACATATATTTGTTATGGTAGCAACAATTGAAGAGTTGTAACGTTTTTGAAAATTAGCCTTCAATATTTATCAGGTATTAATTGTTTATGAAAAGTTTCTAAAATTTCGCCATTCGGAGTTGCAAAAGCCCTGCATGTGTTAGGACAATAGCACGCACAGGACGAGTTGTTGTTGAAGAAGATAGGCGTTGCTCCCTTGTGGGCTTAAGTTTTACCCGATTTATTTACTAGTTCCTTGAACCTCATATCGAAAAAAGTATCGTGTGCACTTTATGATGATCTTAAAGCGCCAACTGTGATGATCAACGCTAAGTGTTGGAACTCATTTCGTTATAAAAGATCATAAAACAATCCGGCAAAATTGTACATTCAAGACCACTTTATCACAGGAACTTGATTAGAAACCTCTGGTAAGGAACTACCAGCCATCCAGCATAATTGTTGCTTGCCTACATCCCTTGCCAAGAGTGAGTGAAGCTGCACAAACCAGAATTTAAGTCGCCCGTGTCAATTGTTTTTTCCTCATTGTGAAAGAAATAGTGTGGACTGAATTCCCTTTCCTTCAAAAGACTCTATTGACATGATATGACGGCCGTATGTGTGATTGAAGCGACATTCTTTTCGCCTATTCACTGCGTCAGCCACTGAAACCGGTATTACTTTAATTTAAACAGTTATATTTATTACATATATGTTTTTTTATAAATTTAATTAAAACATCTACACAATATCGTATATTATACAAACGACATGCACAGTGGGGTGCGACAAATAAATCTGCAGCAAACATAGTTTATTTATTTTCTTTAAAATAAGCGCTTAAAAAGAGTCTTCAAAAGAAGACGAGATACCCGCTTCTTTAGGCACCGTTTCTCTTTCACACAGTCTCGAATTTGCCCGAACAACAGGTTAGGTGATCGGCGGCATGCACTGGGGGGATATCTTTTGTATTCTCCTTTATCTCCGTTATGATATTTTGTATCTTCGCTAAGATTTCTTTCGATTCGTTAGAATTAAGGCGTTTATTCATGGCGGCCTCATCAAGTACGGCTTGATGCGTTACCAGAGGTTCACCGTTGTTGACAGGATGAGAAACATTCGGCTCTATGGAAATGTTCTCCATCACGTTGGCCAGGTTCTCGTTCAATCGCAAGTTGTTTGGTAGCTCGAGTCCCAAATTGGACACCAGTTTATTTAAAGTGGTTATCTTTTCACGCATTTCGTCACGCTCCGCGAGAAGTAGTTGCAACTGAGCGGCCTTCTCGTACTCTCGCTGCTTTAGGATACGCCTTTGCGTCTGGTACAGCGCTATATATTCTCCGATTGTTTCGGTTTCTCCCTGCAATTGTAGCACCAAATGTTCGAGACGTTGTTTCTCGTCGGTCAAATCGGCTACCTGAGCCATCAACTTTGTGAAGCGACTTTGAAGCTTTTGCAATGCTTCCATTGTGGGAATTGTGGGTGGCTCATCAGGCCGAAAATGCGGATGCACGTGATGATGGGAATGCGGTTGATGGCGATGTTGATGATTATGATCCGGCGAAGCTGGTGCAGAAGAATGCAACGGACCTTTGGGGTGATCATGCTCATCTGAGGTCGTTGGTGAATGTGAACGATCATGCCCAGCATGACCTGAGGAACATTCAGAATGCCGCTCAGTGTTCTGCTCGTCACTGTTATCATGACCGTGATCGTGATTGTGGTCGTGCTCATGATTGTGACCATGCTCATGATTGTGACCATGCTCATGATCGTGATCTTCATGACAGTTGTCATGACTATGAAGGTTGTGATCACGATCATGAATGGAATCGGGTTTCGATTGCTCTTGGTTATTCTCAAACTTTTCTAGATGCTCCCCTGCTTGATAGTGCTGCAGCCTGTCTAGCTGTTGTTGAAGCACTAAGTTTTGTCGCGTCAAATCATTGTTCTCATGTGTCAACCGAATCATTTCCTCATCTTTAAAGTGAAGTTTTTTATCAAGATTCTCAAGTTGTTCTTCCATGTTTTTGAAGCTGTTGCGGATTTCTCGATTTGCATATTCCTCCGCGTCCAACTTGTTCACTAAATCTGCCTTATCATTTGTCAACTGCACGAATTTCATCTCGAGTTCATCAAGCTGCTTCTTGAGGGCATCATTTTGTGTTAATGCTCGTGATGCTGCGATCTTATCGCTCTCCATTGTCGCAAGAAGCTTTCCATTGTCAGGACGTTCAGAGAGTATATTTTGGATGTGCTCCTCCATTTCAGATATTTTGATATCCTTCGCTGAAAGGTTTGCATTCAATGCATCCAATCGGTCCTCTTGGGACTTTATCTTCAACTGAAACTCATATCGTTCCGATTCATGATCGGTGAGTTTCGCTTTCAGTTCTTCAATTTCTTTTGTATGATCTTCATTCGTTTCGGTTTGCTGAAAACGACTCGATCAGTAAAGTGGATGCGAATGAACTCAATCACGCTCTTACCTGATTTTCTTGAAACTGGGTCTGTTTCGAAATTGATTTCTGGATCTCTCTTTCCAACGAACTGATGTGTTCAATAAACTGCCTTTCACGGTCCTGTAGCTTTGAACACTCCTCGGTGAGGTCATTGTTTTTGTCGTTTAAAGTCGTTACTTCTGAGTTCAAGTGCTGAACATACGTCTGATACTGCTGGTTAGCTTGCTCCTTATCCCGAGTAAGTTGTTGCACCATTGCCTAAAATCACCAAACAATGGTCAGCAAAATCTGAAAGGCATTTTAACCAAGTTTGACTAACCTGTAAATCTCGTATTTGCTGCTCATACATAAACTGCGTCTGCGTAAGGGTTTCAACGCGATTATCCTTCGATATACTCGCCTCATCTGACAATTGATTTATACGAATTTTCGACAATTCCAACTCGTTGCTTGTCGCCTTAAGCTCATTTTGTAGAGTCTGATTTCTATCCTTCTCAATGGCAAGTAACTTCTTTGTCTCTTCCAAATGTTCAGCTTGGTCATCGTACTGCGACCTAATTCGCTGCATCTGCACTTGAAGTGTTAGGCTATTTGAGTTTAACTCCTCTATCGTTTTCTGCTGCAACAAGAACTCTTTCTGCAGCTCATCTAAACGCTTAGACGTCGTACTAAACTGCGTCTGTAGCTCCTCATTTTCCAATTCCTTTTCACGACAGATGTTGCGAAACTTATTCAGTTCTGATGACAGGGCAGCTTTCTCAGCGATCAAAATCTGAATTGTTTCAATGCTACCGTTGCTGTGATTGTGATTTTGCAGCAAGGGAATTCTTGTAGGTTCATCTTCTTCGACCTTAGGCAGCTCCTCCTCCGATACTGGTACATAATTTATTGGCAAGTGAGGTGAAGGAATGGGTGTGTGTTCTTCCATAACTGCAGTGGTCGTTATTTCATTTGGCTGTGGAGTGGGCTGCTCCGCCTGGGATCCATCCGTGTCTTTCTTATCTTTGGCTTGAAATTCCCTCAGCTTGAATTATAGTATTCGTAAAAATTATGTGACGTGTCAGGTATCATTTAATAGATATCTAAAAGTCTGGAGAATTGTTTGATGAAAATTGTACCTTTTTGCGAGCAGCTGCCAGCTTTTTTGCTTTGATTTCCTTTGAGTCCTCCGGCATTCTGATGCAATTGTTAATGTTTACTTGCGTTTGAAGAAAAAAGTTTATTTATAATCGGCGAAATACATTTTTTCCAATCGAAATGTCCCTTAAGAACTAGTTGTCGTTTTTTGACAGATGGTGGAACGCAGTGGAACTTGTGTTGTGTATTACATTGAAGAACAGGGTGTTCGAGAAATGTCGAAGCAAGTAATATGTTTTCATATAAAATATTTCTAGAAGAATTTTGTTGTTTCGCTCTCCGGTGACAGCAGTGGCAGTTATCAAACTAAGCTTTTTGTGCAATTAAACCACATTCACAATTACAATTTTCCATATAACGCGCTATTCGCAATGCAATTAGACATTATCAGCTTTGTGCAAGCTTTTAATATTAACTTAAGCAATTTGATTTTTCCTCAAATTTCGACGAAAATGATTAAAAGAACTTGAAAGACTGATGATAAAAAAATGATTGAATACTGCTATAACTCTGACTAAATTAAAATTAATAACTTTCACTCTACTAACATAGGCGCTCATGTTAGGAGAACAGCATTTAAATAGCTTTCAGTCACTTAAACTTTAAACATTTTAAACTTAATGGGTATTATTTCAGTCATAGACTTAGTTTCCAACGGTCAACATCGTGTTTCGTCCAGTGTTATTCCGCTTCATCTTCGATGAAGACCGCAACAGCATCGTATGTTTTCTCACTCATCTTTCGGTTCAGTGCCAAGCTTTGCCGTAGGTCATGGGCTACGTGACTATGGAGGAAATCGTTTTGGTAAAGTATATTGTGATTTGCAAGCTAAAACAATCAAAAATGGCAATGTTAAGGAGGTTTGGTAGTAACCCCAAAGTGAAAAATTAATTTGAGGGAGAGTAAATTACAAGTTTTGCTTCATCCAATACTTGTAATTTACCCCTCCCCCACTCCCCTAAAAATACTTGAGGGTTTTATGTTCCGAACTCAGCCTCCGTTAAAACAGATCAAAGGTTATCCTTTATTCTTAAAATTAAAACTTTATGAGAACGCTGTATGGCCGAAGCCAAAACTACATATACAAGGGAACGAAAACCCTATTCCCAGCACTTCCACAGCATAGTACCTTAACTTGAATTTCCTCTAGTTTTAAGGCCCCCTTCCATTACACCATCCCCCAAATATCAGCAACAACTCCAATCAAAATTAACTTAAATTATCATCTTCATTTATATGTTTTTGTATACTTGTATAAACAGCCCCCTCCGGACGAATCCGTTAATCGAAACCGAGTCAAGAACACTTCTCTATAAGCCTATCGAATTCGGCCTCAAAAATCGCGGTAGCCTACCTCCAAAACCACTACCCCCTACAATTTAGCTACTCTGCTTAATCATCCTGTGATTGAGATAACTAATTAACTTCTCCTGAATGACCTATCAGTCTGTATAATCTCTCTTTTGACGAAACCCAAAAACAAATACAGTGACTGTATTTCTCGGCGTTAAAGCACTTAACCACTTTTTTCCATAACTTTTTTAAACATATCTGTGAAAGAAAGTATCGGTCTACTGATTCAAAGATTTCACAAATTCTCCCTACTCAATGAAAACCGCTGAATCTCTCTTATTCTTTATGTTAATTAAAAGATAAAAGACCCCTTTGACTGCGCCAACTATCGAGGGATTAATCTCTTTAACATCGCGTACAAGATCCTCTCTACCGTATTGTGTGAACGCATGAAACCGTTCGTCAACAACCTGATAGGTCCTTATCAGTGTGGTTTCATGCCAGGGAAGTCCACCGTCGACCAAATCTTCACACTACGGCAGATCCTGGAAAAGACCCAAGAAGTACAAATCGACATTCACCACGAGCTATACAGTGCCATATCTAGTTTTGGCATTCGTACTAAACTCGTCAGATTGTATAGGATGACGATGGAGGACTCTCGCTGCTCCGTCAAGGTCGGGAACGAACTCACCGAGACCGTCAATGTCAAAAAAGGCTTTAGACAAGGCGACGCACTGTCATGTGGCTTCTTTAACATCATCCTTGAGAAGATCGTGCGTAACTCACAAGTCAACACTAGAGCACGATCTTCCAAAAGTCGGTTCAATTGCTAGCTTACGCCGACGACATTGACTGGGAGAACTCTAGCCATCGAGTTCAGGCTAGATTTGCTTGCAACTGATAGATCATACTTTCCCTGAAGCGGGTCTTCACTGCGGAGCGACCCACAAGGAACTGTTAAGCTACTGTTTAGTATGGCAGTGATCACTGTGGTCTTGCAGCGGTAATACAGCTACTCAACGAGCTAAAGGAACTGAAGGCCACGTTTATCTAAGGCCTTTGAGAAATATGTTCGTGGGTGATCGAGGGTGACGAACAAAAACCTAACAAACGACGACAACCTAACGTACCTCGCACAAATGAAAGTCATCAAACGGTCAATCAAAAAGGCGATTCTGAAGGTAGAAATCGATGCAATTCACAAAGTGAACTTCTGTCAAGATTGAAACTCTTGGACAAACTTTTTACAGATCCACAGAGTACAGAGATTCGCTCCCTGAAATCACAAAAAGTTCTCAAACAGTTAATTAGTTATAATTGCAGTCTAGCTGCAAGCTAGGTTTGGAGCAATAAAATTCTGTCAAATCTAATAACCCGAGCATGTTCCCACAAGTAAATAAAATCTTCCGGAGATCATAATGAAATTCTCTGCTTTCGATTTGGCAAAACAACAGACAACGCGAACCTACTAACGTCAGTTGACATCGTCCAGATGGAGCAGGGCTTGATAGGGATTTCTTGAAGCTGTGACACTGCCATCAAGATCGGTGCTGAGCTCATTGAGATTTTAATGTGAAAAAAAAGTTAAAGACAAGGCGACGCGTTCTCATGTGACTTTTCAACTACATTTTTAAGATCATGCGAAACTCAATGGCAATCGAGTAAAAGAATTTGTACCCCTTCATCATCTCCGTCTTTCTCTATCGCACACATGCCTGGTTATTATTGAAAGCGGATAATAAGGCCTTTGGTATATTAAGAGGAAAGTTTTTTGGTCCTGTTTGCGTTGATGACATCGGGAGAAAATTCAACCACGAAATCTGCATGGTGCTTGACATGAGCCTAGTCAAGCGTATATCCATACAATGCTTAGAATAATAATAATTGAGTGGCACTACAGGCCAATAGGGACCAGGGCCTACTCTGTTGTGCGTGCTACTGTTCTCTCACTAGTAGAAGGGAGCTAATGTTTTTTGCCTACTCCGAAACGCGAGATTTGAGATAGACATTTAATTCTCTTTGAGTATTATTTCCAACTCGAAAGAGGTGTCCCGTCCGCGAATCGAACCTAGATTTTCTGCGTGGTGGTCGACGCACTTACCTCTACGCCACGGCGACCAAAAAAATAGCTTAGATTAGCTAGCCAATTTATAACGTATGCACAAAGCAGCTCCGGGCCGGGACTTTGTATCGGAGCCATACGGAAAACGCAACTGAGGCCACGCTCGTTTGACGCGAGGCGCACAAGCGGAGAATGACCTCAATCAACTTGTGCGAAGTGGCGATACTTGGAGAGGTATGCTAGTTGAAGCCCAGAGAAGAAAGCATTTAGTTTCGCCTTTCTTTGCGATATTTCGGCATATGGAGCCCTCCTTTTGTTGTTCATTATTTTCGAAGGCGAACATCAATCATCTTTTTCACCATAGGTTGGCGTTACAATCTGAGGTGTAATTGAGCCTCAGCATACCTCTTAAACGCAAAAGCAACTTTTTTTTTTAAAAATTATCACTCATCTCGGCACGAACAAGTGTCATAAAAAGCCTATTCAAAGTGAAATCGAAGAACATATTATGGTCCTTGGTGTTAATAAGTTAAAGTACACACAAAAAGAAATTCTGTTTATGGCATACATAAAAACCTTTAATTGAATATATTTCTTATGATTGTTATTGGAATATTTGCCTATTAATACGTTAATGCATTTAAATATATAAGAGTTACTCAAAAGGTCTGGATTTCTGTTACTATTACCTGTCGATTCGGATGTCATTTTCAACAAATAAAAAATTCACCTAATCTCGTTTATAAAAAATTTAAGTAATAAACTACACGAGGGTACAGAAAGTGATGGGTTTTTAATAAATATGCCTTTACTTTAGATGTATATATAAGCTGATGGTATTGCTTAAGCTGAATATAAAGTCAATCGAAATTGAGTGGATTTCTCCTTAGTTGTATTTTTTTTTCTGTTTTTAACTTGCTACGTGCGATCTTAACAATTGGGAAAACAGGTTTTATCCTATGAAAAGATCGCAACCAAATGTCTTCGTTATGGCAAGTTGGGGAGAGTGTGTCAAAATCGAAGTCGTCTACTCGAGAACGGTTATTTCTTCTTTAACCAAAAATTCAACGATTTCTTCATCCACGTCTTCTGTTTCCAAGCTATCAGTATCAACATCTGCAAATATATCAACAAAAAAATATACGGGAAACCGCAATAAGACACAGCAACGCATAAAATGTGAAATGAATAACTTACGATTCCTGAGCTGCATTCGCCTATTCTTCTGCTCCTTCCATTCGGCCACTCTCTTGTTGCGATATTCAGAAAATTGTTCACGTAACTGTGCACGCTTTTCGAGCAATTCCTTTGAAGCACGGGTCATGCGAAGGCGATCCTTACTCTCGAACTGCGGATAGTATTTCTTCAAGCTCTTTTTGATCTCCTTTTGCTGGGTTTCACTGAGCAGGGTCGGGGGACGTGGACGCCACGAAAACTGAACAAAGTTCTTCAACATTGTGCGCTTGAGGATACGACCTTGGAATGAGTAGATATTATACCCGGTGTCGTCCTTCACTTTGTACAATGAGACTGATGTCACCACATAACGTCCAGTAGGATCCCATTCCACTTCTGATGCACGGAAATGATCCTGCGACTGATTTAGGATGAAATCATTGTTGGTGTCGATGAATTCAAAGGAACCCATCGTCAAGTTGGCCAAAACAATGAACTGACCGCGAGGAGACCAGAACAGATGATTGCAAGTCTTCTTCTCTAGTTTTTTCACTAGACTTGGTTTCTGACCCTTTTTGACTTCATAGAAACTCACATTGGCGTTTGTCGGTTCTCCATGAATGATGGCAAACTTGTTACCCACCGGCTCCCAAGAGAAGGCCAGTATAAGATCCTTGATTTCCACCGAGTCGACGGGGATATCCTTCTCGCGCATATGGAATATTTCAAAGTTGTAAAACATTCCAAGGAACTTAACATCGAGGTCCTTCTTGTCCTTCTTTTGCTTGGAGAAACGATCTACTTTTACGCACAGGTAATCTCCAGACTTTTGCCAATGAATCTTACAATCAGCAACGTGGAAAAGATTCTTGTTACGAATCTCCCTCTTCTTCGGAATCTCCAAAAGGATGACTCTTGCTGGGATTTGATTCTGCTCACCCACCCAATAGGCGATTACGTTATCCGTGGGAGACCAGCTGAAGCCACGAATACCGGGCACCTTGATGGATTTTAAGTCAAGCAAGAAAAAGCTGGGTGTCTCGTAGACATGAATAGCATTGTCGCCCATACGTGCCACATACTTATCGTCATGAGACCAACGGAACATCGACAGATTCGACAAGCCGTCTGAAACGAAACTACGCTTTTCCTGTCCAGTGCGGATGTCCCAAATGACAATCTTCTGGCCGGTTGGAGTGGGGCCATACGTTACAAGGTAATTCTCGCAGGGTGAGAACTCAACGAATTGAGTGCCAGTGTGAGGGAACTTATTTATCTTGCTGTATGTAGTTCCTCCCCAAATAGCTACACCAGGTTTGTGGAAAGTAACAATATACGTTCCCAAAGGTGACCATTTCACGAAGGTGTCAGTAAAACGATCACGAGTTTCAAGTTCATTTGGCTCGGGTAGTGTGTTCTGCCAAAATTGAACCTGGAGTGAATTGGGAGCTGTTTCAGCCGCTACACAATACTGGTCGTATGCATCTGGCTCCATGATAAAGTTATACAAATCGTTTTGCATTTTAAATGGTTGTGGGGTTGGTGGTTCCCATTTTTCGGGGATGTTCTCGTACCTACAAAAATGTAATGTCAAAGTTTTTTGGTGTATTGGTTTTAAAATTCCAGCGGAGACTTACTTCTGGAAATCAGTAAACAAATTTACAGCAAAGGTGTGATTTTTATCCAAACGATGGTGATTCATGGTCTTGACGGCCTCGGCTGCGCTTCTTGCATTCTTGTACTCCAAAAATGCATAACCCTTGGTATTGCCTTCGTCGTCCAGCGGATGGAATACGTTCACAATTTCTCCAAAGGTTGAGAAAAGCTTCTGAATGACAGACTTCAGCTTCTCCATGCGAGATGGCTCAACTTTGGGGATGTTATCCACAACCACAACACTTTCGACACCATCGGTTTCACATGGCTTCTGCTCTAGCATATCAGCCAAGAGTTCTGAAAATTTCACAGTTTTATTGCATTTTTGCATTTGCCAAATAGTTCATTTGAGGTTAGAAATTCTGTTAAGCATTCATTAAAAAGCAGCCATGCTGTGCTGGCAGCGGGATTGGTTACGCGGTTGACTCCCTCTTACCTTCATCGGAAATATCATCCACAAAACCCTCTGGATCATCAAAATTCGGCTCTTCGGAGTAATCATTTTCGTCGCCGCTATCGCCGGCGTATTCTTCACTTTTCTTTTTAGCCATTTTTCACGCAATTACAAGATAAAATTAAGCTGAAGAACTTCGAGCAGTCATCAAACGTCCGCACACCGTACAAAAAGATATTTTCACACTCGCTGAGGTTGGTAGTAGTGTCTGTTGGCATTTCGGTGAAACGTCAATTCATGCCGATTCCTTCCATTTCCAATGTTGGTATGAAAGATTGGTGTAAATTCAATAGAAGGTAGTAGATTTTTGGAGTTAGTAAAAGCAGATAAAAGACTTACTGAGGTTGAAAATATTGCTGTTATATTTTGATTTTGTTATGAATGGTAAACGACAGTAAAAATCTGTGGCATAAGAGGAAGTATTGAAAAGTAGCCTTGACAGCATAAGCAAGTGTTGCTGCCATAACGAGCAGTATGTCTATGTATGTCGTTATGAGTTTAATATCTTGTAGAAGAAAATATATTTCGCACATTTTCGCACATATTTCGCACAAAAAAAGCATTTTCTTATATTAAGTAATCATAATTCAATATGAGACAAAAATGGTACTAGATCAGTGCAAGTATCTTCTCTCCTGAAATAGACCATTCAAAAATATCAACCACTCTCGCTCGCAAAGAATAACCAGGCGAAATATGAAAAACGAAAATTTCATTGAAAAATAAAATTTTATGAGTTTGCGCAATCTCTCACCCCTGCTGTATATTGCTTCCAAGTTCTTTTCATTCACACAAAAAAATCACCCAAAATGTTCTAACATCAAACAAGGCCAAACATACACACCCATAGCGGCATAAATCCACACTGAACAAGGACAACATCATTCATGTTTTCCTGTCCCAGTACCAATGTAGCCATCTTCATCATTTTTACGCAGTGAACATTAATTTTAAGTTCAGCTTATGGATGATTGATTCATTCAGATATTACTAATTTTGTCTAAATTGTTGAGTTGGATTCGTCTTCAAAATTGTATTCAGTAATAAATAAACTTATGCATTCTTTAGACTTTGGAACAAATGCTTTTCTAAAGCGCGGAATAAAATCTCCCTCTACTATTATTACTCATTTTATTCCATAACAAAAAACAACAGACTTCTAGAACAAATTTATCTAATAAATTTTTACTCACTTCGACTCCACTTAAAAATCTCACCCACGATTAGGTCTCTCATAACACGGTGACCGTCGCCTTTTCAATTCACACACAAAAGTGGCAACCTTGTTCAATACATTTTGATGCGTAGAGAAAAATTACCAAAAAAAGTGGAAGGAAAGAAGTACAAAAAACTTTCGAAGTTGGAAGGCAAAAAGGCTCTGCTGTACGGCAAGTATTTCGTCGCTGTAACTTAGACGTGAAGTGTAACCCGAAGAACCTTTTTTTCAAACATCAAGGAAAATAGGAAATTAATTGGAAACTCCAATTCATCTCATTCCCAAAATTTACCGAGTGACATCAAGTGAAATAGAAAAGAAAAATCAATCACCGCTTTTGTTTGAAAAGCAAAAGTGTTTTCAGTGTGTGTTTTTTTTTTGCAACTTTGTCGATACCTTGCGATACACAGAGTTTGATTCGGGTTTCCTTTTCTCCGGACACCACGAATAGCTGATGTGCAAAAGAAGAAAATATCTACAAAAAACGACAAGAAAATAGATTTTTAGTTCAGTTAATCTCAAAAAAGTTATAAAGTAATACAGGTTCTTCGGGATAAAAAAGGGAAAAAGTCGGAGGGTGGATGAGCAGAAATTTGAAACGAAAACTCCTTTCGAACACAAGGGAAACTGCAACAAATAATAAAGAAGAAAAAGAGAAAAATTCGATATAATTGCTGGGAGTGAGAAGAAAATCTGCGTGTCTCGTCGTTAGAGCACTTTTTTATATGTTCGGTGAAAAAAGGGAGTGTATAGTGCGTTCTGTTGAAAGTTTCTTCTTTATTTTCTTTTTAATTTTATTTTTGTGTGTTTTGCAAAAGTCAAAAGCAACAACTAAGTGTGAGAGGCTAAAGTTAAATTCATTTTTGTTTGTAGTTAGGAAACTCGGTTCGTTTTGTTATTTTGAAAAAATTGTTGGGAAGGTAAAAGTGGAAAAAAGGAAATCCCTTAAAGAAATTCGTTGGCTGATGTCTTTATGCTTTAAACATGGTGAAACTGGTCGTGCTACGCTTCAATATTAGGATATTTGTGATTACAAATCATGACAGAAGGACATGAAAGGTAAGAAGAAAGGTCACTATTCAAATGGTAAAGTTGGTAATTGAACACAAAAGAAAATAAGAAAAAAAAAATGCTTGCAATAAATTTGCATAAACAAGTAGAACGTTTGAAAGGACGACATGATGGCAGGTATCCTCACACTTGATAGATACTTTTTTCTCCTGTCTCTGCTCGGTTACTTGAGTGTTTTTTTTGTGCGGTTGATAATTTAGTTTAAAAATTAATTTAACTGTTCGAGTCCAATAATATTTTAGCCAGTGGTTAAATTTTCAGGATTGCGGTGTTCTGTTGGTCAGTGTACAAACAATATTTCAAGAAAATGTTTTTAAAGGAAAAATTGTAAGGTTAGACTGGACAGACCACCAATATTCAAAAAATTCCTGTAATTACAAGAAAAAAAATGTGTAAGCATCAGATGGAAATTGCCTGTATACACACATTTAAATATGCATCATAAGTGCATGTGCCTTTTCATGTTTTTTTACAACAACGCTTTTTTGTGAAAATGTTCAACAAACCAACAAAGAATGTTTAGCACCACATAACGCCCATATGTAAAAAATTTCACAGACCCATTTCAACCCCTACACATTCTTCAGTTTGCCTGTTGGTGTGTAGTTGCCTACATACTTTTAAGAAAGGATCAGGTGTCAGCAGAGTCTGGCTTCCGGTGCTCCACTATGACATATATTAAACAAAGTGTGTTTAACAAGTGTGAAAAAACAAGAAGACTGATTTTGGCAAATTCGGTTTTCTGTTGATATTTTTTTTTCATCAAAGTTGCAAAGGGAGAACTCTTATTGCAGAGATATTCTTCAGATTTAGTACATGCTTTTTTGTTTCAAAACCAATTAAATTTGAACACTTCTTTAGAACGATACCATTTTAGTACACCAAAAGTCTGAAAGAATACTTAGTTTCTGTAATAATAATACCTGCCCCAACCTTATTTATTTGCGTAACGGATTCTTTTGTGACGGATTTTAAGATGAGCCACTGAATGACTCTTCTATAGAAAGATATATGTGCTGCGCATTGTCCTATTGTAACGATTGTCAGGCAGCATTAAGATCATTTCACATTTTATTGATACTCTGTAAGACGTCAATATGCGTTTATTGGGTGCCTGGACCCGAAGATGTTCGCAAAAGTTCTAAAATATTCGTGTTTACCGGAACATAGAAACAGCAAAAGCTCAGTTTTGAGCTAATACAATCATGGGGACCATTCTCAGTCGAAAATGAATTATATAGATGACCCCCCATCTTTGCGGAATACTGTTCAGGGCCTTGTCTTTTTACGGACCAACTTGAATATTTTCAAGTGAAGACAAAATGAACCTATCTAGTTCAAAGTGATTTTATCAAGTGCGGGCTACAAGTCACTGCATCTACTTATCAATCTAGGCTACACGCATTATTACGAACACGATGTGCGTGAAATTTTAACTTGTACTTAAATTAAACAGAAAAACTGAAGACAACCGTATTTAGACTTAAGTGTCTATAATAACTTCTGGGAATTCGGCAGTACACAATTCCATTTAAGCTATCATTGGTTGTAAACACACTCTCCTTTTTATTCTCTCCTAAATTCTTGAGTACGAAAGAAATATTTTATTTCGCATTTCAAACAAACCTTTCCGAAACTTAACAATGGCGAGTGAATTGTTTATCCTCATTGCTTATCATTTAATTTGATATGTCGTTCGGTATTCTTTATGTCTTTATGTCCATTATGTTCGAATCCTTTGTCTTTGTGTACTGTACGGCCTCCTTAGTCGATATTTAAATTTTGACGCTATCGCGAAATTCTTTGTCTATTTTCTTGTAGTGTCCCCTTGTGTTGCACCTATGTACATCGGTAGATAGAAAGCAGACGAGTGTGTCTTTATTTAAGCCGCCATGAGACTGTTCTCTCACAACTAGAAAGGACTTACACCTTTCTGCCAACTCCGAATGGCAAGCTTTTCATAGACAATTGATGATGATGATGATTGAGTGGCACTACAGCTCACAACGGACCAGCTCTTTGAGTGTTGTCAGGAACTCGAAAGGTGGTGCCGTGAAAAATGCTAGGTGTCCCGTCCGAGAATCGAACCCAGACCTTCTGCACGGCGGTCGACGCACTTACCACTACGCCACGGCGGCCACATTCATAGACAATTAGTACTCTTTAAGTGTTGTCAGCAACTCGAAATAGGCGGTACAGGGAAAAATTCGACGTGTTCAGTTTGGGAACCGAACCTGGACCTTACTCATTTTCAACTTACCCACTACGCCACGTCGACCACAGCATTTGTGGCTATATTCGTGAAATATTTTCTTGGCTCAAGTGGGACGTGATATCTGCGAAGTATGTTTGCAGTGTTGTCGACTCTCTCATTACACTCTACTGTCGTTATTAGCTCAATTCGCTTTAAAGGGTATATGGGGTTGTACAGAAGTTCTGAATAGCTCCCAATTCAAAGAAAAATAAATTTATGCTGCATGAGTTTGATAGCGTAGGAATTCAAATTAAATTGATGACGCGGGTATGATCGGCTCTACAGGTATGTGCATATGTACATACGTACGACGCCTCATTACAGAAATCAGTCTATTCCGGGACGCCTTTGTCGCCAAATGGAACATAATTCCAGCAATTGAAGCGACAGCCGAACAGTTTCGGTTTACATACAAACATACTAAGTGTCCACGTAAACGACTTCGGTTGAAGTTGCAGTTCCGAATTATGGTGCAAACCTTAGTCAATTTCCCGAGTAGATGTATATCAAATGCAACTGTCACCTCAATAATTTCCCAAGATTTTGAAGATTGTTTATGGCGGTAGGCAGGCATGTGTGGCATAAGCGCCATCCTGCATGAACAAGAGATCGCCAAAATCCATGTCTGGCACAGTAAATAAAACTGGGTATCGCGCGTCTGTAAAGCCCACTGTAACTAATCAGCATTTTCTAAGAATATTTATACAATGATGCCACCAATCCGCACCAAACTGCTACCCTCTGTGGATGCAGTGAGTCCCCAATATTAACGGGTTTTCTGCAGAAATTTCTCAACTCAATATTCAAACCGCGATATTATAACGAAGCAGATGGGTTCAAGTCTTGAATTGCTAAGTCAATTGTACCGAATAATCCGATACCTTTTTGCAGGATTCTTCTTAGGCTGGTGTGTGAAATGATGAGGTAATAAGATCGATGGCACATTGAAGCTCGTAAATTGAATCTCACTACCTCGGCCATTCTTCTCACATTTGTGCGAACGTACGCAACGGG
Source organism: Eristalinus sepulchralis (assembly GCA_944738645.1). Taxonomy (NCBI): domain Eukaryota; kingdom Metazoa; phylum Arthropoda; class Insecta; order Diptera; family Syrphidae; genus Eristalinus; species Eristalinus sepulchralis. The sequence continues at coordinate 64,363,403 of OX122883.1, forward strand.
AACCATGTTGTTCATTGGCATAAGCTTCAGAACTTTTTGCACAAACTTGCGTATAGCTATCGGGTTGGTTTCCTTATTTCTACCAAAAATTCATAAAAAAATGCATTACTTGGGCTACACAGTACTTACTATATTTCAATATTCATATTTTAAATTATACAAAACCAGCAGAGCTAATCTGTGGATGTTAGCGTTAATTATTTGACGCTCAAAACTAATGTACTACTATTTTCTTAGTTTCTATTTATCAAAGCATCTGAACCTTAGTTCCGTCTGCTTGGGATGCCAAAATTCCTGCCTGGCGGTAATGTAAAGACGTTACTCTGGAAGTGTAAAAGACCGGATGATCTATAGATGTTTCGAATATATGTATCTCACTCTCTACCGATCTTAGAATTCCTTGGCGTAGTTGTTGTTCATTACCGAATTCGTCTCCCAAAATTACCTACTCGGTAAACTGCTTTTTAATTTAATATCTTTTAATCTATCTATCTTTTAATTTAATATCTTTTAATAGAATTCTTAACTTATACAGATATTAAGTATAAGTTAAGAATTCTGGTGTGATTGCTTCATGTTTTCAGTTTCAGCGCCGAATTTGTTCATAGAAGCCAATGCCTGCAGGTAGTATCGTTCGCACATTTGGATTACCTTTTTTGATGAACTCGATTCATACGCCGTTTTATGGACCTTTTTCAAGATTATGTGAACGGAAGGCTTCTTAAATTTTGCAGTTTGGAGTAGGCAAACATTTCTGCTTGTGAAAGAATAAAAGCACACACAAGACGAGTAGTTGTTGTAGAATCTGGACTCTTGTATTTTTTGGGATGTAGCGTCATTATATTTTGATCACATTCTTCTTCTTTATATGTCGATACAGTCAGGGGATATGACGCACAAAAGTGGAGAAGGACCTCAACCAACTTGGAATGGGCGAAACTGGAGGCAGCTGAGGAAAAATCGTGCTAGTTGGAGAGGCATGTTGGTTGAGGCCCAGCTCAACTCTGGACTGAAGAAGAGGAATGCATGAAAGTGTAACTTTGGTTTTCTAAATCCGGAGGAAAGTGTGTAGAATATTTTACAAAATATGCGCAAAAAATTACATACATCGAACCAATTGAATAAACAAACGACAATTCCAAAGTCCAAAACTCAAATGTTTGGGTTACAAAAAATAAGAAAAAGAAAACATAATAATCACCAAAGAAGAAATGAACACTAAAACCACGAGTGAACTTATAAAGCCTCAGTCAGCTGTTCTGCGTCTCCAGTTGGACACAGTTCTTTGACTATGACATAATCCGTGGATGAATCACGCACAAAACTTAATTGATATTGCTCAAGCGTCAAGAGCTTAATAGTCTTTCGACACTCTTCTCGGCACTTTTGAGGTTTCATTTTGAGTTATTGACAATATTTGGGGTGTTTCTTCAGGTCATCGAAATCCCGGATAAGCTCCTCTTACGAAGAAGAAGAATTTTCGTAAACCCCGGTAGTTGGTGCGTCGAATAAGTTTCACATTACCCACTTGAACTTTCAATTCCAATTGATTTAGTGCTTTGAAAACGCTACAAACGTCACGCCTTACGCAAGAATAAAAAAAGACATTAATTAATTAGAAATTCAACTCAGCTATGCGTTTTAAATCACTTTCGTGCAGCTCTGTATTCAAGGCTTTAATTAGAATGCAATTTTTTATGTAGATACAATTAAGTTCTGCCAGTCAGCGGTTCTATCATTAGGCAGGTCTGGAGGTTTTCGTTTTGAAACTGAACTTAGATTCAGGTGAGTTGCTGAAGTCGTGCTTTGAATCTATGTGGCCCATCAACTGAAAAAGGAGAAAACAGATGAGATTACTTACGTTGCACTTCCTTTGCTAACGGAGATCGGTTGGCATACATACGAGATGTTAAGATAAATGCTTAGAAACTTTAAACGATAGGTGTTTAATGAATTGTATTTGTTTTGAAATAAATACTTCAAATTTAGAATAAGCGCATAACGACATATTTTTTTGGTAACTAAAGTACGTTGGTTCTTGCAATTTAGAACTGGAAAGGGTAATGCAAAGAACAGATCCTTGCTCGAAAAGCACAAATCATCGGTAGTTTGGCTTACCATTGTAGAGTTTTAATTGGGTGTCTTAGAATATCAGCATAAGTTTAACTGAAGAAAACAATTTGGTGTCGATCAAGAGTCGATCTGTTGACTCCAGAAAGTTAGACAACGTCCATTTCACGTGATAACACCCATGGTTTGTAGGTTTTGTTTTATAACTTTTCGAATATTTTAATAATTATTTCCATTAAACAATAACATTTATATGAATATCTAGTGGCTTAAGATAATATACAATATAAGCATTTGAAACACATACAGTCAGAATCGACATAGTCATGGACATAGACTGTAGTATACTGGACCAACTTTACATCTGGACAGGAGCACATTTAAATCATGGTCTCACACTCCCGAAACAGTACGTAGGTTAAGGAAAGTTGTAGATAAAATGGGTGTTATTTTAATCCTGCAAGACACCAGACCATTGTTTTTTTTCATAATGGGATGTGTAGTATGTGCTCTGACTCAAAAGCAAAAGAGTTTCAGTGCGAATCCCGTACAGGAATAATTATTTTCCTTTTAACGGTCACTGTCCCTGTCTAAAGTCTAGAAAAGCTTTCTTATATTCTGTCCCTTGAAATTATCAACAGAGAATAGTAGCCTACATAACATAAGCGGTTGCTGCAAAAACTGTTCTCTCATCAATAACACCGACAAAAAATCCATTCATAAAGTACATACGATACGATTTTTTTATCTAGGCAGATCCTCTCTATGGCCGCCATGGCGTAATGGGACGCGTATGCCCAAGCTCCTAGATTCCATTCCTACACCGCACATCTCGCATTATGATAGTACCATACCCATCGAGTTACTCACAACTCTCAAAGAGTACTTGTTGTCAGTAAAAAGAACTTCTCAAATCCCGCCTTTCGAAGTCGGCAACAGGACAATAGCATGCATAAATAATTGCTTAAGAAATAGGCCCACTCAATTTAGGCCACTCATAATATTTATCGTAGGTTTCTTCTACTCAAGTCCTGCGGAACTAGTTGTCGAAGAATCTAGGCATTGATTTCTTGTTGACTCTATCGCCATCCAATTTATTTTGTTTATTCGGTTTCACTGCCCCTGAAATGCACCATTAAGTTGTTGAGCTCAGACAGGTCCTTCAAACTTTTGTTTACCAGTTTTGAAGGCTTTGTCTTCGAATTATTAAACTTGTATAGTGTCGGTGTGTCTCTCTGTTATATTAGAATGTCCCAATCTCCAGAAGTTATGAAGCGATTTTCATGAAATTTTGGATATACATTATATATAGATGCATGCTGAAATGGCGATCTTTGTCTATGTATGAGAATTTAATTTTTCGGATAATTGATCATCAAGATTCTTATTTGGATCGTGATATAGCGTATAATATACATTAATTGACAAATATTTGGAAGTTTGAATCTCCAATCGGGAAATTTGTAAACCAACGTTGAATGATGTCTCTACGTCCTATTGGAGCATATCCAATGTCAAGAAAAAACTCAGCGTTTGTCCTCAGTTTAGTGGTTTTCGTATCTCCAATTGGAAAAAACATTATACAACTTACTCACTCTTTACGAGTACTCTAAGCTTATCTAGGACTTTTGTTGTCTGCCTTCGGCCTCTTATACTATTTAAATTCATTGCTTAAACCTATATACATTTTTTGAAATTCCTTCAAGAAAATTAGAAAAAATTGAACTTCTTATTTGTTTTTGTTCTTAACCTAACTTAAATAACTTTATAACTCTAAGTCTAGGCTTAAAGATTTAAATACCTATATACAATTAGGTTAACCTAAACACGTAACGTAACTATTAATTTAACTACTTACTTTACCACTTTACTATTTACACAAAAAATAATTACGTCCGTAAAATTATACGGACGCGTGCACCAGGGCGTATGTGTTATTTATATGCTTTTCATAAACATATAACCAATACATAGAGGTGCACCTGAGTTTTGTATTTTTGTGTTTTATTTTTCTTATTTTTTTATACCAGTTATTTGGTCTTTAATAACAAATTCACAGCAAACGCATACTTTACCGTCTTTATCATGAATGGTTCAAATCCAACAAAATCCCGCTTTTCTTCAAGAGATTAAGGTAGAAGTTGTAAGTTTTGAAATCAGCACCTTTCTCAAAAGACTTATGTTATTTCAATATTGAGCAGTTCGTAATACACCATACGGTACAATTTGGTGTCCTTAAGCCATAATCGGTCTTATTTTGACATTCGAACGATTCGAATAATCCTTCGAAAGTTAATCGAATTCGGACAGATTTTATTCTGAGATTCGAACGGTTCGAAAGTTCCCTCTATCATTCGAAAGTTAATTTTTCAGGCTACTCTGACTTTCGAATGATTCGAATGAAACGTAATTTTTCTTTCGTTCGTTATTTTCCCTTCGTTTACGTTCGCTAAACATGTAAGTAGAGATATTTTGTTGCATCTTTAAATTTTATGAATTGCATCGTGACTTTATTAACGTATGTAGGTCGCAATCGTACTCAAATTGGACCAACCAGGAGCAAAAAGAATTCATGATAAGATTAATGGAGGAAAATCCGGAGATAGCTAAGGGATTTTCAACAAACCGAGTCGATAATGATCGGTTTTGTCGAAATGGTTTTAATGCATCCATTATCCTTCTCCTATAAAGCCGCTCTTCGCCGTTGTCATTATTAATAAATAAAACAATTGAAATTGTATTTTACTGTGGTTATGATTTTATTCCAATTGTGTATGAAATTTCAAACAGCTGTTATGGCAAATGTCAAGTTCATTGAAATGTTCATTCGATAAAGAATACTTTTCATTCGGAAGTCAGACTACGAAAAATTCATTCGAATGAATAGATACATTCGAACGATTATTCGAAACGTTCGAATGTCAGAATTAGGCTGAATGAGTAGAAATTTTCCTCACATTGGTTTTATCTCTATGCAGAAATAACTGTCAGTCGCCTTATTTGGTTGGATGGCTAATCTACTTTAACAGCAATGCTACTTTAACAGCAGAGACAGAAACATTTCATTATTTTACTGCCTCCTTTTCCAGAACGAAAGCTTATAAATACACAGCTTAGATGTGTCCGTCAGTTATTGTAAGTAACGTACGTCAATTCAAAAATATTTAAAAATTAAATTTATTTGCCCAATAAGGTTTTTTTTTATGGAGAGGGCGCCCCAAAGTCTGAAAATTTACGTTTGCTGGACTGTGATTTCGTTCACCTTATAATTTTAAGGCACGACCTCATTTGAAGAGAAGTTATGAAAAATTCTTATAATTTCACGATCCTTTGTAAATTGTAACATCACCCAATCGGCTTTGAATTTTGAAAATATAAAAACGTAGTTTTGAGGAGACTTGTAAACAAAATCCAGAAATGGTAAAATTTTCGAAAATATTTCTCAGATTATGGAAACATGGAGGAAGCCTGAAAAAATTTCTTGGTGTTGCTGTAGGTTTTCGTCGTATTAATTTTGATCGGATTTATAAAGTTTATATTCTCAGAATTTTGGTTATTTCATGACTTTGGGCTTGGATAATTTGGGTATTTCTAATTGTATGTTGCATTTTTTGTTGTTGTAGCACAAACACTAGAAGCGTAAAAATTTCAATAAAAGGTTATTAACTTCAAAAACTCAAAATAGCCAACCCAACACGAAGAATAATTAACTTTATTTCTTTCAGTTTTTCTCCTACAAATATAATTTTATAATCGTCTTCTTTGTAGTCATTATGTTATTCTGCAATATAAAAACACAGTTTTCTTTTGTAAATTTGGCATGAAATAGGGTCTACTTGTGTGACGGATATTTGTATGGGCTTCTGCTTCGTTTAAATGACTGTATGGGGACAGCTGTATCTTAGATTATTGCCCTTTCTTGACGTTAAAATAATAGACGTCATTGGATTCCTATCCTAAATTTTTCCCGTATTTAACGCTTATGCATCCAAATGCAAAAACTGAAATAGAAAAAAAAAACAAAGTTTTTCAAGAATGTACCTTAAATGAATGATGGATCGTGTAATGTCAGATATCCGTATAAACTAGAGGAAAAAAACAGCTGTTAAGTCCAATATCTTGCTCTAGATGGTACTTTTCTATTGTCTACCATTTAAATATATATAAATACTTAAATATGAACTTCTCCATTCTTCCAGCAACTCCCAAGTTTAGGTTTATTCATGAAAAGCAACATTTTCTTTCATGTTTCTTTTCCTAAAAAAAACAACAACAGAGGGCAAACACAGAATATATGTACATGTACCTTCGTGTTTCCGTGACCCCACACGATAAACTTTCATTCCATTTTCATTCAGTAAAAGGGACTACAATAAACGAAAGCTCTTTCCTCCTGTCAGAGCGTATTAAAAAGCAGCTTTAGCAGAAGTAGTAATAAAGGGGGGAAAGATAAATTTCTATGTACAAGTTTTTGACAGTCTGATTCACTGCCACTTGGCACACCGCAGCGGCTGTGATTTCCGTTTGTTTCCCATTGTAGAGTATTTTTCATTGCCAACTGAATTTTTGTTAGTATCTTCTAAAAACGTAACACTCACTTGTGAAAATAATCTCTAAATTCTCCCCCAGCGATATAAGAAACAATATAAACCAGCAATCCGCCGCCCTACCTTAAGCTTTTCATCAATGAAGTTGTTTTTTTTTTGTATTTTTCATTCATATCTTAGACATGACCTCTAAGAGACAATCTGACAAAGAATCAAGAGAAAGAAAGAAAACGAAACTAAACCAAACATAAACAATTCAAACAACCACCCCACATCTAGCGGGAGGGGAAGACGACCAATTGTACATTATGTCTCTGGATAAACACCCCCGATTGACAATGATTATGTGGGACGTGAATACATTATGTACATATCCGAGGAGCTAGGATTCCTTTGAAGACCTGAAATAGGTTTTGCCGTTATTTCGAAATGAACTCTACTGTGAATGAGAAATGTTTCGTTTACATAGTGAATACACAGTTCCACTGTGGGATGAACGGAGATCGCGTCTGGCACCCATTCATGGATTTTTTCTTCTGTTCTTCTTCTACCACATATTCTGATGAAGATATAAAGCTAGATTGGTGCAATGTTCGAGTAATTCAATATAAAAGTTAAATGAAAATGGAAAAGTTCCCGAGGTGGCGACAAATGTATGTGTGTTCTTTTTCCACATCGACTCTGCACATGTTTCTGTAATTTGTTCGAAAATCACGAATCAGTTATTAAGGCATCGTATCGCTATGACGTACCAAGTGGTGGATATTGTATTAAAATCAATTCTTTTTTCATTCGGTGGGTGATTTTTATTTATATATATTTTTAATTAAAATCCATTGTCTCTGTCCCTCCACCTCATGTGTGGATATAACGCCGAAGAACAATCATTCAAAGTAAGACCAACCGCCATATATTTTAATGCTCCTTCAATTCAGTGAATGGAAAGCTTTCATAGCAACAACTCACACACTAATGCGCAAGGAACTTTTGCAGAGAATCACTCTCTCGCTTTCCTCTCCTATACGTGCGTTTAAATTCCTAACCCATACAAAGACACATACACACACATCCACACCCACTCGGTAGCAGGAAACTGTATAAATTTGCCCTTGTTCGAAAACACAAAATTGTATCAGCAACAGAACCCACCCTACAGAGGTTAGACTTGTTTCCGAAAAGCAGCGGTGGTGTGATACTGGTGATGGATGCCGATGGAGAGAAGGATGCGCGCATATGCAACACATTCTGTCAACCCATGGCGGTAGCACCCCCTCACTTTGGATTGTTTTCACTCCATCGGAATGTGTATATACGTGAACTCCTCGTTCTTATGTACGGCGAAAAGTTTGAATATCTAGGTCAACTTTTAATTCATATTGTGTTCACTAGGACAAAGAATTTATGAATGTTGGTTGCTGTATTACCTGTCTCTTGTTGCTTTATGCAAACTTAATTATTTTACATTATATGCCCTAACCAAAAGTACGGATATATGGGTTTTCTTTAATGCAGTATTTCATTCATGAGATGATTTGAAACCCGCTGTATGTTATGTACTGTGTCAAGGTGTGCTACACATGAGCTGGACGTTAGGCAAACAACTGTGTGTTATTGAATGAAATCGTCTGCGGCTACTTATGAATTGGAGGTTTTCAATGAATGCACACGGCTGTGAAAAAGCAGCATTATTATTGTAGAAGTTCCGTACTGAAAAATACGAACACCACTTATGCCAATACCGACGGTGATGCCACATGGATAAGGGATCTCATTGTCCTTAGCTGTAATTATTGCTTTATAGATAATGTTAAACTACATTTAATACAAATTTCAATAAATAGTATAAAGGGTGAAAACGTGACGGTTTTCAAGGAGTTATCTTATTTTTTTTTTTTTTTATTTGTTTTATTATTTTTAAATATCTCCAAAGAGAGAAGTTCAACCGCGTCAAATCACATGACCGCGGAAGTCACGACGTGAGATAACACGGTCATTGTTTCGTGACTGTGTTGCAAGTGACATCGTCTCGTTGGAACCCACAAAAGTCCTTTATTTCGTTATTTTGGCCGAACTTATTTTCAAAAACAGTACAGCCCAATGACGCTGCCAGCCCATAAACCTCACCAAACAGTCACTCAAATGTATAATTGAGGATATTTTTCGATTGTGTTGATAAAAAAAACACAAAGTGCACAAAATGCGTTTTGATTTCATCGCCCATTTCGGTAAATGATTTCAACAATCTAAACGCTATGCTCAGTTGTGTACCTCTATAATTAAATTTGTCAAACACCAAAGTAAGGAAAAGTCATAAGTTGGGCAAATAAGATCGCTGTTTAGGTGTAACCCACAATAAACATCGTGCATTATGATTGGACCACCCTTTACATATACAGAATGGGCTATCTATGTTTTTTTAATCATAGGTTATTTGGACACTTACAACTCGCGAAATCTTGAAACGAAATCACCTTACACTCTGAACAGGGCTTATTTTTATCTGAGCTATGATTTAAACCCTTAATACCTATTTTTTGTGGGGTACCGTGGACTGACTGACATTATGCGAACAATTCTGAAGTCATACGTGAGCATCAGCATGAAACCCTTAAGGAGGTCTTTGTGGGTTGAGTAGCCTAGTTGCTGCATTCGCCGCAGTTGTTGATTGACACTGTCTAATTTATGGAAATGTTTATTCTTACTTATAATACATAAAACATGGAAAAAAATATTGTACATTTTTTTTGAAACCCAATTTCCACGTTCATTATTCACGTTCAAAAACAACTTTGTAATTCAACATACGCAGAACTTACTCTTTCAATAAAGCTTCTTTTAAAAATAATTCTTTTAATTCTTCTTGCCAATTTAGAGCATAAAGTCTAACCATTTTTACTTGTTGATAGTACACAGCAAGTAAATTGAGCCTGTGTGGTATGAAATTCGGCTTCTGTTATTCACTTCGAAGTCTTTTACAATTTCGTTTGACATGCTGTGTACTTCTCATCCACAATTGATGATGTTCATATTAAACAAAATAAACTCAATTTCAACAGCTTACTTTCTCAGAGTATAATCACGCTCTGTACCGAATATTTTGGTCTTGCATAGCTGCTGACCAAGTTTTCCTTCAAAAATATTAAAGTCATTCATCATTAGCTCCACTAGGAAGGGTTTCTATTACTTTCTTTTTTTTTTTAATCTAAAGCCGAAATTTATAAAACGTGTCGAACTGATGCTGTTTTTTAGCTCAATAAAAGCCTTAAAGAAGAAGTTAGAATGAGAAGAGGCGTTTCGGTAGTTACCTTAGAAAACATAGTATGTTTGTCATTCCTAGTAATGACACCAGTGCATATTCTAATTTCCGACAAATAAGCTTAGTTCTGGTTCGGAGCCTACACTTTAAGTGCATCTTTTTGTTGTTCTCGAAAATATATCCACTGATGCTGACTTCAATCGGGCAATAACCTCAAACAAAACATTAAAAAGGTGAAGTTATTTGCCACTTAAAATAGACAATAATTTCACTTTTTTTAAATTTTTTTCCCACCCAAATGCACTTCAAAGGAATCCTTAAGAAACTCCTTTAGAATACTAGAATACTAGGGCATTTGAGTTTTTGCACTACTGAAGTTAATATAAATTAAGTCTTGATCCCTGTACACTGTTCCTTAACCTTCGCATAATATGGGATGTAGGCCAATGTAACTCCCTGAAGGATATCAATATCAGTAGAATTGATAAACCTTAATCACGGCTTGTCCTGCATTTTTCACCATGCCCAAATTCCGAAAATTAAAACCGGTCTTCCAATAGAGGTTAAGTCCGGTATAGACAGTATGTGTCCCAATTTACATTTAATAACTCTCCTTTGGCAGTAGTAGATCGATCTAAGATCGCTTTCTTGGATCGCTCAACGACCAGGAGCTTCCCGTTTAGTTAATTGTTAATGGTGAGACGCAGGAATTTAGTACTGATCCTCCGTACTTCGTTCTTCGTTTTATGAGATCCTACTCTATTAGACTGTACTATGAACCGCAAGATTTTTAAAAGACAATAAAAAGAAATTAATTTTTCAGAAACCGCTACTATAATACAGTCCATTAATAATTTTACAACCTACCATCACATTCAGGAAACTGACATGAGGACATCTCTCTGTGGAGTGCCCCTGTTAACTCTTCTATGGCTCCTAAATTCATTCAACTTAGAATCTTTTTTGGTGTCAAATTTATTTAGAGGGAAGTCTACAGTCTTTAAGTGTATGTTATAAAGCACGTTGCTGAGGGACGTGCTCAAAGTAACTTCCTTGAACGAGAAGTATTTTTAATAGTTCCAACTAGGGGATGTATAATCGTTTTTATAGATTTTTCTTCACTGTTGGCATGTCTACGTAAAAATACACGTGTTGGTTTGCAGGAAAAAACGTCTCCTGCCAAAGTGGAACTTATTCCGTATCTTTTTTCTATGTTCTCTGCATGAACGCATATAGTCAGTCATCCAAAAGAGGAGAAATACTTCCTTTTAAATCGTTTACACCTTCGTCCCTTTTGACAGCACCTCGCTAACCACCTGATGCAATAATAACTAATAATAGAATTACCCGTCGTCCATCGCATGCATCAAATCACTTTCGTTTTCACTTTATCTCCCGTGGCATAGTTGTTTAATGATGTAGAGGATAGTGCTAGCAATCGATTATTGGCTATTTAAGCTCATTCACTCTTTCAACGTTTCATAACACTCAGTTAACACATTTTTTATTTGCTTTATATTTTCAGCGACTTCTTAGTTAAAGTACGTGCACAGGTAATGACAAGAGACGAGAGCACTGAGGGTTGGTTACCACTCGCTGGGGGTGGTTTAGCTAATGTTTCAATTCGCAAACGTACTAGACTATCCCCCGGCGCAGGTGGACACGAATACATTATCTATGGACAAAGAATATCTGATCAAAATGTAAGTTTCTAATCATCAAACTTAAGTTCAGTGTTTCATTGACTTATTTTTTCTTTATTTATAGGTAATCCTCAGTTGTGTTATAAATCGTGATTTAAAATATTTTAAAGTAATGCCAACATTTCATCACTGGCGAGCTGGTAAACAACGCAACGGCCTAACATTTCAAACCGCCGCCGATGCTCGTGCATTTGACAAGGGGATCGTTCGAGCATACAATGAACTGATTGATGGTAAGGTGCCTCTGGTGCCACATTTAAAATTGAAATAAAAATTGGAATTAAAGTAGTTGATGATCATTTTGTTCTGTTAAAGTTCGTATGTTTTGTTTTAATGTTATATTATTTTGTTATGATCTTGTTTCCGATATTTTGCATGTTGGCTTTTCTTTTGCATCTAGACTTTTGTTGATTTGTGTTTGTTTTCATTTTGTTTTATAATTTATTTTGGTGACACAAAATGAAATACTAGATGTAGGGGTGGTTATGCAGTGAGTCAATATGTTCTTTAATCTGAAGTAATTTTGATTAATTCAATTAGTGCACTGAATATAGAATGTCCCCTGAGTGTGCTTCAGTTGTTTTGTTTCTCCAACAGTCTTTTGCTGTTGGATTGCGGCAATTGTTTGACTTCTGTCCAAATTACCAATTTAAAAACGACCACACCCGCGCATTGTCACATATTTTCATTGAAAGCATAGCAAGTCTGCGTCATAATCCACTTAATGGCGAATTTTTGTCTTCTTGGGTTCTGAGCTTTGCGCTCCATTAAAGTGTTCACACTTTAGTAATTATTTTTAAGCCACGCTGTGTGTAGAAATTTTGGCGCACGAGGTATACCAAACTTCGTTTTTTTCTGTTTATACAAACTTATTAATTTGTAAAAAACCAATGTGGAGCTGAATAGCAATTAGTTCGTCTCTAAGTCAGTTCACGTTTGGATTTTTCCGCAAATGAAAAGAAAGATGTGTATTTGTTTTCTACAAGTGAATTAAGTCTTTCAAAAACCATATTTCGAAACTATGTACGGGGATGTTGCTAATCCGTCCTAGTGAAGGTAGCCCATAATCTCATGGAGCCTCTTTTTTAACCAGATATATAATATCAGGCTCGCATCATCCGATACACCGAAATTATCGCGTTAACATAAATATTTGACTTTAGTCGCTAAGGACAATTCTTTTTTTTAGACCTAAGTCAAAATTTGCCAACTTTCCTGTCCCATTAATACAATTCATTATTTTTTTTTGGGTTAAGTTGACTTAAGATATAGTCCTTATAGATCATCCTCACATAGCTACATATGTAGTTCACCGTCTCTTGTGTTTAACTTTATCCATTGATTAACTGAACATTCAATTCTTTTTCCTGAATAGTGTGGGTTGACCGATCAAAGTCCCACTTGTGGCATTTCTCCGCAAGAGTGATACTTTCTCATTCTTTTTCTGAGACAATAGTTTGCTTTGCTAACTGCCCCCAATTGTGACATCAAATAAGATTGAAGAAGAACTCTATTGGGTTCTAGACAGCCTAGATTAGAAAATTCTTCGACATGGAGTTACTTTCTCCTGAGCTAATTCCTGTCAATGAACATCGTCTTGTCGTATTTAGAGTTTTATTTGAAGACGCTTAGAACGGCATAGTCTCCATAGTTCATTGTAAAATCTTCAAAAACCGTCAACGCAAACTATCTTACGTCTAAAAAATCAAGAGTCTTTGCCGCTGTTTTTGGTAGCGTCCATGCTCTGGGTCATAGAGCAGAACTAAAATTAAACGTGTTTTATGTAACGTCAGCTCGCCTATCAAAAAATGGCTCATTGTCATGGCAATGGCATTGCTGATGTACTGTGAAATTTTGGTTTGTCCCGGTCCAAATCCTACATTTCTTGATCGCACATATTGAAGCGAGCAAAGGAGATCTAATACGCGATGTTAAAGAGATTAATCGTTCGAAAGTAAGCATATCAAAGAGGTTTCCTTTCTTCTAGGCCAAAGACGCAACATTGCAGTTTCCCTTGTTGGACATGATTTCCTCCGACTGAGCTGGCGGATGCCCAACTATTTCCTTCCAAATTGTTTAAAATGTTATATTTTGTCAGTCATTCTTAATATATATATACAATATATATGTACATGCATTTCACATCACATTTCTCGTTATCTAGGATCCAAAGAAAGCCAGCGTTGTTTCATTTGATTCATTTTATACTTTGTCTCCTTTTTATCATATTGTTTTCCATTTATTTTGTCTTGGTTTATATTTACATTTTTGTTTTGTTTTAATTTCCGAAATCTAACATCATGTGCTCTTCTTTGTTTTGCCTCATAATTGGACCACTTTTTTTCGATATAAACAAATAATTATTGGTAAGTTCCATTTAAGAGTTAGAACAAACAAAAAACATACAAAAGAGAAACACGCAATATATATAATGTTTCTAGTTTTTTATTTGTAACCGTTTTTATGATTTGCTGGTGTACAAATAAAATGAAAAATAATAATAAATACAAACCCTTCTCTCTGTTCTGACCTCTACACCCCGCCCTGTCGGAATACATTTGCCACTAACATGTGCTTAAATACATTTTCAGGATTGGCTAAATCAAATCCATCTGTAATATGGCCTCCACTCACAAAATATGACTCAGTTGGTGAAGATGAAGTATTTATGGTGAGTCTTTTAATGAGTTTAATACATGAACGCAATCCTAATAAATTTGTATCTACCTAGACATTGGATTTGCCCATTGATACCGAAACTCAAACAAGTCCTGAAGGTAGCGAAAAAAGCCATAGTAAGTAGATTTAAATATTAATTCACCTCATCGGAAGTTTTTAACGTGTGGTTTTTTATTCGTTATTTTTAGTTTCTCCTACAGGGAGTAGTGAACGAGATAAGGATAGTGAAAAGGAGAAGGGCAGTATTCAATACATATCCAGCGACAAACCACCACCACCTCCACCACCAAATCCTAATGCGGAGCAGCCATCGATAGCGCCAAGCGAAAATTATTCCTACGTCACTTTAACCGCAGTAACCCAATTTAATTTAGCTCTAAACATGATTTATAATTTATTTCTCCCATTTCTTTTCCTCAACAATACACAGGTACACGACTATAATTATCCAGTTGTTGATCAGCCAGCTGCGGCACAAGTATTAAATGCACGGCGTGAATCAATTTGCAACCTCAAAAAACGTTCAGCACTCGAGACTTCATCAGAAGAAACAACCACAGTCGGCGGATTAAAAGTACCAGTGATGGGGAAGAACAATAGAGTACGATGTCGATATTGTCATGAATTGTATTTGGACGATTGCAACCGAAAGGGAGCATGCGAATTTGCGCCCGATCACTTTAGGACTGGTTTTGAATGTATATCTGGAATGGGTTGTGCGCGTTGCATGCTGTATCATTGCATGAGCGATGCAGAGGGAGAAACACCATCTCATCCATGCGAATGTGTAAATGAAACCGGTTGCACAAAAAGGTGAATGAATATATTGTTCTTTTAATATAATTATCTTTATCATTCGCCTATAACGTACACTGTCCATTATCTCTCTTAAAACCATTCATTAAATTAATGCTTTCAAGTCAAAAGCTTATACTTTAGTGGCAGAAAAAACTTACACCAAGTGTAACAACACGCAACTAAGGGATCTCTTTTTTGCTAGAGCCAAGCAGTGCTTCCAATAAACCGATGTAGGTGTTTGATGCTAATGACCTTGACTTTATTTAAACTTGTGTAGGAGTTCTCACTCAGGTGTTTTTTTCTTTCTGAAGAGGTCATCACGACAGATTCTGAGGAAGTTGTCGATCGATTATATTTTCCATTTGGCTCTGCATCAAAGGAGCATTTCTCTAACACCGATCACCAGTACGTTATTAACTGCTGAAATCAGATTTAATTTCATTTATTAACAATTGGGGGTTGACCTCAATCAATTTTTATTGAATGGAATTGACCAAGTTAATAATGGTCTCCATCGAGATAAAGCAAAGAAGCCGTTTACATCTAGTCAAATTCATCCACCTTAGACGTTCCTGTGTCCCTCCAATTACATGAAGTGAATGTTAAAGTATTTCAGTAATTCCTTATGAAATACATGTCATTTGATATGTTTTGAATTAAGAGTTCTCTGAGGGATTAAATTGAGGTCTGATAGTCCTAGCAGACGTCGATATCCTTTTTAAATATAATGGATACATAGCACTGATTCAGAAAAGTGATTTCTTGATGGTCATTATAAAATACAACGAACCTACTATGAACTAAGCGCTATCCCATTTAAACATTGTTGCTATGCTGGTAAAGAATTTTTTCTCAAAGAAGAGAGAAGAGGTATGAGAAAATATTTATCATTGAAGGAACGAGGGTCTTAGTGATTACATAATGCCTGTGAAATTTATTTCGTATAGAAAGTAATTTTAGTTTAATTACAGTGCTTCACAGCTATTATTGTGTACAGTCCTAAAAGAAGATGCAGAGCAATTTCGACGCAATTGCAATTGACCGCTTTTTCAAGGGTAGCCCACCAAACCGAAACACAGTACAAAAACAATGCCTAGCTTTTAATCCAACTATAATCCGATGATATAAATGACGTTGGTTTATTATATTGTCTTTGGACATAAATAATATAAACTTCCCAATTTGATGGCTTGAAGGCTTAATGAAAATACTTAACAAAACAATTAAATGCTTAGGCTCTCCAAAGGTCATTGCTTTACGCAATTCAGTGATGATTCCCATCAACCGCTTATATTTTGCCATCACATGAGCATGCGGTCACGCTTCGCAATCAAAATCTAATCAAAAATGACTTTGAAGGCATATGATGTACATGCAGTGGGTCAACGAGAAATTTCTCTTCTAAGCTCATCCTCGGCAACAATAACTAGAATTAATTGATGGCAGTTCTGTCTTTATCCAGTCTCCAACAAAAATTTGTAAAAAAAAAAACATTAACAGAAGCGCGGCAAGAGTTTAATGTCAATAATGTTTTTGCGTAACTAAACAATAAATAATCAATTGTTTGCTATTCAATACTTCGTGGATTTTGATTATGTTGAAGGCGGCGATTCCATTTGTTTGATATCATTTGGACAATGGCCAATTGGTTTAAATGAAAGTAATCGAAAAATTCAAACAAGCATATGTGCTCAAGGGTTGAAGGCAAACAAAAACAAATTCTTATTGTCCTTTATAAGTCCGTCTTAGATTGGTAATATAAGTTATTTTTTTAAGTTCTGACTAAATAGTTTTTATGAAAAATAAAGCTTCTGCAGGACACACTGTATCCCTTATTGGATTTTCTTAAAAAATTTAATTTATTCCTGTCGTACAGCAATTTATTGATCAAACCCTAAGTGCGTCTAGATTAAAAGAACAAATAGTTTGGACACGTAGTTCTTTCAAAGAGCAGTTCTGAAATACTTCCAAAAACTGCTTCATGACAGAAAGACCAACACTGGTTTTGTCGTATAATATTTTCCCATTTCTTGTTTGAGTGCCCGTTATTAGAAGTACAAAAGCTCAACAGACATGGAAATTCGTACCCTTGGCAAGGGACCGTTCGGCCAATCAAAAAAATACACAGACTATGGCATGGAGAATATTGATAGGGAATGGGAAAGTCATTTATCGTTTCTCGCGATAAAGGTTTTCTGTGTGATCTTTAATTTTCAAGAATCTGATATGATAAAAAATAAATAAAACTACAAGTGAAACTGAAAATAAATGAACAGTGAGATATGTATGTATCTTTAGATAAGCATCTTCGCACATACAAATTTATTGTGAATACATAAATACTGTTCCGTTTGTGGAGCTTATCTACCTTTGAGATGACATAGGCTGGCGGAGGTAAACTAAAAAAAAAGTATACGCCACTTTAGAGAATTAGAAAAACTCTGTGATTTAAATACTTACGGTTTAGTTTCTAAAAAAGGAAACCTTTAAGAAAAAACCCGTTTGTCCGTCCTTCGTGTCTGCCGCACTCTTCATATCTCAGGAATTTCTTAAGCGATTTTTATGAAATTCCAGATATGCCCCTGAATTATCGATTTTTGTACGCAAACGAAAAGCTTATTTCGTTTTTTCGTTATAGAGCAGGAGGCCGTCAAGTTCTGGAAGGGTTAGATATGATGACACCCTGTGTCTTAGTTTGCAATCATATTTGTGTATATGCATGCTGACCAAGAGAAGTAATTGAGATTGACAACAACCTTCTATTAAGACCGGACATGCTCTGTTATCTTATTACGTATTCAAATTTGGGCTCAAAAATGTGAACAACGTGAGCTTTAACCTTACGGGAAAAAAATAAAAGTATTTAGGGCAAATGGGAAGAGTGGTTCTACGTTGAGCTACTGTGCTTATTCCTCGGCATGGTAGGAAATAAGTTTGTTCGATGAAACACGACCAGTTTTTACAAGAAACTGTGCAAGGAGTAAAAACGCCACAGCACAAGATTTTCAATACAATTAGTACCACAAAAATTCCAAAATTCCATTCCATAAAATGTTTTTTTCAGAATGCAAATGGTGTCATAAGTCATTGATGAAATTCGAAACCATCCTGAGTGATGGAAGTCCAATTCCTACAGCATAGTCTACAGTCGTTTCAAGATCAGCCATTTTAAATTTTACCCTAAGATTTTTGTATATAATTTTTTACAAGCAGTAAATTAAGCACAGATACAATATCAAATGTAGGTGCCGTTTACCTTTAAAGTTCTATGTCGATTTAACATAATTCTTTCACTAGACTCATGATACAGTTCATATAACTGAATCCATTTGTGATATTACTAGACTCCTTTCTATCAAAAAAAGCAAAGAATACACAGTGGCAATATATTTTGCGTTATGTACGAAACAATTTTTTCTTTATTTCGCAGATGGATTGGATTAACACTTCTTTCGTTGGTTGTACCATGCCTGTGGTGCTATCCACCACTACGAGCTTGCCATTTAATTGGCGTTTCCTGCGGCGTATGTGGTGGAAAACATAAGCCGCAGGTTTGACATTTGGAGGCTAAATTACAGCAATATGAAAACTATCATTTTTATCATCCAAACTATTCACAAAAACAACAACACCAACAGCAGCAGCAACAGCAACAATTTCACCCTAGGATACGATCGCAGCTTAACGATTATGGCAGACTTGTTTTTTAGAAAAATTTTAAATTTATATTATTATAAATGTATGCACGAAATCAAATCCCACTTACCATCAACCACCGAAGCTGCATCAAATAATGAGTCTTGTTTTGTTTGTGTTTTTTTTTTTCTATGAATATAAACTAATGCCGAAGAGAAGTATATAAATGATAAAAATGACGTTTGAATAAATACCAAATGTGAAAGAAGTACAACATAAATATTATAGTGTATGTATGTTATTTTGTTACAAAATTTGTATGATGTTTTTTAGGTATCATTTTTGTATTATAAATTCAGTTTTTTTTAAGAGCACAAAGTTAAGTTTATGTATAAATAATAAACTGTGTACGCATAACAGGGCACACGCCAACCGACTCACACAAAATGAACATAAACACACATGACATTGATACAGCACAAGTACTTCGGTTTTACGATACAAATGTATGAATTTATTTTATTTTTTGTGTATATTCGTTTAATTTTATTTTTTTTTTAAATATTTTTTTATGAAATATAGATAGCATTAATGTTTATTTATTATCTGTTAATTGTATAAATAATTTATAGAATAGACTTTAGAAATTATATAGGAAAAAAAAAAACAAATGCAAATGAAACAAAAAATAGTAAATGAAAAATAAAAGAACAACAAATTTTATACATCATTAAATTGAGCATTCATTTGATTTCGAATTTAATTTGCTCTTTATTTAATAATTTTATACAAGAGAAAAGCAAAAAGAAAAAAATGAACGCGTATAAGCTTTAGAAATAATAATTAAGTGGACATAACTCAAATTTAAGCTTGATGTTTAAATGCATATATATAAATGAATGTATTTATATATTTTTTAAACAATAATCAAATTTAAATGCCTAGATATTTGTTAACTTTTTTGTATTTGAATATTTTTAATTCTTATGTTGTTTATATTAAATAAAATAAACACACCTACACACACAAAATGAAAGTAAATAAAATAAAACAAAAAGAAATTCGCTTACAGTATTAAGATAAAACAAACAAACAAGAAAAATGGAGAATTTCATTTTTTATATGTACAAACAAACATCTAATATAAGTTATTAGTTTCTCATTTTTTTGAAAATCCCTCTTCTTGTATTCTCTTGTTCAAAGAAAAGGACAAGATAAAAAATTAATAAAAAAAATAAACAAAAAAAGTTTAATAGCTCTTTGATAATAAAATATATATCACTTGTGGAGTACAACACGTATGGAAACGTCAACTGATCATATATCTAATGTGATGATACTAGAAAGATGAACAATGCAATCTGCGGTGATCTTATAGTGCAGATTGAGGACATGGTCCAAGTCCTGGAACGCTTTAACATTTCAAAGAAATCATATGTCTTTGTTTTCTGTTTTCGTTTTGTTTCTTTTTTGGTTTATTTGTTCGCAAACGAGAGTGTTTTCATTTCTGAAAGACGATGAGGAGATGTGGAGAAGATATTAATAATGATATCAAGTTGTCGTCGCCAATATTAGATCCTGGCTAACTTACATTGAATTCACTCAAAATAAATAATGTTTAAGAATGAAAAAAAAAATATAAAGAGTAAATATTAATCTCATCCAACTTTTTATAAAAATTGTGCATTTTGTCAGATATCAGAGGAGAGAATTCTTTTCGGTTTTCAATGCTGACGCAAAGTCAATTCTTTTCACTCAATGATGATGCAAATAAATTGCGTTTATGCTTTTCCTTAGGGCTCAAGGATTTCTTAAACGATTGCATCGCTCCTTCTCTCTTTAAACAATCACTGATAATAATAATAAATCGAAAAAAATATTTAATATAACAAGTATAATAAAATATAAAAGATAGTGTGCTTTGCAATTCATGCACAAAATAAAGTTCAACAAGTACACGTCTATACATAAGCAATGTTACTATTGTACTTACGTGTTAATGTGTGCAAATGTTGACAAAAAATGAGTAAAAGAATCGACACAGTAACCAGCATCAAATCCGAAATGAATTTTAAAGTCTCACGGCCTTTGATTCGCTGAATACTAATCAAAACGTGAGCGAATCTCTTAGAAATTTCTGTTGAATTTGTGAACGATACTATTGCAAAAACAAAAACACATAACTTAATATATTGATATAAGGAAAAAAGGATATATTCTAACAAAACTTTATCAGTAAATGTGCAGCTATGGTCTTTATAGACAAAGCAAAAAAACAAAATAAGAAAAAATATATATGTATATTCAAACTTTATTCATAGGTCAATATTAAATGTCAAAAAATACTGAGCGAATTGTTCATGAATTCGTCTTTATAATCTACGTAAACTCAAAAAAATAAAAATACAAAAAAACTACAAAATACCATAAAGTAAAAATTGTTGTTAAAAAAAAGAAATTCTATAAAATTTATATAAATATATATATATATGAAATGGTTGTGTAATAATTCACAAAATAAACAAAAAAAAAAAACAACAATAATTTGATAAAAAAAAATAAAAACTCTTTTTGCCGTTAATGCGTGAGAACCTTTGCAGCGCGTTAAAAACGTCAAGAACCACTCGCATTTGCAACGCGCAAATGGAGTTTTTAAACTACAATCACATTACTGTGAACATGAAATAGTAAGATGTGTAAATCTTTAGTACAAAAACAAATATAAAACAAAAAACAGAGAAAAAGAAAAAAAATGAATGAGAACCTTAAGATAAAGTAAATAGGTAAATGTACATTTAACTTAATTAAAATATATACAAGAGTGAGCGACAAATTGAAAAAAAAAACAACTTGCCAAACATCAAACAAAAACACCATGAAGAAGTTCTGAAGGTTATGTCTTAAACAATAACTCAGTATTAAAGAAAAAATTCATGGAACAAACGAGTATGGTATCAAGATACTTAAGTGAGAGGGAAAACCTACATTAATTTAATTTATTTATTCAACAAACAAATCAGTTTGAAATAATATATGGCTATGCATGAAAACTGTATAAACACATATAATTTCAAATAGACAAAGTCGTTGGAACCACAAACAAACCCACATGAAAATAAAACGCTCGAAGTGTAAGACAAATTGTATATTTCAAAAAAATACTTACGTAAATTTGTTCAGCAAAAAAAAAAAATGAATATATACCATAAATGTAATTAAAATTATTAATATACATACACGTGTACAATAAAAAAAAAGAAAGAAAACATATATTCATATATATGTATATATACATACATACATACATACCACAAACAACAAAAAAACAAAAAAAAACATGTTAATGTAAATTCTCAATAAATGATACATGTATTATGTATATATGTAATTATACGTATATAAGAATATTGTATAAGAAAATATAGATGTTCATGAATATATATTATTATTAAAAATAATACTAAACAAATAAAAAATAAAATATTACACACAACATATAATAAATGAAAATTAATAAAATGAATTATATTAATTAGTTTGTTTTCTCTACATCTACTTTCATTAAACATTTAGTTGGGACAATGTTTCACAAAACTAAACATTTGAAGCGTAAGTATGTAGGTAATTGGATTGACTGGCAAGCGCCACTTGATCCAATATTGTGTTAAGAACAAAACCGGCGGTGAAGTCCTTTTTTTCGCTGAGGAAAAATGGTCTACCTTAGTCATCTGTGGTATCTTGCTTAGACACTTTTGCACATATTGTAAATGTTATTTAGTTTTAAAGTTTTTTATTTATACGCAAGTTTTTCGTTTATTGGACTTAAGTGCTTATCTGCAGGTGGTTGAACACAAATGTGACAATTTCTGAAGAGACTTTGAGTTAGATAACTTTTAGTTTGCATTGTTTTTTTGCATGATTGGTTAAAGTTCAAGCTTATTTCAGATGGATTTATATGAACTCTTAAGAAAAATTAATATGCCGAATGAAGTTGTATTAAATATCCTTTTAACTCATTTTTCCTCTTTTTGCAACATTGAATGATTTTTCCAAACTGTGGCAGTGAATTCATTAATTTAGGGACAGTACTTCGTAGTTCTCGGTTTCCATACAAATTGTAAGCTCCAGGAACTTCTGGCGTCTGTTGAGCACGTCTTCTTGCATCTAGTGTGTGACTTAAGGGATACTGAAAACGTTAATGATCCATGTGGTGTAGAAGTGTTGTCAAACGAAAGATTGGTTTGACATCTAAGACTAGAAAGTGAGAGCCCAAAGGTTTAACAGTTTAGGTTGGATATCTTATCTATGTGGGATTTCACTGCGTTTCGACTGCGACTCTGCTAACGAGTAATACACCTGCTTTACTATTTCTGTATATAACGTGTGTGTGTGTTCTTGCAAAAATACACTAAAGTGATGTGATGTCCTCATAGTACGGCAATATAGCGTTCTCATTAACAAAAAAGGTATGCGCATTTGCGGGCATACTAGACAGTCATGCCGACTCCGCTTGTGCTTTCGAGGGGTCCTGACCAAGGATGCGCCGACAATCCCAGCATGGGTTTTGGGTCCTAAGAATATCGCATCCGAACAAAATAGCAAACTATAGAGACTGAAAGAGAAGTTCCCTACGGTTCCTGAACATTGCTGCCACATCACGTATGTATGTCTGAAAATAAAGTACAGTTGGACAAGTTTATAAGATACACCGGGTAAAATATATAAAGGTCTTGTTCGTTTGCTAGTAATAGTCGATAGGAAGCATAACATACTAGCTTTATTTTCTGATATATATATTTGTTGCATTTTGTTGGAAACCCTGATGACGAACTACAATGTTCCAAGAAACGCTTTTTATTCTAGTTTAGAGCAATCTTGAAGACAATGTCATCATTTTCCTTAGCCGGTATGGAGTATTATAGAACGGGTTAAGACTCGCCTTGATTCGCCTTTATGCCGGCTTGAGAGTATGGGCCCGCGTGAGCCAATTAACGCTCACTTCGAAACGACGCATACTTAACAAAACAGTAGCATCTAAAAATAGGAAGCCGGCGGGGATCACACCTTGATTTTTTGTTTAGAACGACCGTTCCAAAGCCATATTAAATAGCATTTCTCGACTTCTGTAAAGGAACACCAAACTCCTTATTTATGATAAAGACGGCAGAACGGTTGTCGAAGCCTGAAAATTAAGGATCAGGCACGAGCATTACGCCTTTTAGGGATCAAATTCATACATAGCTTTAATTTTTTTTCTATAACAGTCGGGTGGATTTCTGTTCATAAAATGCAATAAGGCGATTGTTTTCAAGCATTAAACTTATATGAAATATATTGATTGCTAACTCCACCTGTTTACATTTCCAGCGCTTTCACCACTAACCCGAGGGCATTAGAGAAGCTGGAATGAAAACTCCATGAGTGCAGGTCAAACATGAAGCCTACACGGCAATGTTGACGGACCATCCCTTAAGCTTTTTACAATAACTGATGACGAGATGGTTGGACGAACGCTTGAAACTGTTCGCGAATAAACTAAACGTTTCTTATCAGCGGGGGCCTTGTCAATTTTTTACACTGCGAAAAATCATGAAGGAGACCATAGAAAGATCGAAACCTACTTATATGGCAGCGTGTAAAGAGACGAACTTAACGGTTTTACGTACGTCTGTTAGATTGTGTAGTATGATGATGGAAAACTCTCGCTACTCCGTTGATGTCAGTAACGAACTCACTGAGACCTTCAATGGTCTTAGACAAGGCGACGTAACGGTTCCGTTTGGAATTGTGCTGGTGAAATTGACGTGATTGGACGAACAGCAAATCGTCATTAAGGCGTTAGCTTGTTTTAATAGCGAAAATGAGTCTGAGCATAATAAAATATAGGCTGTCATCACGTCATTTCGTCACTGGGATGAAAAATCTTTAAGGACATCGTCTACCTCGTCTCCGCAGTATAGAGGCAAAATATGAACACCTAAATTACAAAAATTCTAAGTTTCCCTGTAAATATTTAGAACCCTCTCTTAAAATACCGGCTTTGTGAAATCCCTATTCTGCTTTATTTCTCATCAGTTATTAAAAGCGGATGAGAAAGCCCCTGGGATTTTTCGCAAAGCAAAGTTGTAAGAGGCTGCTATGAGAGTTGTACGTCTGTGGTTAACAGATACATCGCTTAAGATTACACAGTGCAACAGAGGATGACCTCGTGTTAAAAGGACGCAACAATTCAGGATGTGCATAGAATGGTGGTTGGGATAAAATTCAATCTTGACCTACAGCGCTATAAAAAGAATAAGTAGATTAGCCCTTTTCACTTGAGTCAAGCACAAGTCTAAGTACATAACTTAATTCATTCATCCCAGAAACAAATCTCTTCGATCACACTGTTATCAGTATCTAAAGATTTGATTTCTGTTTAAACAAAAATGGTAAAATATAATAAAAAATGAGCCTAAATAAATATGGTGCAATTCTTAGAATAAAGATTATAGAAAAAAAACATTATCTGGCCCATGGGGGGATCGAACCCACGACCTTCGCGTTATTAGCACGACGCTCTAACCAACTGAGCTAATGGGCCACGTACAATTTTGCAAACATACCCCAATTTTGTCCTCTTCTTCACTCGCAGTATCTTTAAACTAAAGCTAGATCTAAACATTTTATTAATAACTGCTTTTAACCAAGAAAAAATGAAAAATAGAAAAACGACTACATCCTTGAGGCAGAATTAAACGGTACCTTGGAGTTTTTAACACAATCAGTTTTCTAGATAATAAATTCTGCAGTTTTTACTCAGAAATTACTACCATCCCTGTACTCTCTATTCTGATTTTCAGCTGTCAATTAATTTGTTTACTTCAAATCAAAATAATCCAAAGTTTGTTTAAGTAATCCTCTTCGTGTATTTCTTCAAAAAC
Source organism: Eristalinus sepulchralis (assembly GCA_944738645.1). Classification (NCBI taxonomy): domain Eukaryota; kingdom Metazoa; phylum Arthropoda; class Insecta; order Diptera; family Syrphidae; genus Eristalinus; species Eristalinus sepulchralis. The sequence continues at coordinate 64,389,015 of OX122883.1, forward strand.
CTACAATAATGGAGAAACTTGAAGCTCTAAAAATGTCCTCAATGCGACCAAGGACAAATATTCTCGATCGTCCACTAGCCAAAGGGAAAACCGAGGTGTCGCAAAGCATTGTAGCACTTCTGTTTAGTGAAATCGTTCAATATTGCCAGAGTAGGGTATATACAGTGCCAGAACTGCAGACGAAGTAAGATTTGCCTGTGCAGACGATTTTTATAATACAACCCCAATCGTTTTAGATTGCACGAGATGGGTCAGGATGTGGGAACACGGGTGATTGATATATATTTCGTTCGAGAAAGGAGTTCCAAGCGTGAAACGAAACTTACACAAATGCTTCTCTTTGTCAAGACAACTTTGTGGAAGGTTACATAGTAGATTTGACATGTGAAATCTGTGCACTTATTATCATTTTTTAGAACCTCTTTGGTAAGGAAGCAGAAAAACTTGAGCACGCAAATGAAGACGAACGTACATACTACATAATTGAAAAGGAGCCATTGGTCAATGTGTTCATTAGCGTTCCAAAGGACAAGGGTTCTCTCAATTGTGCTTACTTTACAGCTGGTATCGTTGAAGCAGTCCTCACCCACTGTGGATTCGTAAGTTTCTGGAAATCCCAAGAAAGCTGCGACCCTGTTCTCAATTTCTCATTTTACAGCCATGTAAAGTCACCGCCCACTGGCATAAAGGTACAACATATATGGTTAAGTTTGAGGACTTTGTTATTGCAAGAGACAAACAATTGGAAGACAAGTAGATTACAATCGAAATGTAGATACAAGTTACTTTGAATTTTTTATTTTATTTGAAATAAATTCACAAACATGTTTCCCTTAAATAAACTTGAAGTTACGATCTTTGTATGCGACTTGTCCAGTGCGGTATTTTTGCTCTCTTCCATCGCGTTCATTTTTTAGGAGCAAGGCAAATCCGACTATCGGCAGAACTACTGTGTACATTCCCAACCTAAAGGCTTTACCAGTTGGCCTAAAGTGTTCATAGTAATTCACACGCATCGCTTGGAATCGTAGGAGTCCTTTATCCATCTAAAGGAGTTTTTGGAAAAAATATAATTTGTGTATGCTCGAGTCGCAATGTACGTCATGATGACATAACAGCATGAGAAATCCTACTTACAACGGTGCCACCTTCTCCCTTGGCATGTTTGTATGGGTTGGATATTTCCTTATTGAACTGTTCACGAAGTTCGATAGCTCTCTGATGCTTTCTAAGGAGGAGCTCCTTCTCGGCCGCAGATAATTCAGGCATTTTCGCGAAGCACTTTTCCTAACCGAGATTATCTGCGAATATTTTGATCTGTCTGACACATGACAGTGTCAGAAATAAACAAGGCTTTTCAACTCTGATGGTTGGCAGCCTGACAAATTGTAGTAGAATGAAATATATATTTTATTTGGCACTGTTACGAAAGCAAAATTATAAGAAAATTAAAATTGTAAACATTATCTCTCATAAAGACCTAAATTATTTGTTATATAACATTTGTTCATGTTTATTTTGCAGCGACTCCCAATAGTTTTTGCTAAATCGTTTAACATACAACTTTCTATTTGTAATATATAAGTCAATAGTAAAACATCAATATTGGCAACACCACTCATAAAAACAATTTGAAGTGACAATTCTGACAGGACCCACTCAAATAAAAGCGGAAACAAGAGTACACCGAACCCACAAGTATTTAAACTAAGTTTTCCTGTAAGAACTAATTTTATTATGAACTTCAAAGTGAGTTATACAAAAGAAAATAGAGAAATCAAAACTTACCTTATTCATAAGCAGAGAACAACAGTCGACGGACTGGCAAATGAGACATCAAAGATGCGATTGAAAATACTGCAACATGCCGCCGAAATATCGCCCTACGTAAAGGAAAGGACACTCGGACCAGACAAAGAAGACTACCAAGTCGAAGTTGAAACTCCCACGAAAAATGATACACCAACAATAGCAGTAACAGTTTTAACATCCCCTTTGAAAAGTCCAGTAGTAACAACTCCCCCAAGATCTTCAAATTTTGAGGTAAACCTTACTAAATTCGCCATCCGTTGAACGCAATTCACATTTCTTTTACAGAATATAAATTTCGAAACAATTAATGCAACAGTAATACTTCGTGAAGCTGATCGGAATCGACGGAAAACGACACGAAAGCAAATCGAAGAGATCCAGAAGCATGCTTGCGCGAGTCAGCTGCAGCTGGAGGAAATGCGGGAAAAATTGAGAGTCGAACGAGAAAAAAGACTACAGGAGCAAATAGAAATTGAAAGGAGAATAAATGAGGATGCAAGACTTCAAGCCCAACGCCAGTTGGTCGAGGAAGAACGAGAGATAGCAGCGCTTCGCCGTCAAAGTCAACAGAGCCTGCAAATGATAACAGTTCAGGCCATAGTTGAGTATCAGAAGAAATTTCGAGCGCGATATGAAAAGGTGGCAAAAGTACTCATGTCCATTGATAAACAAATTCTTAACTCAGCTGAGGCACACAACCAGAAGTTAAGGTCTTTTGTGAAGGCTTTTGATCAGCTAATAAGCAAGATTCGAAGCCAAGAGACAGGAACTGCAGAGTTAAAGATTGCGGAAAATCTGTGCTCTTCAATAGCAGAGCTGGAGGAGAGTATCATTCAGGAGGCAAAGCAGCAACAAGGACAATTGCAATTGCAACAGGAACAGGAATTGCATGAGCAGGAGAAACAGCTGGAACTTCAAAAGCAACAGCAGGCTCAAGCGCAAGCTCAGGCTCAAGCACAAGCTTTGCAACAGCTACAGCAGCAGCAGCAACAACAACAACAACAACAATCACAGCAACAACAAGTTGCGGAGCAGCGAACGCAACTGAAAGACGTCGCAGTTGATAAAACACGGCCCACCGAAGACCCAAGCGCCCTTATAGAAACATCTTCGCAATTTGTGAGCAAAGAGCGTTTAGAATTCTACACAGCAATCAATAAATTCTACTTGGAAAAGGTAGAAAAAGTGAAGCCCCTACAGAGTGACGACAATATGAAAAAATATCGATTTGCTTGCCAAAAGGCAATCAACATTCCTGTGAACGCCATCTCGGCCGTGAGTCAGCAGCATCTACAGGTGAGTGAAGCAGGACATGATCTGAGTCGAAAACTGAAATAAATCCCCTTCCGTTTGTAGGACAAATTTGAGAAGCTCTACTCGTTCATCGCGGGAAATCCCTTGAAAACGTCTGACGGACAGATAACAGTGAACGATCACCCTCTCGGACGCGACTACTGCATCCTCTTGATGGCGAAAAAGTTCGTCAGTCAGGGTGACACAGCTGTTTCCAGCAATCCTCAGGCAGCCTTTCCTGTTGCCTCAGTCATTGTTTCACTGTGGAAACTGGTTCCAGAGTTTGGGCAGCTGTTTCTCGCATACACCTTCAAGGAATCACCGTTCCTAGTGCCCTACTTCATACCCCAGAAACGGGGTCAGTCCGTAGAAGATTACTCCAAGACGCTCGGCTACCGTGTGAATGACGGCGTCATCGAGAACCAGGACATGTACCTCAAGCGGCAGTCGGGGATCGCCAGACTTTACTCGGCCGTTATGATCACCCCCGGACGAAGCTCCGACGGCCCCCAGCATCCCTATGGCATTGAAAACGGTTGGATATGGCTGACGAACTTCATTAGCCTCCATCCGCTACCAGACATCTGCGCGACCTTGATGCTCGATTTTCTACAGAACGCAGCGGCTGATATGTACGCTTACTTTGGCAAGCAGTTCCGGAAGTTGTTGCTCGTCATTCAGCAGCAGTACTTTCCCAAGCTCTCTGCGGTGGACGAAGGCGGACCAAAGGCGCGCCTGGAAATCTTGCTGGGGAAGTATATTAAAGAGGGGCAAATACCGAAGCCACAGGGCAGTTTGCCACCGAACTTCTGGTAGTTATAATGAAATATTTTGAAATAGTCTAGACAATCATGTACTGTGTTGATGAGAAGAAAAAACAAAAGATCGCGGTGTGTAATGATAATCAGAAGTGTATTTGTTTTGATACCCAGTATTTTAACTTGCTTAACAGCTGTTGGCGGCGATTTGTTTCTCGTTTCTTAGTCTTCCTCGTCTAGATCGAGGTCATTCAACTCGTCCTCTAGACCACCCAAACAGTCATCGTCCAGAAATAGATTCTCGTTGATCGGTGCCGCATCGTCGGCTGGTGAAGCGTCGGGTGTAGCTGCGGCGTCCTCAAGTTCTCTAGCGTCTTGCTGGTCTTTTAATCGAGTAGTAGATGCGACAGTTCCAGTTCCGTCCACCTAGAAGAAGGACAGAATTAAACCAAAAAAACAAATCCGCAATACTTCGAACGGATACCTCTTGAGCAGCTAGAGACAATGACGCCAAATCCAGCTCCTTATACTCGAATGCATTGTCATCCTCGTCGTCGGAACGGGTATATTTGTCGAACGCAGCATCGCCATCTTCGATTGGACCATCGTCGACCAGATCCGGGTTGAAGCTGAACATTTCCCTGCCAGATATTCCGAACTGCTTTCCTTTGCTGTAGTCGTTCTTCTTCTTCTCCTCGTCAGCGGTTCGCTTGTCCTTCTTTTCTTGGATTTTTCGTTTCTTCCACGCTAAGAAGGTTTCCAGTGTCACACGAGTCTGCAAAAAATGCACCGTTTAGTATTTGAGAGAATCCGGCGCGTGCTTATTCGCAACAAACTTGATTAGGTCCTAGGGCGGCACGCTCACGCTCAATAAGGTCAACCAACGATATTTCCGAGGGTTTCTCCTCCTTTTTCTTGTCCTTCTTGAGCACGTAGCCCTGTGGCAGAGCATGCCGGTAAATGCACTTCTCGCCATTGGGACACTCCCAGAACCAACCGTATTTTGACTTTTCCAAAGCTTCAAGGAAGAATTTGCAAATCTAAAACGAGATAAGAAACATTTGTTCACACCCCAATTGGGACAGGTATGGAATTCTTACAATATCAGTGGTTGGACGGCGTTTCTCATTTGAGTGTTTCTGATCCACAACCTCTTTCAGCTTGTCAACGTCCCAGTTTTGCATGTCATCACCCTCATTGTCACGCATATCCACATAAATCGATCGCTTTTCGGCCTGCAATTGTACACCCATTAATACGAATTCCCTGTCTCAGTTATTCTCTTCAGAACTTACCTTATTTTCCAAAGAAAGGTCATGAGAGAATTTACACTTATCGCCCTTGCCGCAGTTGCCTTGTTTGAAGAACGCACAGACCACCGACTTGGGATCGGTGCCCTTCTCAACTTTCTGTGTCTGCACGGGCTTGAATAAAGCCGCTAGCTCCTTCTGCTCCTGCAGCTTCTTCTCCTTTTCCTCCTTTTTCTTGTCGGCTTCGGTCTTCGGATGATGTCCACCAGCATGCACTTGCTTCTGAACTTGTTGAATAAACTTTTGTTGCTTGGCACCTTTTTTATTCTTCAATCCAAATGTTTTGTCCTTGTTTTTGAGGGAAGAAACTCGATTAATTCACTTTAAATACAATTGATTTTAAGGTTATGACAACAACATTTGGCCCAATCACATCACTTTAGTTGGCAACTTGCACTGATTGGAACTTACCTCGATTACTTTCTCCTTCTTCTTTTGCTCGGTCTTTTTGCTGGGCGCAGCAGAGCTCTTCTTGGGCGGCATTTTTTTGTCAGAAATTTAATGAGGAACTTTTTGGTGCGAAGAGTTTTATGTTCCTTTTGCTAAATTAATGCAATTGTTGGGATAGTCTACCAAAGTGCACAATATTCCACATCCGCACACACGATTTTCAAATGACAGTTCGGGAATGTGTCAATGCTCATTGGAATGTCTAACTGTCAGACGAATTGGAAGAGCCGGCATATATTGGAATCTATTGTGCAACGAACTGTTCGATTTAAAAATTTTGTTAATTTTACTTTCTATATAAGTATATTAAAACTCTAAGTAAATAAAATATATGTGAGTATATATACAAGAACAATAAATGAGAACTGCTTTTTTGGTATTGTACCATAGGTGTGCCTGCCTGGTAGACATGAAAATGTTCGACACAGTTTGGTAAGAATGTTTTTCCTCAAGTTGGTCAGACTAGGCATAAGTAAAACGTTGCTATGATCTATTATATCAATGATATGATTTGAAATTGAATTGAATTTGAAAAATACCAACGTAATTATGTTCTAGCAGGGAGCAGTTAGTTCGCCGATCCTATTTACTGCGATTTTATAGGCTCCGTGTCGCATGATGTCCGATGATTAGCTAGTGTACAACCCAGGTCTGAAGGTTGAACTAATGACTGACTGGCACAGTTCAGAGATTTTGGAGCTACTGGAAGCTAAAGAATAACTTCCAGAAGTGGAAAATTTGAGAGAAAGTTGACCAGGAAGGCCAGCTATTTGCTTTTAAAAATGTAGTTAGACTTCTTTGCATTTGGCTAGATCAGTATCTGTATTACGGAAAGTACCCAGCTACTATTCTAGCAAAAGCTAGGAAAGCCTTTGCTACGGCAATGATATGCAGTGGTATGCTGCATGGCTCCTATCGGTCCAATTATGGTGTACGAGTGTCCAGTGTGGTTCAACTTGGAAATGTCTAGAAGAAAAAGATGAGGGTTCTTCAAAGGAAGCGTCTACGGGCTTACCTCCGGTTGTATCGAATGCCATAATGACAGGATGCTAGTATGCGCTCCTTCATAAACATTACTTTTAACTACTTCAAACTTTAAATACTGCCAAAAGCCTCCAAAGAGTTTTAATTCAAAAGCCATTATGTCGCTAAGAAAATATGGTTTTGTGACACTCAAAAATTTCAATTATATCGTGAGGGCCTACATGGTGAAAGTGGTGATGGTCTTATGTTACGGCATTGAATGAATTTGCGTTATAACCAATTTTCTCAATTATGAAGCAGGTTCATTCGTTTAGCCGTTTCTAGTTGACAGAGCTGGCACTTGACACCTACCCGATTTTGTTGTCATATTTAAATATCACAATATTAGCTGAATGCTTGCCATTTACGAAAATGGATTGCTTAACAATCGCATGATACGTTAAAGTTATTCAAACTTTTCATGGTCATGTAAGGTACGCCGTAGGTATGCTTCCTTGTAACTGGATAAACAGACATTAAACACAAAATATTCTTTTAAAGTGGGGCACATTTCTCATTCGGGGCGTATGCAAATACACATAATTTTCATATATTGTACTCAGGGAGCTCAGAAGTGCTCGAAGAGGTACCGTTGCATTCCGACAAAGTGACTGTTTAGTGTGCCATGGTCGAAATCTGTCATAGGCTTTATTTCTTCGAAAATGCCAATGGGTTTCAACCCAGGTAACAGTCAATTTGGAGCGATATGATCGAATGATAACCGATGGCCCACAATTGAAGCTCATGACTTGATATGGTCTGAACAAGACGGCAAAACAAACCACATAACGAATTGTGGCTATATTGAGTGAAAACTCCCTGATCGCGTAATTTACGTTTTGAAAACGTCAATTGGACACCAACATAGTGTATTTTAATACCGTTACGCTATAAAACTTGTGCACGCGATTAATGCTGGAGACCGATGGCCGAGTTACTGGCCGAAACGTGCAAAACAGTGGCTAAAAATGACCTCAAAAGAAACGCATGCTGTGAATCTTCCCGAGGGTGCCATTTGTTTGATAGTGTTGTTCACAGGTAATGACAAAATGCATACTAATGCCAGACCTGTACACAACATTTTGACATATCATGAAATCGAGATCTATGTACTATGCGATGTACATTCACCTTTCATTTCAAGTTCATACAACGTCAAAGACACCCAAAGGCATAATGCCGAAAGATTTTCTATTTATGAAACCTGCACCAAGTCGGGTTCGAATTTTAGATCAATTTATATGCCCACGCCATCAGCAAACCAATCTTGTAAGGTCTAAGCGAAAACAGGAATAAGAACACCAATTCAAAACTCATATCACAAAAATTGTATATCACTGTTTAAAATATGCGAGGCAATCAAAGAAACGGCCACCAACTCGCCGCGGCTAACGCCATGTGTCGCCCTGGGCCAATCCACCTTAATCGGTCGCAACAGACGACATTTCTACGAGGACTATACACATTGCCAGCCAAAGAAGACGACGACGACGACGACGACGACAACGACGACAACGACGGTGACGACAACGACATCGACAACAGGGACGTAGACAGCAGCAGCAGAGACGAAGCTAAAGTTAACGACGACGATTGGAAATGTGATGTGTGTGATGATGCCAAAAGGTATATCAGCTGGCGGCAGCGGCTACAGCAACAGGAACAGAAACAGCAGCAACGACGCGATGCGCAGCAGTTCAGCCACATCCAAAAGCGAGAGGGAGAGAATAAATCGGGGAGTAATGTAGACAGACCACACAGAATAGAGCCCCGACCACCCAGTCACTGAGTATGAGACCACACACAGATTTTTTATTACGAACAAAAAAAAAAAACATACGACGACTGAAATATATCGCGCAGCGATACACAGGCCAACTGCGTGCGGATCTCCTTCGGATCGACGCGCGTTACTACTGCAGCGGATACAGATACTAATTTCATTCTTTTGACTTCCCCTTGCGCGATGCGCGCTGCCCGTTTAGACACAAGACGTCTGCTGGGCGCACACGTGGGCATATGCAAAAGCGACAGATTCGTTAATAACAGCCGGCGTCATCATCAGCAACAGGCATGAAGTATCAACGCACAACAACAACGCGATCGTCGTCAAGATCATCAGCGTTGTACGCGTCGCACACATTCTCTGAATAGATCAGCCCCAATCGCAGCACGCCTAGCAGGCGATGTGCACGAAAGCTTCCGCAGCTAGCTCATCTTAAAAACAAATGAAACCACAATGTGGACCATCTCGTTGCGCTCAAAGTCCGTTGACGCCCGGTGTGATGCAGAGCGGCACGGCGGCGGCGGCGCTGCACTGGGGTGGCCGCGTCACATGCCATATCTGAGTCTTCCGCAAGATAAAAACATAACTCAGTAACATGGCCGAGGAAAAAACCGATTGAAATGAGATTGCTCGTATGCCACACATGTGGTGATGCATATCCACTCGTGAACATCGCCACACTGATCCATCTAGCACGTTCCGGCTCTGCCCGAGTGCTGGATGAATGATGTATAGCCGTGATGCTTATCATAATGTTTCTTCTAGTTTAATCTCCGTCCGAGCTCAAGAGCGAACGCGAGGGCGACGTGCATCGGCGGTGTGCACACGTATAATTACATAATCTCGTTGTGGTTGCCGGTGATCCGGGGATGAGTGCTGTGCCCGGTGTACGATTGGCTGTTCATGCGGGGTTTGTCGCCCGACATTTGATTCTCGAAAATTAAATGTGGAATCGTGCGCTTTCTGTGCGGGTAGCACTCAGTGCAATGGGGAGAGGAGTCTTAATCACTCTCAACGACTCTATCCTCTTAGGAATGATCTGATACGTGTGGCGATGGGGTTGTGCGAGCATGCTAATCAATCAATCGGGTTCTTAACTCCAAACGTGGACTCTTCTCTGAATTTCGTCGGCAAGGCATTTCCGTATCTCTTGTGTGTCTACCCTAATCCCGGGCCGAGTGGGTGTTCCCCGCTGCATGTGGACTTCGTTTCCACAAGTGACACGATTTGGAGAACAATTGGAAGAAGGGTCACATCGCATCACCAGCTGTCGTCCCACAGACAAGGGATTTGATAGATCACTCGTAGCTGTTCTTGGAGAAGATGGTGATCATGGTGGTCTTGAGTATGAAGTAGATGTGGGCTGCCCACGCTAGATTCTCACCCACATTTTTTTGTCACTGTAAGGGATTTTCATTCGATAGATTCAATGGTACCCGGGCTTCGTAATGGAATTCAAAGTGTACTTTTGTGAAAATGTAAAGAAGTCCCGATTGTTAGTAAGCTTCTCTTGGATGCAGTCAATTTTGAAATTCCAACTTAGTAACATTTTCCTCTTGGCAAGACGCACGATCTTCCAGAAATCTGTTCAATTGCTGGCATACGCAGACGTCATTGACGCGATCCGCCAATTTAGCGTTTGCTCATAGTGAAGCGGAGGCGGCTAAAATTGGCTTAACGACGAACGATGGCGAAACGAAGAGCATCTACGACTCGTCTGGAACGTCATATAAGACGGCTTACACTACGAGGTAGCGAAGAACTTCGAACATGTAAACCGTACAAGTAACTTTAGTACTGAGATTAAACAATGAATAATTCTTGCCAACCACTGTTTCTTTGGGCTTGAAGAGCAATTGACTAATTTAGTAGTCAAGACCACTCTCCAAGGATTTGTTTGCGTCTTTCGTGGCTCCGTTGATGGTTTTTGGAGGAGAAGATCCAACCACGAACTGTACGGGCTATACAGCTACGTGAAACTAGCCTGGTGTCTACGGATTCAGCAACCGTTCAGACCGAAGAGTCTTCAACTCCGTGCAGTTGGGAAAACACAATAAAGGACACCCGATGGCGCACATAAGTGGAGAAGGACCTCAACCAACTCGGAGGTTGAAATTTGAGCAAGCGGTGGAAGAGGCTTGTTGGCTGAGTCCCAGGTCTACCCTGGACTTAAGTGCCAAATAGCATTTGCATTGCTTTTTGCAGAACTCGTTCATCACCGTCACAATTCTTGCCAATCGCTATCATGCTCTAAACTTGTCAACTGTAGTTTTTGTTTTGAAGTATAGTTCGAATAAGATGTCTCGGCCCCATAGTTTCGTATCATTGTTGATACCGCAATCGGAGTACATGAGTTGTAAAAGTGTGTTGACAATGAAAGCAAGCAAAAATATAAGACCGCATGTAAATATGTAGGCCGACTACACTAACCAGTTCACTTCTGGAAAGACCATCTCAAGTTAATAAATTGTAGCAGTAACATATCGAGAAGTATGTAGGTATCAGGACTCTTATAGTTAAGTATTATATTTGTAGATACAAGATATATGTACGTCCTTGGACAGGTGTATTTAAATAGCTTTTACTTTGTGGTCGAAGAATCTAGTTCCTCGTAGGCTGTCATTAAGGTCATTAAGGAGCAAATGAAACAAGCTTATGTCATTCGTTTTGGTCCCGACGTATCGACAGGGGATGCTGTCACCTTCGAAACGTCAGATAAACTTGTTTCATTTGCTCCTTAACCAAAACCAACGGACTAGGAACTAGATTCTTTAACCACGAGATATTCTAACGTGGTCAACTTTCTAACAAATATACATAAATACAGAAATTGAATCTCTGTCATAACAGGCTTACTTCGGGGCGCTGTTTAATGGAAAACCATGCAAGGAAGTGAGGCTTCGCATTCAATGAATTCTGAAGAGGTTACGAGACTGAGGAACCTTCCATTACTACCTTGGAACCTGCCCATCTTGAGCACAAGGTGATTTTTTAAGAGCTATAGGAAAGTTAAAAAAAAAAAACACATAAAATTCAGAAAAATGCATGAAATCTTTATTTGAATCGATAGTACGGTCCATATAATTTAATGTTTGAAGATTATTTCATGCAAATGTTGACTTTCACTGCGCCTCAAATGGTCCATTCGTTTAGTCCAATTTTGGCATACTCTTTCTTGACTGCGTCTCAAATGGTCCATCCGCTTAGTTCAATATTGGCATACTCTTTCCAACATTTCGGCCGGTATCTCACGAATAAATGCTTCAATGTTGTCTTCCAATGCGTCAATTGAAGCGGGGTTGTTTGTATAGACATGAGCTTCAACATAACCCCACAAAAAATAGTCTAAGGGCGTTAAATCGCACGATCTAGGCGGCCAATTGACCGGTCCCGAACGTGAAATAAAATGTTCACCGAACTCGCCTCTCAATAAGTCCATTGTTGCGCGTGCTGTATGGTATGTATGACTTCTTGTTGAAACCACAAGCCATGCAAGTCAAGTTCTTGCATTTTGGGCAAAAAAATGTTGAATATCATTTAACGATAGCGCTCACCCTTCATAGTTACGTTACGATTCGCATCATCTTTGAAGAAGTACGGTCCAATGTAAAAAAATCACCCTTCAGAAAGAATACTACTTCTACAACAGCCTAGATTAACACGCTAAGGAAACAAACAGGCTCAAAGTCATAGGTTTTTGGTCCGTAGGAGTTTGAAGGATATTTCTCTTTCAAATAGGCATCAAGCAGATCAGGAAAACTACAATCTCTTGTACAAGTACCATCACAATGATCCCATTCATGGAGTTAGTGATTTTCAGCAATCATTTTTGTGCACGTGGACTAGTCCAATGTTATGGTCATTTCCAAAATGCCTGCCCAATGCACTCTACATGTTAGTGGAGTTTAATTGAAACACGAAGAACTTCAAGTATCTCCGAATCTTTTTCATCAGTGATAGGATAGCAACACTGATATTTCTTCTATGAAAAACCAAGCTAATTTTGAAGCAGCTTTGTAGATCGGTTATAAAGAAGGCTGAGCTTGGTGTCAAAGCCAAGTTATTGTTTTTTAACAACTCTGAAATATGTTCATAATATTTGAGTAATGACCGATAAAAAAAAGATTTCTTCGTATTTTTGCTGGAGTTCCCTGCCGGGGTAAAGTGAGAAAGCTGACAGTGCGGAGGGAACTTAATGTTGAGCAGCTACTTCGTTGTTTTGGCCACGTGTTACGGATGTCCCTTTCATCACGACTTCCGAGGCGTTCCTTATATGCAATTCTTTCCGGTAGGTGATCGCTCGGCAAACCTTATGTTTGAATCAAGGCCAGTAACTCGCCTAGTTGCGTTTGGAAAAGCTCCTGATAAACTAGAGTTTATTGTGGGGGATCGAGTGGCCTTCAGGTATGGTGAGGATGATGGTGATGAGGAGCACAGTTGTTGCGCCACCTTTTACGTGTTATCATTACGGAAGTACGCACAACCAAACGCATTGAACAAAATGCCGTTCAAATGAATATATTGGTTTGACACATTTTAGCAGCCTCATCATAATCATAATTTAACATTCACATGTCTCTAATTTACTTGGCACTTAAGTCCAGTGTGGACCTGGGCCTCAGTCAGCATAACCCTTCAACCTGCACGGTCTTAATACTAAGACCGTGCAGCTTCGTACACCCACCTAATTTTAGTCTTCTTCTACCACGTCAGTGTTCATTCTCTTTACGTGACATAGCCATTTAAGTCGAAACAATCGAATTCTTGTAATTTGGACAATGTATTCGTACAGATCTTTGAATTTGTTTTTTTTTATTTTCTTCTCCAGCTTGTATTGTACTTTGCGTCACCCTCATTCATCGCAAGACCCACCTTCCTGTTTGATGTTCTAAAAAACCCCACTGATAGACCGTTAAGTTCTTCTGATGATGCCAATGTCATAGGCATGCACGATCAATTGGACAAAAGTTTAGAAGATCAGGCCTCTAGGTTGACGTCTCAGTAATGCACGATCTTCTCGAAAATTGTGTTCTTTTCACACTCTGTGAAAAGTGTGTTTATTAAATTAGATAATTAGAGATATTTGTATTTCATAAATAAAATAATTATTTAGTTTTTATAAGAAAATGGAAATCAGTATTTTTAATCAAACTAATTAATTTTTCCACCTAGATTCTCTTTTGGCTTTTGGTCCCTGTGCGAACTTATAGGGACTCTCAATCTTGAGAATAATTAGCTCTGTGAAAAAAAATGATTTTAATAAATAGTCATATAGTTGATCATATGCTCAACCTTTAAGTGAAGTTTTGAACTCTTGTACCTATCGTATTTTCATGGATCCATCTGTCTCGATGACTGCACTCATCGAATATGAAGTCTATGAACAAGAGTTTTATATTTGATAGAAACATTCATGCTAAACCTCTAATCTCTCTTGGATTGTACTTCTAATAGGCATAACAATTATGTTAGGAGCTTGACTTTTTTTTTTGGAGCAAGTGTGAATTTCTCAATGTTCTTCGGCCTCTTGAAACAGTCAAAACTACTAACTAGAATTAGAATTAAAACCATGCTCCTGAAATGAAAATATTTGTGTCAGATTTTCTTTTTCTTATTCTTCCGTACATTCTTGTGAAAAAAAAACATAGAGAAGAAGACACAAACTAAGGGCTAAGAAGAAGATCTGTGGACATCGATTCGGCTTTATAATTGGAATGTTTTAAAATGTTACAGACGACGGTCTTTTAAACTCAGCCGTCAGGTAAGAGACGGAAAGGAAGGTAGAACCTCCGCAGACTAAGGTATAGCGGATGCAAGACAACTTGCTCACATCGTTTGGACACAGCGTGTCAAGACCAATCTTACTTTGCGAGGTACTGGGATTGAGAAGCGCCTTCGATTGTCAATTTTTTTACAACTGGAGAGACTTCGATGTCTAAAATGTGTAGGTAAAAAAAATAACTTCGGGCACCGAAACTTGTTGAATATTTGTAATACTATAACAGGTTTCCTAAAGCCACGTTTTCACTGTAATCGTTCCTAACAGAAAGCATTAAACAGATCACAACTTTTATCCAAATAATTGCATAAATTTGCGCACAGATGGGTTCTAAAGAGTGCTAAACGAAGAGTTGAATGAGGGAGTCTATAACCCACTCACAACATTACACTACAATAATACATCACAGGTGCAGCATGTTTCAAGCAAAATCTTTTGCCAAATAGAGAGATATAAGAAGTTTACCTGTTGATACAAAATCTAAGCAGTCAAACTATACATACAGTTCCCAGAAAGTTCTGCCCTAATATCAAAATTTGTACTTCGCAGTAGTAATTCCAATTCCTTGCAGTAGTAATATCGTCTCTCTGTTTTGATTCCCTTACTATTATACTGCTGATAAACTAGCCAAACAACACATTTTTAAATATTTAACCCATATTTACCTAAGCTACTGACACAAATCACTAAGAAAGGGCTTATAAAGAAACAAGATTAATCATATGCTTTTAATCACAAAAGAAGTTGCAAAACTCCTTTAGCAAGAGCCTCTAACTTCTCTTAAGAGAATATCTGCATATTTTTGACCATTTGAAAACACGTCTAATCAGATACCACTAAGCCCCAAAAAATCGAATCATCTATGCGGATGGGTGCAGATAAAATGGATCAAACCCTTTTAAGAAATAATTAAACCAACTGCATTATCAGCTGTATCATTGATCATGGACGCACATACAAACCAATCCAGAAATATACAAATTCTGTAACTGGCTAGGAGCAATAATAAGCGTATCCTCTCCATTGCCTCCACACACATGCCATAAAGTCCTACTATTAGATAAGGCTTGAAGAAATATTTAACCAAAGAAATGAGACGCTATATCTTCGAGCTTACCTTAAAACCCAAACGGAACGGATTGCTAAGATCTTAGATTTTTTTCTGAAGGTTCTTAAAAATCGCCATAGCGTAGTGAGTAAGTCCTTCGACCCACAAGCGCAAGTTCGATTCCTGGACTGAACACCTCGTATTTTTTACGGCACCACCTCTGTCGAGTTGCTGTCAAAACAAAATCTCGCCGTTTTAAGTCAGCAAAAAACTGTCAGTCTCTTCTACGAGTGAGAGAGTAATAGAGCGCATAACACGAGTAGTTGATGCAGAAGCTAGGCTAGGCTTATGGACTGTAGTGCCACTCATTTACTATATTTATTACTATTCTTAAGAATTTCATGCTATGAGACTTAAAAGAAACATCATGTCTAATAAAAAGGAAAAAGAAAGATTATATTCCAGATGAAAGTTCAGATTCAAGTCTGGATAGCAGCAAACAGGCAGATGCAAAGCCCATTAGGACTGCTCTGGCAGGGATTAACAATTATTTATTTAAGTTTGGAAATTATAGAAGTCTGAAGTTGGTTGCAGTACGGGTGAGTCAAGGTCTGCATATCACCTCATGTCTAAGATGAAAGTGCAGAGAACATTGTATATAGGATTCATTACTGCAACATTGTTGCTCATGCAATGCACACAATATTTACAGGAGCTTTACAACACTCAAAGAGTATTAATTGTCTATGGAAAGCTTCTCAAATCTCGCCGTTCGGAATCGGCAAAAAACTGTAGGTCCCTTCTACTTGTGAAGAACAATAGCATGCACAACACGAGTAGTTGTTGTAGAAGCTAGGCCCTGGTCCGTTACATTACATACAGGAACAACAACATTGGGAAATAGTCAGAGATAGATTTAGATTTGGGAGTATTTTGCTTTAATCTTTTTCGGAGTAACATCCTATTCTTTACTGCTGTCACCATCAGATTGTCTATATACTTCTGTTACAAGCTTTCTTTGGCATGATACTTTTAGATCTTGTTATTTTTAGTCAAATATATTTCTTAGTGCATTTCATTGAAGACGAAAGGAATTTAAAACCTTTCCCCAAAGAACGTCTCCTTCCGGCGACGAACTCTCATTCCATCCTTCAACGGATAGAAATCAAGAGTTTGGTATCAGCATCAGACCAAATTTGTTGCTCATATTCAGCACTATAAAACATAAACAATATAATTATATAAGAACAACAATATACATACCTTGGCCAAATAGATTGATTTTGAATTTATTTCAGAGATTTGTCATTTTCTTGCAACTCTCCAACGAATCCAAAACCACTGCAAAGTTGATCGTTGTCGACTGCTCTCATGCAAATATAGCACATCACTTACTAAGTCCCAGGACTAACCAATAAAAACAAATTTTCTAGAGAAAATTCGATTTTATTCAACAACATAGTTTCCTCCAAGAGTGATATAATCAATCACCAACGCCGCTCTAACGTTTCAATACCCTTTTTATAAATTAGAACGATTTATCTTTGACCTTAAAACAGGCTTCAGTTTCGGCGGTCACCTCCTCATTTGAACCATATTGTTCTCCGGCGAGCTTCTTTTTGAGGTATGTAAAGAGGTAGAAGTCGCTGGGGGGCAGATCTGGAGAATACGGTGGGTGCGGAAGCAATTCAAAGACCAATTCGTGCAATTTAGTCACGGAAGCCAACGACTTGTGACACGGTGCATTGTCTTGATGGAAGAGAAATTTTTTCGTCTTCATATTGGACCGTTTTTGCATATTCTTCAGTCAAAGGCATCAATAATGCCGTGTAGTATTCGCTGTTTATCCCTTTGCCTTTCTCAAGAAAGTCGAGGAATGAAATTCCGTGCGCATCAAAAAAATAAGGATTTCATAACCTTGTCAGCCGACCTCTGTGCTTTTGGACGCTTTTGGCGTAGTTCAGCGGTTGCCGTCCACTCCGCTGACTGCCGATTTGAGTCTAGAGTGTAGTGGTGCATCAATTTTTTATCCATTGTGCCATACCGATACAAAAAGTCCTGTACATTCTGGCGAAACAGCTCCAAACATGTTTCACAATCATCGATACGCTCTTGTTTTTGGTTCATTGTGAGCAAACGCGGCACCCATTTCGAAAACAGCTTTTTCATGGAGAAATGTTCATGCAAAATAGTGTACACACTGCCTTCTGATATCTTGTGTGATTTTGTGTACGATTTTGAAGTTTTCACGTGTAACCACCTCAATTGGCCTTCCAGAGCGTTCAACTAACATGTAACCTAATAAACAGATTGTCATGAAAGGACAGGTATCATTTGAATGTTTGCACTTCCTTCGTTCAGCTATTGATTTTACAACGCAATTATTATTTCTGAACATGTTGGTTTCAAAGTTTACACGTCTACAAAGAAGAGATAATCAAATAAATCAAAAATTGTCATACCTATTGCTTTATTTTTAAAATTTGTTTCCTCTTTAACAGACACCCTCTTATGGTGACAGCAAACTGCAGCCTCTTGGCTGTCCGTTTTTGAGAGATTGTACTATGTATGCAAATAAGGAAGTCATCAAGTCCTTTTTGGAGCCTAAGGAGGGCTCAAATAGTGGAAAGGCACTTAAAGAAGAAAAAGGCGCACAAATGCTTTACATAAAAGCGGCATCACTTAAAATATTTGCATTTTTTTTCTGTGACACCTACGAACCGGCTTTTATAATTACCGTCTTTCCCTCGATTAGCGTAAGTGCTATTTAAAATTCAATTCACCGTATCTTTACCACCCACTTAGCCGGGCTATAAAGCTAAAGCCCCCCCAGATCGCAATAAAAAGACGCGCTGCCAAGTATTCGAACTAAATATGGGTTGTCTCGCTCATAATTTCATTCACCAATATTACTTTCATTCATGACTCACAGCCAAGTAGCCGTTTGCCGCTGCCGTTGCTGTCGTCGTCGCCTTTCATCCGCCAGCCGCCCCACTCAATCAGCACTCCAGATATCCTATCTGAATATCTATTCGCAATAATGAGCCATATAATTGCCATTGTTTTCCTGCACAGGACCAAGAAGGGCAAAAACAACGCCAAAGAAACCCACAAAAAAGAAATGAGCAACAAAACGGCCCGGCACGAATAACAAATAACCATACGTTATTAAACGGATACAAAACGACCGCCAACAGATACATTCGTAGTATTAATCGCTTAGCGTTATCTCACCGTGATGGGGGACCTGTGGCCGGGGAAGAGGGCGACAGAGAGGAAGGCGAATGAATGAGAGAGACCTTTGGGGAAAAGAGGAAAGAAAAAAGCTTCGCATTTGCATAATTGAGCCACATTACGTCGGCGCGGCGCTGTGTGTGGCCCGGCCCGCCATACAATCTCTAAAGATCCTGAGAAATGTATGCATAAACAAGTCTACATGCTGATCGCTGCTTATTGCGTTGGCTGGCATCAATCGCCGAGAGGGCAAGGTGATCGGGCCGGATAGACGGTCACAATAACTGCAACTACAACAAATAAATGGATTACATATCAAGAACATGTGTCTTCATTCAATCTTGCGGTCGAGCGCATAAGGCTGAATGAAGTGTCGGCCGTAGAAAGAGAGAGAGAGACGCAGATGCGAGATTCTCGATGGTCGACTGAAACTGAAACCCCGGTCGTGGCGGAGGGCATCGGAGCAGTAGGTAAGGTATCTTACTCGGCGGTGCCAGATACACTATGTAACACTATGTGACCAATTAGAGTTGGATAATTTGTGTGACCATCAGTGAGCGGGCTGAACACATAATTTTTAACTCCGATTATTATCGGTGAACTGGATTAACGTGTCTCAAAACTGGGGCACTTCCTAACGAACCGACGCCTGATCGCCACGCTGTGCGGTGTTGAAATCGAAATTGAAAAATGCTTTCGTTTAGTCGGTTGGTGGCACTCTGGTCATTCGGTATTGGGCGGTTAAATAAATTGCCTTGTTTTGCTGGGAAAATGCACCAGCTTGGGGGGATCACATCCATCAGTAGGGTTGGGCTGAGGTTTTAGTTGTTCGTCGGCCAAAGTTTGTTAAGTATTAAACGAAATCATATTTTACGAATTTGGTAGGAGGACGAGAATGACAAATATCAAGGAGGATTGGCAACGACATGGCACATGGTTGGATAATTTAGATTTGCGCGCTAGTCGAAAGCTAAGAGAACGTCACCGACTGAAAATGTTTTTTCCACAATAATGGAGCCCAAGTATTTTCATTTTTCCTTTGGTCTTGTTGTTAACTGTGAAATTTCATAAGACACTACCAATTTTTTTTCTGTTTATATCTAATTTCTTGACTCACTCATATCAGCTTATGAGTTGTCAGTTTTTGGTTTTGTTGCTTTGACCTTGAATAATCGAAGATATAATCGCAGGATCAAAAGGTCTCCCGACATTGTAATAGACCTACGTGTCATCAATAATCCGTAAAAAGAAAAAAAAATGTAAAGCGCTTAAGCGGCATTTCAGACATGCAAGTCGCCTTTCGTAGTGTGGTATAGTAGATAGATTTTTGGATTCAAATGCTGAAGATATCAGCTTCAATTCCAGACTGAACATCTAGAATTTTTTTTTACTTAGTCACCTCCTTCGAGTTGATGACTACTAGCAAAGAGTAATAATTCTATAGGAGAAGCGTCTCATCTCTCCGTTTCGAGTTAGCAAAAAACTGCAGATCTCCTCTAATCGTAATTAAATAGTAGCACACACAACACTAGTAGTACTCAAGAAGATAAACTGATAAACTGTAAATTTAAGATCACCTTTCAACGTCAAGCAATGTCTTTCCTATCGGATCTTATCAATTGTTTCTAATCGATGAGCGGTGGTTTGCTGAGCGGCCTATAGGTATTTGCTCGTTTTTTCTTACGTTTATGATGGATTTTCATCATGTTATGCCTTCAGCTGTCCTTCTTGAAAATTTTTTGCCTGTCTGAGACGCGTTTTGTTTTCCAAGTCAAAAGTCACTCTTTAAAATCATTCACTTAGCTAGAGCATGGTCACCACAAACTTCGGCAAATTAAAACTATAAATATTTAAATAATATAAATAAGTTAGTTTTCCAATTCTTGTTGTTACCATTTCAACTTCAGCAAATTTAGAATCATGTTTAATAATTTGTTTTGTAAAATTTGAAAGTTACTATGCGCACATCTACTCCAGACAGTATCCCCTGTACATTGTAGTTTATTCGAGCTATTCAGGATAGACTCCTACATACATACGAATGGATAAGGAATTCTGGCCGTTATGCTAAGTCTTTCGATTATTTTTTGAAGATTTAAAGCTCATTGCAAAAGCTACCAATGCATCCAAAAAAGTCACGGTTTGGTGCGGTTTATGGGCTGGTGGCATCATTGGACCGTACTTCTTCAAAGATGATGCGAATCGTAACGTAACTGAGAATGGTGAGCGCTACTGTGAGATGATATCCAACTTTTTTTGCCCAAAATGCAAGAGCTTGACTTGCATGACATGTGGTTTCAACAAGACGGTACCACATGCCGCACGCAACATTGGACTTATTGAGAGGCGAGTTCGGTAAACATTTTATTTCACGTTCGGGACCGGTCAATTGGCCGCCTAGATCGTGCGATTTAACGCATTTAGACTATTTTTTTGGGACTATGTTAAAGCTCATGTCTATACAAACAAACGCATTGGAAGACAACATTGAAGCATTTGTTCGTGAGATACCGGCCGAAATGTTGGAAAGAGTATGCCAAAATTGAACTAAGAGGATGGACCATTTGAGGCGCAGTCAAGAAAAAGTATGCCAAAATTGGACTAAACGGATGGACCATTTGAGGCGCAGTGAAGGTCAACATTTGCATGAAATAATCTTCAAACATTAAATTATATGGACCGTACTATCGATTCAAATAGAGATTTCATGTATTTTTCTGAATTTTATGTGTTTTTTTTAAACTTTCATATAGCAGTGGTCGCCGTGGCGCAGTGGTAAGAGCGTCGACAACCAAGCAGAAAGTGTAGGTTCGAATATACACGACACCGCCTCTTTCGAGTTGCTGACAACACTCAAAGAGTATCAATTGTCTATGAAAAGCTTCTCAAATCTCGCCGTTCGGAGTCGGCAAATAACTGTAGGTTCCTTCTATTAGTGAGAGAACAGTAGAACGCACAACACAAGTAGTTGATGTAGAAGCTAGGCCTTGGTCGTTTGTCGGCTGTAGTGTCACTACCTAACACTAATATTTTTTTTTTTATTTTAATTTCTTATTTTTTTTTTTATTTTTTTTTATTTGGATGTAAAAAAGCTAGCCTTTTCTAAATTAGGTAAGGTAAATTGATCGTAGCCCGAAAAGCTGACGACAACTGCGGCTTGATGGGGTTTTAGCCACCAATATAAACCTCGATCCATATCGCTTTCCGTTTTATGGCAAACAAGGATGGATGTACTGATTCGAAGATCACCCGGACGTACTGTTCTTACATAGTTTTTCCTTCTAACCACCTGATAAATAAGTGGTCATCCCTCCCCATATTGGATCAAGCCAATCCGGTCAAAATATATGAATGCTTCCGCCGAAATGACTCTTCGGCTTGCGCTCTCATGATATGCGTCGTTTGGGTAGTAATCCGAATATAAGCTCGTTTGCCGATGTAATTGTTCATGCAACATGACTTTGAAATAGTTTTATTATTTAAATTATCCACCATATTCACTTTGGCTTTGTTATACAAAACCTCATTGCGATTGAATTTCTTGTACACAGATTCGAGTCTCCTTAACATGGCATACAAGATCCTCTCTGCCGTATTGTGTGAACGCCTGAAACCGTTCGTCAACAACCTGATAGGTCTTTATCAGTGTGGTTTCAGGCCAGGGAAGTCCACTATCGACCAAATCTTCACACTACGGCAGATCCTGGAAAAGATCCAAGAAGTGCAAATCGACACTCACCACCTATTCGTCGATTTCAAGGCCGCATATGACAGTGTGCATAGAGACGAGCTATACAGTGCCATGTCTAGTTTTGGCATTCCTACCAAACTCGTCAGATTGTGTAGGATGACGATGAAGAACTCTCGCTGCTCCGTCAAGATCGGCAAACAAACTCACCGAGTCCTTCAATGTCAAAAAAGGTTTTAGACAAGGCGACGCACTGTCATGTGACTACGTTAACATCATCCTTGAGAAGATCGTGCGTAACTCACAAGTCAGCACCAGGGGCACGATCTTCCAAAAGTCAGTTCAATTGCTAGCTTACGCCGACGACATTGACGTGATTGGACGAACAAAGCGAGCCGTCAATGACGCGTTTGCTGGCATTGAAGCGGAAGCGGCTAAAATGGGTCAGGTGGTAAATGAGGGCAAAACGAAGTACATGCTGTCATCAAGGAAGGACACACAACACCGAAGTCTCGGACAGAGCGTCACACTAGGCAGCAGAGATAGTAGAGGACTTCATCTACCTCGGCTTCGCGGTAAATAGGGACAACAACACCAGTACCGAAATCAAACGCAGAATCAATCTTGCCAATCGCTGTTTCTTTGGGCAATTGAGTAATAAAGCCCTCTCTCGAAAAACTAAGCTCACTTTATATAACACCTTGATCATCCCAGTCCTACTTTATGGCGCGAAAACCTGAACACTACTAAAAGCGGATGAGGAAGCCTTTGGTCTCTTCGAGAGAAAAGTTCTGCGTGCTATTTTTGGTCCTGTTTGCGTTGATGGCAGAAGGAGAAGATTCAACCACGAACTGTATGGGCTGTACGGCGGCATGAGCCTAATCAAGCGTCTATGGATACAACGCTTAAGATGGCATGGCCATGTAAAGCGTATGGACACCACTGCTTCGGCCCGAAAAGTTTTCGAATCTGAGCCATTGGGACAACGCAACAGCGGACGGCCCAGGATAAGGTGGCGCACACAAGTGGAGAAGGACCTCAACCAACTTGGATTGCGCAACTGGCGGCAGCTGGCGAAAGACCGTGCTGGCTGGAGAGGCATGTTGGTTGAGGCCCAGGTCCACCCCGGACTGTTGTGCCACAAGAAGAAGAAGAAGAAGGAGCAGTTTTAGTGTAAAAAAGATCAAATTTGGTCTTATGTGCGACAGGTAGGTTAACCAAAGCGAAGTTATTAACACGAAAGTTATAACAATACGACGTTCTAGTTTGAATTTTGCCACTACACTTCAAAAAAATCTCTAAGAACTTTGAAAATGTAAAGGTGTCTTAAAGAAAGAATATGTCAATCTTTGAAAAGCGGCCAACAGTGAGTTCTGCGAGCTTTACCACAAATTAATCTAACTAAGCACTTTTGGGTCTTAAATAAGGGACAAAACACATTATCATATGCTCCACTCCAACTTGAAATACCGTATTGGAGTTTTGAATTTACCAATGCATTATAAAACATTTTAAGTATTTCCTTAGAACAATACGGTTTTAAGAGATATAATTTCGTGTTACGAGAATCATGTACGACTTAATAGCTTGAATTTAAGTTGGAATCTATAAGTACCCCCAGGACTTAAATTCTCTAACAGATTCGATTTTAAAACACTTATTTGAGCATGGGATCGAGTCATTAAAGTTTTTCTGACCACAGCTATGAACAGTTAAATCAAACCTCATGCAGTCATCTGTGTGAATTGCTATACAAAATCAAAGTTGTTATCGCCTAACATTTTTAGAGGCAAAATTTTAGTTTTGTTGCTTATCACAAGCTTGTGAAAGACAAACCACTGCCTAAGCATAAGAATATCTTCACTTATGCATGCAACACAAGTAAAGAAATTAACGTCATGATACGTAAAGGCTACATCATCAGTAAACGCGATTGGTTGACCTTTAAATTATTGCTGAAACACTGAATTTATATAAATTAAAAAAAAACAAGGGACCGAAGACAAAACCCTGAGGAACACCGTTTTTAATAGTTAGAGAATTGCTGACAACACCCTTAATTTTTACTCTTTGCTTCTTATCTGTGCAATAAGAATGAAACCATTAAGGAACAAATCCCCTTATACTAGAAGCGTATAATTTTTCTAAAAGCAAACTGTGATTTACTAGATCAAAGGCTTTCGTCATATCAATAAATAGCGCCATGGAAGGCTTGGAACAATTGAATCCGTCATAGAATTTTGAACACAACATTAAAATCGCATCTTCAGTAGATTTATTTGATCTATGTAAGACCAAACTGATTTTCATAGAAAAAGTTTTGGCGATCTAATAAAGAAATCATGTGTGCTTTTATAAGCTTCTCAAATATTTTAGAAATGGTTTGAAAAAGCCAAATGGAACGGTTATTATTTACATATTTTTTGTTTTCTTTTTTCAAAAGTGTTATAACTTCTGTACACTTTAAGAGTTGTGGAAAACATCCGTTATATACACTCTGATTAAAAAGATAGCAAAGAATGTCGGTTATGATAATAAAAGTACATTGGTAATACCACCACTAGTACATGAAGTTTTACTTTTAAGTGACATTATGAAAATACAAACTTCGACAGAAGTAAAAGGAATAAAGACGAAGCTATTAGCTTGAACCACATCCCGAAACCCCGAATACGGACTACAGTTGCAGGTGTTATAACATTCGGTAGAAGAAATTAAACTATTTGAGATATTAATAAAGTACTCGTTATGAATGTTAGCAATACTGCCGGAATCTTTGAAAGTCTTTCCGTTTAATTTTATATTTTAATTTCCGTTCTTTGCTTCTTTTTTTTAAAATGTTTCCGAACGATTGATTGAGACTGAGACAAACCGATCGAATCCATTTGAAGGAAAAAAGTTAGAAGAATTTTATTCCCGGCACAGGTTCGATAAAATGACAGAAGTACTGGATGAGAAAAAAACACAAATGAATCGTGGACTGCCGATTCCAACAGATCTATAATTGCTGGTAGCAAGACATTTTTTTTTTTATTAAATGTCCATCAGTGTTATGTCGGTAAGATTTACTAACAAGTGATTTTTTTTTTCATCTGTACTATAAACTGTAAGGAACTGTTTTGCTTGGTGATGTAGGAGATACCCTTGTTCAAGTATTCTGCTTACGCCAATCAGAAATCTTTGCAAACGGAAAGAAAAGAAGAAACCATAAAGAGTAAAATTGAATTGAAAATCAACATACTCGGCAAATTAAATTGTTTATGCTTTTACTAATTGACACACTAAAACTATACTAGTGTAGCTTTTCAATAAATATTCAAATAAAGATGATTTACTGAACCAGGAGCTTGTTTGGTTTTACAAAACCTTACGAATAAACGAATACTTTCTACGTTTCCCGACATTTCACATCACCCTTTTGGGTATTGCATTTCACTGGTGCCTGGAACAGAATATAACTAAAACGTGATCAACCGGCTGTAGTCCACTGAAGGTTCTACCCCCACCAACCAATTCAATTTCAAACTCGTGTCGCACTCATGGCCCACACACCTAATAAACATCGAAAATCAAAACTCAAAAACGTTCCTCCATCCATCACGTATTGCTAATCTATTCAAATTTATTTTTACCGTTCCATTTACAAAAATCAAACCTCATCGTGACGTATTATTACAACATGGGTGGCGGGCATACCACAAAAATAAAAAAATAAAAAAAAACAAAACAAAACAACGACATCAAACTCTCCAACACCGATCGACCACAGCGAATTCCTAATTGAGATCGATGTCCAACTTTGAGGTTTTTAATGGCAATCCAACGCTTTAGCAACAATCAATTGAGGAACGGGTACATGATTAGAGCGTCGTAAGCATAGATTGTCCAAAATAACGACTTCGTGTGAATTAGCATGACACATTTCGAATTGACAATGTTGTTATGCCCCCAGTCCCCATCTCAGATCTATGAAATACCGAGTCGTGATAATCGAATGATCAGGGTGTTACCAGTTAGTATGGACGGCATTAAGTAGCAAGGCGTTAAGGTGAGACTATACACATGTAGGAGATTGCAAAAAGAAAAAGGGGAAAACAAACGTGATGTGTTTTAAGACGGTCGGGGTGGTGAAAAGAAAGAAAAACGACTCTGACATAATCCGTGGCGCGCAAAATGCTCTCGAAGCCTCACCACAATGACCGCCCGGCAGTGCGGCGGCCGGCGGCGCAGCGCCGACATTTTTGTTCGTTTATTCTGCGAGTGTTAATTATTTTTTAATACATTTTCAACCACTGAACCGAAATTAAAGGAAAGGAAAAGCAAAAGGAACGCAGAAGCACCGCCGCGCCACCGTTGTTGTTGGCGGTGGTTGGTAGGCTAACCCAAAGCGTAGCGCAGTGGCAGCCTTTGGCAATCAGTCCGGCACACACCGTTCGCATATAAAATGCAGAATTCATTATCATCATCCAAATGGCCCACCGCAGCTCTGGTACGGTAGTTGTGCTACCACAAAGGTGCATGAGGAGAGCAAGAGACGGGAGGGGTGGATGGGCAGAAAGTGCGCGTTTGCGCACAGGGAGCCACATGCGCCAAGCAGCCGAGTGTATTGGTGGCATTGCTACCGCTCGTACGCTTAAATCGCGATCCCCAACGACTACCCGCGTTGATGATGATGATGACGATGTGAATGGCAGTGGCGAAGTCGGTGTCAGCAATACTGGCGGTGTTGGCGGTCCCAAGACGTCGGTCGCGGTGGCGCGTCTCTGCACAAAAATTCACTCAGCGGCGGCAAATGATCAAAGCCTTCGGCAAAATTATTACAAAGTGATGTAGCATGACTAAGTACAATTATTACTCTCGCCGGCTGATGGCCAAAAACAAGAAACTCACAAAAAGAGCGAAGCACCAGCACCCATCAAACGGCGACTGCGCGCAGCGCAGAGACAACAAAAACAATAATCATAATGATACTAATTATTGCTTTTATTACAATGCTCCTTCTTTCCGCTGGCCCGCTTTCATGTTCGCTCTGCTCTCGGGAGATAAAAACGAGGAGATATTCACTTTGGGCTATGCTCCCATTCAGGCAGCATGGGAATGGGAGTGGCGAGCTCAGGGCCTGTGCACATGACATCTTACTCTATGAAAACCATTAAACTACCATGACATATCTATTCTCAATATCTGGCTTTCTCTGTGTGTGCCATTCGGTTCGCTCCGTGATAGGGGCGACCTACCGCAGTCAGAGACTCTGAAATAATCCAATCTCCTCGCTGACAGTTACCACTCGGTTGTATTCTCTTCTCCTCCTCAGGTAACAGCCTGTGTTGGCTGCCTGATGGTGACCACTGATCGGTTGATCTGACGGAAGACACGGCACAGAGTGATGAGAGAGGAGGAAGGAGGGAGAGGGGACCTTCTTTTGATCGATTTTCCGATTTTCAATTATGCATCCGCCCTGGATTTGTGAGATTAGGTGTGATTGCGTTTGAATTAGTGACAGCGCGCGGTGGCGAAGGAGAAGAGTTGAGCGTTTGCCTAATCCCCAGTCCCGGTCGGTTTCATTTCTCGCACCTTCTCTTCTCCTCTTTTTCTAGTTCACGACGCGTCTCAGAGATCCAATGAGGCATGAGTTCTTTTCTTTCAACTCTTCACCTCGTCTTCAGTCAGGCGCATCTGTATACACATCTATTGGCCATCCTCGTGATCATCGATCGTGTTCTCGAGACTGATTCCGCTTAAATCTCAAACAAAAGAACAGATTGGCTTCGAGAATGCATTGAGTTGTGAACGCACAGTGACACCTTAATTGGTCCCTTCGCTGGAATTGCGTGTGCAGTCGTCTTGTTTTTTTTTCGCCAAACGAAGATAGATGGCAGCGTAATAGTTCTCTTTTTATTTTCTTTTTGTTTGTTTGACAAACACATAGAAAGTCATGTTAGGAATGATAAATGACTTAGGATGATCATGTGTCCTTCCTTCTCCCTTTTCACCACTAATCCTATTGATCCTTTGTCCGTTTCACTTCAAAAGCCCTTGGCTTGTCCCTGTGTTCAACTGCGTGAGAATGTGTCTGATTGCGAAACACATTCACTGCATTTTGTTGCTATTTCTGATGCAATAGGCACTGGGACACACGGAAGGTGAGGCGAACGATCGTATCTTTGATCTTGAACTGATCTCTATGCCAGGACTAATGAGTATTTTCGACCTTAGAGTCGGTAAATTTGAAAGGATGTGCAGAGATCAGTTTGTGTATTCATGGAAGAGGGGCTTGCCGCGGCTTTGTTCCGTGTAATAAGTAGTTATTACACAACAATAAATCAATACTTGGGACATTGATGTTTTAATTCCTCGGGTGATGTTCGTCGATATGGGGATTCTGTCGGAAGTCTTGGAAAACGATCAACAAAAGGACGAACAAGGTGTTAGGACGGTGGAAGCGGCAACCATGTGAGAATTGCTTGGTTTTTGTTTTATTATTTTCTTTAACCCGATAGACTCCGAAACCAACATTTCAACGCTATTGCCTTAGAGTTTTAGTTGAATCTGAGCATATGGGACAACGTAGACGCCTGAGGCCTGAAACTGAAGACAGGTGAGCAGTTCATACAAAAAGGAAAAATAAGACAATAAGTGTTAAATATGTGGTTACGAAGAGGAAACATGGGGTATAATCAGTGATCGTTTTAGCCGTGGCGAGTGTTTCTGAATGCCTGAGTCCGGTCTTTTAGAGTCTCAAATTCAGTTTTAATTTATAATCCAAAGTAAAGAAGTTCCCTTAGTGATGGACGAGAGGTTAGAAACAGTTTTTTTTCGTTTTCTTTACATGACCCTACAATCCGGAATGGACTTACGAACAATTTAAGATCAAAGGTCTGTTTTGTAGGGTTGACTACAAATGGTGGGGCCAATATAACGTCAAGCAAATAATTCAAAATTCAGTTTCGAGCAACAAAATCCATCACAATAAATATAAAATAAAATGAAAATAAATTAAGCGGAGTTATAGTCAGCAGGGTGGGCCAAATATAATCTTTGTTTCCTTTTAAACTATTTCTAAAAGGAAATGCTTATTTTCATTGTACGAAATTTTTCCGAACGAGCAATAATACCACACATTCTTCCGCCATCTCTGTTTTTATTTTTCTTCATTGTTTTCTTGGACTCTACACCCTTCTCCCAGCGATGTTTCCTTCTCTCTTACCAGCCCAATAGTACTTACGATCAATCTCTGCAAAATGATTGTTCACAACTCCTTGCTTAATTAAAATCTCTGTCCTTCGAGGTCAGTTTTTAGATGGGGAAACCAAATAAGTCGCTAGGAGCTAGATTCGGTGAGTAAGGCGGATGATCAAACAGTTTGCATTGGCAACCGCTGAGGTGTGCTGTATTTGTGTTTCGGACGTATAAAGATGTAATAAAGTTTCATCTACAGATATAAAACGTTGTCAAATACAGATGTTGAAGGAAGCTGACTGTTGAACTGTGAAAATTTGATCAGAGGCTATGTTCTGATGTCACAGGAAGTCAGAGGTCCCTGGAATTTGCTCTAGCCTGGGTGAAAGTTTCGTAGTGATCGTAGTTTAAAACCGAATATACCGTTCAGAGCCTAGGTTAGTATACTGTACCGACCGACCTGATTGAGGTTGTTCACCTTACTGACTCAGGTCAAGCAGTTTGGAGACTTTCCGGCTCAGTGTTGAGTTGCATTTGTAACTCCGCCCAGATAGCGGCAGAGGTTTTAGAAATACCTCACTCCCTACCAATTTGGAGTGATTATTCCTTAGGTATGAACTCAGTTTGGTACTTGGGGAACTAAGGTGTCTATTCTTGCGCTATCTATTATTATCCCTTAATAATAGTAATTGAGTGGCACTACAGCCCACAAGGGACCAGGGCCTAGCTTCTACAACAACTACTCGTGTTGTGTGTGCTACGAGTAGAAGACGGCGAGATTTGAGAAGTTTTTCATAGACAATTGATACCCTTTGAGTGTTGTCAGCAACTCGAAAGAGGTGGTGCCGTGAAAAAAAATGCGACATGTCCCGTCCGGGAATCGAACCTAGACCTGTGTGTAGGTAGACGCACTTACCCACTACGCCACGGCGACTACCCAAAACCAAATCTCTTAGCTGCCCAAAATTTCACTATGGTATATGGTGGAATAGAGTCTAACTCAACTTTGGTTTACGTAAGCGTGAAAACTTCGGATTCGAAATGACAGAAACTTTGGTGAGTAACTGACAAAAGATGCACAGCTAGCAATATTTGTTACTGACGAATGCCGTTATCTTTAGGTAGTGAAAACCCTCGTATTATGATTATTTATAAGAAAGAACAAACATGTTCAACGCTTCGTGTTGCTACATCGACTGTCTTTATAATAGCGCATTCTGTCACCCCTAAATCCCAACAAACTTATTGATGGCTTCGGGCTACAGCTTACGGATTCGACGTGTTCAGTCAGGGAATCGAACTTGAGACCTTCGGCATGTGAGTCGACGAACTTACCCACTATGCCACAGCTACCACGACCATAAAGATACAGACTGTTAAATGACGATGGGGCACGAATTTCTTTGTCAGTAAGTACATTCCTATCAATATAACAAGAATTTTGTCCCCGCAACCTAGACATCAAGACAGTTATAACAAAACTGGATTCCAGCAAAGCTGACGAAGCGGTAAATCTGCTTTCCTTCAAAAGGAAGCTTGCTTGGAAAACACACAAAAACTGAAAAGTTCGTCGATTTATGTAAGATTTCAGGATTCATCTTCATCAAGTTCGGGGGCGAACTTGCCGAGATCTTCAATATTAAAAGGATTTAAAACAAGGCGACGCACAGTCATGTGATTTTTTAAAACCATTCTGGAGAAACTCGTGCAATACACAGAGTTCAGTACTCGTACTACATGTACAATCTTCTAAAGTCTTTTCGGCATGATTGATGTCTTGCCTGCGTTGATGGCATCTGGTGTAGAAGATTCGAGGACGAACTCTAGAATCTTTATGGCGGTGTATGCCTTATCAAGCCTAAGCAGATGTAGACCTAAAGACGAGATAAGTCCGTCAACACTGACCTATTGGCACAACACAATAGAGAACGTCAAAGATTGAGATGACGTTCGAAAGTGTAGGGAGATCTAAATAAACTCGTATGCGCCACTTGACACAGCTAGATGAAGGGCGTACCCTTAAAATGTTTCTTGATTAAGGGCTTATGTCCACACAGGACTGTTGCGCCAATCAAACAAGAAGAAGGTGGATGCGGGCTCAACTAAATTGGTGCAGAAGAGCTTAAAACATGGGTGTAGCATATAAAATGAAACTTTTCGGGTGGTACAAGCAAATAAAAAGACCATTTTGTGACAAAATTCTGTACCATCGAAATGTTAAATATATGTCCGGAATTTACGATCTGAATTCTTAGAAATACGATAACCCACAACGCACATAGCTGTCTATATTTCAATAATACACAACTTCAACTTCGACTTCAAAGACGAATGATCTGATAAGCTTAAGTCAAATTGAATCATAACTATTCCTTAAACTGTCTATACGACTATTAAAGACTAATTCAACAACATCATCAGTGTTTTTCGTTCCCGAGATGATGGACGATAGATTAGTCGTAACTCTAGAGAGGTCATAAAACATAAAACACCAAAAAAACAGAAAATCTATCGTTCTCGTAAATCAATGTACAGAGTTACCGACGTCAAGATACACACACTCCAAAGATCTGTTGAATCACAAAAAGGGCCCCGGTAAAGCAATAAAAAAACCGAAAGAAAAGCAACATCCCAATGCACTGGGATATCATTCGATTTATATAGCTTGATATAATCTGTTACACTTGTCTGGCATGTTTCTTTTAAATCTTTTTACACAGGGCTGATGATTTACACCTTAAGATATGATCCACAGTTTAGAGCTTCTCTTTGACGTGTGTGGGCTGTGGTTCTTCATCAATTTAAAGCTGATTCATAATCATGTGTGGTCGGTTTCTCCTTGGAAACAGAGTGTTTTAAGCTTAGACTTTGGTGCAAAAAGCGCCGAAGAAGAGATGAAGGAATGAAAGGCACATTATTCTCTGAACAGTTATGACTCAAATCCTTTGTGCGATTAAAGCATTAACAAAATCTTTGGGTTTAGATTTTGACCAACTCTGGTCGAAAATGCATACAATTGTATTTTTAAGGATGCTATTAGGAATGTTGAAATAAAGTGGACGCTTTACAAGAAATTCTGTTTCAACACGATCTTGTAAACGTGACTAGGTATGATTCTATGACCTCAGAAAACGATATGACATTTGAAGCCTACCATCACAACGATCCATGTCATGAAAACGCACGCCGAAGCGTTCTTATTGCTTATTGCTTGGCTTGACGCAGGACGCAGGATGAAGGGGTGTGGTGTACAAACGACTGATTCATGAGATTGATGTCGAACAAACTAAACCGGGTGATCTCCGGCTTTCCTCTCTTTGCGACAGAATGGAAAGTTACAGGGAACGAGGTTTTCATTGTTGGCTACAGACACATCAAATGTCGCATTTGACGTAGCTTGAAGCTTAATAAGGTAATTGGGGCGCCTACGGTCAGCTAATACTTAGAATAAGTATTCTACTTAGTCTTTTAGAAAAAAATTTAAAACTAAGCATATATTTGAAAATCGGAACAAACAAAAATGATTAAAAGTATTAAATATAATAACGGTGCTCGCCGTGGCTAGTGGGTAAGTGCGTCGATGGAAACGCAAAAGTTCTAAGTTGAATTGTCAATTTCAAATTTTCCCAATCCCTTTTGCTGAGAGAGACCAATAGCAGGAGTAATAAGCTCGATCCTGTTCCCTGTAGTCCCACCAAATTTATTTATTGCTTAAACAACATTTTTATAAACTAATATTATATGATTGCTAAGTTTTTATCGTGGTGTGGTCGCTGTGGCGAAGTGGTAAGTGTGTCGACCGCCACGCAGAAAGTCTAGGTTCGATTCCCGGACGGGACACCTCACAATATTTTCACGGCATCATCTTTTTCGAGTTGCTGAAAGAACTCGAAGAGTATCAATATGAAAAGCTTCTCAAATCTCGCCGTTCGAAGTCGGCAAAAAACGGTAGGTCCCTTCTACTCCGTGAGAGAACAGTAACAGGGACAACACGAGTAGTGCCAGGCCCTGGTCCCTTGTGGGCTGTAGTGCCACTCAATTATTATTAAGTTTTTAACGAATTTGGTAGTATATACATATATCCGTTTTTGATTCGTCACCGACCTTTTGGTCACTCTTGAATTTCAATGAAACAAGTTTATTCCACTGTTTTTATCCCAACGATTGGACAGGATTTGTTGCCTTTATGAGAGTATATTTTATTGAAAAAATAGAAGAATCACATAAATACATGGCGAACAAATTGCAATAAAAAGTTCTGTTATTTTATTGAAAAATAAATATTTATCGCCTAACCTGCATATGAGTTATTTTTTTTAATTATTATTTTAAAACAGAGAAGTCAAAGTGATTTATTGCACTAATAAGCACTCCTTTATGAGTAGATCAATTTGAAAATAATGTTTACATGCTCTAAGCAAAAATCATTGTCCAAGTTTTATTTATAAATGATATAAAGCTAAAAATGGCTGAAAATAAACATAAATTCAAAAATAATGCGTGCTACACTTATTTATCCTCACAGGAAATAGTCCTAAAATTGCTATAATCAACTCCACAAACTTATTAAAAAAACAGTATTATTAACTTATTATAAACAGTCTAAATCGCCTGTCTATATTAAAAATATTTGAAAAATGAAACAAATTGCAATTGAATGGAACAATTACCCACACCTACATAAATGTTCACCACAGCTTCGGTGGCCTACCTCTATCCGATGGTCCATATTTTTAATAACTCTGAGACATAATTCAAAATCAATGCCGTAAATGTGACGAATCATCTCATCTTTCTTCTTCTTCTTCAGATGGCGCTACAGTCCGGGGTGGACCTGGACCTCAACCAGCATGCCTCTCCAGCTAGCACGATCTTTTGCCAGCTGCTTCCAATTGCGCACTCCAAGGTGGTTGAGGTCCTTTTCCACTTGTGTGCGCCATCTCAGTCTGGGACGTCCTCTGTTGCGTTGTCCCTGTGGTTCGGATTCGAAGACTCTTCGGGCCGGAGCAGTGCTGTCCATCCGCTCTACATGGCCTAGCCACCTTAAGCGTTGTATCCGTAGACGCTTGACTAGGTTCATGCCGCCGTACAGCCCATACAGTTCGTGGTTGAATCTTCTCCTCCAGATGCCATCAACGCAAACAGGACCAAAAATCGCACGCAGAACTTTTCTCTCGAACAGACTTCCTCATCCGCTTTTAGTAACGTCCAGGTTTCTGCGTCGTTAAGCAGGACAGGGATAATCAAGGTATTGTACAAAGTTACTTTGGTCGTTCGGGAGAAGGCTTTATTACTCAATTGCCTCTTAAGCCCAAAGAAACAGCGATTGGCAAGAGTGATTCTGCGCTTGATTTCGGTACTGATGTTATTGTCCCTATTCACCGCGGAGCCGAGATAGACGAAGTCCTTAACTACCTCGAAATGTCTGCTGCCCATAGTGACGCTCTGTCCGAGACGTCGATGTTCTGCGTCCTTCTTCGATGACAGCATATACTTTGTTTTGCCCTCGTTTACCACCAGTCCCACTTTAGCCGCTTCCGCTTCGATGCTAGCAAACGCCTCATTGACGGCTCGCTGAGTTCGGCCGATCACGTCAATGTCATCCGCATAAGCTAGCAGTTGAACGGACTTGCTGAAGATCATGCCTCTGGTGTTGACGTGTGAGTTACGCACGATCTTCTTAAGGATGATTTTAAAAAAGTCACATGACAGTGCGTCGCCTTGTCTAAAACCTTTTTTGACATTGAAGGTCTCGGTGAGTTCGCTACCGACCTTGACGGAGCAGCGAGAGTTCTCCATCGTCGTCCTACACAATCTGACGAGTTTGGTAGGAATGCCCAAACTAGACATGGCACTGTATAGCTCGTCTCTATGCACGCTGTCATACGCGGCCTTGAAATCGACAAATAGATGGTGGGTGTCGATTTGTACTTCTTGGATCTTTTCCAGGATCTGCCGCAGTGTGAAGATCTGGTCGATTGTGGACTTCCCTGGCCTGAAACCACACTGATAAGGACCTATCAGGTTGTTGACGAACGGTATCAGGCGCTCACACAATACGGCAGAGAGAATCTTATATGCGATATTAAGGAGACTGATCCCTCGATAGTTGGCGCAGTCGAAGGGGTCTCCTTTCTTGTGGACCGGACATACATACAATGCTGAGATTCCACTCGTCGGGCATGCTTTCCTCCGACCATATCTCACAGATGAGCTGGTGCATGCACCCAACCAACTCATCCCCATCTCATCTTTAAGCTCTTGAATTATGCTTAACTTATTAATGTACACTTTTACTTTTAAATATCCTCAAAAAAAAGGCTCAACGGTATCAAATCACATGATCGTAGCGGCAAATTAATATCGGCTTAACCAAAACAGCCAGTGTTTCGTGGGCTGTATGGGTTACCTTATCCTGTTATAAGCAAATATCGTCCAGGTTAATATCCTCAATTTCTGGTCACAAGAAGTCCACTATCATTTCGCGATAGCACTATCTGCTTGACTAACCTCACTTTCGAAGAAGTACGTTCGGATAATGCAGCCATCCCATAATCCGCAAAAAACAGACACTCTATGTAAAAGAATGGCCCTTTTATAAAATCACTCGTGGTTTTCCAAATCCCCCCAATGCGGCAATTTTGTCCATAAGCGAATCCACAGAGAAGAAAGGATGCTGACCGAAAAATTTGCAAAGCGCACGAAATACAATTTGATTTAATCGATCATTTTAATAAAATACTTCAACAATTATACTTCTCTACCGTAAATATTGTCAATTGTGGCTTCAGCAAATATCATTATCAAACTCTTCTTGTAAAAAACATATGTCTACTTGCAGGTCTCGGTGCTTTACCACGATTGCTATATCATCCGCATAGGCATACGTCATTCCTTTTTTTAAGTATCCTCAGTAGTTCATTTGTGAAAAAAAAGAATAAAGTGGGTCCCAGTTTCGAGCCTTGTGGTACTCCATACTTGATTCTTTTTTGCAGCGCTTGCTATGTCCGATACTTTAACTTTAATTGTTCTGTCTTTTAAATAACTTTTTAACTAATTTTTCGTTAGTCCTCTAAGAGCATATTTGTACAGACTATCTATCAATTTATTAGGCTCCAAAGTGTCAAAAGCCTTACTAAAATCGATGATGAGTACAAGTACATCGTGGTTTTTGTTCAATCCAGCCTTAGTGGTGTTCGTAAATTCTCCTAGAAACGATTGCGTACTCTTAAATTTCTGAAACCCACCTTGATTGTTGTAGAGTACTTTATGTTTGTTTATAGAGTTATGAATGCGACTCGCGATTATATTTTCCATGTACTTCTGAACGGCTGATAAAATATATAATGGAAGGAATATAAAAAAGAAACTATTTATAAGAAAAGTCAAAAGCCAAAAACGACGTCACTTCGCAAAAGAAAGGTGTTGGTATGTGGACAGCATCCGATGTTGGTTATTTGGTTTTTATTTATTTTAAGATAAACCGGATTGATAATCTAAACATATTAAAAATATTTTATATGAAAGTGCCAAAAGTTAGGCTTGGAGAGATCATTTGACTTTCAACAAGATAATGACCCCAAGCACCCTTCACTTATAGTCAATGAATGGCTATTGCCACCACAATCACCGGACCTTAACGTTAGAGAACACTTTTAGGAACATCTAGAGCGCCAAATAAGAAAAAGGGACGTTAAAACTGAAGACTGTCTTAAAACTGTTCTTCAAGAAGAATGGCAAAAAATCGATACAATCATTGCATAAAATTAAGTAAATTCAATGTCATCAAGAAGAAAAAATTCAATGACAATAGAAGAAAAATGGAAACGTTGTCAAGAAACCATCAAAGAAGCTGCCACTGATGTGCTGGGTTTCACGCCACCACCCAGAAGGAACCCATGGTTAGAGACGAGCTTAAGCAGGCACATGCAGCTAAACAGGAGGCCTACAAGCCAACGCTGCATCGAACAACGAGAGCTGTTCGTGAGGTCTATGAAGAGAGAGGGGAAGGGAAGAGAACCGGCTTCTCAGAAGGAAAAAGAGAGAGCATGAGAAGCGCGGAGGAGATGGAGAGGTGTTATGGCAGGAATAGAGTTCGAAAGTTTTACCGAAAAGTGAAACAGATATCTGGTGGATATAGGGTTCGGACCGAAGCCTGTCGGGACCAAATTAGAAACTTAGTAGTAGAGTCACAACCGATGCTGAGAATCTGGAAAGATAATTTCTAGAGAATTTTGAAGGAAGATGACGGCCCAAATCCCGCTGTTAAGCAGAATTCTCCAATTTGGACGATGATAGGCAAAAATTCCGTCCCGCCGACGTAGATAGACGAGATCAAGATAGCAATATCGAGAATGAAGTCTCGAGGAGGAATCTCAGCGTCATCTTTCCGGTCCACAAGAAAGGAAACCCCTTCGACTGCGCCAACTATCGAGGGATTAGCCTCCTAGTCGTGTACCGTATTATGTGAACGCCTGAAACCGTTCGCCAACAACCTGATAGGTCCTTATCAGTGTGGTTTCAGGCCAGGGAAGTCCACCATCGACCAAATCTTCACACTACGGCAGATCCTGGAAAAGACCCAAGAAGTGCAAATCGACACTCACCACCTATTCGTCGAAGCGGTTAAAATGGGTCTGGTGGTTAATGAGGGCAAAACGAAGTACATGCTGTCTTCAAAGAAGAACGCACAACATCGACGTCCCGGACAGAGCGTCACACTAGGCAGCAGAAACTTCGAGGTAGACAAGGACTTCGTCTACCTCGGCTCCGCGGTAAATAGGGACAACAACACCACTACCGAAATCAAAAGCAGAATCACTTGAGTAATAAAGCCCTCTCTCGAAGGACTAAGCTTGCTTTATATACCAGCTTGATCATCCCAGTCCTACTCGATGGCGCGGAAACCTGGACACTACTAAAAGCGGTTGAGGAAGCCCTTAGTCTTTTCGAGAGAAAAGTTTTGCGTGCGATTTTTGGTCCTGTTTGCGTTGATGGCATCTGGAGGAAAAGATTCAACCACGAACTGTATGGGCTGTACGGCGGCATGAGCCTTGTGAAGCGTCTACGGATACAACGCTTAAGATGGCTAGGCCATGTAGAGCGTGTGGACACCACTGCTCCGACCCGAAAAGTCTTTGAATCAGAGCCATTGGGACAACGCAACAGAGGGCGGCCCAGGATAAGGTGTCGCACACAAGTGGAGAAGGACCTCAACCAACTTGGAGTGAGCAACTGGCGGCAGCTAGCGAAAGACCGTGCTGGCTGGAGAGGCATGTTGGTTGAAGCCCAGGTGCACCCCCGACTGTAGCGCCACAAGAATAAGAAGAAGTTTAAAAATTAAGAAAATGTTACTTGTGTTTAGTAAATTTTATTAAGCTTGGAGACAAATGATTTAATGTGTATGGTGTACACTTGTTTTTGGGACTTACTGTTTAATTTTACCTGATTTTTGTCTGTAACCGGGTTTCAATTTAATATGTATTTTAATATGTATGTACATACACATGTATATCCAAAGTTACTCCAGAGAATCAGATTCAATTTTTTTTTTGTAGACCGAACATTATGTTTTTGTGTGTACCTTAAGGTACAAGAAGGATCACATAAAAAATTAAATATTATCCATTTAGTTCAACGATACCCACTTGCTTGGCCTGCTATTCTTGCTCCAGTATCTGAAATTTGAGACTTCACAGCTTCTCCTAAGTTTCCCAACTATGTATGTTATACATGCATACATCAGACGTCACTTGAAGTCCATCATCCGTGTTAAATTGTGTAAACAACTCTAAACCGTGAAATTCATCCAAGTATTGGTCGTTTGCTCCTGTAAACAATATCGCACAAGTTCCCCTCCCAGCAGACACAATAAGCAATCCATCCGTTTCAGACCAAACACAGATCTCCAATCGAACGAAATTAAAACAACAAATGACAACCAACAAACATCAAGAAAACAAAGTCAGTCAACAGGGATAACATCAAACAAAGCAACAACAACAACAAAAACAGAAAATGCAAAGAATCAGAGCAAACACTGACAACTAACGTCGCTCTCTCGCAAATCCATCTGATAACGTGCGACGACGCGACGCAGTGTGTAGCGGTGTGGCGGCCAACGAAGGAAATAAACACAATAACAACGAGAAAAATAACACAAAAACCGTTGAACACACAACACCGTTTACTGCAAGAAAACAGAGAAGTGAAAATGCTGCTACACATCGCATCTCAAAGTCAAAAGACAAACCGGGGGCTGAAGGAAATGAAGCCGAAGAAAAACAAAAAACCAACGTAAGCAACAACAACAGCTCTGTGAGCACAACAAAAGAAAAACAACATAAAAAGAAGTAGACAGCGTATATCAAAGTCTTCTTTGGTGGTCCCTCGGCCCGTGGCCATGCGGTTTCGTGTGGTAGGTAAAGTGAACTACTCGCTGTCCCCCCAATTACCACCGATCTTTGTTCCCTCTCTCTGCCGCTCTCTGCCTCCTGTTTTCTATCAAAAAGAAAAAAATAAAACACACACACACACACATACATATATACACCATAAGGCCTTACTTAAATCAAAGGCATCAGGAGGTCATCTGAGACGGTGTGGAGGCAAAAAAGGGAACCAACAAACCAAAACAACAGAGGAAAAAAATTAATATCAAATTGCAGGTTAGGACAATCTGCTGCTGCTGCACTCTTTCGTCTCCTTCTCCTCCTCCTCCTCCTCCCGGAGAATGCATTTAAGGCTCACCAGCAGAAGACGCAAATAAATTGAGACATTAAGGCTCTGT
The DNA here is from genome assembly GCA_944738645.1 of Eristalinus sepulchralis. Taxonomy (NCBI): domain Eukaryota; kingdom Metazoa; phylum Arthropoda; class Insecta; order Diptera; family Syrphidae; genus Eristalinus; species Eristalinus sepulchralis. The sequence goes on from OX122883.1 coordinate 64,429,164, forward strand.
CACCATCGTAGATTGACTGGTTACTGCTTCCTTCTTCAGCTACCACACCCACACATACACACACACACAAGGACACTCTCACGCCCAGGCGGCGGTGACGGCGGCAGCGGTCACATCACCAGCCAGCAGCCCACACATCGGATGCAATTTTCAATTCTGAAAAACTCTTAGCGCGGTAATAAACATTCCGACCCTCGGCCCCAAAAACTCAAAGTGAATGTGATTAAAAATTCACTCCATACACACTGGGAGCGATCTCTCGGTGCCCCAGAGGAGGGCATGGCAAGATACTAAAGCGGGGACAACAGAGCTCCTTAGTGTGCCAGAGTGCCGCCACCGCCGCCGTCGTCGTAGCTGCTGCTGATGCCGCTCCCGCCGCCAACAACAACAACTACGCACAGAAAATGACGATGACGAAGGTGATGGCGATGACTCCCCCGGTGCAGGAGGGGGGCCCACAGTATCAGCTCCTTTGGTGTTGAGGGATTTTATTGCAGCAAATAAATGTGTGTATACGATCAATTGCTACATTAACCATTTTACGGGCGGTTGCAGTTTGAGCAGGAGCTCGCCGCCGTCCCTGACGCCGACGACATCGCTGTGTGGCTTCAATCTCGTCCCGGCATCGTTTACATTCCGCGGCGCTGTCAGCGTTGAGTATGATTTCTGGTTCAGGCGGCGGGGGATGCATTTACTTTATGGATGCCACCATGACAGGCCTGCGTCCTCGGCAGCATCATCGTCACCGCCATCATCAACATCATCATGATCGTCGTCATCATCGGCAGCAAAATGATTCTCGCCGCATGGACCCCCAAATGATAAACAATGTTGTGAAGCATAGCGGAAACCACGTGTGTGGTCCTTCGCTCTGTGTGTGCGGCGCGCTGTATTTTCAAACTCCATTCCATTCAATTCTACACACGATTGATCGTCAGCTCGCTGCGCTGCCGTGCCCTGATCGCATGAGCGTCTGTATGAGTTCGGTTGCGGGTGTGTGGGAATTGTATTGTTTGGGGTACGTGTAGCTGTGTGTGACAGAACGCTGTTCTCTCTCCGGGGTACGCTCTCTCGCTCTCGGGAAACTAGAAAATTGTGTTTACTTGCGAGAGCCGGACACCGAGTCGACAATCCCCGATCACACGATCAGCGAACAGAATCGTATTTCAATGCTTTTAATCCGCTGTGCAATTGTATTGTGAATCGGAACGATTGAAATGTTGGACGTTGACGGGAGAGTAGGAGCAGAAGCGGCAGCAAGCAGTTTGAAGTGAGAGTGAGAAATCGGCGCAGAGAAAGAGAGCAGACAAGCGGCGGAGAAATGCAAAAGGAAAATCTACAGTGGGGATTAAGAAATTGGGCGCATTTTAAAAGATTTCAGATCGTTTCAGATTATTACGGTTTTCTGCATTTTACCGCGGAACTGAGAATCTAAGAATTAAATCTTAATGAAAACCTTAACATTTTGAAATTAAATTTCATGTCTTCGTACATAAATCATTCAAGCCCAGGACTATTGAAATTCTAAGGTGGTTTTTATACCAAAGTGCGGGTACCCACAAGTTTTAATACTTTTCACCGCATCCTCCTTAATGCTTATGACTATGGGAAGATATGCATGTCTGTCGTAAGGTCTATTTAACCACTTGCAGGTCCCGCTTACCTTGACGTCTTCTTAACAGTGAGGAATTTGCAATCGTTGTCTTATTAGACATCGAAGGAGTGTCTAAGAATGTCAAATATGGAGCGATTGAAAAGACGTAATCCAGTTTCAAGTCTTCAGGGGTACACCATAAGGATTACGGTGGTGGACCAAATTCTAAGAAAATTAAAATGCACTGACTGTAAAACAGCTTATGGCGATGATGGAATCAGATCTAAGTAGATTGGGCAACTGAACTAACAAAATTGGGCTGAGCGTGAACTTGTCCAAGACGGAACTTGAGCTTCTTACGAGGAAATACAAGCTGCGCCCACTTGATCCACTCAAATTGACAAATGAACAACGAAATTTGTTGTTTTGGACTGGGTTCCTGGGCATTAATCCTTGGCAACGATGTATTAACAAGAGCCTATCGTCAGCTACTGGTAGCACCCTTCCTCTAAATACAAGTTGTGAAAACAAAATTACCTAAAGAAGCCAGTGTTAATTGTAGATGGAGTGGAACAAGACATTTTTAGTACTTTTAATCAGTTGCGACCTAAGACCTCATCAGGCAATATGACAGGTACCTAGGACATCTATCTCAAGGGTAACCATGCAAGAAAGAAGGTGATGCTTCACATTCAATTAGCTCTGTAAGGGGTTCCAAAGATGTGAATGTGGAGAAAAATGTCCTTCACTACCTTGCGGAAGGGATTTTAGGCAGTTATTCAGGAACACCTAAAGAAATCGTTTTAGGCACTTTTATAAAAAAAAGTAAAATTAGTAAAAATCTTTGATTATATTATTTTGAATTAAGATCTTATTATTTGGATGGATTGGTTCATTATCACTACATTCGACTGACATCCATCATGCTCTCACAAATTTAAAGTCATGATTTAATTACAAAGGGGACAAGATACTGTCAGTCATCCTTAAATACTGTGCAGACTATCTGTCTAAAACTCTATTATCTATTAAATGTTCAACCGATCTTTATTAGAAGGATTGTTTTTTGCAGTCTTCAAAAAATGCTTGACTAGAGTGAATTCAGTCTTTTCCCTTAAATGCCATTAGCCCAATAAACATCAACAATCTGACGCAGAATTTTTCTGTCGAAAAAACTTTCTCTTCCGCTTTTAATAATATTCAAATCTTTGTAGCATAGAGTTAAACAGGAATGATTAAAGTATATTATACGAATATGGCTAGTTCCAAGAGTAATTCGACTTTTAAATTCTGGACAGATGTTAAGAGACATCAGCAGAGGTTGTTGGCTGACTCAAAGTTTTTCCGGCCCATTGTGACGTTCTGTCCGAGATTTCGATGTTTTACGTCCTTCCTTGACGACGGCACACAATAATAGCAACAATTGAGTTTCCCTACAGCGCACAGCGGACCGGGGGTCGGTTCCGCATCAACTACTCGTGCTGTGTTTGCTATTTTTCTCTCAGGAGTAGAAGGGACCAACAGTTTTTTGCCGACTCCGAACGGCGAGATTTTAGAAGCTTTTAACGACGATGGTCATGCTTGTACATTGTTAGGTCTTCGTTTGCCTTTGGAACCATTCTAGCTGCTTCCGTTTCAGTTTCACGCCTTGAGGTGTTCGTCTACGACTTTAAATTTAATTTAAGTACGACTCTTGGAAGATCGTGATTCTGACAGTCCATAAATATATACATTTTTTAATTTCTATGTAATAAATAATCTAATAATAATAATAATTGAGTGACACTACAGTCCACTAAGAACCAGGGCCTAGTTTCTACAACAACTACTCGTGTTGTGGGTGCTACTGTTCTCACCCGAGTAGAAGGGTCCTACAGTTTTTTGCCGACTCCGAACGGCGAAAATTGAGAAGCTTTTCATAGACAATTAGTACTCTTTGAGTGTTGTCAGCAACTCGAAAGAGGTGGTGCCGTGAACAAAAAGCGAAGTGTCCCCTCTGGACCTAGACATTCCTTCAATCACAGCATGATGTGCAAAAAATGTCTGCCTAAGCTAGGGAAAAATTAAACCGGTCTTCTTTACTATCCGCTCCAGTAAAAAGTAAAGCAATTTGAGAGCTTTAACAGTAATAATTCGGATGAAACTTATAAAGGTTTGGGTAGCGATGCCTTTGAAAAGCAATCAACTTATTTCCTTATAAAACTTTCTAGTTCTTACTTGTGGCAATGTCGTGCCTTAGATGGAAAGCAAAACCAATTCGATTATCATCGCACAATCCTCAAACTAACTTACAACTTACATACATACTCAAATCTTCAAATCTTCGCCTGGACTGGATTCAGGCTGACAACTCAAGAAATATAAGACCCTTAGTTTATGTTGCTTTCTGTATTGAATGGTTTCGGTCACGCCTCTTTTAGACATTTAGTCTTTAAATAAAGTCGTTATTATTAGGGCACTGATGACAGATTGGTGATGACAGATTCTGTAAGCCTTATGACTCTTCGATAACTTTCGTATGACCAATTGTAAAACCAATACTATTCTGTGAGTAACATTCGACCGACTGAGAGTATCTGTACAGTTCGCATTCGCAAGGTGTTATCTTTCTCTTTAGTTAGTCATAAATATACAAGCATGCTTCGTCACATTTAATTCATATTCCACAACACGTCTTGCAACTATCAGACAATAAGTATGTAAGCAGGGTACTTTTCTCGTATCACGACATTTTTTTTAACTAAAATTGGCTGGAAATATCCGCCCCAAATTAAAAGAAAACGCATTGATCTGGGACAAATTTCATTTCAGCAAACGCGGAAAGCGATACGCAGCCACATGTGACCCTTGGGATAGTGACCAGGGATTACTGGTCTGCTCTTCTTTGTTTTATACGAAAACACTCCTGTATTTTTAATTATCACACTGTCTAGGAACTTCTTCTCAAATCTTTGCCTGGACTGGAAACATTGTCTCCTTCACAAATGACACAACAACGGCACCCACAAACCAAATGGTTACAAGATATCTCTCGATCCCGTTCTTAATGTAGAGTGAGTCTATTTATTAATTTTACAAAGTGGAGTAAACTTTTTTCGGCACCACTGTTGAGTTGACTTTCACGCTCTCGATCATTCTCTCCAATATTACCACACACACACGCAAGAACACACCAAATCACAAAAAACCGAAACCCCTCCAAAATAGACAATTCAATTTAGCCTCAACCACAGCCTCAGTCTCTTTTCGCTATTAGAAAACGAGCCGAGCCTCTTCTTCTGGAATCCACACACCCCAGCACAAAAGCATCGAGCATAATTGAAATGTTAACCCACACCACACTCGCTCTCCACCAATACAGATACAAATCAAAATGGCCGTTAAACACGTCCAGCTGTGTGCGTGAACACATTCGCCTGCCATCACAAACAGCTGTACATGAATGCGGGCGCACGCAAGTGTATGTATTTGTATCTAGATTGTGCTCTTGCTCTCTAGATCGCAGCCGCTGCATCGACTTTGGCCAGATTGTCGTTGATCCTTGCTTGAGGAACATCTTCGCCGCTGTCGCTCCCGTCTGAATTTGCTCGCTTAATATACACTTTGTTTTGATTTTCTGTTTGTTCGTTCGCAATCATTGCATTTCATTGAAAAGTTCACGAGAAATGCTACTTATTTTTTCATATTTCATATAAAAGATACAAAAATTTCCAATAACACAATACAGTTGGGGTGAAAATGTGAGATCCGAAAGTGCAGCCGCAGTCAGTGTGTTGTTATTTAAGAGTTTGTTTTATTTGTTCTTTGTAAATCCAAGAGAGTTTCAGTTTCATCAGCATAGCAAAGTTGCTGCTGTATACGAATCAGAAATCGAAAGGAAAAAACGTGAGTGAGTTTTTTTTAGTGAAGAAGAATCGAAACGAAAATCCAACCTCATCCGCAGAAACGATGAAATGCAATGTTTTGAAAGAAAAATTGTATATTTCATTGTCGTCTCAATCAGAGGCGAGTTGTAGTCGAAAAAGTGCAGTTCTGAAAATGGAAACAGTGAATTGAAAAAGAGTTTGTACTTCGAGAGCAACGGAATAAAAGTCGTAAAGTTTAGTTTGAAAAAAAAAAGAAGAAAAATATAGAATAACACAAATACCAAGTAAATACATAAATTGAGAGAGAAGTAAAAGGGAAAAGAAAACGCATAGTCCACACATTGCATCGAGAACGTGAGGGAAAGAACGAGAGAAAAATGGTTGTGCCCACAATGGATACCCTGCCAAGAGTTCCTGACACACATGGAGATGTCGTCGACGAGAAATTATTCTCGGACCTATACATAAGGACCAGTTGGGTGGATGCACATGTTGCACTCGATCAAATAGATAAGGTGAGCCACAAAGATGTTCTCTTAATAAATTTCTAATTCAAAGATATTGATAAGCGTTTCATCGAGATGCTGGAAAGGTTTATGGAATGAATTTACATGCATCTGTGGGAGATGTCTTAGAATTCAGAGACGAAGTGAATTGAGAAACGAATTGTGAAAGAATGCCATTGAGGAGGAAGAACCCATTTAGTACTGGAGACGGAGACGTCGTTCTCATGACTTTTGCTGTCAAGTGAAAATGACATTCATGTAAATTGAATCGCCAAGTCAAGTTGATATGAAATTATCATTTTCCTGTACGAATCAGAATTATACTAGACTCAAGGGCAGTCTTTCTACTTTAACTTGTTCTCGATTAAAAACACAGATTTTTGACCAAAACTTGGATAATCTTAAATATCTTGATTTTTGTACACTTGAGAGGGTATTAAGGAGAACAGTAGAAACTTTACAAAAAAGTGCATACTTCAGAAGTTTAAAAGTGGCTACATTTTTACACTTGGGCGTCTGATAAAGAATTAAAACATTTCTCAAGCACTGGTTCAGTTGCCTACACTCGGAAATTCTTGCTCTGTTAAGCTCACTTGGTCTTTTTCAACGTGAATCAATTCAAAATCGTTTCCGAGACTGCTTTTACTGGAACAAAAATATGTGCTTGACACAGATTGTTATATTTTCTTGCTTTTGGCATAAAAAGTCTTTCAGATTAGATGATTAGACATAACACACAACAGAGGATATCTTCCATTGAAATGATTTACAAAAGTACGGGAGAACTTCAACTTGGTATCCGTAACATTAGATGGCTTGCGCAATATCAAGTTCATCGAAGAAGATTAAATGTTGAATCAGAAGTTTATACATCTCGAATTGTAGTGCTAGGTACATAGAAAAGAAAGAAACAAAACCGTTTTAAAACTCAGTGGATGACAATTTGCGATGTTTTGCTTGTCATTCAAGGCCCTTAACCTAACCTAGGCATGTACATAAATCGTTGTTTTTTGTCTTAATTGGTTGTAGAATACACAAGAAAGTCTTGTGACAAAGGGGGATACTACTAGTACCTTATTAGAACCCTAAACCTACCGGCTTTCATGTTATACGGTTCCTTTTTTTTTTAACATTTTTTGTCGTTTTGGTACCGTCTGGTGTAAGTGTAGACATTTTTTTCGTCATATCAACTCAAATTTACGCAGATATCGGATCAAAGATAAGTTTGTCCACTTCAGTCCATTTGCTTCAAATTTATAGCAAGTACATAAAGGATAAATGATTGTTGCATTCAGGTTCCGATTCCTCGAGGATTACAGTTTCACTTTTTTCACTTACCAAATCAGAGACACCGATAACATGTCATGCATGTTCGCTGTGTCTATGGGCTTTATGGCCAATTGACTCCTGGGACTCGAGGCTTCTTTTATTTATATTAACATCACGTTTATTTTTATGTTCTCATTTTTTACACCCATTTCACGTTCTTAACGGTTATGGGTAGACTTAAATATCGCATTATCTTGGCAAAGTTCGATTGCTATTCAATTCAATTCTGGAGGCAGTGGCTGAATTAATTGTCATCATTCTGTCCGCACTTTAAACACAAATTTTAATTTACTTCGACAGAACTATTCTCAGTAATGTCTGGTATAAAGTCTGGCTTGTTTAGAGACCATTATCCTCAAATGACGTAAAGGGTTAACCCTAAACCTCTCCACAAAACAATTCTGTGCTAGCTGTTTTCAATTTTGTTTTTTGATCTCGTCTGTCAAGCCAGCGCGAATTGTAGTTAGCCGTCTTCAAATGTTTAGATTAATTAAAATAGTCTCTGAGGCTCCCAACTTTAACGTAAATGTCTTTGTCTTAAATGGAACACTCCCCTCAAAGCTAAGCGACTAACATTTAAAAGAGAAGCGACCTCTAATTACTGCTTGAGTTGAACCAAATTTCATCACATGTTTCGAGACAGCTTTCTGCTGTTCAGACGGTGAAGCGAATTTTTTCGTGAAGAAGGGGCTGCTTTGTTTCCGAACTGCTTTGTCCATCTCTTGGATGTGGGGTGAATTGTGCTGTAAATAAAATTAAAGCAATGTAAACTTCTCTATAAAGGACAACAATGGCACTTTCAAGATTAACCATTATGTAGGGACTAAAAAAAAATCGGCTATTTAATTTTTTAATTTTTGCAATTTTATGAAATTCCCGGGTACAGAGTTGTACAAAATATGTAATCCCAAAACTCTTAACTCTGGTATTGGTACTGGCCTTAAATTTAGTACATTCGATTTAAAACATTAACCGCCAAAATTGCCTTGTCAAGGTAACGGTCAAAGATTTGGCTCTTTCCCCTATCAACCACAGATAGACCTTCAAATGCCAATGAACTTCCCTCCCTCCCTTACATGGGCAAAGAATGCAGACGCCACAGTTACACATTCACGAAACATCGCCATGGTAGCGCACCACGTCACGCTTTGAGAATGGTTAGAAAAAAGACCTTGAACTGGTTGCCGTTCGTAGAAGTAAACGTTTCTTGCTAGATTTGTCTATTGGCATTGCTCTCCGAAAAAGGAGACGATCCATAGAAACCACCTCCCATGGGACGCGAAAACTGTACGCGTACATGTGAGTGAGCTTACCGATTTTAATCCACATTAGTGCAATTCCTTTCATACACTTTCCGCACAGTTTTGCGCACCGTCATCATTACCGTCAACATCATTATCACCATCCTCCTCGCTGTGGTCATCATCGTAGACTACCCCGTCGTAAGGCCGTGCACAACTTAAATTATAATGTTTCAGTATTGAATGTCTTTATATTTTAAATTGAGTCATTAAAGTCGGCGATAAGATGCCCATAAAATACACACAGTTCACCATTTCGGTACCCAAAACCGATACAGAAAAAAAAAACGAAAATAACCAACAAACGAGTTAACAACTTTATACAGCAAACAGCAGTCTGTGGCGGCGGCAACAGCAGGCAGCAGGCAGCAGGCAACCAGAGACCGCGCCGTCCACCATCACCAGCAGCAGTGGGTGAAGTGTTGTGGTGATCTCTGATCTCTCGACGTTGTTGTGAATAGAGTGTTGGAGAGAGGGAGAGCGGAATAAAAACCCACCGCACAGACCCCCCTTATGAGTGACCACCGAAAACAATAATAAAGAGGAGAATAATAACACAAAACCGGAATGATAGATGTGCGAGCGAGCGAAGACCGTCGCTTTTGGCACACAGCACACAATTGAACGCGAACAGAGTGTAAAGAGAAGATCAGGAGACTGCATCGTGTCTATACTCCACACTCTCTTGTAAGCCACACAGCGACAACAAAAAGACGAAATACACGATTACGACGACGACGACGACGAGGAAGATGATGATGATGATGATTATAATGATGATGATGATTGTGGCGGCTGCGACCAAGACGACAACGACAACAGCAGCGACGGTGGTGGTGGCGGCAACGACTACAGCGACGACGACGATGAGGGCGACCACCCATGGAGCAAGTTGTTGTCATTTCGAAGCAGGAAAGACTGAGATAGACTGATTGGGGGGCCACCACAACTCTTTTCGTTGTCATTATTATTGTTGTGTTTTGCTGTTGTTGTTGCCTCAGCGTGACGGCGGCGCGCGCGATTTTCACGATCTCTCGCGCGTATACGCATCACAATTACAGGCCGTATGCACTTCAGAAGAACTGGATTACACACGGAGAGAGTAAATCACCAGAGGCAAGAGGAATCTTCCTTTTTCGGGAAACTGTGTGCACTGGCGAGAGGAAGGAGGAAAACAAGAAAGAGGAGAAAAAAAACTTATCGCTTTCAACATTCTCGCGTGTGGGTGGCGAAAGATTTATTGGAAAATTCTCAAGCATTGTTGTTTCGGCTTGACATAAGGAATTCATTCATTAAGCTGTCAACTTCAGTGGAGGTCGTATGCGACAGTGGGAGCGGGAGCGTAGGAGGGGTCCGTTGGGGGCATAGGGTTTTATTGGTTTAGGTTTTAGCGGTTGAATGCTAACGTTCAGCGTGGGGGTAACATACAATGAACCTTTAAGCTAACACACCGATAAATTGTCATAAATGAATGGGGGAGACGCATTCAGGAAAAAAAGCGGTTTGTTTATGATGTGTTTTTGGAGCGGGAATCGAGTTGAATGGCGTTCATGATAATTGAGAGATCTTTGGGTTCTGATTTGGATTTGAACTAGTTTCGAGAATCCGAGCAAATGGTTGTGTCTGCGTGCGCTGGTACTTCCTGGAAGAGTGGTGATTTGGGTGCGACGTAACCACATGTTGTTTTTTTTTGGGTCGTGGGCGTAGGGCGCAGCGCATTTGATAAGGTGGGTTCAGATGTGTGTATACATAGATGTGGAGATGTAAATGATCCCTTTGCCACCACATCGACTTTTAAATGAACATCTTGTTTGCCATCAGCGGAATTTGTGTCATGAGAGAGCAACGCAGTCGCTTCATGGCTTTAAGATATTTAATGAATGAAAATGGTTGTTCTATTCTGTACTGTGTTCTGTGCTCAGAATAAATTTAGGAATTGTCGAAATTATTGGCAAATTATTAGAATAGAGGAGAAATTTCTTAATTTATGGTTTTGACAAACACAACAGCCAGTCAACAGAATGGGAGAGATGATTCTTGGTATTGAGGTTATTGTTGCAAGTTGAACCTTGCACTTTTTCGTGCCGAAATTATTTTCAAATAAAATGTTTAAACTTCTTTTTAAAGATAAGTTGACAAAAATCAATCGTTTTAAGAACAATAATACCGATCTTTCAAATATTTCAGTCACAATAGCAGCTAAAAAGTCATTCAATCAACAACTTACGCTCAAAAATACGGGCACTCTGAAACGATTGATAAGTAACAATTATCATTTCATCAATTGACAACTATGACATTTTTGCTGGTGCTGGGATGTTGCGGTCGTACTCACTTCTGCCATTGGCCAACATTTATTCTGCCAATTGAGTGTCTGAGTTCAATGAAAATTTCAGAAACCTTTTTCACACTTTTCTCATGCAATGTTTCTCTGCTTATCTTTTTCCTTTTGTTCTTGAGAAAATTGGCAAATCTACAATAATTTAATTTTGTCTACAGTCAACCTGGAAATAATCTTCCTCTGTCAGAGATTTAATTTCGACGTTATCTTTTTTTGTGTTCGATCTGTTGACATGTACGATTAAGGTGCCTGTAAACCGTGTGAATTTCAGTCATAACTTTCCTTGGTTTAAATTGAATTTATTCGCATTCGATGCTCAGCAAAGAGTTTTCAATGTTACTGTTGTGCCGAGGCTTTCCCATTTAACTGATGTCATCGTCTTTTACTTCCTTTCGTACAAAAGTTTAAGGGGACATGTGCATATGGTAAGATCACTGATGCATCCATTTCTGCGCGCTCATGTCGCATCCATCTAGTGTAATACTAGGTTTCTACGTGTTCTTATAAGTTTCAATGATCAAATATCAATTAAAAACTCTGCTTGGTTCGTGTGTTCGCTTTATCAAAAAAAATCATAACGCCATTGCTACAGAGTAGGTAAATAGTATTGCCAATTGCAAACACGTTAATATTCAGCATAAATAATTTAATTTTTTATCATCCTTAGTAACTACTAAAGGGTGATTTTTTAAAAGCTGTAGGAAAGTTTAAAAAAAAACGCATAAAATTCAGAAAATTGCATGAAATCTTTATTTGAATCCCCCGAAGTCCATATAATTTAATGTGTGAAGATTATTTCATACAAATGTTAACCGTGATTGCGCCTCAAATGGTCCATCCGCTTAGTCCAAATTTGGCATACTCTTTGCAACATTTCGGCCGGTATCTCACAAATAAATGCTTCAATGGTGTCCAATGCGTCAATTGAAGCGGGCTTGTCTGTATAGACATGAGCTTTAACATAGCCCCACAAAAAATAGGCGTTAAATCGCACGATCTAGGCGGTCAATTGACCGTTCACCGAACTTGCCTCTCAATAAGTCCATTGTTGCGCGTGCTTTGTAACATGTGGCACCGTCTTGTTGAAACCACATATCATGCAAGTAAAGCTCTTACATTTTGGGCAAAAAAAAGTTGGATATCATTTCACGGTAGCGCTCACCATTCACAGTTACGTTACGATTCCAATGGTGCCATCAGCCAATAAACCACACCAAACTGTTACTTTTTCTGGATGCATTGGTAGCTCTTGCAAAGCTTCTGTCTGTTATTCACTCCAAAATCTTCAATTCTGCTTATTTACGTACCATTGAGCTAAAAATGAACTGACCATAAAATGAAAGAAGCGCGCGATGAACTTTCTTAACAGAGCACGCGTTTTGATAATAAAATTCAATAATTTGCAAGCGTTGTTCGTTTGTAAGACGATTCATGGTTAAATTATAGACCAAACTGAAGAGGTTTGACAGTGAAACAAAACACGAACCGTGCGTCAGCTGTTTTAACCAAACAAAGATTTTTTGCCATAGTGACGGATAGTCGGGATACACGGTCTGATTGAGAGCCCATATGATGGCTACATCAAGTGGTTACATGCTATTTGAAAATCCTTCCTCTATAATGCATTTGTACAGTACGGACAAAAGTAATTATTAACTTTTCTTGCTGCGACCAATGAAACACTTACATGATGCAATGCCTTATGGAATCAACGGTCATTTGACATTTTTGTCAAAAAAAGTTGTATAGTCCTTTTAAAAGATGATGTTCGAATTTGCTATTGTATAACATTTATTATATTTAAGAGCTGGGTATAGTCAACGTTTATTTTATTTCAAAACTAAGCTCTAAGTTCACATTCGTATTCCACTCTACTTATTTACGAAAGTTTTTTCTTGTGACAGTAGTATCATGGTCTGTGGGAAACCAGTTCCGCTTTTTCAACTGAAAAAAAAGTCTTATCATCATCTGCTTTTTTTCTCTCTAAAATTATGAGTACCCCAAAAAAAGAAATCTTTTACCATGACAGCCCTTTGAAACTGATTCTCATCTCACTCCATTCCCACACAAACAAAAACCATTGCAGCAAAACAATCATCTTAACGACCACCAAGTTTGACAGATAACAGCATAGGAAAATATTTCTTATCACCTAACGGGATAGCATTTGTTGTACAGCTATAAACAAATATTTGATGTCAAACAAATAAATGTCGTCTTAAGATGACAGCGCAAAGCACGTTCACACTGCTCGACATTACAATTGTGCCTGACAATAAATAATTGTCAGACAAGTCTGTAAATGATTAGACACTGTCACTTTGAATAAACATGGGATCTGTCTTATCTGTGATATAACAACATAATGCGGCTTTAAATGGCATATGATTGAAGTTCAAGTGATTGTTTGCGTATCACACTTGACGGCTTCGCTTTGATTGAGGTTGTGGCAGATGTGATTTGAAAAAAAAAACGAATTTTTTTTTTGTTGTGGGTTCAGAGATTATATTTTGGTTTGTGATTAACACATTCTGTCTAGGTGATATTTGAGCGTCTTGTGGCTTGAGATGGATCAATATGGAGCAATTTCTTGACTGGTGTTTTAAGGAAGTGTCAAATTAAACGCCCTTTTCTGATGAAAAGCGCAATTTTGCGCACAATCACGAGTTCGAAGTGTGATTTTGAACCAAATGAGAATATTCTGAAAGTTGCCCTAAGGAATTTAAAAATATTTGCGGTCTGCTTTTTGGACGAATTGTGGGACCTTTCAAAAAGAATCTTTTCTGAAGGACACAGATTTCATGATCCCTCTGTGCTAGTTTATATTGAACGGGGCGAAAATTGTTCTTTTCAGCGAAGCTTACACAACCAAACGTCAATTAAAACCCTAGTTTATAGTGTACCGCACCTCCAGAAACTACAGTCATTTCTATATACATACGTGAATATTCATTCATACACATGTATGAACATCACAAAGGACAAACAAACCGAAACCCGCTCGGTCATGGTTATCGTTCCCGTCATCACAGTTGTCGCAGAGTTGTCTCCCACATTGATAATCATCAAAAAACCGCTGAAGCACGCATCGTACCCAAATGCTGTAGGAATTCACTTCATGGACTACGTGATCAGAATAAATTCGAGTGCAATTAGAAATGGAATAGCAAATCAAAGTATAACGACAACCGCAACAGCAACAATAACAACGATGAAAAGAAAAGGAAACACAAAGACGATGAGGTGCTGTTTTTGAAGTACCACACGCCCGCACATATCCGGTTTCCTGTTTCTGAAGTGTGTAGTGTCGTCTGAGCGCAGTGAAGAGGTCGTTCGTGATTCTAGGTATCATATCGGTGTAACGTCATCTGCGCGAATTGATCAAAATAATTACCTACCCACTCGGCAGGTAAAATATCTAGAGGCTAACCCAGATTACAGACGCGCAGACCTACAACAGAGCGGCAGCGACGACAGTGATCGTGCATATGAGAGCGGGTGGCGGAAACACAGAAGTATCTGCTGTTGTTGTTGAGCAGATGAAGTTATTATTGTTATTTCCCCCTACGTCGTGTCGGTTGGAAGATCGACCCTCTTCTCCAACTCTTGACATAAATAAAGATATCAACGAAAAGGAACAGACGAAAAAACATCAGAAAATACCGGAAAGGCAAAGAAGACGAATCCCGAAGAACCCACAATGAAGATATAAAGTTGGCAGAGGGAAGATAATAAGGTGAACAAAAAAACAAAAAAGAAGGAAAAGCAAGTTGAACGTTCGTCGTCGTAGTACGACGTCGACGCCGCCAATGCAGCCGACTATAGCCACGAGCGTAAGTAGAGGCAGAGAGTGAGTCGATCGTGAGGGGAAGAAGTTGGACAGGCAAACAGAGAGAAAGAAAAAGAAACGAAAGGAAAATTTCATTGAACGTGTGGAGCAGCATGCACACGCTTTTCTACTGCACTCGAGCGGTACATAAGTTTAATGAAGCGAAACTCATTTTCCTTCCCGGGGTTTCGGTGAGGTTCTAGAGTGCTCGTAATGGTCGTTACGATTGTTGAATATGTTCAAAAAGGTTGAAAAGGGGGCGATTTGCGGGTAAACGTTGTGTAAGAATACACTAATCCCGAATTGTGGGTAGGCTTGGAAGATGGAAATATACTTATTTGTACTGATGAGGAGAACACGAATTTTTAAAGAAGTTTCTCTGTAGGATGCATGGCAGGAGAATTTTTAAATATTCGCCTTTTTGTCAGTAGACTAAGCCTGGTGTTGGCTTATCTCCTGGAATTTCTTCTTTATGCGGAGCTACAGTCTGGGAGGAATACTACAACCGGCATGATTTTTAGCGATCTAAAGTTTTAAACTTCACTAGTTTGGGCCATCGTCTATGCGTCATGCCAAGTTAAAAAAATCCGAATTCGCGCGACCAGGCAAAAGCGACTGCACAATTTATAGTGCTTTGACGTTCTGTCTTCTACATCGAAGTCCGAACTTGCAAGTGAAATCGAACGTACAGTGAAATGTCCTTATTGACACACCTCCCTTGAAGGAGTTTTCATAATTTCATACAGATTTATGACATTGTCATCAAACTTCCCTAAAATGACACTTTTCCTAACGGAACAAAAGATGTTCCCGAAAGAGAAATTCGATCGAATGACAGTTGCATTAATTGCAAATTCATCTGCATTAGGTAGAACTCATGTTTCTGGTCCGTGCAGTAAGTGTAGGACTGCCAAAGTTTTAAGTACCTATGGAGAGCTGTATTTTTTAATTGTACAAACACGCAGTGGCTAGAAAGTGAGCCAATCTAATCTTCTTCTTCTCTCTCTTTCCACTATAGTCCGGGGTGGACCTGGGCCTCAACCAATATTCCACTCCGGCTATCACGATCTCTCGCTAGCTGCCTCCAATTGCGCACTCCAAGTTGGTTGAGGTCCTTCTCCACTTGTGTGCGCCATCTCAGCTTAGCTGTTGTGTTGTCCCAATGGTTTGGATTCAAAAACTTTTCGAACTGAGGCATTGGTGTCCATACGTTCTACATGGCCTGGCCATCGTAAGTGATGTATTCGAAGACGCTTTACCAGGCGCATGCCACCGTACAGCCTATAGAGTTCGTCGTTGAATTTTTTCCTCCAGACGCCATCACCGCAAACAGGACAAAAAATCGCACGAAGAATTTTTCTCTCAAAAAGACTTAAGGCTTCCTCCAAGTATCTACGCCGTAAAAGAGGACTGGGAATCAATCTAATCAATTTTCTCAGGTGAACCGACATATGTAGGTGACAAATTCCTTCATTACTTCCAAATTTTTGGTTCATTGTGGTATTTTTTCGTACAAAGCATTAACTTTCCCATCTACCGCCAAGCCAATCGACCTTTTCTTAAAGGACTTGCGCCTTTAACATCCAATTGCGACTGACAATCTACTGCATCCTTCCGTCAATACAAGTGCATTGTTGTAACCTTGTCAATTTCATGGAAGCATCATCATTAGCCAAATTTGCATCAATAAGTTGTCGTTGAAACGTTGGAATATCCCCTAATAAGCACGATACATAAAACCAGTTCCTACTTGAATCCTTTAAAGAAGTGATCGTCAGCAAAGGAAAATTTTCCATGTCTTAACTAACGGTTATGAGGTGAAGACATCTGATGAACTTTGGTTTTGTGGTATTTTATGCATCAAAATGGTTTATGTGAGGTAAAAGAAGTCTGAACGGATCGATGAAGTTTTTAGCGACATTTACTCTGAGAAATAACAAATAAAAAGTCATACAGTAGTTTCAGATGTGATTCGAGCTTTGTTAGAAACACTTACCGCTCAGACTCACGATCCTTGTCTTTCCAACATTTTCCAATGAAAGCAGCTGCTCTTCCATCATTTAATATGGAAACACAAATTGGCTGTTTTTTGATGTAGTTGATGATGTAGTTTTAACCTTTTGATTGCTGCAAAATCTTATACAGAAATTTTCTGTTTCTAGCGGTTAGATATAGATTACTTGCACTTCCTGATATCAATCCCTGGAAGTGGTTTTAAAAAATATTGTCAAAAACTCTTAAGGGGAAACAGAACAGAAGTGAAATGTTGGTTTTTGAAATTTTTAGCACATAACCTGGAACAAAATCCGAAACGGAAAACGAACATTCATTACTACACGCCAGAGTTAAAACAATGCAGCTGAATGAATAGGTCGGGATGAAGTTTGTTTGGCTAAAGGCGCGATAAAATGCTTGCAGTAGTCAACATCACTTGCACACTCGCATCCTTCCGAGTTGGGAGCAATTAACAACTTCACCGTATACGCACATTTCCAAATACGTGTCAAAGAAAAAAAAATGAAACAACCAGGTTTAGCTGATCTCAGAACGATTTTCTTCTTAGTTACCCTGGAGGACTGTCACTCTCTTAACTTTGAAATTTTTGTTTGCTCTCACTGTTCCGGCTTAAATGCAAACCAACCTTAATCACAGATTGTAAACAATCTTATGTGTGTATGTTTTATTCTTGTCGTTTAAAATTCACTCATACGGCAGATTAGAACAGAAATGTTTACAAATTTAAAATGAAACACAGAAATGCACGGAATCGAAAATGTCTGTAGACGTTTTAATGATAGCAAGCACCAGTATTCCACGTCGTCTCGAAATGAAAAAAAGAAATGATAATGCGAGCTTCACGTGCATTGCTATATTGATAAGACAGATGATGACTGTGCATCGCCTTTAGTCGTTTTCATTTCAAATGATCAGCGGTCACAAAATTAATTGATTGGTTCTTTACGTGTGGTGCTGATGATAATCTTCTCGAAAGCATGAAAAATCAGACTTTTACGTCGTTCGTAACAGACTACGCTTAACAAGCTTTAAGTGACGATTCTTTACGTTTGGAACGTTGTTGCTGTCAAGACACATGCTAAATCCTACATTATTTTTTTTTATGTAAAAGTAACCTCTCCTGGTGGAATGCACATCAACAACTTGTTTAGATTTACCTTAACAGAGTGTCATGTCGCAGGCTTCATGAAGAGTATGTTTTTCATTCCTTCAACTTCTGAAACAGAAGCGGCCAGCTATTAAGGTATTAAGTTCTTCTTTTCATGTCACCCAGGTTGTGAAAGGGTCACATATTTCAAAAATATTGTTTCTTCTTACTTAGATCTGTCACGAGTGCCGCACTAGTATGACGCCTTGTGCGATCTAGGTCCCATTCTCAAGTCCCAAATTTGAAGGTAAAGCTAAAGTCTTTGGACATAACAGCTAAACTTTTGCAGAGCTTTGCTGACAACGCTCAGATTCCAGAAGAAAAAAAATCTTTAACGCACAGTTCGCAGTTGACATTTAACTGTAGGTTCCCTTTTCTGGTCGTGGTCTATACCGTTTATGGGTTAATTAAAGGACTTGGCTATTATTAGAGTGTTAATGCCAATCAGAGTCGTTTGACGTGGTTTATAGAGGTGAAGTCGTGCATCTCTGAAGATCGGGAACAGAATAATATCGTGGCGATGGGCAATCAAAGTAGAAGCTCTCTAGGGATGAATGTCATAAAGATTCAAGCAAGATAAAGCAGAAAATGTTGAAAAGGCTTCTCGCAATTTCGAATGTTTAGTCTCCGAATGTGAATGTGTCCAGGCTTTTTTTGACTCCGATAATTCAGAAATTAGAAAGAAATTTGAAAGAAAATGTCATAACCTCTTTATTCTGAAAAGTCATTCCAATGAATAACAGGAGAGGTGTAAGATTTCTGATGTAACACTGCATCTGATCTCAAGTTAAACTCAAGACTCAAGTTTGTGTCAGGATGGTTGTTTCTTTGGACATTGGCGATCCAAGATTTTCTAAGTTGTTGGTCTCAACTTTTTTAAGAACGGTAGTATGTCTCAAAAATTTAGCGAGTGCCAGCCGCTTGCCAAACTAGACACCTAACGTTAGGCAAATATTTCGTCCCTAGGACGTATTAATTTGCAGCCTTGTCCAATTTTGAAATTTGCTCATGACTTTAAATCTCTCTGTCTCAACAAAAACTTAAAGAACAATTTTTAGGTCTTTGTGGGGTTACGCCACTACACCTAACCTAATCTAACTTCCTTGCCCATGAAAGTCATAAAAGCCAAAGCCTAAAACTGGACTTTTGCCTAAAATACAGTCACGAATGTTTGCCTTTATACTTAGACAAGACTCATTTATGTTTCCACTTTGCATTCTTTTGCACAAGACGCCTTCTGGAAACGCACCACAGAGTCTCTCAACTGTCCTCTCCGTCATATCAAACTTAAAACAGCCTCCACTCATCTTCGTCCATTTGTCCGCGCACAACAATTTGGTGGTCTCTTAACGATCGGCCTATAAGATGGAATCTTTACAACATCCGTCCGAATATCTAAATCACTGATAACGAACCTTTATGAGTACCGTCTAAGTCATTGATAGATTTTATGGCTTAATTCCCCGGTCCAGCGTGGTGTAGACACGATTTTTCCACTCGCAGCCACCGTTTTTCCCAAACAGAAAACCAGATCACCGCACACCTTCTCTCAGCGATAATAGGTCCCACCGCATACCACATTCATTTTGGGATTATTTTATGATAGTTTCACGAAGAGTTTCCTGGTTGGTCGGTCCATCAGTGGCGGCTCGATTGCACGAATGTCCAGAATCAAAGAAACAACTAAAACCGAAGAGATAATGTCGACAATGATCGGATCGAGGAGAGGAAGACACACAGAGAGAGAGAGATTTCGGATCGTAATGATGTTGTTGATGGCCTAAAAGATGAACACACCGCTTGGCTACCATGCTACTCTCCAGTTTGCTGCTGCTGCTGCTCCCCTTTTCCCCACTTGTAACCTCTGCTGCTGCTTGTTCGGATTTGTGACTATAAAAACCGAAGAAAAAAATCACAAAAAAGATCAAACCTCCAGGCCAAGAGGTTTTGGGTCGAATTGAATAAGTTTGCCCCTTCTCTCTCACTCCGACTGATGGAGCAACTAAGTCTGTTCATCCTTTTCTTGGGTGTATTTGATGTCATGTCGGAGGGACCATTATCATTATTATCCCATATGGCTGTGTATTACAGCGCACAGTCATCATGTGTGCAAGGGACGAATAGCAGCGGTGGCTCCGAGGGAACACGAAGCAGCAGCTGCAACTTCCAGGGTTCAGAATCAATATCTTCTCCTTTTAAACGGATTTTCAATGTTGGTGGTCGTTTTCGATCTTACATCAGCGCGCGGTGGTTGGATGATTTTAGCCGGCTGCCACCACCACCATCGCCGGCATGACCGACAAGAGAATTAACTAATAAAAATTCATTGACGTCGTCGTCATCGCTGTCATTGTTGTCCGTGTCCCTCATTCTTTTCACTTCCTACTTTTACTCGAAATCTAGACCTAGATCGAGGCGAAACAAATACGAAGCGACCAACGACGACCGACCACACCGAGCGCTCGGGAGACACCATTTAAAGCCGCACGATACACGAACAATAAAACCGAACGACAGTGGAGAGAGAGAGTCCGCGCGCCGTCTCCCTTCGCCATATTTGACAGACTTAATTATGGGAAGGTCGTCATTAATGTCAGCATTGCATTCGCCGCAGTAATTTATAATTTGAATGCCTCACGACTTGGCGTTTCTGTGAATCTAATTAGCTACTCGTATCTGAGTTTGTACGCATGTGAAGGCTTATTTAGCCGATCGTAAATTCTTTGAATTTCATTATATTACGGCCGGTGTGCGCTCTGTGCGGTGTGCTGGTGACGGGCGGCTGTTTCGATGACCGCCACCGCCGCCTGGAGGTGGTCGAGAGATGGCGGTCGCCTGTGGAGTCGCGTCGTCATCGTCGTCGTCGGTTCAAAAGGAGGCACACATCACACCGCCACCGTCATGCCGTCCGCGTCTGGGTGGTCTTTTCATTCAGTAGTCGCTAGCAAAAATAGAAAAAAAAACACGAAACCCGTCAGAGGGGGTTGGAAGAAAACAATAATTTCTCGTGCGGTGCACGCGGACTTGAAGGCACACTAATGGACCATGTGTGCGCCAGACATTCAACACACATCTGTCCATTCATTTGGCATATTGCGTTCGCTAAATATTTGGATAGACACACAAACCCCGTACGTGTCCGACTGCTGTGCTCGATCATTATCACGGCGAACATATGTCTCGAGTGGGAGTGCAGAACGACGGTGGGGCGGAGGGTCGCTAGCTGGACGGTTGCTGCCTGCCGATATGCACGTATTTTCACGGGAGCTGAATCTTTTATAGATCTGGACATCTCTTCACTAATGACTGACTGATTGAACGGGGGAGGGGATGCGGCGAACAGAAATAAAACGTAGAGTTCCGTAGTCGCCGTCAGCGCACCTCCGCATGAGGCGAATCCAAATCCAAATTCGAATCCGAATCCAAATCCAAAAACAGAACCAACCGACGTCGACGTCGGCGGTGGAGTGAATGTATTTAAAAAAAAATAAAAATAAAGAAACATGAGAATATAATTCAGACACAGCACAGGGTCGGGCGGTCGCCGCTCGCTCGGTTGATCGTTTGCTTGGTTTGCTGGCTGGTTTGTGTGTCTTCTGGGTGGTCCCGTTGATGTTGATTATAGGTTCAAAGAAAATCGCATGAGGGCACCACCCAAGAAGATGGCTATCAATTTTATTGTCATGCGTTAAGTGGAGTTGTAGTAGGTATCCGTGAAATTGTTGTTGGAATTCGCGTATCGTCGTTCGTTCAGAGAGTTTTAACATATTTCATGTGTTGTGCTGTTTCTTTTTCATTTCTTTGGATTTTTTGTTTATATTCGAAAAGTGTCATTTGACCATTGGATTGGTGGTGGCGCGACGGGTCGTATATGGATTTTGCATGATTTTGTGTATGCGTGGGCTTGGATGAATTTATTAATTGATTTTCGGGGAAGAAGGCGAATTGGAGGTTTTTCTTTTTTTTTTTCGTTCGTCTTTCAATCGAATTCCATTCAAATGAAGACGTCTGGGGCACTGATTGAGATGCTTGATGGGTATGTCTCCCGCAGAGAGGCACAACGTTGGTGGTCTTCTGCGGTGGGTCTGATTGAATGTTGAATGTTCAGAGATGGAAATGGGGGCTTAATTGGCAACTAATGGCGTGGCGTGGTTGTTTTTAAGGCGAACAAGGGCTTGGCATTTATTCTTGTTTGTTTGATGTATTTGAACCATTTAGATCAGAAGGGTGCGTTGTGTAAGAACGGGAAGTGTAGAGATATCGAAATTCTACGTCTCTTTGATTTCATTTGACAGCATGGGAGAAAAAGTCGCTAAGCGCACATCTAATACAAGTAAACGACGATGACTTAGTTCTTAGGGGTCGTTGATGTGGCCTTGGATGATATCTGACATGACAACTCTAACTAATGCTAATAACATTGTCGCGTTCGCTTATATAAAGAAGATTGTAGTTAATGAGAATTGGTAATAAGAAATGTGTCTAACAATTCTGCAGCGTGCCAGATTTTATATTTAAGACTGCTTCTGATGGCCTTACTCTGTGTCACGGTCGGCATCCTGCCAATGAATTGAAAGATTTATCGAAAACATTTTAAAGCTTATGTAAGCTAATCAAGCCGTCACTCCAGGTTATGTTATACAATGAGAGACCAATACCTTACCTCAGTAGCACATTTATGTAATGAAGCTGTTGCGAACAGTTAACACAGAAAATGTAATATTCAGCTTCGTTTTGAGCTGTGTTGTAAACTGAATGAAGTTTTTAAGTTTTCTGAGACAAAAACGCCAAGTGAGCGTCGTCGCCGTAATTAGTTTTTGTCCACTAGTTTTGTGCTTGAGTGTGTGTTTTACCACATTTGCAATGAAAACAGCTGCTTTCGACTAACAATATTTAACAACGAAGGTAAGGGCATATGTAGAGTTGTTGACTATTCTTATGCCTTTGCGACGTTCCAAAGCAGAGTAAAATACGAGTATAGTTATACACAGCAAGTTCTTCCCTGATTATCAGAACCAAGTGGAAATTAGTGTGAAAATGTATGTATCTGGCTCTTATTGTTTTTGCAATGAGTTGCTTTAATGCGTAAGTCCATTGACCTTGGAGATTAAGGTTCAATCCCACAACTGAACTTCTTCTTTCTTTAATTTCACATATTTTTACGAGCTATTCGCTCGTCGAGCTATTGAGAATACAAAGAAGTCTATTGAAAGTCGTTTCTAAATGGTGCCATTACTATTAAACTGTGTGTTGAACTGTAGGTCTCTTCCACTCTTGAGAGAAAAATATCAGGAATGGCAAGCATGACTGCTGATTGGTGTACATTTGCCCTGGTTCCTTATGGACATTGTAATTAGTATTATTAATTCTTCTTATTTTAGTATTATTTCTTTAACTAATTCACAGAACTATCTTCTTCATAGACCCGACATTCAGCTCAACTTACAACTAACAATTATTAAAATACTAGTTTCGCAAAATGTTGGCCTTCTAGAGATGAGCTATAATAAAAGACTGTGAGTAAGGAACCTCGGTTCAACCCTTAGGTCCACGAATGTCCTCAGCACTGCACCCTTATGGACAGTAGCACCATTCTATTCATTGATTCAACTATTCGATAACTACTTTGCGTTATGGGCATTTTTCGAACATTGTTGGAATAATCTCAATGCTTCCACCAGCAGCCTTATACAGTAAAATCTTCTTTTTGAGGGACAGAGATGGTTACGAATTCTATGTCCGCCTAAGGAAAGTTTGCGTCTAAGGGAATTTGTAAACTATGTATCTTATATATGAAGAGAAGCCTACTGACCAGATCTCAACCTAAGGCTCTCCAATTTCATATTTCACATTCATCATTTCGATTCCTTATTAAGTTTCTTTTTTTTGTGTTGTATGACAAAAAGTCATTTCTTTCTCTCTATGCATTTTCAGTGCAGATCCTTCACAAAATCATCTCTTGCATTTGACTGTGGAAAAGTGAACCGCTGTACAGTTACCTAAAAACTTAAATTTTTCAAACAATACACCAGAGCCGTAGACTTTGTTCGTGTGCATTTAGTTGATAATTTCGATGCAACATAAAAATGTATGTCCCTTTTTCTTTTCCACCTCTCCTTCATCGGCTTCTCCTTGTTCCTCAATGTGGCGCTTATTCTTGACTTGACTTTTTAAGAATGGAATCATCCAACGCATGGAATGTTGCTCACTACTATGTAGCCGAGACTGAATATGTCGTAGGGAGTCCGTTCAACATCGCTCAGACGAGACGTGCCCCGCAATTGACTATTCAACGCACGTTTTGTTCCATGCGGGGCTCAATTTGGTAAATGACTTAAAGATGTTCCCTCACAGACAATGCAGACAGCCCATCAGCTGATGGACGTTGACCGTGAATTGTGTCTAAGCAGCGCTCACGTCGTTGGAATTTCTTTTTCGTGATTTTGGACGATTTTACGTGAAAAGTTATGATAGCCTATTTGCATTCATGTACTGTGAAGAGACTTTGAAAGGCTGAAGGAAAACTGAATTGAGGAGACATTGCGTTCAATGGAAATTATGTTGGGCGAGACAGTTGTGGATAGTGATCTGATGATCAGTGAACTGCATTTTTTGGCAAAAATTAATACATTTTAAATATTAACCAATTGATGGTACCGGTCATTTTGGAAACCCGAGTCTAGGTAAGTGTCTTCAAATACAGGGCACAAGTCAAGTTATCCATGTATAGAGCATCCGTCCAAAAGATCTTTGAATCATAATCATTGGGACAAGGCTAAATTGGATAACACAGGACAAAAAAGACGTCACCCAGCGTGGTACGTGCAATTTTATGTTGTTGCGCCAAATCGGCCGCTGGAGTGGTCCGCCTTTTTTGCAAAAGTTCAACCAAATTTTAGCGCTAGGAAAAGAAGAAGGTTAGGATTGATAGTGGAAGCCCGAGTTGTACACATGACGGGTACGGAATGGAAATGAAATTTTGAAAAAGTCTTTTTTCGGCTGTGTGTGTGAACAAATGTTCCTAATTACATTGTCACTGGTTTTTCAGACATCATGCGAGTGATAACCCTTTATGCTGTTTTTCTTTATATAAAAACCTTGTGTGTCACTGTTTTGACTTCTACTTAACGATCGCTCCAAGCATTGAACACTGCATACACCGTTCGTGGCTATACTACGAGCATTCTGATCGCATGCCATCACAATGGTTGATCAACCCGTCAACTTGATCGATCCTTAATGTGATCCCTTCTACTCCTTTTTTGCCTACTGGTCTTTAAATTTATAGGTAACTAGCCGGCAATCAAATCCCTCAAAATGAAGATGTCTCTCGGCTGGAACCAAAGACCACTCTAGCGTCCATCAATAATTAGTTACGGTTATTTAACATGTCGTTACCTGGCTTCAAAAAAAAAAGGAAAAAAGAATTCGTCACAGAATGATCTACCTGTAATTCGTATCTAAACCAAATCCGTCATACACACACTCGGTCGTCCCTTCCGTCACGGAGGATTAACTTAAATCTTGCCAAAAACAATGTGTCTCTCCGAGATACCTTCATTCGAATCGTATGCATCCATCAAAGCAAGTTGTTATGTCGCTCCTAATGCATTACTTTCTCTCTCTCTCTCTCACTCATGGAGTCACTATGAAGTGTTAACAACCACGAAATGCCCTGACGTCTTAATAACAAAGAGTCACCCGACCGATTTTTCGGAAGAACAGACGAAAAGAAATGCCTAAGACAAGCATGACAAGACCCACGATGATCATGACGACGACGACCTACCTGGTGATCCCTACATATATTTCTGAATGTCCGTTGTGTTTCTCCTTGGCACCGCTGCTGCGACGACGTGCCGGGCCTATAATTTCGGATTTGTGGAAATACACAACACAACGGGCAAGATTAAAATAAATTCTAAGAAGTAAGATGTAACCAAGAAGAAGAACGGTTACAAAGGCATCAGCAGCATGATGAGAGGAGGGACAGACAGAGAGCGAGAGAAAGATATAGAGGGAATGAAAAGAATAAAGGTTCACTCAGCATCCATCGAAAACAATTCACGAAAAAACGAAGAAATTTCAAACGAAACTCCGGGACAAAACACCACCATGGAGGAAGACACACAAGAGACATGGCACCGTTTAGACGAACGGCAAGCAGCAGCAGCAGCAGCAACGAACCTCTCTCGTAAGTAGATTGTGATGTTTCTGAGCTGCGGGCGTTTCCCGAATCCCAATACAACACATAGAGAAAGATACATCCATACATCCGCCATAAATCGACAACAATTGCCACAGCACAACCGACAAACAACTTGGGCCTTTTCTCGCCCTCTTGCCGGTTGTCGGTGGTCGTCGACAGTCGCCGCGCCGCCCGCCTGCTGTGAAAAGTATGCTGGTTGATGTCTTAATTATCCGTAGACACACACGGAAATGCTAAAATCGATTCACCATCCTCCTGTGCCAAGTACCACCACCAGGACCTATTCGTACCCCATCGCCCCGTCCAGCGCTCCGAAATCGCCGACTCGCCGAGCACTTTTGCCGTGTACGGATTTCGTTTTTATCTATTCCCATTCTTCCTTCAGGTATTTCTTTTATTTCGTCGTTTCATCTTTTTCACTTTTTTGGTTGTTTTTACTTTTTTCCGAGGCAAAAGGTGTGCTCTCTGGGTGCTATGACGGTGGAGGATGGCATAGAGATGGAAGGTTGTTGTTTTTGTTTTTTATAAGGGGAGCGGTGCACATCGATCCAGGCATTCGTGGAAAATTGAGTTGTTGCCGCTCGACTCAACTCCCCTGGAGGGCGGGGCGGGGGTTTGGTTTGGCGTAGTAAAAGCACCGAGCTTGTGAGGTCCCATTTTTATGATGAGACCCAATCTCGAAACAATTCGTATAGACATACCTTCGTTCACGAAACTGTTTGCCGCCGCCATGCTCTGGTGTCTTGGGTGATCAGTAGTGGCAGCAGCAGCAGCAGCAGTTGGCTGTTATGGGGTCTAGAGATACGTGCAGCTTGGTTATGGGCTTTGATTCATCGGAAACTGCCCGTTCTGTTTGCTCTGTTTTTGCGTGCACATGAGGAGTAGAAATGAGGAGTAATTGGTGAATCGAAAGTATTCGGGGAATTCGAGATCTCATTTCAGGTGCATTTCAGTTGTATTATTCCTGGAAAGATCTTTAAACTCATAAAATTTATGCGATTTTCAATAGTGAGAGCAACTGACAGAGAAAGAGAAAAGAACAAGAGAGAAAGCGTAATTTAGTGTTGCTGCACTTGGCTTGACGTGAAATTCGAGACTATGTGTAGGAGTAGTCATTTAATTTTCACTTTAATCACAGTACTGCAGAGAAACATGCAAAATGGTTAAGGTACAGGTTTCAGAAGTAAGCAGCTGTCCTCTGTCACCATCAATCATGAATCCCCGTGTGTCGGCGATTTCCTTTAATTTGAATGTAAACTGTAAACATTGCTTTCACTTGCAAACAATTCCTAACGTCCTTATTTCTTTCGTTTTTCTTCCAGGGTAAAGCGCGAGGGAATCGAACAGCGATATATCTACGATCCGTGTTCCAGTCTCACCTACAATCACTAGGCTATTCTGTACAAAAACACGCTGGCAAAGTCCTGTTTGTGGCGATCCTAGTCCTTAGCACATTTTGTGTTGGACTAAAAAGTGCACAGATCCACTCAAAAGTGAATCAGCTTTGGATTCAAGGTAAGCACACAACAGCTCTCATCATTCCCTTCACTCGAAACTAATTCTTTTTTACATTTCATACAGAAGGTGGACGTTTGGAAAAAGAATTAGCGTACACACAAGAAGCAATCGGTGAGGTGGAATCATCAACGCATCAGTTAATCATTCAAACCGCACACGATCCAAATGCATCAGTGTTGCATCCGCAAGCCCTGCTCACACATTTGGAGGTCCTCAAGAAGGCGACCTCGGTGACGGTGCATATGTTCGAGACGACGTGGAGTCTGAGGGACATGTGCAA
This sequence comes from Eristalinus sepulchralis, assembly GCA_944738645.1. Taxonomy (NCBI): domain Eukaryota; kingdom Metazoa; phylum Arthropoda; class Insecta; order Diptera; family Syrphidae; genus Eristalinus; species Eristalinus sepulchralis. The sequence goes on from OX122883.1 coordinate 64,457,100, forward strand.
CACCCCGACAATACCTAGTTTTGAGAATCTTTTCTTCGTTGAGCAAATGTTCACGCATGTGATACCGTGCTCGATCATCACACCTTTGGATTGCTTCTGGGAAGGCAGTCAGTTGCTTGGTCCAGAGTTTCCCGTTCAAATACCGTAAGTTTTCCCCCACTAATTCGTTTCCCCCAATTGAATATTTGTGTAAACCATCATATTTCTTCCCTAAAGTGGCATGGAGAAGCGAATCAAATGGACGTGGTTTGACCCGATGAACTACTTGCAGTCGATGAAAACGGACAACCCGGACTCTGCTCCCATTGAATTGGTCGAACAGTACATGAAGCGAGCCGGTATTTCGTCGGGTTACACAGAGAAGCCGTGTCTGAATCCGCAGGACCCCCAGTGCCCTGACACTGCGCCGAATAAGAACAGCACACAGCCACCGGATGTGGGCTCCATACTCACAGGTGGATGCTACGGGTACGCAACGAAGTACATGCACTGGCCGGAGGAGCTTATTGTCGGAGGAGTCGTTCGAAACCGGACAGGCCATCTCAGGAAGGCCAAGGGTCTGCAGACAGTGGTTCAACTCATGACGGAGAAGGGAATGTTTGACTCATACAAGGGAGAATACAAAGTGCACCACATCAGCTGGACGCCGGAAAAGGCAGCGGAAGTGTTGAATGCCTGGCAGAAGAAGTTTGCTGCAGAAGTCGCTACTCTCCTCAAGAACTCTCGCATCTCTAACTCCTACGATATTTACGTGTTTTCCTCAGCATCGCTCGATGACATTCTGGCCAAGTTCTCCAATCCCAGTCCGCTGAGCATAGTCATTGGGGTTGCGGCGACAGTTTTGTATGCATTCTGTACGTTGATTCGCTGGAAGGATCCGGTCAAGGGTCAGAGTACTGTCGGAGTGGCTGGAGTGCTTTTGATTGGAATGTCAACCGCAGCTGGGTTGGGGCTGTGTGCTCTTCTAGGCATCGTCTTCAACGCAGCCACAACGCAAGTGATTCCATTCCTGGCTCTGGGTCTTGGAGTGGACCATATCTTCATGCTGACCGCGGCGTATGCTGAGAGCAATCGAAAAGAGGAAACCAAGTTCATCCTCAAAAAGGTCGGTCCCAGCATCTTGTTCAGCGCTGTGACAACGGCCGGCAGCTTTTTTGCGGCTGTATTCATTCCAGTACCTGCTTTAAAGGTGTTCTGCCTGCAGTCAGCGATCGTGATATGCGTTAATCTGGCCACAGCCTTACTGGTCTTCCCTGCCATGATATCCTTGGATCTCAGGAGAAGAACAGCCGGTCGGGCGGATATATTCTGCTGCTGTTTTCCTGTCTGGAAGGAGAAATCCGTCGCCGCAATGTCAGCTGGACCATCGACATCGTCGCATCTGAATAATAATCGCTATGGAAATCCAAGGAATCCTGGATATCCCGTGAAAAACTGTAACAATCGTAGTGCAGGAGTGACAACTCCACCGAATCAAGTAAATCAGGAAGAGGCTCTCCTGTCATGCGCTGAGAAGAAAATGCTGAGTTTTTCCTTGTCCAAGTTCGCCTACAAATACTACACGCCATTCCTGATGAAGAGTTCTGTGAAGTTCCTCGCTGTGACTCTGTTCATTGGCACTCTGATATTCGGATTCTACTCATCAATGAAACTACAAGACGGCTTGGATTTGATTGACTTAGTCCCGAAGGACACAAACGAGTACAAGTTCCTGGACGCTCAGTCGTCAATGTTCGGCTTCTACAGCATGTACGCGGTGACACAGGGTAACTTTGAGTATCCCAATAATCAACAGATACTGCACGACTATCACGAGGCCTTTGTTCGAGTGCCGCATGTGATTAAAAACGACAATGGTGGTCTACCAGAGTTCTGGTTGACGCTGTTTCGTGACTGGCTAATCAATCTGCAGGATACCTTCGACAAGGAGAGGGACGAAGGCAGGATTACACAGGAACGATGGTTTCCGAATGCAAGCAGTGATGCTATTCTGGCATATAAGCTGCTAGTGCAGACCGGATACGTGGACAATCCAATCGACAAGAGTCTGGTGAACAAGAACCGCCTGGTCGACAAGGAAGGAATCATCAATCCGAAGGCGTTCTACAACTACCTCTCTGCGTGGGCGACTAACGATCTTTTTGCTTACGGTGCTTCACAAGTAAGTTTGTGGGAGGTGCCTTGAAGCGATGGAAGATTTTAAATATTTTCTTTGTTTCCAGGGAAAGCTTCGTCCGGAGCCACGTCAATACCATCACGTGCCAACTGAGTTTGACTTGAAAATACCCAAGAGTCTGCCACTGGTGTACACGCAGCTTCCGTTCTACTTGCACGGGCTGACAGACACCTCGGAAATCAAAAGTCTCATCGGACACATTCGTGACTTGAGTGTTAAGTTCGAGACGAGAGGACTCCCGAACTATCCCTCCGGTAAGCATGAACTTTGAGATAATTTGTTGGGTGGCGAATGATGAAACTCGTTTTTTTTACAGGTATTCCGTTTGTTTTCTGGGAGCAATACATGACCTTGAGGTCATCTCTTGCGGCCATTCTCATCTGCTCGTTGATTGCGGCCTTCGTCTTGGTCTCCATTCTCCTGCTGTCCACATGGGCGGCACTTCTAGTGGTGATCGTTGTCGTGGCGTCTTTGGTGCAGATATTTGGTGCTATGACTCTGCTCGGAATTAATTTGTCAGCCATCCCTGCGGTCATCTTGATCTTCAGCGTGGGATTAATCGTCTGCTTCACGGTGCACATATCGCTGGTAAGAAAACGGATCTGCCCTGTCTCGTTGCAGTGGAATTAACATAATTCTCGTTTCTTAGGGTTTCATAACTGCTGTGGGAAATCGCGAACGGCGTATTTTACTCTCTATGCAGGTATCAATGGGTCCCCTGGTTCATAGCATTCTCACGTCAGCTCTGGCCGTATTCATGCTCTCAACGTCACCCTTTGAATTTATCATTCGGCACTTCTTTTGGCTGCTTCTGGTCGTGCTGTCAGTTGGCGCCATCAATGGACTGTTTTTCTTTCCCATCATTCTGAGCATGGTCGGCCCCGATGCTGAACTCATTCCAATTGAGTATCCCGATCGAATTTCGACACCTTCACCGATCCTATCGCGCAGTAAACGAAGTGCGAACAAGACTGTCATTGTAAATGGATCATCACGTTCGCGATGCAACAAGCCTCACTATCATCACAAGCATGTAAACATCAGTGATCCATCACTCACCACAATCACCGAGGAGCCACCGTCATGGAAGTCCTCCTCCTCCTCAATTACTATGAGCAATGATTGGAATCAAAATAATGCTGGCAACGGTAGTGGCGGTGTAGGTGGAAACACGAACAATCCGAACAACTATCACTATCAACCGCAACAGCAGTCGCATTCGCAGCAGCAACGTTCTCAGCAACATTATCCGTCGCAACAGAATCAGTACCACGGATCGTCAAAGCGGGAGAACAACTATTGCGGAGGCGGTGGTAATGGAGGCGGTGTTGGTGGTGGTGGTGGTGGTGACTCTGGTGTTCACTATCCTGAATTGCAAAGTATTGTCGTCCAACCTGAAGTGACAGTTGAAACGCATCATTCAGACGCCAACACAACGCGAGTGACAGCGACAGCCAACATCAAAGTTGAACTTGTCACCCCCGGCAGAGCGTCGAGAAGTTACAATTTCACTAGCTAGCGTTAAGATCATTAATTATTACACCCCCCTAATTATAGATATTATTTATTTTTGCACTTAGTACCATTTTTGTATCTGTATGTTCTGTTTGTTTGTTTTTCTTGGGAACGCAAAGTATTTTGAACAAAAACAAAACCATGTATGTACATACGAGAGATTATTTAAGCATAAGATGAGGTACATCCTTTAGGATGTTTGTTTAGAGTGCTAGTGTTCGTAATGTAAGTTAATCATTTAATTTCTCCCCCCTCTCCCTCTACTTGTACTTACGTATCCATAAGTTAATGTAATTCTATAAGTAAGCGGCACACAGCTTCTTTGCAAACAAAAACAAAAAAAAAAACTATTTATTATTTCCCGTTATCATTTATTGTGTGTAGTGTATTTAAGATGCGAACTATTAGACGAGATTCATGTGAGAAGTAGCAGTTTATTTTCTATGTTTAAGTGTATGTACATTATTCTCTTGTTCAGACGAAACGAAACAAAATACATAACAAATCAAATATGTTTATCTTTAACAAGACTGCAGTATAATAATAACCAGATGCAACAATTTTAAGTACATATATTTATACTATATACACTTAAGACTGAAGTGATACTACAAGGATTTTTTTTTGTTTGTTTTTCTAGTATTTACAACAAAACTATCGATAATGACATACCATTCACTTATCATTCATGCTTTTGTTACAGCACCGCTTTTTAAAAATCCTTTTGTTTCCGTTTCCTCGAGTTCCTTGTCAGAAAAAAAAAAAAGAGTGACTCCAAACTTGAATAAGCGACCAAAATAATTTTTTCCAAGTGACGAATCTTCCTCTTTCGTCATTAAATTGTCCACAAATGGCCTAGTCCTTCGATTGCATTTCATGAAATTCCAGTAATGATGCAATATCCTTTCGCGACAATAACATTTGCCTGAAGTAAGGATCAATTTAAGAATGACGTAAAGGGACACCAATCTGAAGCAACATCAAAGCGCTTCCCTTTGTGTGCATATGCCTCCTCTAGACTTCTGCCTCCACATATTATTCAATTTGATTGCACCTGACCCAAATTTCGACCTAGTTTAAACAATAACCTAGAATCCGTTTTCGGGTGTCTCGGAAAACTTCACAGACCAAAATCTCCTCCGTCAGAATATGTACTCCTGCAGAAACTAAGAACATTTTTTAACCACAAGACATGTCACAAGTCTTGCTACAATTGATTTACTGAAGGAAACGTCTGTGAAATCATGCGATTTAACGCGGTTTCATTTTTTTGTGTGGATATGCGTGAAACAAAAAAAAGTCAAGTAGCTAGTCTACGCCGATAAGCTTGAAACGATTGACGACTTGGAGGACACATTCACCACGTTATTGCGGAGCCACAAATCTTTGTGCAAAAATTACGAAAGACAAGATTAAATTTAGGTGGCTGTCAGGGAGAATCAAACATTTCATTTGATTTCGTGCGCCCTTATGAAGCTGATTCGGTTCAGTAATTCAAATAACTAGTATGTTCCTTATGAGACATATGTAAGGGCGGTCCAGAAAGGAAGACAGACGTCACCTAACAGAATTACTGTATTGGCCACATATTTTCTTAACGATCTTCGCATTAACCAGCTTCTCCAGTCGTTAAAGTCTAGAACTTTCTTAAATTTTTTGCATTCCTTGACTTGTCCAACAGAATGCCCTAATTAGTTATGCCCACTTCAGTCGCCTATGCATGTTGCTCGAAGACTTACTCACCAAATTCAATTCCCTCTACAATAAGTTAGTCCAGCAGACTGCAGATTCGACAATACTTATGTTTTTGTAGTTTCCTTTAACAGGAAACAACACAAAAACAGAATTTTTTCGAATTTGTCGTACAACTGGCTTGTTTTAAGTAGTCTTTGGCTATACAATGTCACAGAAAGTCAAAGTCATCAAAGTGTCTAGAATGTCCATAAAAGATCTGTCTGAAGTCAGATGTCCACAAGCTTATTCGACTGACAAAACTGGGCCGATTAACTCAGCGATTGGTATTCTTTGTCCCTATCAAAATAGCCTTCACTCTTCGTTTAAATTGTTTACCATAAATGTAAGTCTATTTCTGCTCCGCAAACTCTTTTGTTGCCGCACTTACTGTTGAATGTCAGCGCAATATGTGACGCAATCGTGTCCTTATCCAATCCAAATTTATCATCTTCGACTTCAATAAGTTCCACCTCCTTCAGATGAGGCGTTTTTCTTAGTTTCGACTTCAGCAGATCATGCTTTCATAAGCAATGACATCTGAGTCAATTTAAGCACGCTGCACATTTTAACTTCTCATAAAAGGACTTCCTACAAATTGGACATGCTTCAATTTGAAATAAATTCAACCTTTTAAAAATTTTGTTATAGCTCCGCATTTCACAACACTTCTTCCGATGTATCGCATATCTAGAAGTACACGTGTTATACTTTGGATATTATCTCACGATATATCTTGATAAAGAAAAAAAGCAGATTCATTGTTTACCAAATTTATCAGAAAGTTTCACCATTCAGCTCCATGGCAGAAAATGCAAACCATGTTGTCTGACACCTTAAGAGTTTTGTCTGTTATCTTAAATTAATGAGTGTTCTGTTTCACTGCTGATTCGAATTTGATTCAAAGCATAAACAGTGACCGTATATACTGCTATTTAACTTATACCCTTCCCCAAAGACAAAGTGGAAGCTAAAGCTATACACGTATCTTGTGTGTGTTTCTTGTTTTCACAACTTTCTTCGCCTCTCGCAATGGGATTTGTTTTCCCTCACTTATCAAAAGAAATACATTTCTTCCAAAAAGGGCATCATGTACACTCGCACCAGCACTTTAAACCATGTCCCAGTCCCAAGAAAACATTTGATGTAATTCCAAGAACGTGAAAGTGAGAATGTAAAGTCAACAGCAAAGCAAAAAACTATTAAACATCAATCAACTTCCGTTCAGTTTGAATTTAAAATTCGTATCTAGGGACACGTACTTGTGTAAGGCCCACAACTAATTCCCGATTCAACACACGGCATAAGTTATTCCAATGTTTCCCTTCATGTTTGTCCATCGGAAGAACACCGATAATTTGAATATTCCCCCCGTTCCACCGACAATAAAACATAATTCCCAACCCAACGCCCCCGTCAAATAAAGTTCACACTTTATTTGACAATTCCCAGCGTGACGATGATAATTGAATATGTCTGTATGTCATTATGTAAATTTTGATGATTTAATTTAAAATAGACTGCGATATTAAGATAGTTGTTAACGAATGAAAATGAAAGGAAAACAAAATTAACGAAGAGAAGAACCCCCTGTCGACTTAATCAAAGATAATTAAATGTACAAACTAAATATTATAGTTTATAAACAAATCGAATTCCTGCTAATAACTATTTAAATCTACATTAATTCATTGTAAATAATTGCATAGTAAACATAAGGCCAACGGCGAGAGTGGAGGAGTTTGTAACGTTGTCTTGTGAATAATAGCTCCCTAAGTTTAGGACGAATTAACAGAAAATGAAAGAGGAACATACGCACAAATGCTAATTTAAATTTAAGCCTAACATCGATTTACTTTCTGACTGCAATTTCGGATTTTGACAAGTAGTATGTGAGGTACGATTCGTATGGATATTTAAGCGCACAAGCACGCAGAGTTATTTATGTTATCGTTTGTAAGGAACGTTCAATGTTTGTATCGACACCGAAAACGTGAAGTGAGTTAACAAATAAAAAAAAAGGAAATTACGCACGAAAAAATAAATGCGATCGAAATAATTAACAATAAATGTTTTGGAGTTCTTATTTTTGTTTTTTTGGTTTAGATTTGGTTTGGGATGGGGAGATCGGTTTCCACTAGAAAGGATGCGGCATATTATCCGATTCCTTTGAGTTGTACACTAGCGTTGAGTACTGGAATGTAAAACTGCTGAAGGCCTGCAAGATTTTCGTTCGTGAGTTAAGACAAACTAACCTTTGCATCACGGCAGCAAGAGGCAGAGTAGCGGGGCCTAGTTTCTACAAAAACTACACGCGTCGTGTGTGCAACTGTTCTCTCACGAGTAGAAGGAACCTATACACTTTTTTGCCGACTCCGAACGGCGAGATTTGAGATTTGATTTCATAGACAATTAGTACTCGAAAGATTTGCTCATTTAAAAAGTACTCAAAAAACATTGCCGTGAAAAAATGAGAGGTGTTCCGTCCGGAATCAAACCCAGACCTTCGGCGTGTGGGTCGACGCACTTATCCGCAACTCCACGGCAACCACTATGACAACAGCAATGCCGTTGATAAAAGGTAAATGACACTTAATGTTGGGGATCAATTTGGCGTTGGTTTTTATCTCCCTGTTCGGAAGAGCTCACACGTATCCAGAGATCGTGTCAGGCAATCAGCTTTGAGGCAGCTGTAAAGTTGGTATTTTTGTTGCAGGATTTCATTGGAGAGGTTGCGAAATATTAACCCGGATAACGAAAGTCCCTTCATTTCGGTATTATAAATTTTACCATCTGTCTTCTTTACCTCACGTGGGACGTGTTTGTATTCTGATAGTGGGCAACCCTAGCCTTGCAATCTGGCAACTGCCAGCGCTATCGTAAAGTTTGAAAATTTTGAGGCTATACGTACTCAGAACGTTTTGACATACATACGAGCGCTATTTGTGTTGTTTACAGTAACTTAAAAGATTCATTTCGCCCAAAAAAATGGAATTAAATCGTGAAAATTTTCGTGCGTAGAGTGCATCGATGAACTTGATTCAATTTTTGGCGATGAAGCGGCATCAATGACCAGTGTTTATCAATGGTATCGAGCTCGTAGTTCACTCTAAGTCGAATTTTGTGAAGGTCGTCCAAAATCAGTTGCTGTTCCGGAAATCACTGTGCTGTGCGTCAATTGATATTGCAAGATCGTCATGTGACCTATTTTGAGATTGAGACAACCTTAGGCATTAGGGGGACCAGCATACATTCAATATTGCGTGAACATTACACCGTCAAAAAAATGTGTATGCGTTGGATCCCACACAATTTGTCAATCGCTCAAAAAAAAGGCTCGTGTCGATTGGTCGAATCAAAAATACTATCGCGGTGCTTCGAAAGACGTCTATAACATTGTGACAAAGGTCGTGGATTTATGCGTATGAGCCCGAAAGTAAACAGCAGTCGACTGTATGGGTGTTTCAAAAGGAGACAAATCCAACAAAAGTTGCTCGCGCACGAAGCACTTCCAAGCAAATGATCGCCTATTTTTTCGGAAAAACTGGACATGTCAGGAAAACCAACCAGCGAAGACGAATCACTCTTCACCAAGCAATGCGAGCTCTCACACATCGGCTCAAACAACTGCATTTTTGAGCACTCAAAACATCGATTTGATAAGTCATCCTCCGTATAGTCCTGACTTGGCACCGAATGAGTTCTTTTTAATCCCGTAGGTAAAAATTAAATGAGAGGTCAACGCTTTTCGACACCTGAAGAAGCGGTTGATGCGTTCAGAAAGCAGGTTTTGGAGATACCTCAATCAGAGTGGCAGAAGTGCTTCGACAATTGGTTCAAACGCATGCAAAAGTGTGAAGATCTTAATGGGAATTATTTTGGAAAACAATAAAGCTATTTTCGATGATTAATATTTGTTTTTGTTCTCTAATCCCGAAATATAAAATGCAATCCTCATACTAAAGCTACATAAGATGTCGTTTGGGTTTTTGTATTGCTTTAATAGAAAATCAAGCAAACAAGTTGGTTTTCTGTAGGGTTTTACGTCTTGATTCCCAAACAAAGTGGCTGTTTGAAATCATGGAGGAAAATCTGAATTTGGTCACAAATATTAATAGAGGTCTTTCTCAAAAGTTGTTGGTAGGCGGTTTCAGCGGTCTCCAGTAGTTTGAGCCAATCAAAAGAAGAGATGAGAATCTAATTTTTCTTATCTTTAGATTTGAGATAACTCTAATCCTATGCGGTGAAAAAGAAACTGCTGCACATAAAGAAGGATACCGAAGCGACACTTGCCTATAGTCTTTACAATTTAAATGATGTCTAATAATCAGTGGCAAGGATTATTTCTTTGAAATCCCTGAGGAATCCCTGAAAAAGAATACAGAAGAGAATAGAAGTACTCTAACAGGCCTATTATCTTTTTATTTTGCTTTCGGTTATAAAAATGTTATAAAAGCGTCGTAGGCTGCTGAAGAAAGTGTCCTGTAATGTAGTCTGTTGCAAAAAAAAAAAAAAATACATAATTTTAAAAATATTACTCTACCAAAAATGCCATGATTTTCAAAGTAAGCTGCGTCACTCAATTCATGTAACAACCATAAAAGGGGTGATAAACGCAAGTTCAATTCAAATTCATCTATATCTACACCCATTGCGAATATTTAAATTAACAAATAAATCAATCTCAAAAACCAAGTTCAAAGATTGCACCATTAACAAATTTGTTGATTTGAAAATATTGACATTTACTAAGTGAATGAAAAAAAGCATAAAACAAACATTCCAAAAGAAGAATTAACCTTTTTGCCGGCAAAAGGTATTGCCGTGACCAGGATTCGAACCTGGGTTACCACGGCCACAACGTGGGGTTAGTTTAGTTTAAAATGTATTTTTTTATTTTGAATTTCATTTGTCTTAAATCTAGATATAAAATACTTAAACTAGTTACAAAAACTTTTATTTTAATTAAAAACTATCTTACTGGCTCCATGCGAGCACTCTAAGTTAATCTATGAGTTTTTATAATTGCCTTTCGGCTGGTGTTTTTTTTATGTATGTTCAAGTAAAGGACTAAAGTATGTGATACTTAATACTAAGAAAATGTTCTGTAAAAACTTAGCAATCTAATTAAATTATTTTTATCTTAACCTAACTTATGAAACTTAACCTAACTACACCTAATTTTTTTTTTATATATATACTACACTAACTTTAATCTTAATCTAACTTATATATGTAAGTTGTCCGTAGGGGGACCAATTTCTGCTTCAGCTGACGGCAGCTGGGCCACCAGATGTGGCTCTAGCCACCAATAAAATTGCCTAGCCTTTTCCCGATCTTTAATGTCGCGAATGGGGATGGATGTGCTGAAGCGAAGATCACCCGGCCTTACGCTTCGTACATTGCTCTCGTAGAGCAGACGCTTGTCCACCGTTCGTCTTACTACGTGGTAGAGAAGTGGACATCCCTCCGCATCCTGGACCAAGCCAATGCGGTCCAGATACAAGAACGCTTCCGGTGGAATGAATCCACTTCGGCGTGCGCTCTCATGATATGCATCGTTCGGGTAGTAAGCTCCGAATATCAGCTCGTTTTCTGAAGTCATTCCTCGTGCAACGTGCCTTCGAATCAGCTTAATAATAAAATTATCCAGCCTATTCACGTTTGCTGCGTTGTACAAGATTTCATTAGCATAGAACTTCTTGTACTCAGACTCTGGGGTTCTGTACATCTTGAGACAAGCTCGAAGACATTGCCTTTCGAACACCCTCATCCTTTCCATCTGGGAAGGACTCAAGTTGAACCACACCGGACAACCATACACCATGATTGGCCGTATAAGGGCCGTGTAGCAGATAATCTTCACTCTGGAATCAAGTTGGCTGCTATAAACCAGCCTACTTGCCATAGCGAAGGCTTTTCTGGCTTTTGCCAGACCCGTTGCTGCATGGATATTACCATACAGAAACTGGTCCAACATAATGCCCAAATATCGCACTACACTCCTAACAGCTAATGGCTGCCCCTGCGGGTCCAAAATGCCGAACTTACGCCAGTTTTTGCTCGTATCTCTTGAAGCCCTGCACAACGGAGTTCGGAACAGGATGGTTTCACACTTCTGGTAGTTCATCTTCAACTTCCAGTCGTCGCAAAATCGCTGAATTTTCTCGAAGTCGCGCTGCAAGAGGATATTAATGACCTCAATCTTCGGTGCCGTCCTGTACGCTATCAAATCGTCAGCGTACGCGATCAGGTACTGCATGGAGCCAATTAATTCACTGGTGAAAACAGTGAAAAGAATTGGTGAATTCACTGCACCCTGCTGGAGCCCATTTTTAATGTAAAAGACATTAGTAGAAACCTTGTTGCCACTTTTAACAACAAACTTTCTACCTGTAACCATATTGTAGATCGTGTAAAGCAGTTCTTTGCTTATACCCAACCTCGTCAACTTGAGGAAGAGGCCTTCTAACCAGACGGTGTCGAATGCCTTTTCCAAGTCAACAAGGCAGGCCCCGGTGCACTAGGTTTTATTTTTATTCCAGTGAATGTCCGAAACCAATTTCGACGCGGCATGTACAGTATCATGCCCCGCCCTAAAACCAAATTGGTTATTCGGTATTATTTTTTTGTCCGCAGTCCACTGCATCAGGACTCTATTGATAATCTTTTCAAAAACCTTGCTTATGCAAGGGAGGAGACTAATCGACCGAAGATTTTTCGGAAGCGAGGAATCTTTGTCCCTTTTGGGGATGGGTTGCACTACCGCCGTCTTCCAATGCTCTGGGTAATGTGCATTACGGCATTAATTGCCTTATTTTCATCATTGAATCTGGTGAAACCATGATTCTCAGAACGCCATTGCTGTATTTCATTTCGAAGGTAAAAATGGTTTAGCAAGGCTCTGTTCTCCAAGTCGTGATTCGGTCTACGAGATTCGTTGACCGTATACACTTCCTGGAAAACCGCTCCTATTGCTTCAACCTTCTCTTGGGCAACAATGAAGAACTCATTGTCCAGCACGGCCCCATCCGGATCGATGCCAACTGAAGTCAGTTTGTTTGCGTTGTCGGTTGTTCTGTCAAGTCGAACAGCCTCCAAGTCGTTATGATCCCTCCTTCGGAAGACTCGGTTGATTTGGGGAAACATACCCGGACAGTTCGAACGAACAGCCCGAATCTTGTCTCCCCAATAAGAATTGATAGCAATTCTGTAATTCATCCGAATCAAACTCTGGAGGTTTTTCATCTGCGACTTGAGCGACCTCAGTTCGTGGTCGTCTCTGTCTGTAAATCGTCTGTAAAGTGTCTTGATTCTCGTCAGCAATCTGCTTTTTTGCACGTGCAGTGCGTCGATTGTATCGTTCCGATAGATGTCGCCATCTGTGATCGGTGATACTTTAGGAATCGCTTTGGACACAACGTGGGGTCCTAACCACTAGACGATCACGGCTGTTGAGAACATGCACCTAACGGTATAATGAATTTTTCTTCACTGCTGGGGATTATGATAAAATAGAAAAAAAACTTAATTTTAAACTCTAGGAAGACAAGTTTACCATCTGAATGTCAGAAAAAGTTTGAGGATTTTACCACTTATTACTAAGTACGAGACTATGCACTTTCTGGTGAACCTGGGCCTCAACCAATAAGCGTCTCTGGACAGCAACATTTTTCCCCAGGTGATTCTTATGGTTCACATTATGCCCAATCCGCTATTATTTTTTTCTGTGTCAGGATCGACTTAGATTTCATTTTTTTACAGAGCGGCTATTCAGACACACTCACCTTAATCCTTAAAGAATGATAATCACGAACTCTAAACATTTTTGGCCTCCCGGTTAATTTCAATTTTATTAATGCTCTGCGGTAAATAAGGACAACAAAATCTGTACCAGAATCAAAGGGACAATAACATCAGCACCGAAATCAAGAGGCAATTCAGTAATAGAGCCCTCTCAAAGGACTAAACTGGCTTTTAACAACGGCAACGGCAAAAGCGAATAAAAAAGCCCTTAGTCTTTTCGAGCGAAAAGTTCTGCGTGCGAGTCAGTCGCCAAACCATTTTAAGTCATCTGCAGAAGGTTGGATACAAAAAAATCGACCATAAGTGTCTAGAATTGGCCAACAGGATGGGTGTAGTGTTCCACCAGGACAACGCCAGACTACACACTTCGTTGATGACTCGTCAGAAGCTATGTGAGCTCGGATGGGAGGTTTTATCGCATCCACCATATAGCCCGGACATAGCGCCAAGTGATTACCATCTGTTCCTGTCCATAAAGAACGCCATTGGTGGTGTGAAGTTGAACTCAAAAGAGGCTTGTGAAAAGTGGCCGAGAATGTCCGAGTTCTTCGCAAATAAGGAGGGGGGCTCCTACGAGGGGGTATTATGAAATTGCCGTCTAGATTATCGAACATAACGGCGCATATTTGAACTAAATCTTATCACTGTAACACTTTTTATGAAGCATTGAATGAAGAGCAAAAAAGCGGAGGGAGATATTTGACAACCTTATATACACCTTTCCTTACATCTGTCCAAAGGTTTTCAATAAGATTCAGGTCCGAAGACTGAGGCGGCCACTCCATAACTTGACCTCCATTGCTTTTGAAAAATTCTTTGGCCAGTTTCCTCGTATGTTTGGGGTCATTGTCTTGCTGTAGAATCCATCTAAGCGGCATATTCCACTCTGCTTAAGGTAGCATGTTTTCTCTTTTCATGCTGACGTAAACTCCGGCGGTCATCATTGGCAAAAAACGGGACCTGTACCATAATAGGAAATTAATTTAATTTTTGCTCCGCCGTGCTTTACGGTCTTGAAAGTACACTCCGGTTGAAACCCTGCGAACAGATGTCCTGTCCCAGGAGTACCAAATAGAACTCCTTTGGATTCGTCGGTCCATAATATATTGCGCGATTAAAAAGGTTCCCAGTTCAGGTGTTCTTTCGCAAATTTATTTGAAGTGGTACTTTTCTGGGACTTCTGGCGGGTAAACTGTTCTTTATCAGCCTTCTTCTTATTGTTGATGTCGGGTAAATTTAAACGGGTTACGTTTGACAAATCTTAATATTTGTCTTTCTTCGGCGGGGGGTTAGTTTCGGTTTTCTTCCTCTTTTTTTCACTTATAAATTTGTATATTTTATACTAAGAAAGCAATTCTTTTTTATTAAGGCACGATTTTCGGAAGGAACCACCATCAATTTTACTTTGCTAACAACACTGCACTTTTGAAATATTATCTTTATCTTTATCTAGTAACTACGATACGTGTAGATATAGTTTAAAGCAATAAACAAAATCACATACGCAATACACTTCGAAAATGGCCTTCAGAATGATGTTATGCTATTATTTTGAACAATTTAAAGTCGATTGCATTTCCGGTCACGGGACCTTTTTCAATGAAAAGATGCACATTTTTCTTATTTTGTTTATGGGTCTTATAACTGATGTAATAGAGATATTGTGCAATAAATATGACGTAGAAAAAAGTAATTAGAACAATAGTGCCAAAGTCGAACATGGTGCTATTATTTTGCTATGCTGTAAGACAGACGACGGCACGGATCTTCTGCGATACATTAATAGTACGTAATGCATATCAGCTTACTGACTATTCCCGCCTTCTTTTTGCAAGTGGACTTACAAAATGATCAGTTCTGTCATATCGAATATTTTTCGTCAAATCATCTTCAAGTCGTTTTCTCTCTGGCCCAGATTGAATTGGTACTTCCCCGTAGTCTGTACAGTAATAAACTTCAATATTCGTTGCAGTTGCCAAGCATTATTTACTGCGACGTCAATAAACCAAGTGAAAATTGAGCTCCACCACTTTTATCCTCGGTATTAAATTTGGTGGTGGTCGCCGTGGCGTAGTGGTAAGTGCGTCGACCGCCGCGCAGAAAGTCTGGGTTCGATTTCCGGACGGAACACCTCGCATTTTTTTACGGCACCACTTCTTCGGAGTGGCTGACAACACTCAAAGAGTATGAATTGGCTATGAAAAAGCTTCTCAAATTTCGCCGTTCGGAGTCGGCAAAAAACTGTAGGTCTCTTCTACTCGTAAGTAGTTCGCATAATACGAGAAGTTGTTGAAGAAGCTAGGCCCTGGTCCGTTGTGGGCTGTAATGCCACTCAATTATTATTATTACTAAATTTGGTGATTATTCCCATTTTGATCCAGACGATAGACGCCACACATTTTTTTGTTGTATTCGGTAACTGCACATAGAAGAACAATACCCACTTTCCTTTAATTTTTTCTCGAATAACGAGATGCTGTTGAAGTTGGCAAAGCACCATAACAAGTTGAGGCACTACAAACAACAGAATTATCTTCCCATTTTGTTAACCTTATTCCTGTTTCCGAAATTTTAGTCGATTTATATGTACGTGACAATTTTTTTAATATGTTTTTGTGTTCTATAGGACAGCTTGAAGGAATACGGTTCTTACGAATCGTACCTGTTGCATTGTATCCTCTTGCTTTCAGATATGTGAAAAATGGAAAGCCTGCAAACAAGTTGTCGAAGTAAAAAGAAAACGGGAATTCTCTTATTATTTCCGGAAAGTCATCAATCATTGATAAGAGAGATGCCGAACATTTGCCAAATCGTTGTTCATATTTCGGATTTGATCGGGGATTTTTTCTTTGGTAAATTTCGAAATTAACCATGTATCCAGAGGATGTACACCTCGACCAAGCTTTGAAACCAAATCTTCTTGGCTTGCCTCTGATAAGCTGCTTGCAACCATGTCTTCCATAATAAACTATCATGCTTTCATCATTTGATAATTGTTGTGTGGGATTGAAATTTTTGAGCATGTTTGCGTTTAAATGGTCCGTCATGGGACGCAACTTCCATAGCTTGTCCTTATTTTCATGTGGTGCAGCCACATGGTTCAAAATGTAAGCACCTAAGAATTTCTTCAAATCGCCTTCGCCGCATTGACTTAAAAATTAATTCGTTCCGTAGATCGTCGGAGCTGTTCGTAAAAGCCTTATAAGTAGGAATCGAATTGTACCCAGTCACCAACAGAATGCCAATGAATGTCGGCATTTCCCGAAGCGAAGGTTTTTTAATTGGTTTTCCTTCTTATTTTATGGCATATAATGATGAACAATGGCTGATGTGTTCCAGTAACTCATCGTTAAAAAAACGTTCAAAGATTTGACATCACGACAATCATCGAAGTTTGTTTTAGGAAACATTAGTATTCCAGCACTTGTAACATCATTTGATCATTTGAAAGTTGTTAGTTTCTTGGAAGCAAGTATTGGTAAGTCAGACATAATGGGATTTGTTTCCCTGAGTCTTGTGGGAATCGGCACAATTTTGTTCTTTTTCTTTTTCAGTTGCTTCATCTGCACCTGAAGCATCTATTTGCTCCTGCTGTATCTCTTGGGTAGGCTGATCAACTGATAAGTTTAATTGCGACTTATCTAAGATATCAATCAAGAACGTCCTCCACATTGTCGATTCGAATAGGTTGTTTTCCACACTGATATCGTCATCACCTACGCTTATATTTCCTTTTCCATCGGGTGGTTCAATGTAAATACCATCCATCAAGTCGCCAACTGCATTATCTTCTTCATTTAACTGCTGAAGATAGTCTACAGCCTCTAGAAGAGAATGAATGGTGTCGCCAAACTGATTTTTCTCAACCCATTCTTTTAGAGCTTTAATGACTATCTTCGAATCCCACTGACTTCTTATTCTTCAGTGAGTTGAAGGTACCCTGGAGTTCATCTTTTGAAATAAGGATGGAGTTATTTTCATCATCGGCGACGGCGTTATTTACCAGAATATCGTTAATATATCTGGTATAATCAGGATTCTCGGATCGCCATTGACTTATTTCGTTCCGAAGGTAGAAGTGGTTCAGCAAGGCCCTATTCTCCGTGGCGTGGTTCGAACTACGAACCTCGTTGACCGTTTACACTTTCTGGAAAACAGCACCAATTGCATTAACCTTCTCCTGGGGATCTTCCATTACGAAGAAGTCATTGTCGACCACAGCCCCATTTGGATCGATGCCAACTGAAGTAAATAAGTTCGCGTTGTCTGTTGTTCTGTCAAGTCGAACGCACTGAATGTCATTATGATCTCACTTCCGGAAGATTTCATTTACTTGCGGGAACATGCTCGGGTTGTTAGATCTTACAGCCCGAATCTTATTGCCCCAATGCAAGCTTACAGCTAGACTGTAATTTTGTCGTATTAACTGTTGGAGTACTTTGATCTGTGACTTCAGAGAGCGAATCTCAGTACTCTAAGTTTAATAACCTCGTCCATTTGTGTGAGGAGGTTTCTGTTTGTAGGAGGATTGATCACACTTGAACTTATTTCTCTGGATAAGAAATTTCGCTTTATTTTGAAGCGACAATTATTACACGTCAAAAATATATCCCGTTATTGATTTTAAATGCGTTATTGAAATGGGTGTAAGACACATGCATTATCCATAGCCCTGCTGTGTGTAACCATACGCTGGCACAGGTCGGGTTAATCGCGTAAAAGGGGCAGATGAAATCAAGCGAAGAATGTTTTCCATTGATTGACTTGTGTCATTTATGAAAAGTTTTTTTTTCAAAACGTGAACCAATATTGTAGGGTAAATATCTAAGTTCATTTATTTATTTAATTCGCTTTAATTTTAATAATCTCATCTAGAAAGTTATTTATCACAAAGAATAAAGTACAAAAATATACTTTTACGGTTAAATAAGCTAACACAATGAATAAAGAACAAAGAACAATTATATGTTTTTAACTGTTAAATAATTGAATACAAAGAAGTTCCTAGCGTGTTCAAGCAGTATTTCGTTCATGCGGTGACATATGTGCATCATTGGTGACATCATAAAAGCTCTTATGTTGTACACCTGGTTCGTGTCCATAATTCGAACCTTGATGCAGGTACTTAGTTCGTCATCAAACCTTGAAGTTGAAGTATGCAAAGTCTTGACTGTTTCCATTTTGTAGCAGAATAATTAAAATCTTGAAACTGTTACCAGTCACTGGGTAGATTTTGGAACAGAACAGGGGACAGATGTTGAAGAAGCTGTTGCTTTCAAAATGAAACAAGTTTTATTAAAATTCACAAATTTTACAAATCAAGTATTCGCTGTAAATCCCTCTTCAAATTGGAAATCCGCTGGTTGGTCACCTCGACTATGAAGCAGATCACACTGAGGACAACTCCAATGGCAAAAACGGCAAACACATACTGAAAGTAGTCCAGCCGCAACTGTTGAATGACGACGTTCTTCTCAATCAGAATCTTTGAGTATTTCATGGTCACGGCCATACGGAACGCCTCCTCCTCCCAGAATAAGTCCAAGCCCGCTTGCTTGACGTACAGAATGAACTGATTAAGGTTGTCCTCCAAGCAGGAGTCAAACGGCAGCAGAAACACAACGTACTGTCATCCGAAGCAGATCTCCGACAAGCGGAATAACTTCTTCTTCAGCCCACGCTGCTGCTTGTCCAGAAAGTGCCAGCGGTCCTGACGAATGGTGTACGCAAAGCGTCCGTTGAAGTTGTTCCGGTACTTGAGCATTTGCCAATATGAGACGGGATACAGGAGTTCTTGGAACTCCTTGCCGAATACTAAGGACTCCTGAATCATCTCGAGCTCGTAGTCGATCACCATAACCCGAAAGTTTTCCTTTCTGAGGTCATTCACCGTGTCGATGGGAGGTTGAAACACCACGTTCGTACAGTAGCTGGTGAGGTACGTTGAGTAGATGCAAGAGAGGATAAAGCCGAGCAGGAACACCAGTGTGTAGAAGGCGAACTGGCGGATGGATGGTGCGTACATGCGTTCGGTCATGTTTGGGCTGTAAACCAGAAGCGCCATGCTGCGGAGAAAGTATCGTTTTTGAGACTTCTTTAGTGGCGGGTCGATGTATCGCATCAGCAGCGCGATGTAGATGACAGCGAAGCAGGCGACCAGCCAGGTGGCCCAGTCGAATGCGATGACCACGTACTTGCTCTTCGGGACTTCGCTGCGCAGCGGCACCATTACGCACCAGCGTACTGCTTCCAGGGGGTAGGTGGACCCTATGTCCTTCTCTCCTCCTCTTCTGGAAAAAGTGTGCAATGTAAAGTACATGTTCTTGCTGTGAAACTCGAGGAGTAGATTCGCAAGATCCAAGTCGGACTTGTATCTGGTGACCAAACTGATGTTCATGTACTTGGCGAACAGCGTGATGACTTTGGCGTGCTTTCCCGCTATGGTGATGACGCCGTCCTTCTTATAGGGAAACACTCTCGGAACATCTTCCATGAACGGCATTTCGACTTCGTGTCCCTGCCAATTGTTAGTATGATCTACGAATAGTTTGCTGGCGTCAGCTACGTTCGTCCGATTGGACCACTTTAGATTTGGAAAGGGAACCATTGAGAAGATTTGAGCGGTATTCGAATTCAGGTCGTTGAAGAAGACCAAGACGTTGACGAACTGGACTTGCCACAGGAATCTGAGAAAGTACATCTGCTGTTGCAGTGCCACTGGACTTGTGATGATAAAAATCGTCTTTGACAGATGCCTTCCACGAAGTTGCTCCACAGCGACATTCAGAATCATTCCCGATAAGTTTTCCATGATAACGATTGACAACACGTTCCTGTCGATGGAGTTCTCAACCTTCTGACTGGGCGCCTCGTAGATAACTATCTGAGGCACTTGACATTCGTGGACTAGTCTCTTGGCAAAATCGCTGAAGCGATCAAGGTGCTGTTGTGTGAAAATCGGAAACGCGCGAAACCGATAGACATCATTTAGCTTACGAATGACGTCTATAACGTAACTAGTATTCAACTGTGCTGATAAGGACACCACGGCTGATACCAGGACGAGGAAAACAATTGCAAAGCTTTTCATACTGCCGGTGAGTTACTGATTGGGCTATGACCGCCCCGGCGGTATTTATAGAGGTCCACCGGGGTATTGGAGGTTTGCGTGCATGTGGAATTCTGTTTTTGTCTGCTAGACTTAATTACTGGAATTTAACTTCTTTTGTGGTGTGGATAAATATCTCTTTGAGATATTTAGGTTTTTCGATTTACTATCATCCAGCAGATGATGATAGAATTTAAGGTTATTTGTGTAGAGTGGGATTCGAAGCTATTACGGGAACCGAATGATATTATAGAGGCAAGTAATCGAGTCAAACTTTACTGTAAAAAGAAAGACGCAACAATTTGAAATTCTTATCAATTAGGGACATAAACTTGACTTCTAAGGGACACTGTAACGACGTATTTTTAAGTGTTTTACAACAAATGTCTTCTTGCATTGTCTAAAGCTGTTTTGCTGTCTTAAGAACAAAGGGCTTAAGATATAATTTAAGGAGTCCCAAAGGACTGGTAGGCTGGGGTTTTGTAATGTCGCCTACCTGATGGATGGCATCCAACGCACGCCTCGGAAGTAGTGATGAAGGGGACATCCCCAAAACATGGCAAAACATGGCTGCTCAACATTGAGTTCCTGATGAGTTGATGAGTTACCACCGTTTAGGCGTAAAGAGATTGAATGGTACTCAACAGGGGACCCTACGCCTGTAGAACACTCCAAAGTTTACCTCGAGGGACTTCCTTGTATGCCTTTTCCAAATTTGTAAAACAACTGTAGGACGGTTTAGCACGCTCCCAAGCCACTGGTTGTACTTCTGCTGGGATGAAAACCGCACTGTTCATCCCCCAAGCGTGGCTCAAACATATCTCTAAATCGGTACTCTAAGATCGGAGAGTAGACCTTCCCAGGGAAACTTAGAAGGCCCATGTAATTAGAGCACTCTCTGTTGTCCCTGCCAACCGTCAGATGTCTCGCCACATTTCCAGGCCACTTAACATAAATAACACGAGAAAGCCACCTCTTAACCCATCGTCTCATGCATTTCTGGCCTTATATCATCCACATCGGCGGAATTGCCAATTTTTAGCGATTCAAACGCCAAGGTAACTTCCTCCACTGTCAGCCTATTGTCCGCGGACCGAAGCCACGAGAAGCTTCTGCGGTTCAGTAGGTTGATCTCCGTCCGAGATAGGGCACAGTCCTCCAAAGGACATCACTTCAACTGGTGGCTGCATCAATCCCAGCCGTCGCCACTTTTCGTTAAGTTCCCCTGGTTATGCCTTTTCCTGTATTCGCATTCCTCGCAGACAGGACCATGTTTATTCGACACCAGCATGTCTGCAGTTTTACTTGTCGTACAGATTTTGACTCCATATCCATGGTCCTGTTTGGTAGAGCATAAAAGTTTTGGATTTTTGTTCTGCAAATGCTATGTCCCACAAAGATATTCAAAGTCCTTGTTCTTCAAGACGTCGACAGGGACTATTAACTGTTGTAGTGGACGCTGTATCTTGCTGATAAAGTTCCTCTTCTGCTATGGTGGGCGAAACTTCAGAACAGAGCTGTGCGGCAACATTTTGTGCGCCACCAATCGAGGATTTGGTGTGGTGAATCAATCGAGGAAAAAACACACTTAATTAGAACACCCGATGTTCAAGATGCCATTAGAAGGAAAAATGGCAGCTACGAAGACTGAGTCCTCTTGAGTGTCTCTGGTACTCTTGACCTTCACACTGAATAGCAAAGAACTGTGGGGCAGCTAAGGAGCGGTCTTGGCAGGAATTCGGGGAGAAGTTAGAAAACGACAAAAGGCCAAAGAAAATACAAGATTATTATAGCAGTCAAATTTAAAGATCATTTGTTGTCTTCTAACGAGGTGAAGATCGTAGGCAGGTGTAGCTGGCAGTGATCAATCGGCGAATAGTATAAAAGATTTTCTTGTATAAGGACCTAACATATAAGGTAGTGCCCAGCAATTACTCTCACTGCAGTGCGCGACATTATATAACATCGAGATCTTCCCTGTCCTGGCCCAAAAGATCATCCCTGTCCTGGCCCAAAAGCCTTCACAATCTCAAGAGCAGATGAAGAAGTCTTTTCGAGAGAAATGTTCTGCGTTGAAGCAGATTTAACTCAAAAGTGTACGTGAGACCAGATAGGCGTCTAAGGACTCAACACCAAAGATGGCTAGGCCATGTGGAGAGCATGGGTGTTGTCCATGCTCCAGCTTTAAAAGTCTTCAACAGACTCGTAAGCAGTGGGACAACGTAGACATCAGCACAAGCTGAGAAAAACTTGGAGTGTGAATTTGGAGGCAGCTGGTTAAAGATCGTGCAGCTGGAGAGGCTTGTTGGTTGAGGCACAGGTCAACCCCAAACTGTAGCGCCATATAGAGAAGAAAAAAAAAAAATGAAATCAGACTATGCGATCTCTTTGAGTCGTCACAAGGCAAAATTTGGCTCCAGGTATCTAGGTGATGCCAAGTGATGCCCGTTAACCGTTAACCACTGAGATCTTGAGAAGGAGAGAAGGAAGCCTCAGAGGTGCTTAAATTATAAAATACTCCATCAGCAAGAAGAGACCCGTGGAACATTGTGGAAGTTTTTCACTGAGTCATAGGAATGCTGATGTTAACTAGGCGTAGCTCTAATTTTGATAGCTGGGTGCTTTCCGACGCGCAGCGACGTGTCCATAGCTATTTTTTTTCGCCAATAGCTGTAGTCGGGTTATAGGTCTTAAGGGTTCTAGATTCTAAGGGTTCTAAGGTCCAAGGTTTTTAGATTCTAAGAGTTCTAGATTCTAAGGATTCCAGGTTCTAAGGATTCTAGGATCTAAGACTATAGGTTCTAAGAGTTCTAGGTTCAAAGAGTTCTAGGTTCTCAAGGTTCTAGGTTCTAAGGGTTCTATGTTTAAAGGGATCTAGGTTGTAAGGATTTTAGGATCGAAGACTTTAGGTTCTAAGAGTCTTAGGTTCTAGGGGTTCTAGATACAGAAGAATCTCAAGTGCATTAAGCTTGCATCCGCCTCAGTTGAGCTCTTTTCTACAGACAAGAGAGCTTAACAGATGCAGATCCCAGCTTGTCTCTGCAATGTATTAAAATGTGTGCCTACGTCAAGTGTTAACACGCATAAATGAATAGGCCTGATGACGGTAGCTTATAAACAGTGTGTCCTTGAGGATTGAAGACCCCACGTACTTTTATCAGCTTTCTGGCTCAGGTAGAGGACAATGATAGCTTTCCAGGCTCCCTCTATTGTGTTGAAGTTCCAATTTAGTGTACTATATGAAATAAGAAGGAAGCGTTTATCTTTTTCGATTCATGGTATCGTAGGATACTTTGCTGACGTAATTGGTTTGTTATTTACCGACCCCAGTGTACTAGGGCCTAAGGCAATCACAGTACCGATGTTCTGCGAGTGTCGAGAGCTCCTGGCAAGAGCTAGATATACAACGTTAGGGAAACACGACTTCAATTCATTAAAAGATCTGGTGGCCTTACAGCAGCGTCTAATCGTCAAAGTCTAAAAAGATTCCAATTTATTCTGTGTCAGCAACTAATTAATGGGTTTAATCTCTGTCTTACGTAATTAAGGAGCTATGTGGTCTGTGTAAGGCTCACTATTGGCACTTACCTCCACTACATTTAGACGTTAATGACCCGGTTTACAGGTTTCTTTATTCACGTGTAAATGTCCTCTAAGAAATTCAGTGTAAATAAAACGCCAAACAAATTTTTCACTGCTCCTTTTAGTTCTTCACCTCTATCACTCCACATCTGAGAAAATATAGAATTCAATCTCCCAATTCACACACGCAAAACCTTTTAACACTTCTTACCCCATTTTTCCAACAACACCAACATCGGACTAGAGATTCATTCCACCGTCACCATTCACCCAATAGCCGTGATCGTCTAGTGGTTAGGACCCCACGTTGTGGCCGTGGTAACCCAGGTTCGAATCCTGGCCACGGCAATGTGCACTCTGTTGTATCATTTGCAATTAAGGGTGATTGGTTTTTCCTTTTATTCGTTCTTAAGATTTACTCAGCTGTTAACTTTCTCAAATCAGCAAGCTGGTTAAAGCTCATTATTTTCAGTCATAGCTAGAAGCGAGGAGATAGTTTTCAAGGGAACGTTTTAACCCCTAAATCAATGGCAAACCTTTTTGCCTGTGTGTAGGGGTGGGAAATTTGTTAAACTTGTTTTCTCAGATTAATTCGCTTGCCATGGATTGTTTTCTTTATGAATTGGGGGGGGGGGGGGGGGGGAAGGATCTTGAATTGTGACTTGAATTAGTGGCTATCTGTAAATAGACAGTCTTTGTACATAACACATCACTCAAAAGGTCAATACAGAAGTCGCTGAGGGCCAGATCTGGAGAATACGATGGGTGCGGAAGCAATTCAAATACAAATTCGTGTAATTTGGTCATGGTAGAGAAACGACATGTGACACGGTAGAAGAGAATTTTTTCTTTTTCAAATGGGACCGTTTTTTGAAATTTCTTCCTTTAAATGCACCAGTAATGCCATGTAGTATTCGCAGTTGATCCTTTTTCCTTTGTCAATATTTCTCAAGAGTCGATGAAAAAATTCCGCGCGTATTCTAAAATACAGATTGCATAACCTTGCTAGCCGACCTTTGTGTTTTGTCCAATTTGACTCTGGAGTGTAGTGGTGGATCCATGTTTCATCATGTTAGTACGGGATTGTATGTTGCGCCAATAAGGATACCCAAATAACCAAAGAAATAATTTCTTAAAAAATGAACATCATCTTCTTCTTGCTCTTGTGGCAGTCCGGGGTGGACCTGGGCTTCAACCAACATGCTTCTCCAGCCAGCACGATCTTTCGCCAGCTGCCGCCAGTTGCGCACTCCAAGTTGGTTGAGGTCCTTCTCCACTTGTGTGCGCCACCTTAGCGTAGGCCGTCCTCTGTTGCGTTGTCCCAATGGTTCGGATTCAAAGATTATTCGGGCCGGTGTCCACCTGACACCACTGCCTAAGTTTTGGCAGAAAGTTTTATTGTCTAACGAAACAAAGTTCTGCATTTTTGGAAAGGACGGAAAATTGTTTGGAGAAATTAGGCACAGCGCTTGACAAAATGAATCTCCTTCCAACAGTAAAACATCGACTGTGGACAGGTTCACCTATTTGGATATTTTAAAAAGAAATTCAAGAAAGAGCGTTGAAAAATTGGGGTTGGAGAATGAATACTACTTACAACAAGGCAACGACCCCAAACACACAGCAGAAGTGGTCAGAATGTGGCTGCTTTATAATGTTGCTAAACAGCTGCGGACACCTCCACAGCCACCGGACTTAAATCCAGAGCACCTGTGGGTATTATTGGAACATAACATTTGGAAACACACGATTACGAACAAACTTATGCTGAAAGACGTTATCAGAGAAGAATGGAACAAAATTAGTTAGTTAGTTCCATGACAAAAAGGCTCAGAGAAGTTCTTAAACGCCGTGGATATCCAGCACATTATTAAAAAATGTTTATTCAACAGAAGAGCAAAATTAAATACATTTTTGAAATACTTTTACTTTATGAGTGTAGACTTTTGACTTGCATACTTTCATAGGTAACACCAGAAATGTATTTTTTAAATAAAAACTGTGTATAGTAAAAACTGCAAAAACGAAAAAAGTTAATAAAAAATAGTTAAGATCTTTTATTAAAGTTTTTAAACACCACACGCTCATGAGCGTAGACTTATGGCACTGAGTATATCCAGCCAGATTTCGTATATAATACGTTAACTGTTATTCTGTTACTTTGGTGACGGAAATACTTAGAATAAGAAGCTGCCTCTCACTGAAAGCGATATCCTTCCAATAATAGTAAAGAGAAAAAGTTTGCCAGTATTTATTATCACTATAAAAATCAAACCTTTTCAGTTTCATATGTCAGCCTCTTCTACGGCGGTGAGTCATCTGTATATGATTGTCTGTGGTCTGCACCTTTTCCATTTTGAAGAAGAATAATGAAAATATTTAAACTATTGCCAGTCAGTGGTTAGATTTTGGAAAAGAACTGGGTACAGATTGGAAAAACAAACTTTTACTTTCAAAATGAAACATTCTCGCTGCAGATTTTATTAAAATTCCTAAATCTTATAAATCACGTATTCGCTGTAGATCCCTCTTCAAATTGGAAATCCTCTTGTTGGTCACCTCCACTACGAAGCAGATCACACTGAGGACAACTCCAATGGCAAAAACGGCAAACACATACTGAAAGTAGTCCAGTCGCAGCTGTTGAATGACGACGGTCTTCTCAATCAGAATCTTTGAGTATTTCATGGTCACGGCCATACGGAACGCCTCCTCCTCCCAGAATAAGTCCAAGCCAGCTTGCTTGACGTACAGAATGAATTGATTAAGGTTGTCCTCCAAGCAGGAGTCATACGGCAGCGGAAACACAACGTACTGTCATCCGAAACAGATCTCCGACAAGCGGAACAACTTCTTCTCAAGGCCACGCTGCTGCTTGTCCAGAAAGTGCCAGCGGTCCTGACGAATGGTGTACGCATACCGTCCGTTGAAGTTGTTCCGGTACTTGAGCATTTGCCAATATGAGACGGGATACAGAAGTTCGTGGAACTCCTTACCAAAAACCGAGGTCTCCCGAATCGATTCGAGCTCGTAGTCGATCACCATAACCCGAAGGTTTTCCTTTCTGAGGTCATTCACCGTGTCGATGGGAGGTTGAAACACCATGTTCGTACAGTAGCTGGTGAGGTACGTTGAGTAAATGCAAGAGAGGATAAAGCCGAGCAGGAACACCAGTGTGTAGAAGGCGAACTGGCGGATGGATGGTGCGTACATGCGTTCGGTCATGTTTGGGCTGTAAACCAGAAGCGCCATGCTGCGGAGAAAGTATCGTTTTTGAGACTTCTTTAGTGGCGGGTCGATGTATCGCATCAGCAGCGCGATGTAGATGATGGCGAAGCAGGCGACCAGCCAGGTGGCCCAGTCGAATGCGATGACCACGTACTTGCTCTTCGGGACTTCGCTGCGCAGCGGCACCATAACGCACCAGCGTACCGCTTCCAGGGGGTAGGTGGACCCCATATCCCTCAAGTCCCTCCTGGAAAAACTGTGCACTGTGAAGTACATGTTCTTGCTGTGAAACTGGAGGAGTAGCTTCGCCAGGTCCAAGTCGGATTTGTATCTGGTGATCAAACTGATGTTCATGTGCTTGGCGAACAGCGTGATGACTTTGGCGTGCTTCCCCGCTATGGTGATGACGCCGTCCTTCCTAAAGGGAAACACTCTCGGAGCGTCTTCCATGAACGGCATTTCGACCTCGTGTCCCTGCCAATTCTTAGTATGACCTACGAATAGTTTGCTGGCGTTCGTCCGATTGGACCACTTTAGATGCGGAAAGGGGTTCATCGAGAAGATTTGAGCGGTATTCGAATTCAGGTCGTCGAAGAAGACCAAGGCATTGACGAACTGGACTTCCCACAGAAATCGGAGGAAGTAAGTCTGTCGGTTCAGTGCCACTGGACTAGTGATGATAAAAATGGTCTTTGACAGCCGCATCCCACGAAGTTGCTCCACAGCGACATTCAGAATCGTCCCCACTAGGTAATCCATAATAACGATTGACAGCACGTTCTCGTCGAGGGAGTTCTTCACCTTCTGACTGGACTCCTCGTAGACAACTATTTGAGGCACTTGACATTCTTGGGCTAGTCTCTTGGGAAAATCACGGAAGCGATCAAGGTGCTGCTGTGCGAAAATGGGAAACGCGTGAAACCGATTGACATCATTTAGTTTGCGAATAACGTCTATAACGTAACTAGTATTCAACTGTGCTGATATGGACACCACGCCTGATACCAGGACGAAGAAAACAATTGCAAAGCTTTTCATACTGCCGGTGAGTTACTGATTGGGCTATGACCGCCCCGGCGGTATTTATAGGGGTCCCTCGTGGTATCGGCGGTTTGCGTGCATGTGAAATAAATTTTTTGTCTGGTAGACTTAATCACTCACATGTTTTGTGCAGTTGATAAGTATCTGTTTGAGGAGCGAGCAATTATCTCAGTTTAACACTACAGTTGTGCTTTACTCACGACAGGATGTCAAAGACTGGCGATTGACATTCATCTAGCAGATGACAGACTTAAAGGTTATTTGTGCAGTGTGGGATTCAAATCTAATTGAGGCTGGAATTTGACAAGTAACATCACTCAATAAGTCCTGGGACTAATCAATTAAAACACAATTTATAGAAAAAATTCGACTTTATTCATCAACAAGAGTGATAGAATCAGTCCAATGCCGCTTTTTTAAAACGATAAAATAGGCTCCAGTTTCGGTGATCACCTCCTCATTCGAGCCATATAATTTTCCGGCTACCATCTTTTTGAGGTCTGTAAAGAGGTAGAAGTCACTGGGGGCAGATCTGGAGAATACGGTGGGTGCGGAAGCAATTCGAAGCCCAATTCGAGCAATTTTTCCACGGTAACCAACGACTTGTGACACAGCGTATTGTCTCGATGGAAGAGAATTTTTTTCCGTTTTTTTTGCAATTTATTTCTTCAAATGTACCATTAATTCCACGTAGTATTCGCGTTGATCCTTTGGGCTTTCTCAAGATGGTCGATGAATAAAATTCCATGCGCATCCAAAAGTACGGATGCCATAACCTTGTCAGCCGACCTTTGTGTTTTTGGAGGCTTTGGGCGCTGTCCACTCCACTGAGTGCCGATTGAACCCTACAGTGGATCCATGTTTCATCCATTGTGACATACCGTCGCAAAAGGTCCTGTTTATTTTGGCGGAACAGCTCCAAACAGTTCTCAGAATCATCAGTAAATTGTTGTTTTTGCTCCATTGTGCGCAATCGCGGCACCCATTTCGAAAACATCTTTCTCATGGACAAATATTCATGCAAAATAGTTTACACGCTACCTTCTGATATCTTCAAGGTGTCAGCTATCGCACTCGATTTTGATGTTTTCAGGTGTAACCACCTCAATTGGCCTTCCAGAGCGTTCAGCATCGTTGATGTCTGTACGGCCCGTTAAAGTCAGAGTACCACTGACAAGGAATTGTTCTTAATGGAGCAGAGTCTCTATAACACTTTTCAAGCCATTGCTGAGCGTGCACTGTATTTTTTTCCCATCAGAACGCAGTGTTTAATCAACAAACGATATTCTGTTTTTTTAATTGTTTTAAGAATCGCAAAAGTAGTGTCACTTGAAGCACTGTAACCTGTAAATATTTTTTACCGTTTAATCTAAAGAGCAGTGTACAAACAACTAGTTCATAACATTAAAAAACACTCACTCATATTTGCAGCTGTACTAATACAACAATGATGCTGTTCAGGCTCACATTGTTATTATGTGTTTCAGTTGCGAATTTGCATTATCAATGTACATAAGTACAAATTCTTATCGATGGAAAAATAATACTCAAAAAAGTAAATATGTCCCAAGATCCTCATTGTAATAACTTCAAATAAAATAATATTTTTTTAAAGTGGTTATAAAAATTAAGGTGTGAAAGTTGTGTCTATATGATATCTTTATGAATCACTTTTTTCGATACGATAAAAAAAAGTCCAACATATTCTGATTATAAAAGTCATTGTATTATTAAGTTTCAATCTTCCAATTTAATTGAGTGTAAAAATATTATATGCCAAGCGCCATAAAATAACTTTTTTTTTCCTTTTTTAAAGGCAGGAACATTCTTTCAACGGAAAGGACGTCAGAAACAAGAAAAGAAATATTTTTATTTATGCCCGAGAACGGACTTTTAAAATCTTCCGTTTCTAATTGTACGGATAAAGTGCTAAAGTCTTTTTATTCGAAACTTTCCATATTGGGCATATGTGAAGACCAGCATACAAAATGTTTAAGTTACACAAAATAGCTTGTGTCGTTAATTTTTCAAATGTGGTTCAGTGCAATGTTGGATCAGGTCAGTTCAGAAGAATGTTGGATATTCAAGGTACTTGAAATGCATTTACAAAATTGGAAGACCAGAGAAAACAATTCAAGAAAGTTGGTTTAAGCCCAGAAAAGTAGAAATTCGAGTACTCATTAATAAGTCTTCAGAAGAAATGCTCTTCGCCATGCAATTGAAGCTAAGACAAGAAGGTAAGAGCTCTATTGCCGGGGTCGTAAAAAAGGGTTGGGTACGATAAACGGTTTTTAGAAGGCTGATTACAAAAAATTTATTACCAAAATTACCAAATTACCAAATGTCGTCATTCTTAAAAGTCGATAAAATAAAATATCGATTAAAAAAATGTCGAAAAAAAAATGTCGATTCCACAAAGCCGATGTTAAGCAAAAGCAACTGTCGTTTTCTTTGTTTTTGTTCACACTGAAGCTTATTTCTTATCTCTTTAAAAATCTAACGGCAGTATAACATTTTTCAAAACGGAGAACAAAAGAAGCCTAAAAAGGATATCAATAAGAGAGAAAAACAACTGAAGCCAATTTTTAATGCGACATCCAATTATTCGAAACAGGAATATCTATCGAATATTGCGTCTCATTTGCGAATATATTAAAAAATATTGATGTTGTGGATTATGTTTTTTTTGTGTAATAAAATTTGGAATATATACTAATAGATTTTCTTTTTAAATACCTTTTACTTATATGTTTAATTTTATTAAGTGGCTCATAGTTCCAAAAACAAACAAGTTGTCGACATCTTGACCGACGTTCAATTTTTAAAATCGACATTTCAGTAAACGACTTATTTGAAAGTCGACATTTTAGTTTGGCTGTAAAATTTTTTGTGACATTTTTCAATTCAATTCAATACAGTAAAATCGGCCTTTTTTTCAACTTATCGACGTCCTAACCGTAGGATACTATGCCGACGAATTTGGATTGTTATCTACCAACATTTGCAGGTACTCTAGCGAAGGGCCAAAAGAAAATATACTTCCATTGCTCTGCGAGTGCTTAGGGCTTTTGCCAAGCCTAGATACACAGCGTTGGAAATGCATGTCATCAATTCATTAAAAGACGTTGCAGCCATATCTACACCTCAAGTTCGACGAAGCTTCCAAATTATTCTGTCTTAACAATGCTAAGCATTGGGCTTATTCGGTCTTGCGCTTATTCAATAGCCTGAGGTTTCACCGCCGCCATCCTAAACTTACATAAATAGTAAGTAATATTTACAAGTTTATAACCCAGTTTACAAGATTCATTATTTCTAAGCCCTAATGTCTTCTTAGCAATTCCATGTAAATGAAACTTCAAACTTTGCAAATTTTTCAGTGTTTCCTTTAGTGTTCTTCCCCTTTATCACTCTTCACATCAGAGAACATACAAAATTCACGCACGCAAACCCCTTCAACAACTTCATAACCCAATTTACCCTCAACACCAGCATCGGACAAAAGATTCATTCCAACGTTACGTACACCCACAATAGCCGTGATCGTCTAGTGGTTAGGACCCCACGTTGTGGCCGTGGTAACCCAGGTTCGAATCCTGGTCACGGCAATGTGCACTCTGTTGTGTATCATTTGCAATCTAATGGGTGATTAGTTTTTTGGAATATTTTTTTTTCACTCGTTTACTCAGCTGTTGACTTTCTCAAATCAGCAAGCTTGTTAAAGCTCATTATTTGCAATCATAGTTAGGAGTGAGGGAATTCCAGGGAATGTTTTAACCCCTAAATCAATGACAGAAAGGTCATGCATGTAAGGGTGGGGAATTTATTGAACTTTTTTTCTCAGATTAATTTGCTTGCTTACGAGTGTATTCTTTTGTGAGTTAGGAGTATGAGTTTTGAATTGGGCCTTGGGTTAGTGGCTATCACCAATTTTATAGTTTTTGGAAAGAGTAACCCAACTTACGGAGAATGTCGCTTTACTCAGCAGGTGTATGACATGCGAATAAGAGTAACAAGCAGAGCTTTTATCTCAAAGACTCGGTATGTATGAAGGGTAAAAGTCGAAATCAACTTTTTTGCAAAGAATTTTTACACTTGGTAATAGATTCAAATCCAAAGATCAATTCTTCAAATCTGAGCCATTGGGACAACGCAACAGAGGACGGCCCAGGCTAAGGTGGAACACACAAGTGGAGAAGAACAACTTGGAGAGCGCAACTAGCGGCAGCTAGCGAAAGATCGTGCTGGCTGGGGAGGCACGTTGGTTGAGGCCCAGGTCCACCCCGGACTGTAGCGCCACAAGAAGAAGAAGAAGAATAGGTTAACCATAGTTGGTCCTATAATTCTTGTCAAAGAGGAAGTTTCTTGCCCGAAGAAATCGTTCGGGGATGTGTATTTACAAGGAAAAGTACTTCCGGTGAGTTATTGCGATACCTTGTAATGTCTCGTAAGAAAATGGTCGCATCCATATGCCGTATTGTTTTGCGCTTTGAAAGCATATCTGTTGAAATTGTTCTAAACACTTTTGAGTGTGTCTGACGGAAAAATAATATTCTAACTACGGTCCAACTAAAGAACAGTTAATTAACTTAATAATTGAGTGGCACTACAGCCCACACGGGACTAGGGCCTAGCTTCTTCAACAACTACTTTTGTTGAGTGTGTTCTCTCACGAAGAAGGGACCTACAGTTTTTTGCCGACTCCGAACGACCAGATTTGAGAAGCTTTTCATAGACAATTGATACTCTTTGAGTGTTGTCAGGAACTTGAAAGAGGTTCGGGAATCGAATCTAGACGTTCTGCGTGGCCTTTGACATACTATGCCACGGCGACCACAGTAAATAAACTTAGGACTTCATATATCTCGAAAATCTCTGCTATTTCTCTTCAAAAATTCCAACATAGCTCTTCATGTTCATGATTTTTTTTAGAAGTATCTTAAAAAATAGGGAATGTGATATTGATATTGAATTCTGTTTGTTGTTGTTTAAAATTAAAATATAATTTAACGGTATTTGCGAATTTTATTTAAAAAATTCTTTACTCTCTTTAGAGCAATGGTCTGGAATGACTACCTTGTGAAACACCCAATGTTTAATTTATTACAAAGGTTTGTAGGTGTCGATCTTCAAAAATTGCTTCCTCGCCCTCAGGTAAAAGCATCCATTGATGAGTCAAATTCCACTAGCATGAGCTCATCTAGGAGCCAGATATTGATTGTTTTAGGGAAATCTGTATACCCGCGTATAATACATTAACGTGAGACTGAGGCAACTACTTGAAGTAATACTCGATTCGAGAAAGATGAAATTCATTTAATTTACGGTTCGTCAGCATCATCAGCTAAAGGGGTCGCAGGAGCAATGACCACACGATAGACCTCTAGGCCGCGCGATTCTCCGCCATCGACTCCAACTTATCAGAAGGTATTCCCAGGCGCAACCAGGCGAGTTACCTCGCCTAATCCAACTACCTCGTCCTGGGTCTACCGAGCGGCCGCCTGCCGGACGTAATTGCATTTAAGGGACGCCGGGGATGTCATGATGAAGGGGACATCCGTTCCACATGAAAAAAAAGCAACGAAGTATAGCCTTTTGTGTCCGAAGAACTACCTGCTTAGCTTTGAGTTCTTCCAAAATCTAAACTCAGTAGCTTGTATTCGCGATCTTATTCTATCGGTCATTACCCAAATTCCATGACCATAGGTGAGAATTGGAACAAAGACTCATAATTTGGCTTTTACACCAAGCTCTGAATTACTTATTACTGACCTGCAAAGCTGCTTCAAAAAATTGATCCAGCGTGGCCAATCCTACTAGAGCGCACAGAGTTGCTCATCCCATCACTCGTGAAAAATACCCTGGGACACATAAACTTCTCTCCCTATTTAATATTTCAATGGAACTCCGCATGTACATGTAGA
The DNA here is from genome assembly GCA_944738645.1 of Eristalinus sepulchralis. Lineage (NCBI taxonomy): Eukaryota > Metazoa > Arthropoda > Insecta > Diptera > Syrphidae > Eristalinus > Eristalinus sepulchralis. The sequence goes on from OX122883.1 coordinate 64,491,211, forward strand.
GTGCATTAGATAGGCGTTTTGGAAATGACCATAATTTTGGACTTGTCCACGTTCACCTTCATTACAGCATATGGCGAGAAAGCTATTAAGCGCCCGCAGATGTTCCGTCTGGTACGATGTAAGGACAAGAAAGTCATCTAAGAAATTAAGATGAGTTACCGTTAAATCTCCACCCGGTTGTGCTGCAACATCCGGTTCATATCTATAACGAAAAGGAGAAATGACAAGGCGCACTCTTGTCGAACCGGTATTGATTTACCACCGTTTACCTGAACACAGCTGTTACAGTTGGTCTATAGAGATTGAACGACACTCAATAGGGAACCATCAATCTCATACTCCTGTAGAACACTATAGAGTTCACCTTTATGGACTCGGTTGTATGCCTCTTCGAAATCTACAAAACAACAGGAAATAGGCTTAACTGATCCAACGAAACTTAAGGATGCTAGAGAGCTTTCTTAGAAGAAGGAGAAGGAGAAGGAGAAGGAGAAGGTTAGGGAGCCTTCTTAAGTTTCGTTCGTAGAATGAAAAGCTAATCGCTTGTACTTCTGCCGGGACGAAAGCAGCACTGTTCATCCCCCAAACATAGCTTTTAAATGGACATCGAACACCGGAGAGTTGCTCTGCTCGTCGATACTTAAAAGGGATATGCTCCTGTAATCGAACTTCTCTCTTGTCCCCCTTTTTGAAAAGAGGAACAATCACTCCGGCCAACCGCCAGATGTCTCGCCACTTTTCCAGCCACTTAAATGACATGACGGAGCCACAAGATTCAATCTTTACCCATCGCCTTATGCATTTCTATCGGAATATCATACAAACCCGTCGACTTGCCAACTTTTAACAATTCAATCGCTAAGGTGACTTCCTATACCTAAAATAGAAGTGTCACCTTCAGTGCCCCGTTCGGGTCTGTCTCGGCTACGTAGGAGCTTTTTTTCCTAGCACGCCTGGGTCTGCTCTTGATGCACTGCTTAATCTCTCTCCCCTTGATATTATCTACTATTATCTCCAGACTAAAAAGGAATGGTCTAAGGCTTAACTTAGCTTCGATGCACTCGCGCACCGCATCTCCTTTGACACAAGTCTCACGGACATGCCGTCTAATGCGGGGTCACCAATGATTCAGCTGCGTCGCTTATAAGAAGTCGACCTTTCCAGGACTGGCTCTGGCCAGAAACTGAACCGGAACATTCGACTTCAAACCTCCTTTTGTAATCTTGCGTCGGTCTTCCAGGCGGAAACGTTTGCGATCCTAACAGTCACAAACTGAATTGTAAAGAATAGGTGAATGGGGCGATCTATCTGCAACTGTAGCAACAGGCGAGCTGTGCTTAGGGCCCTACTCAACCCTCTAACAACTTCCAAGATATGAAGTAAAGGAATGCAAGTCTTTCCTTAATTCGGTCAGCAGACCCGCTAAGACCCGGACGAGATCATGGGAAACGAGGTTCATAGGGCCCGAACCCACCTTCGGACTATCTACGTCCTTCGTCAGGGCTTTCATCGACAGTTGGGTTTCTCGACAGCACAACTAGAGATGGCATGTTTTTTTCCAGGATGCAGACTGACCAAATGCGTGCTCCCAAGCGTTAGCAAGAAATCCGCGTCTTTTCTGTCATCTCTAGATAGAAATAATTGTAGGCAACAATAAGTCGTACAAACGTGACACTTCACTGTCACTAAGCACCTAAATCCATTTGAGCTTAGTGATGGCACCCTCTGCGACGCCTGTGGAGAATGTTCCGCCTTTGCTCGTATCTGGAAGCGGATGGGAGCTGAAAATCTGGGCTCTCTATCACAGAAGCGCTTGCTGCATTTTCTTCGAAAGATTAACAAATAAAATTAAATGTAGGGTACCGCCTAGCAGTACAATTGCCCATTTTCGAATCTGAGGGCGTCAGTGCAGTGTTTCCCAACCTCCGAAAAAAAATTGTCCCTCGACTTAAAATCTCTTTCAGTAGCTATTTGTAGACTGTGCAGATAATCTTTCAACCAAAGCTACAAAGAGAGTACTATTGTACTAGTTTCCATCGCCCATCTCCAGACATTCAGTAGAGTTAACAACTAAATGCACAAAAATCACGTTTTCAGCTAACGGCAGCGCCACTTACAATCCTTTGCCGTTCTGTCGGCAATTAGCCTATCAGCAACCCTCCATCGGAAATAATTGAAATGTAAACATTTCAAATTGACCCTGCTCCCCTGCTGCTCTTGAATTACAAATGCAAAGTTTGCACCAATTACCTCAAAGGCCGATAAATCACAGTCACTCAGACAGAAGCTGCTATAAGTTCGGGGTCCTACCGCACGACGTCAATCAGTGGCAGGCGAAATGTGTGCAATCATCCGTCAAGTGTTGCTGCTGCTTCAGGCGCACGCAGTACTGGGAGTTCACTTCGATCGACTTGTCCAAATCTCTGAGTTCATCCGGTCGCAGGAGGAGATCCAGTCAGTGGTGATGTTCTCGCAAAGGAGTGTAGTGGAGCAGGAAGCGACCGGATTCGATGCATTCGTACGCTGGCATAGCATCGTTGTTCCTGTGCTACTCATAGAAGGTGATACCCGCCAGATAATGCCCTTAAGTCAACTCCTAGGGGGCAGGTCGATGAGTTTTGTTTTCATGGATGACATACAGAACCAGAGGATGCTGAAGGTGGTGAACCAAACTCTGCTGCACATACACTCATCGAAGATCGTCTTTGTCCTGCAGAATCTCACAAGGGACGAGGACGTGTTGCTGGGGTTCTTCAGAACCTGCCTCCAGCTGGGCATTGTGAACATAATTGTGATGTGCGACAGTCAAGTCTTGAGCTACAACCCGTTCCCTACAGTGAGTCTGGACAACTTGACAAACTCCCCCATTGAGGAGTATTTTCTGGATCGTGTCTACGACCTGCAGGGGTATACGTTCTATGCTCCTCTCCTACAGGACGGGGCGAGGGTCTTCATCTATCACGACAAGAATGGCATCATGAGAGCTACGGGGGTGAACGCAGAGATTTTCCGCGCCTTTGTCAAGCGGCACAACGCCACCTTCAAGAAAATGGAGAGCTTCACAAACCAAAGCAGTTTCGATGTCGCCGACGGCTTTAAGCTGCTGGGAGAGCGTAAGATCGACATCCTCCTGCACACGTTCACCTACTTCAATCCCGACTTGTTTGCTTGGAGCTATCCAATCGCTCAGGTCCAATGGCAGGCCCTGGTTCCATATGTCGGAGAGATTCCGTCGTACATGTACTTGATTCTGCCTTTCGACAGCAAGGTCTGGGTCTCTCTGGGTGTGAGCTTCATGTACATCTCACTCGTGAGTTACTTGGGTCTGCGATACTGTCAGCGGGTAACTGAATACGGTCCGGTCTTCTCGCGCAGTCTGACACAGTTCCTCTACATGCCCCCCCTATCCATGCCGCTGACACTGCGATCCATTATCCTGGAGATGCAGATATTCTGCTACGGTCTGATTTTCACGAATGTTTACCTGGCGTTTCTCTCGGCCTTCCTCACAACCACTGTGCAGGGTAAGCAAATCGACACCTTCGAGGAGCTCTACCAGAGCGGACTGAAGATTCTCACATCGACTTTTGAATCGGGTTTAATTAGCTCGACGGACGTTTTTCACCCGCGCCATCGCAATATATTTCGCATTGAGGAGATGGATTTCGTTGAGGAGTACCGTAAGAGCTTGAACGGGACATACGCATTCGTGATGGCCGAAGATCGGGCCAAGTTCTTCATTGGCCAGCAGAAATACTTGAAGAACCCACCGATGCACGTCTCCAAGTGCCCGTTGGCGCACAGGTTCCTGACGTTTACCATGCAAATGGATTCTCCGTTTCTGAGCAACTTTGACGCGATCCTGTTGCAGCTCTATCAGACGGGACTGTTCAAAAAGTGGGAAACAGATGTCTTTGACATGGCCGTAGCTACGAACTATTTGCAGCTGTTCCGGTCGAACGATGAGGATAGCTTTAGGCCGCTCACGATATCACATCTGACTGTGTGCTGGATGACGTTTGTGGTGGGGATTAGTGTGTCTTTGGTGGCTGTGATTGTAGAAAATATAAGGTTTAAAGTTAGAAAGTGAACTTTGTGGCTGATCGTCTGATTATGGGGGTTACTTAGACGAAATAACTAAATAAACGGTAGTTCCAGACTTAGGAGTGTTTCGCAAAGACCTTAAACTTTCGGCTGACGGCAGATTATGGTCTTCTTATGTGTCATGCAAATATCTGTTTGTCGTGAGAGTTGTTTGGGTACTTCCATTTTCAGTTGTGCTTATTTACGAGTAAAGGAGTGGGGGTACGTTTTGTCAACGATTTCAAAACTCAAACCCGTGTACAAGCACTACTCAATACACATTGACAGTTAGGGAGAAAAATCTGCGACGAACTATGATAATTTTACATAAGAGAACAATTTTCGTGTTTCTGCAATAAAAGTAGAACGGGTTGCTCTCTTAATGTTTCCCATTTTGTCGAATCGACCCATATGCTGAAGGTCCAGGTTCGACTCCCGAAGCAGAACAGCTCGCATTTTTCCACGGCAACACTCAAGAAGCCGGCTCGGAACTGAGAGATTTGGCAATAAGCAAGTCTCGCAGTTCGAGCGCGGCAAAAAACAGTACGTCCCTATACTCGTGAGACAACAAAACACGCACAACATGAGTAGTTGCTGAAGAAGCTACATAAGCTCTGGTGCCTTGAGGGCTGTAGCGTTCTTATACAATGTCCCAGTGCTAATGTAGTTTGTCATGGTTCATTGGAAATTAATTAATTTAATTAGGGTTTGCCAACAAAATGGAAGAATCTTTTCAATCTTCAATAAAAATTAATTAATTCGGTTAGTTTTTAACAGATGGCACCACCTCCACTTTGTGGCTGATCTTGGAAGCGATTAACTACTTCATTGGAAAGATGTGACATTTGTTTTATATCACATTGTTTTTTGCCTCGTCGAAAATGTCTGGATTTGTCTTTGTTGTTTTTTGATTGGAAGACATGTGTAGTTGAATCCTATCGAATGCTTGTAGAAGTTTCTGATGAATCTGCTCCGATTGATAAGCCATGTTTCGAAAGTGGTGATTTCAGCGTAGAAGACAAAGCTCGTCTTGTCTAGGCCAAAAAGTTGATAAATTGGAGGCTTTACTGAAGCAGGATCCGTATCAAGCGTATGTTCATAAAAGTATGCTCACAGAATCAATGGGAGTTACTCAACAAGCAATTTCCGCTCGCTTAAAGAAATTTGGAAACTGGGTGCCTTACAAGTTGAAGCCGGGATGTCGAAAGTCGACGCTCAACCTCCGATATCAAAGGAAGGGATTTTTGTACCATAGTCATAGTGGATATAGTAAGATAACCCCAAGAAGAATAAAACCTTGCAAAGCTTGGTGAAGCCGTTCTAATATCGTCCTTATAGACGCCAAAGAAGAACACCAGCTAATTTTTCCTTATTGAACAAGAAGTTATACAATTAGAGAAATTTTAAGTCTCAATACAGTAACGAATATATATGGCCGTAGCATCGGCTCAATAACATGGGACCGACGGACGAACAATTGTATTATATAATTTAAGTCTGTCTTAACTTCGAGGCGTTTAGATCCGTTTTCAGTTTTTTGCCGGTCCCGAACCGCAGGAGATTTGAGAAGCTTTTTATAGACAATTGATACTCTTTGAGTGTTGTCAGCAACTCGGAAGAGGTGGAGCCGTGAAAGAATTCTGGGAATCTAACTTAGAGCTTCTGCGTAGTGGTCAACACACTTACCATAACAGCACGGCGACCACAAGAACTAACACTACATCTATAAAAAATAACGGTGTAGAATGGCGTTTGCTCTGTTAAAATCATTGGTCCATATTTTTCCAATAAAGAGGCGCATCCATTAGCACGCCACGTAAACGTCCGCTCAGCACTGGTTTGAACGAGCCAGCGTTACGATCCAAACAGCGTGTGTTGACAAATAATTTCTGGGAGCACTTGAGCGTTTGCTACTGTGAATTGGCGGCTAACATCTTGCGACGTCTTACACTTGGACTATTTTCTCTGGGGATATGAACAGTTCCAGGTCTTCTAAAAAAAATCTAGCTACGCTGTGTCATGTTGCTCAGAAAAAGTCGTCCACGGATGTGAAAACCTTGAAGCCTAATCTTTCTCTCTTCTTCATAGCTGTAAGTAAATATTTTGTGCTATGTTTTCGGAATTCATATTAACAAGGATTGATTGAGCATTTCATTTTGTATAAGGCTGTACTTACTTTATCAGGTTCGTGATCCATGGACAGTCTGACCACAGATATCGCTGCCTTCCACCACCCTTGACGGTCCTGGCCACTGGGCAGTGGGTACGGGATGAATTGGTCTTTATATCGGGAATTATGTCTTCCTCCTCTCCTACAATCAGGGGGTTTAGATTTGGAGACTATGTTGGCTGAAGCATTGGTGAACATGATGTGCGCGAACCAATGCAGTCGGCAAATTCTTGACTTTCTGGACTCCATTCACATCTTGGTATAGCCTGTTAAGTTCGAAGTTATGTCTTCTCCTCCTTTCGTGTTCCTTGTAGACACTGAATTTTCGGAGGAGCCAAGAATCAACTATAAAGTTTTACTTATCATCCGAGTGTTTTGTAGAGCATTATTTTGGTTTCGATTCAGGAATTTTGAGACAAGTAGTTTCTGGTTAATTAGGGTGATTCTTCTTCGGATCGAGGTCCCGCTGTCGATAAACTCCTATACTTAACCTATTAATAGATATTAGGTTGTTCCGAATGAAATATAAAATTTTCCCCTTGTTCTTAGTTCATGGAAGTAGTAGTACTTGGAAGTAAAGTTGCTTTTTCCAAATAAGAATATAATGCGTCTCTGCAGCTAAAAATATATATGAGACAATTGAGAACACAGCGGTGAATGAAAGCACGTTGGTTTGATAAGTTATGCTCTGGATATCTAAGCCTCGAATATGAACCGCTTAAGAAACCAAGAACGGTTATTGATGACGTGATTTTACAACAAATTGTCGACGCAGACTGAACAAAAATGGGTGAGGTGACAATAAATAAGTGATAAAATGTTGGTGCCCCAAGAATTCAACGATGTCAATACGCCACCTAGAAACTTGGGCTTCACCGAGTCTAAGGGTAGGTATACACATGTTTCTTGGATCGCATCGAAAGCCCAGCGTATAATTTAATACACACGATTTATTAAAATCCATTTATCGCATTCAAAATTTGTGCGAAAAATGTACATATAAAGGGAGTCCCAACACGAACGCAAAATTTAAATTTGGCGCCATTCGAATTGTCATTGCTTGACATTTCAACAATTATTATTGTTTGTGAGTTGAAGGTATAAGGTTAATAAAAATGGAGCGCTACACGAATGAACAACGCATTCTCATTGTGAAATTGTTTTACCAAAATGGTGAAAGTTTTACGACTACAGTTCGCAAATTGCGATCAATTTGGGGTTACAATAATGCTCCAAAAGAGTCAACTGTAAAGCGATTAATGGAAACATTTTCTGAAACTGGGACTGTAACTGATGTAAAGACAACAACGCGCCTTCGTTCAGGTCGATCGACCGGAAATATCGCAGCAGTACGTGATGATGTAGCTCAAACTCCATCCACCTCAATTCGACACCGAGCTCAGCAAATTGGTGTTTCCTAATCCACTAAGCAGCGAATTTTGACGAAATATTTGCATCTTCATGCATACAAAGTTCAATTGACTCAGGAACTGAAGCCAGATGGCCATACGCAGCAAAGGGAGTTCGTTAATTGGGTATTGGAGAGACAACAGGAAAATGCTGATTTTTCCGAAAAAATCAGCTTTAGTGACGAGGCCCATTTCCATTTTGATGGCTTCGTCAATAGGCAGAATTGTCGCATTTGGGGCGAGGAAAGTCCTCGAGTGATTCACGAGAAGCAAATGCATCCTCAACGTGTCACTGTGTAATGTGGATTTTGGGCTGGAGGAACATTGGACTTTTTTTTATGAAAATGATTTAGAATTCACGATTTTTTTTAAATATCTGCGTTTTATTTAAAATTGAAATCTTGCGTTCTTGTTGGGACACCCTTTAGTAAAGATTGTGCAACTCGGTAGGAACAGACGTGACGCTACCAAAACCACAAACAACCCAACGGCATAGGGCCCAAGCTTTTTATTTAAGCGTGGCTTAGTTACTAGGCAGTGCTCGAAATTATAGGAAAGCTGCGCTCCAGCTGTATCTTCGCAAAAGATGAAGATGGAGACACTTGTTTTCGAAGAGCACTTACACTTGGTGGTTTGGCTAGAACTTCAAGCGCGGCTCAAAGCTCATAATTTAGGGGGTTGTGGGAGCACACTTCAACATATGTATGATTATATCAATAAAATAGGACATATGTGCATAAGTCGCATATGTGTGCATTCATATATAAATCGGTATGTGCCATTTTTTGTGTGTGGACTCCCTTGGTAGTGCCTACGTTTCGCATCGGGAAAAAAATGGAACCAATCGGAATCGTCGACTTTTTATCGTTGCGATTGTGAGGTGTCATGTTAGCTCATTCATACTGAAAGTTGTGTGTTCTAATTCTTGCGACTGAATAGTCGTGCGACGGAAAACATATGGGCGCGCGTTTTCGCATTGTTTTATGACAATCAAGTTTGGGGGCGGAACCCACGGTACTCCACCAAACTTGGACTCGTTGCGTTCGTTCATCAAATGTGTCGTACAGGAGACATATAGTTTGAACTTGTAAAAGGAAAGGAAGTCTCATTTAAGAACGGGTATATCAAGTGGAGGAACGTAATAAATGCTTGAATCTCTTAAGGACCAATTTTGGAGATTGTACACCTTACTAAAGAAAAATTGTGTTGTCGAATGAACAAGCCTTTACCTTTCATTTTCCCTTCCACATCACTCACTTCTCCATTTAAAGGACATTCGAAAATATCTATTCAGCAAATCATTTCAAAACATTTATCTTTAATTGGTCATCAGTGCCACAATGCGGTGTGACATTCCGAAGCAATCGCATACCCTCACCCGCAGTTCAAGTTTCCATTCTATCAGGGCTCGATTCGAAAAGTTTAAATACAGCGTCGTTGTCCATTTCCAATCGATTTGCCACCGAATACAAATTACATATGAAATAGCAGCGTAACCCCGAAGCACCCCCATGCCACTTTTTCTCATTTTAGCAGACCACTCTGGCGGACAAAGAAAGCGAACGATAACTTTCTACTCTGGTGCCTTCTTATTATTTTTATCGGGTCACTTCGCATTGAGCAAGGACGAGCCACTTCCTCTGGTGTTGAGGGAGTGAGGAGTGAGTGCAGCATTGAAGACGGTCCCATCGCTACAGAGATCACCTGCTGCTGCTGCTCTTCAGCGAAAACATTATTTTCATCCTCAAGCAAAGACTTGTGCAGGCCTTGTGCAGGCGAGTGTGTGCGGTGGGTTGGGGCGGCGCTCCATCATGGCGTAGGCGTGTGCGGGGGCGATGTGTGTAATCATTTGAAGGACCATAAATATTATTTTCCATCTTCCGTGCAGTGTATAATGGCAGGCGTAATGCTGTTACAGTTGAAAGGTGCATAAGGGCGAGATGGTGGCATCGCCTCGGGTACTCTGGTGTATGCCTCGATGTGGAAGGAGGTAGTTATCGGTTGGTAAACGATTTGTCACCCAGAATTTATGGTGTTTCGATAAAAGTTTCGCAATAAGACGACGGTTCTGCTCCTGGCGTAGGTGCTGCGTCTAATCAAAACAAACACTGCGGTCTACAGTCGGGATGACAGAATGTGATACTAGGAGAATTAGGCTGATTTGAATTTTTCTGTGTAAGGGTGAATCGGTTTAAGGGTGAATTATGAGAATGGAGAAACAGTAAGTATTTTGTTAAGCACTGTGACTGCTTTATGTTAGGACATTTTTTCTAATCTCACTAACATCCCCTTCTAACTGAAGGCCTGGTCTACTAGGTAGAAAAAACTCCGAGTTCTGAAACGACCACATTCCCCAGATACGGCTCTACTGAGACCGACTGTTGCAAACTGATAAAGGTAAACAATTTTGGGTTTTTTGTTGTGATTTTCTGAAAAGTGACATTCATTTACAGACTGCACGTGCAGCTGAAGGACTTGCAAATGCCCTGGACTATAGAACAGCAGACATAACCGCCTTTTAGACCGATTGGAGCAGAGAGGAAATAATTTGGCATTGCAAAGTAGGCAAAAGCTTTGTGACAATCCGCATTAAGACTTAAATCAGGAACAGCACTCTAATTTCAAACCGCTCTTCAACAGAGGAAAATGATGGCAATAGCAAGGATGGGACATGTGATCATTACCCCAGCTACATAACGATAAAATCTTTGCACCCAGGCTTGTAGACTTAACATTTACAGATAATAATCCAAGTTACCTATGTGAAGCTATACTTGGCATTGAGTAAGGGTTCCATGATGTTTGGAGATAACGTCCAAACAAGCTGGGATCGAAGCGTAACGTCAAACGAACGCGTAGCTGATGGTAGAGTTTTTCAATAGGACCGCTCAAACTTAGCTTGGTTAGGAACGGTATACGACGTAACATTTTTTTAAACCTTTTTTTTTACATTTATACACATATTTAGTTGGCGAATCATCATGAAGCAGTACACACCACTCACAACAACAACCATTCTTTCGGCATCATCACTTGCCTGTCACACCAACATTTAAAGGTCTTAAAAAAATATCTGAATCCAGATTTATGCTACGTCATGTTGTTCATGTGAAATAAAGCAGTGCACGTCACAAGAGCACCTTAACCTTAAACGACAAGGGCACCTAAACCTCCCCAAATATCTCCGTTCCGCCTTTTTGTCTTTTGAATTTTCCGGCTATGTACAAAGCGCTACACAGCTCGTGTCGGGCTATACATCATTTCAAAGATCTTGACATAATCTACAAAACGACGCTATGCATGATTAGTTTGGATATTGCGTTTATAGACGTTTAAACATGAAGTTCGCTAACACCGAAATCCGCACTACTTTAAAGTTTTCCTTAGTTAAAGGTAAATCTGCTAGAGACACGTTCCGTGAAATAAATGGTGTTTTGGGGGATGGTACTCCATCACTTCGAACCGCGGAGGAATGCTTTCGACGATTCAGAGACGGTGAAAACGACACCATGAATAAGCCAGCTGGCGGAAGACCTGTGACAACGAATACTGATCGAATCATGGAAATCATCGAGTTATACCGGCATGTGGCATCTCGTGACATCGCCCAGGAGATGGGAGTCAGTCACCAAACCATTTTAAGCCATCTGCAGAAAGCTGGATACAAAAAAAGTTTGGGTGCCGCATGATTTGACGCAAAAAAAATCTTCTGGACCAAAACACCGCCTGCGATATGCCGCTGAAACGGAACGAACTCGACCCATTTTTGAAGCGGATGTTGACTGGCGACGAAAAATGGATCACATACGACAATATCAAGCGAAAACGGTTGTGGTTGAAGGCCGGTGAATCATCCCAAACAGTGGCCAAGCCGGGATTGACGACCAGGAAAGTTTTGATGGGATTGGAAAGGAATCATCCACTATAAGCTGCTCCCATATGGCCAGACGCTTAATTCTACCATCTGCTGCGAACTACTGGACCGCTTGAAGCAGGCAATCGGCCATAGAAGCGTCCAGAGAAGCGTCCAGAGAAGCGTCCAGAGAAGCGTCCAGAATTGGCCAACAGGAAGGGTGGAGTGTTCCACCAGGACAACGCTAGACCGCACACTTCGTTAATGACTCGTCAGAAGCTACGGGAGCTCATATGGGAGGTTTTATCGCATCCACCATATAGCCCGGACAGAGCGTCAAGTGATTACCGCTTGTTCCTGTCCATGGCGAACGCCCTTGGTGTTGTGAAGTTGAATTCAAAAGAGGCTTGTGAAAAGTGGCTGTTCGAGTTCTTTGCAAATAAGGAGGGGGGCTTCTATGAGGGGGGTATTATGAAGTTGACGTCTAGATGGAAACAGATTATCGAACAAAACGGCGCATATTTGAACTAAATCCGATCACTGTAACACTTTTTATGAATCATTGAATGAAGAGCAAAAAAGGGGAAGGGAGATATTTGACAACCTTATAGAACTCAGACCGGAGCCTGCCGAGGCCAAAATGGACAACTGATAGTAGAGTCGCAATCGATGCTGAAAATCTAGAAACATCATTTCTGCAGATGAGGCGTGGGAATATCTGCCTTATGCTCGTCCTTTAATCTGGTAAAACCAGGAATCTCTGAAAGCCATACTTATATTTCATTTGGAAGGTGGAAATGGCTAAGCAAGTCTCTGTTCTTCCAGTCGTCATTCGGCCAAGGTTGTTCGTTGAAAACCACTAAAACCTGTCTGAAGGAAGCACCTGAACACCCATTCAGGGACTAAGCGGCCAACCGGACATCACACACTTCTTAAGCATTCTTGATAATAATAATAATAATTGAGTGGCACTACAGCCCATAACGGACCAGGGCCTAGCTTCTACAACAACTACTCGTGTTGTGCATGCTATTGTTCTTCACGAATAGAAGGGACCTACAGTTTTTTGCCGATTCCGAACGGCGAGATTTAGGAAGCTTTCCATAGACAATTAATACTCTTTGAGTGTTGTCAGCAACTCGAAAGAGGTGGTGCCGTGAAAAAATGCTAGGTGTCCCGTCCGGGAATCGAACCCAGACTTTCTGCGCCGCAGTCGATGCACTTACCACTGCGCCACGGCGACCACATTCAAGCACATACAAGCATTCTTGATGTCAAAGTTTATTGACGGATAAGTTGTCTCTGCCGTTTTTGCGTGGACACTAAAATCGTCCTTATATAGACCGATAGGTCGTTATCAGTGTGTTTTCAGACCAGGGAAGTCTTCTTCATCTTCTTCATGCCAAGGCGTTACAGTTCGGGGCGGACCTGGGCCTCAACCAACATGCCTCTCCAGCTTCCATGATCTCTAGCCAGCTGCCTTCTGTTGCACACTCCAGTTAGTTGAGGTCCTTCTCCACCATCTGCGGCATCTCAACCTAGGTCGTCCTCTGTTGCGTTGTCCCAATGGCTTGGAAAACTTTTCTGGCCGGAACGGTGGTATCCATGCGCTATACATGGCCTAGCCATCTGAAGCGTTGTATCCGAAGAAGCTTGACGACAGGCCGCCGTATAGCCCATGAAGTTCGTCGTTGAATCTTCTCCTCCAGATGCTATTAACGCAAACAGGACAAAAATTGCACGCAGAATCTTTCGCTCGAAAAGATTAAGGGTTTCCTCATCCGCTTTTAGTACCATCGACCAGGGAAGTCTAGGACAGATCAACTTTTCAGACTGCTGCAGAAGCTGAAAAGGCTCAACAACATCGACAGCCATGAACTATTGGTCATGAGAGTGTGCTGGGAGCTATTTTTACCAAATTCCTCAGACAATGTCAACCACTGGAACGTAAATTAGGCCTGTGTTGGCAACGTCCTTATGGTGCTGGAAGTAAAAGCTGTCATTAAGGAAATTTGAAACAATGTTCCTCCTTTCATGACACACTGTCGTTTATTGCCATCTCACTGAGCTGATATCACGAGTTCTTCTTTTATTTCCCCCTATATCTCATATTAGAAAGTTTTAAGCGCTTTCGGATGCCAGAGTTTTGGCTCGGTATTGAGAGCCTCCTCTCTCTATTTCGTGTCTCTCCAATCATATTGTTCGATTTGTCAAAGTTTTCCTTTATTTTTCGTATGTCCACCGATACGCAGAGGCGTGTGTCTCCTTTTTGGCAATCAAACGTTGAATTGGTTTATTATTATTTCCCGCTACTATGTACGTGATATTATGCACCTCTCCCCGTCCCCCGGGGGGCACTGTAGTTTCATTTCGATTTCGATTTGACCAAAATTAAATTGTTTGCTTTGTCAATGATCCCGCCGGATGATGGACATTCTATGTTTTCGATTTTGAATTGCAAATTGGAAAACTACGAATTGCTTCACAGAGTGCCGCTGATGGGGAGGGAGTCGATTCCGCCTGCTTCCCTAACCTGTGAATGTCAATCGATTTCAACTACAGAATATTGTCGTTAATTTAGTTTTGGTTGAGTTAATGAATAAACGCTGTTTTTTCATCCAAACAGTGCCCAAATTGCCTGAGAGCGGTTTTAAATAAAAAGAGCAGCTAATGATGGTGTGTGGACGCTAATGGCGTACAAACTAAATTTTTATAAACATTCGATTAGCAAGTTAAAATTGACTTTAATAGCAAAAACCAAATTGCTTTTATGGCTTTTGACTTTTTTTTGACGCTGTGTGGTTATTTGGGGTGGCGTGGAGGGGTTTATTTGTGCTGCCTAAACGTTGAGCTGTATGTAGGAATTTAGGATAGATTGGTAGGCGTTCAATCGAGATCTAAGATTGGACTAATCCATTTTTCATTGCCCGTCGTGAAGCGATTCAAAACAGGTTTCATTGCGTTACTCGTTAGTTTGACGCTACAGTTCGGGGTGGACCTGGACTTCAACCAACACGTCTCTTTCCCCAGCTGCCCCAAGTTGCGTACACCAACTGGGGGCAGTTGAGGTTGAAGTCCTTTTCCACTTGTGTGCTCCATCCGAGAACGTCCTCTTCTAACGTACGTTGCCGCAATACTTCGGAAAGACTCGTCGGGCCGGAAGCGGGGTGTCCATTTGCTCTACATGACCCAGGCATCTTAAACGTTGGATCTGAAGATGCCTAACTAAGTTAATGCCGCTTTGTAGCTCGTACAGTTCGTCGTTGAATCTTCTCCTACAGATGCCATCCACGCAAACAGGACCAATGATGGCACGCAGAGCTTTCCTCTTAAAACGATAAAGGACTTTTTCTTCTACTTTCAATAGACTTCCTGCTTCTGCGCCCTAGATTAGGAGGGCGACATTCAGAGTGAGACGTAATTTTTGACTACCTTAACGTTTCTGGTGGCCATTGTGAATCTCTGTCCGATACGTCGGTTGTATGCGTCCTTCCGTGATGACATCAAAAAAATACTTCCTTTGCCCTCATTTACGCCCAAAGCTAATTTTAGCTGCTTCCGCTTCAATGCCAGCAAACGCCTCACTGGCAGTTCGCTGTGATCGCCGATCACGGTAAAGTCATCGGCATTGGCAAGCGCATGGACAGACTTTTGAAAGATTTTTCCTCTGATGTTGATTTGTGAGTTACGCACGATCTTCCCAAAAATGATGTTATAGAAGTCACATCGAAGCGCGTCACCTTGTCTAAGACCTTTTTTGACATTGAAGGTCTCTGAGAGTTCGTTACCCACCTTGACAGACCAGCAGGAGTTCTCCATCATCATGGAGCTTGATAGGAATGTCAATACTAGATATGGCACTATGTAGCTTGTTTCTAGGCACGCTATCAACTGCGGCCTTAAAATCGACGAATAAGTGGTGAGTGCCGATTTGTACCTCTTGGTTTTTCCAGGATTTGCCGTTAAGTAAAGATCTGGTCTATTGTGGACTTTCCTGGCCTGAAGCCACACTGATAAGGACTTTTCAGGTTGTTGAGGAATAGCTTCAAGCGTTCACACAATACGGCAGAGAGAATATTGTCCACGATGTTGAAAAGGCTGATTCCTTTTTGAGAGTTGTCGCAGTCGAAGGAGTCAACTTTCTTGTGTACCAAACACATAGCACTGAGTTTCCACTCATTGAGTATACTTTACTCCCATCATATCTTACAGATGAGCAGTTCCGCTGATAATCCGCTTGTTCCAAGCTCCAAGCTTTATTCGACTTCAGTATAAATACCGCTATTCTGACTTCGCCTCGGAGGGCGGGAATACTCATTCGTCCTCGTACAAATTAAGTGGATCATTCTGCCTAATGTCGGTATAAGGGTCATTACGGCCGTTTAGAGTCTTTAGGAGTATTTTTTTGCAGATTCTCATCATTGAGTACGACTCTACTAGCAGTTGTCCGCTTTAATATCTTGCGCTTCGGTCCAAGTGTATATCTGTTCACCTTTTGGTAAAATTTTCTGACTTTTTCGAACTGTAATACCTCTCTATCTAGTCCATTCTTTTACTTTCCTTTCCCTTTTCCATCTGCGAAGCCAGTATTCGCCCTTTTTTTCTGTTCGTAGAGCTCACGCACAGCTCTAGTGGTTCGATGCAGCGTCTCCTTGTAGGCCTCCTCTTTGATTGCATGTTGAATTGAACTTTCAGAAAGTTTTTGGGAGACTCGGTTGGTAAAGTTCCTAGCGGACGATTGCGGCTGTCCCTCTAAAAAGGCCGTTCTTACAAAATTAAAAGAAGACGCAACGGCAGAGCCAGTAGATAAGCCCTTAGATTCTTTAAGCTTTCTTTGTCAAAAGCGACTGTTCTAAGTAAAGCTTGTGCAAATTGATCGTCATTGTAGCTGCTAGAACCCACGATAGCAGTTCCGGAAAGAGCTTAGTTGCATGCAATTCAGCATTTCAGCAAAGTTTTACTTTATTGCGCTTGTCGAGAGACACCTTCACTTGAGATGGTAAAGCCTTAAGTGCATCTTGTCTCTCCAAAGGGACCCTCTATCTAGCGCCCTGGATAACATAAGATATGTCTATCTAAGACGGATCTCAATGGGGTGGATTTCCGATGGGAGAACAGTAGGAATGTGTTCAACGACTCTGGCTCCAACTCCAGACTCCACTTTTGAACCGCCTATGTACCGAAGCAAACTTCTGAAGTCTTGTGTTGAAACATCATTAGACAATTCAAAGCCGCCAGCATTGCACAGAACTTTTTTTGAGGCATTGAGTTGAGTAATCTGAAGTGCCAAGATCGTCTAGTAAGCCTTGCAACTGTGTTACTAATGAAAGTAAGTGTGTCAACCAAACGACAGCTCCAAGACGCGTTATGCAGCAAGCGCGTGAGGCACCTATTTACTTTTGTAACATAACAGCTCACAAGGGACGGCCTAGCTTCTTCTGACACTACTGGTATGTGCCCAGATGATGACAGCGCGCTGAACCAACGGCATGCAAGGCAGGATAGCAACTGCACCAGAAGTCCGAGCTTGACAATGGAAAGCCACCCAATGCAAGATTTATGGTCTGGTGACCACAAGGTGACAAGGTTTGTGACCTGGTGTTAATTGAGAATTACCTCTGCTTACGCACGCTAGAGTTGAATTGCAAGATACCTTCCTTATGACCATGATCTGGTGCAGGATATTTCGGGTATGAAACACAGTAAGGACGGATGAAGCGCCTATACAAGCTTACGGCTGAATGACACTCGAGGGGCGAGAGTGGCTACAATAACATCAGTGACCTATAGGTTAAAAACGAAGACTGTGATGGCCAAACTGAAAAGTGTCCGTCATTGAACCGGAATAGCCACTCGTCAAATTTTACTTCCCATTCCTTGCAAAAAGAAGAGCGAACGTCATCTCCTCACACGTCAAATGAATAGGGGAGACCCCTTTTGCAATTAGGTCCAAATAAAGGTGACTATCTCCAAAGCAGAGCGTTGACAGTCTGTCCCTAAAGTGAATTGCCACTCGCCCCCTTGAAGTGCATTGAAAAATGACGAAATATCTTCTCAATGCCATTCTGTCACAAGGCGAGTATACATTCCAAAATTCAGTGACACCCTTGCTCCAAACTGCAGTCACCTGAAATGACAACCTCCTCCTTCCCCTCCATTCCAACTCATGTGCCCCGACACAAGTCGTCTTGTGCTGTCCCGTAAAATATAAATGAATCCAGAATTCTGTTCCCAGTCAACCATACGCCTCAAGGACAAAGCGATTTAAGGAAATTACTCCTGCACTTCCATTCCATCCCCCGTCGCCCTGTGCAGACAGGAAAAGCACCCGAAACGGCATAAGCATAAGATTGGTTTTACATATATAATTCCTTGCTAAAACGAGCGCAAAAAAACCCTCGAATCCCATTAAGGACCGCTCAAGGAGCAACATCCGCATTCGTATCACTCACAAACAAACGGATGGGAAATGAAGTCTTTCAATTATATCCGAGCGCGTACACGTTTCGCATTTTGTCCGACAAGCGCTTGTCGGAAGCGAGAACGGCGATGAATCACATTCGAGCTGCTGGCATCGGGCCGGGTGCGGGCGGGCACCGGAAGGCGAGGAACTCGATTAGGGTGCAACATTTCTCGCGATTAATAATTTAGTTGCCGCGGAAAATTGATTTTTTTCCTCCTCCTCTCTCCCTCTTCTCGGATTATCTTGAATCTCGTTTCGGAGGGGAGCTGCAGGCGGGCAAAGGAGCTCAGCAGACGGACGGTGAGCTGGCGGAACGACAGGTGAAAGCGGACAGGCATTAGATTTGTGTGTGTTTGTTGGCACTCTTCGAAATTAGAAAGGCGGTGGTTTCGTTCGGCGTTAAATAAGCGAACATAACCTATAGACATGCCAGGAAGCTGAAGGGAGTCCCGGGATTTATTTTTCATAAGGAATCCAATTTCCTCAGAGACAGGGGTGAGAGGGAAAATGAAACATTCATTTGAAGGAGAGAAAGAAAAAAAATGCACGAATTAAGTGGAAATGAAGCACTTCCAAGGATGCAGGACACTCTTGAAGCGCAGGGAAATCGATGTTGAGGTCAGCAGTGCGTTTGAGGTGGAGGACTGAACTGGGCTAAAGGGGATCTTAGCAGAGATTTTGAAGAAAATTTAAACGAGTTCTGGGAGGTAACCTAATTTGTGGGAATTTTTGGCGGGTGAAACAGAATTTTGTGATTGGGAAAACGGGTGGCGGGAATTTGATCCTTCTGCGGTGTAATCTTGTGAACAATCAAAGCAGTATGATAGAAGGTTGGGCTAAAAATGCATTCCCAGTCCAGACACTTTTTTGTAAAACAGGTTCCGCATATTTCGGATACTGGCGCAAGCTTTTAACCAAGTTCCAAGCCAACTATGCCAATAAAGCTCTCCCTGCGAGTCGCTTTCGATGTCTGCGACTTAGACTTGTCCTTATGCAATATAATTCCTGTGACTTAGGGTCTACACGGTGGATGCAGTGGAAATAGCAGCAGACGCTATTTATGGAAAGAGATGGAGAAGGGAGAGGAAGAAGATACGCTATATGGTAAAAGCGCTTTTAACTCAGCTGGCGAACTGGTTGCACATACATACGTCTCTTGTTGCCATGGGCACACCCTCTTAACTGATGAAGATAGTCATGGACTACTTTACTAACAGGAGACTTATGTATCACACCAAGGATGGCGAAAAATCCTTCAAAATAACGGCAGGAGTTCCGCAGGGATCAGTCCTCGGACCTCTTCTGTGACATATGATGCACGATGGCGTTCTACGACTAGGGCTTCCAGATGAAGTGAAAATATTCGGCTTTCGTCACTGTGGCAAAACACATAGAGGACGTAGAGACTGCTACGAATACAGCGATCTCAAATGTGGCTCAACAGTGGCTCGAAAATGCCGGTCTGAACTTGCGTCATACAAAACGGAGGCTGTTCTTATCACCAGTCGCAAGATGGTGGAATATGCCAACTTCATGGTTGGAGCAGACAATAAGGTCCAAGAAGTGCGAGAAGTACCTAGGGGTTATGTTCGACAGTAAGCTCTCCTTTAGGGAACACGTAAGGTATACCAGTAAGAAGGCATCACTTGTACAAAGAGCACTCTCTCGAATCCTTCCAATTATTGGCGGACCCGGGTAGGCACGCAGAATCTTACTCTCACGAGTAGTCAGTTCGGTTCTCCTGTATGAAACTCCGATTTGGGCTAGAGCACTTACTTTAGGGCAACTGAAGCCGACAATGACGTCAGCGTGCAGACTCTGCGCAACGCGGACTGTCAGTGGTTTCAGGATCATTTTTGATGGGGCGGCGTTTGTCAGAGCAGGAATGCTGCCAATAAACATTCTTGTAGACGAGCTTATGAGTGTGTACCGCCAAGGAACCCCGCATCGGCACCAAGCCAAACTTACAAATGGAGAAGAACGAGCAGCATCCAGAGCAATGTGGCAAGCCAGAAAGGACGCCTCCACAAAAGGTAGATACATGCATGTGATTATCTCCATCATCTGCAGGGGAGTGACACTATCAATTCTCGCAGTTCCTTTAGGATACGGTGGTTTGGGCACAACAACTCGGCGGTGTGCCAATATCCAAATGCCCAGGAGAACGCAGAATATGAAGACTGCAGCCGCTTTATGCAGGAGAGACATGGTAAACCTTCCAAGCGCCGAGAATTTGATCCCCTACATCATGAGATCTATAGAGCACTGGAATGAGGTATGCTCGTTGATTGTGAAAGTGCATTCAAAACCAAGACAGGCTGAAGTAGAAAGGCTTCCCAGCAAAGCAGAACGTGAGTCGCTAACAACCCTGCGAAGTTATACCCAACAGCAGTTGCACAGGGTGAGTGATTGAAGTGTGTGAAAGCGTTTCCCCCTAACCGATTATCTCGGTTTGCGCATCGTACTGGCTGCTCGGGATGTTTGTATCTTCGGAAGGTTACCACATCCTTGGGCATACTTGGGTTTTGGATTTAGGTGATGACCTGCCTTGCAGGAAAAAGTTACACTATCTCCCCACTCAACATCGATTCGATCGCAAAAATAATAATAATTGAGTTGCACTACAGCCAATTTCAGGCCTAACTTCTAAAGGGTGTCCCAACAAGAACGCAAGATTTAAATTTGGCGCCATTCGAATTGTCATTGTTTGACATTTGAACAATTATTATTGTTTGTGAGTTGAACGTATAAGGTTAATAAAAATGGAGGGCTACAGGAATGAACAACGCATTCTCATTGTGAAATTGTTTTACCAAAATGGTGACAGTTTTGCGGCTACAGTTCGCAAATTGCGATCAATTTGGGGTTACACTAGTGCTCCAAAAGAGTCAACTGTAAAGTGATTAATGGAAAAATCTGCTGAAACCGGGTCGGTAACTGATGTAAAGACAACAACGCGCCTTCGACCAGGTTGATCGACCGAAAATATCGCAGCAGTCCGTGATGATGTCGCTCAAACTCCATCCACCTCAATTCGACACCGAGCTCAGCAGCGAATTTTGACGAAAGATTTGCATCTTCATGCATACAAAGTTCAATTGACGCAGGAACTGAAGCCAGCTGACCATAAACAGCGAAGGGAGTTCCTTAATTGGCGATTGAAGAGACAACATGAAATGCTGATTTTGCCGACGAGGCCCATTTCCATCTTGATGGCTTCGTCAATAGGCAGAATTGTCGCATTTGGGGCGAGGAAAATCCTCGAGTGATTCACGAGAAGCAAATGCATCCTCAACGTGTCACTGTGTGGTGTGGATTTTGGGCTGGAGGAATCATTGGACCGTTTTTTTATGAAAATGAGTCAGGTCAAGCGCAAACAGTCAATGGTGTTCGGTATCGTGAGATGAGAACCAATTTGTTCGTGCCTAGAATTGAAGAAATGAATGTGGAGGACATGTGATTTTAACAAGACGGCGCCACATCTCATACAGCCAGAGAAACAATTCAATTGCTGCATCAGTCATTTCCCGGTCGTGTTATTTCGCGTTTTGGAGACCAGAATTGGCCGCCTAGATCGTGCGATTTAACACCATTGGTCGTTTTCTTTGGGGTTTTTGGAATTCGATGGTTTAGGCGATTAAGCCGACGACGACTCAAGCCTTAAAAGAGGAAATTGGACGGAACATTAATGAAATACCGCAGCATTTATGCGACACGATCATTGAAAATTTCAGTAAAAGATCGCGTATATGCCAGCAAAGCCGCGGCGCCAATCTGGCCGATGTGTTATTCCACACGTAACCTCATCCCCTCTACTTTACGATATAATAAAGAATTCACGATTTTTTTGAAATATCTGCGTTTTATTTAAAATTTAAATTTTGCGTTCTTTTTGGGACACCCTTTACAACAACTACTCGTGTTGTGCGTGATACTGTTCTCTCATCAGTAGGAGGGACCTACAGTTTTTTGCCGACTCCGAACATCGAGATTTGATAAGCTTTTCATAGACAATTTTGAGTATTGTCAGCAACTCGAAAGAGGTGGTGCCGTAAAAAATGCGAGGTGTACAGGGAATCGAACCTAGACCTTCTGCGTGTGGGTCAACGCACTTACCCTCTACGCCACGGCGACCACAAACCGGCAACAAACCAAACTTATAAAAGAAGAAGAACGAGGAGCAAGCCAGATGGGACACCTCTACAAAAGGCAGATGGACGCATGTGCTCATTGTTATCATCCGCAGGGGAGTGCAACTACCAACTCTCACTGTTCCTTTTCAGATACGGTGGTGTGGTCAGGACGACTTGCCGCTGTGCCTATACTGTCCAAACACCAAGGAGAACCCAGAGCACATTCAGTTTTTCACTGCAGCCGCTTTGCGTTCGAGAGACATATGGTAAGCCCTAATCACGATCTCCTACATGATGAGATCTGCAGAGCACTGGAAAAGTGCATTCAGAAAGGGCTAGTAAGTCGCTAACCCCGCCAAGAACCACCTAAATGCAGTTCTGCGAGGTAAGTGGTTGATGTGTATAGGGTGTGCATTAGTCGTAAAACTTTTCCCGTAATCGACTGTCTCGGGTTGGGAACCGTGCATGCTAGCCGCTCTGTCCGCTAGTATCTTTGAAAGATTACCACATTCTTGGGTATCCTTTGAAATTTGGACTTACGTGATCACCTGTCTTGACGGCCTTATACCTCTGAGTCCAAGAGACGTAGATAACACCTTAGTTACCCAAGTACCAAACTGAATTTAAGCTTAAAGGACAATCACTTCACATTAGCAGGGAGCGAAGCCTTTTATAAACCTTGGGCGAGCAAAGAGAATGTAACTACACACTGAGCTGGAAAAGTATCCTAACTGCCCAACCTAAAGCAGTAGTGTTAACAAACTGATACTGAGCAGTTAACACATTAAACTAACTCCGGCTCTATCCGCGGCCTTGGATATTAAACCACAGCCACCACGATACTTCCAAATGAGGACCTACTGCACGGTCAGGCTGCAAAGAGTTACAGTCTCTTCTCCCTTACCAACGATTCGACCGCAATCGTGTTCGTTTGAAGTTCATTTTCTGTTTGAAATATCGGCTTTCGTCCCTGAATAAACCTTTTTTTTCAACTATTTGTCCAGCAGTGTCTTTTTGATCGAAAGTGTTGCGTGGGTCCGTAACTTTGTTTCTGACATGTTGTTCCTAAGATCCACGGCGTAAGCCTCTCAGTGTCAGTCATCGTAGTTAAGATGATTAAGGGATGATGAGTGTCCATCCAAGTCCTTGTGCCCTTGATAACGAAGCAGATTATAACACATCAAGTATCAATAAAAACAAAAAAGTGGGGCTAGGATGCAACCTTGTATCGAATCTTTCCTTCACAACTTCCCCCTGACGTAAATCGCATCTACAGACTATAATGGATCCGCCATTGAAGTCATGTCTTCATTTCTCACAGTGACATCTGTAGGAGCCGCAGGGGAAGAGGAAGAGATTGACAACGCTTTTCTCAGAAAAAAACACCAAAAAAGTACTTCTTCGGCAATCTAGG
Source organism: Eristalinus sepulchralis (assembly GCA_944738645.1). Lineage (NCBI taxonomy): Eukaryota > Metazoa > Arthropoda > Insecta > Diptera > Syrphidae > Eristalinus > Eristalinus sepulchralis. The sequence goes on from OX122883.1 coordinate 64,514,736, forward strand.
TGAACTCAGCGACGTAAATGTGAGACGGTGGCAATGCGGGCTACATCGCAACCGGCCCTAAGGCGGCTTAGATGTGATTGCTGGTTGAGAATCAGCGATAATAATTCGAATGCACCCGCCACTACTATCAAATGCTACCGTGAAACAGTTTTTTTAGCTAGACACGATTGAAAACACGATGCCAAGCAGATAGAATCAAACCAAATTCTCTGCCCTCATTGAGCTGAATCAGATTGGGAAGGTCAACAACTGATGCCATCAGTGGGCAGAACAAGACCTTTTTTTGAGAAACATCTTAAGCCCGTGGCTGTGCTCCTTTAGTATACCTCCAAGCAGATCCTGGACGACGAACCCCACAGACTATACGGCGACATGTGCCTAATCAACCGTCTAGAGAATGCTCAAGAAGGCCATGTATAGCGGATGAATACCACTGCGCCGGGCCAAAAAGAATTTGAATACGCGCCGTTGGGACAAAGCAACAGAGGATAACTTATTCTGAGATGCCGCACACAAGCGCTGCCGCAAATTAAGCTGCGAAATTGAAGGACACCTGCCAAGAAACGGTGCTAGCTGTAGAAACACTTTGGTTGAGGTCCAGGTCCACGCCGGACTGCAATTCCACTTGAAGAAACACGCCATCAATCCTTTCTCAAAATCGGATTAAGTAATGAAATTGCAGGACAGCATTGCCTTGCCTCGTCAACAACACGAACACCTTCCATCGCCGGATATCTTCATTCGTTTCAAATGCACATTCCTCTTGTCCGAAGAAGACACAGGTGCTAGTTGAAGACTTTGAATGATTTTCCATGTGCATTCGTTGAGAGGAAATCCCTGCAAGGAATCATTGCTCTCACACGTCGTTTGTTGCCTCAGTCTCCATCACGTCACAACAGCTGCTTCACGCCAGAATTACTTGAGCATGCACCGTTGACTCAATCCCAGTGTGCTGCTTCCATGGAGCAAGACATTTGCTTGTCACAAAGCGAACTGATGTGTGCACACAAGCCCCCGCATTCACGTAAGCACTGAAATAATTTAATATCTTCCAACAAGCAACGTGTGTGTGTCTGGTTCACTTCATGGATCGGCGCCGTTTAGCATGCAGTCACGACGGCAGGAGGGTGGAACCTCGGCAAAGACCAAGGACGATGGCGTAACGCAAAAATATGCTCCAACAGACATGTGCAATGTTTCCTTATCAATTCGTCCTTGTTTCCCTTCCTCCACCACGTCGTGAAAAAAATAACGCACAATCCACTGTCCATCCCCGGTTTTTTTTTTTGTTTGCTTTCTTGGAACATGTTCTGCCGAAGACATGGCAGCCGGAAGAGGAGATCCTTGATTTATTACACCGAGGATTATCAATTCGATGGCTTCGGGATGGTTGGGAGTTTTAGAAATTTATGACCGGCCATGGTCGGCTTTTGGCCGAAGCAAATACATAAATCTGTGCCCACTGGGGGACGGGGAACGTCTGCCCAGGGGACGCTCTGCTGACGTCGGTAGTTGAACAACCTCAATGATTGCGTTAAGCATGACAAGCATAACTTATACTTGTTGCTTCTTGGGACGACGGCGCGGCGTCAGGAGGGGGGTTAATGGATTGGCTTTGGCTGGGGATTGAAAGGAATTTGCTGAACCTTAGTATATTTTCTATTAAATAGGATTTTCGAGTCAGGACTGATTTCTAGTGTCCTCACAGGGGGAATGATAATTTTGTGTGCGGGGCGAATTTTGACCTACCAAATCTGTTGATGACTATGAGAGGTGCCTTTAAGAAGAGACTCATTGTGGTGCTTGGGCAAATTTATGAGGAGCCTAAACGACAGTGAGATGATAAAAGGAAAATCTGTCTCTTATGGTAGACAGAACTCTTTGCAATTTATAGCCGAGAAGGTGACGCATAAAATTTAAAAGGGATCTCCTTGTGAAACCAGCCAAGGAGAAAAGGAATGCGAGATAATTGTTAAGAGCCTCTCGTGTAACGAGTATTAAGAGTTTAGAGCAGGCTTTAACATATTAGAAGGCCAGTTTAAAGAAGTAGCAAAGAGGACTTGTCTTCAGACTGCCAAAATCGAATATAGGCCGATTGTGGCACTCTGAAGTCAGTCAAATACAAGTTACAAATGGTGGTCGAAATGGGATTTATAGGATGGATTCTTGGAGTTTTTTTTTTATGAAGTGGTTGAGTGGGAGCTGACCATGAGCCTGTCTGAGAAGAGTCTTTATAGTTGGTCACACTGCGTAGAAACAATGTTCATTGTGCAACGTGTCCAAGCAGTGTGTGTCCTGAGGCTCATCTTCAGTGGTTAGCTAGTTAACGAATAAGACTAGGAGCCGTAGATGCAAATCAAATAAATTGGATTGCGCAACACTTTAGGGTGTAGGACTAATCTTTTCAACAACTACTTATGCTTATGCTGTTCCACTCTTCTCTTACGACTACAGGAAACCTACAGTTTATGTCTGACTCCGAACGGTGAAATTTAAGCAGCATTTCATTGTCAATTTGCTACCCTTAAGTGTTGTTCACAAATAAAAAGTGTTGGTGTCGTGAAAACTTGCGAGGTGTTCAGTCCATCTTGACACCCAATTCAGTTCATCTGCGAATCAAGGAAGGGGCTTAGGTATTCTTAAAGAAAAATAAACGAATTTTGTGAAGGCACTCGTTCGTGACTTTCTGAAAACCAACCAGTCCCTTTGTTGATCCTTTGCATTCTTCTTCTTCTTCTAGTGGCGCTACAGTCCGGGGTGGACCTGGGCCTCAACCAACATGCCTCCCCAGCCAGCACGATCTTTCGCCAGCTGCCGTCAGCTGCGCACTCCAAGTTGGTTGAGGTCCTTCTCCACTTGTGTGCACCACCTTAGTCTAGGACGTCCTCTGTTGCGTTGTCCCTGTGGTTCAGATTCGAACACTACCGGAGAAGTGGTGTCCATAAGCTCTACATGGCCTAGCCATCTTAAGCGTTGTATCCGTAAACGCCTGACTAGGCTCATGCCGCCGTACAGCCCATACAGTTCGTGGTTGAATCTTCTCCTCCAGATGCCATCAACGCAAACAGGGCCACAAATCGCACGCAGAACTTTTCTTTCGAAGAGACCAAGGGCATCCTCATCCGCTTTTAGCAGGGTCCAAGTTTCCGCGCCATAGAGCAGGACTGGGATGATCAAGATGTTATATAAAGCAAGCTTAGTCTTTCGAGAGAGGGCTTTATTACTCAATTGCCTCTTGAGCCCAAAGAAACAGCGATTGGCAAGAGTGACTCTGCGTTTGATTTCGGTACTGGTGTTCTTGTCCCTGTTTACTGCGGAGCCGAGGTAGACGAAGTCCCTGACTACCTCGAAGTTTCTGCTGCCTAGTGTGACGCTCTGTCCGAGACGCCGATGTTGTGTGTCATTTCTTGATGACAGCATGTTCTTCGTTTTGCCCTCATTTACCACCAGACCCGTTTTAGCCGCTTCCGCTTCAATGCCAGCAAACGCGTCATTGGCTGCTCGCAGTGTTCGTCCAATCACCTCAATGTCGTCGGCGTAAGCTAGCAATTGAACTGACTTTTGGAAGATCGTGCCTCTGGTGTCATCCTACACAAACGAACGACTTTGGTAGCGATGTCAAAACTAGACATTGCATAGCTCGTCTCTATGCACACAGTCATATGCGGCCTTGAAATCGACGAATAGGTGGTGAGTGTCGATTTGCACTTCTTGTGTCTTTTCCAGGATCTGCCGTAGTGTGAAGATTTGGTCGATGGTGGACTTCCCTGGCCTGAAACCACACTGATAAGGACCAATCAGGTTGTTGACAAACGGTTTCAGGCGTTCACACAGTACGGCAGAAAGGATCTTGTATGCGATGTTAAGGAGACTAATCCCTCGATAGTTGGCGCAGTCGAAGAGGTGGACCGGACAGACGACGCTGAGATTCCACTCATCAGGCGTGCTTTCCTCCGCCCATATCTTACAGATGAGCTGATGCATGCGCCTTCGGTTTCGATATTGCTATCTTCACCTCGTCTTAGTCAGGGGGACGGAATTCTTGACTATCATTGTCCAAATTGAGAGGGACATTCTGCCTAACAGTAGGATTTGGGCCGCCATCGCCGTTTAAAAGTCTGTAGAAATGATTTTCCAGATTCCCAGCATCGATTGCGACTCTACTACGAGGTTTTCTTTTTGGTTCCGGCAGGCTTCGGTCCGAACCCCATATCCACCGGATAGCTGTTTCACCTTTCGGTAAAACTTTTGGCCTTCATTCCTGCCATAACACCTCTCCATCTCTTCGACCGCGCGCTTCTCTTGCTCTCTTTTTCCTTTTGAGAAGCCGGTTCTCTTCCCTTCTTTTCTGTTCCTAGAGGGACCTCACATTCCACGTGCAGAACCGAAAATCGTTGTCCTTTGTACGTTTGCTGGGGTCGTCAGCATAAGATCCGTCCATATCCAAGGCATTTTGCTGTCTCTGAACTCGGTTATTGTGTGTGGTAAGGGAGTTAGCCTCACGCACAATCTACAGACTGGTGGGACAACGAATGCTGTGATGGCCATCCAGGGGGCGCCACGGAGAGGCTGTGGCTTGGCAGCTCGCCATGTTGAGCGCGATCAAGGACATTGCTTCATGTGCATAGGCCCATGCCCTCCTGAAATGTAATCCGTCTCCGACTGAAATGTTTGTTTTGTTGCTGCCTTTAAGACTGTTTTGCGGTATAAGGTCGCGTTAATTTTGACACCACCGTCCAAAAATACGCGTGGGGAGCGACCATCGGCGGCTATGGCAGTCAAAACCATCACCATCGGTTCTGCCTGCTTTCTAGTGACCGTCCGAAGGTGTGCATTCTTGAAGAATCTCTCTGGCAAGTGAACTCGTTGATTTTATTTATTGTCAGATCGCCCGATAGCAAATGGCGATTTAGCGAAAAAAAAAATAAAGTCGGCAACAGAGAAAAGTTAGAATCGCAGGCGCGAAGGATTTGCTGCGCGTGCACCAAAGTGTGCACGCGCAGCAAATCCTTCGCGCCTGCGATTCTAACTTTTCTCTGTTGCGGTGTAGGATAGTGTGCTGCAATATCTTGAGCACAAGCTCACTTTTCAGTATATGTTGCATCCTTTCCGACGATATGTGGGGCTGACGAGCCATTTTTCTTCCACTTCCACGCGTATTTCGCTCAATTCGAACCTTTTCTGGCGATGTTGCTGAATTTTTATGACCACCTCCATGGCGTTTTAAAAGGCTACCAGTATCACGCTAACGAGCTATGGCTCGAGACACGGTGCGGTGCAAGAGGCCTCAAAAAACGATACTTGTGGTTTTCCAGCCAAATATAAAGCAATCAAATGCAATTTTTTTTTAAATAATTGTGGCGAAAATCGCTATACAGGCTTGTAAACAATAAAATTATCTGGCATGTGTCAAAATTTGAGCTCACTGTCATGAGTGGTTTGGAAATGACAGCAGTTTAAAGTTGGTTGCAGTTCGAGTCAGTCAGGATGCAAGGTGTGGGAAACTTTCTCAAAAGCAGAAACTTTTACTTTTCTTGCTTTCGTGCTAGATAGACTTACTATTGAGCCCACTATGGAATATTTCGAACTTTGTGGTGAATATTTTTGCTTGGGAATGGAAATGGAGACGCTTTTTGGTGAGTCACAGATTTATGCCGCACTGTAACGTTGTTATAGATGAACGAATGTTTTTCTTTTGAATTGCGCCTCCTCTCTCGTTCACCAAGAACTCCCTTCCCTTCTAAGACTATAAATCCCTTCTAAGACCACACAGACAAACTCCACTCATCCTCGGCAAACACAGAACCCTATCTTAACCCAACATCGACAGCCTTTCTCTCTGTGCAATCACTGCTCACTTTTGGTACGTCAAGTCCCTTAAGTCGGTGCCAATTAAAGTCGAATTCATCAAGTATGCGGAACTCACAAAGCTCTGAGTTTGCCCGGAGTACACCTCTTGTATTGCACTCCGTTTGCACATGGCAAACGCAGTCCTTCCGACTGACATGTTGACACTGGTAAGGGCAAACATTGAATCCATTGAACTGTCATGTCACACATCTAACAAAGCCGACGGAATGCATAAAGCGGTGTCACTCCGTGCTGGTTAGAGTTAGTCGTCGCAATGACCTTCCAGGCATACATCCAACTTGTGCTGCTGCTTGTGGCTCACCCTGTTGCTGCGTACAACTTCCAGTTTATGGTGAATGCAACACGGGCACTGCACGGCATATTTAACTTCGAAACTTTCATCATCCTCCGCAACATGTCCGCCACTCGGACGTTCGTCAGAGGGCCATCGTTGGAGGAAGGCTTGCAGCGACTCTTCGCGATACCACAGATCTGTTTGAACAGCGACGTTTCACCTGACATGCGTCTACGCAGCACGGTGAACACCAACGGCATGGGGTTCGTTGTCATGAACAGCCTGGCGGATCCCATACGGAACTTGTCGGACGTGGTTCTCAGAAAGCTGCACTCGGTGAAGCTGGCATTCATTCTGACTGACCCCACGGCTGACGTGTCGAAGCGCAGTTTGATCGCGTTTTTCTGGTGGTGCTGGAAGGCCAACCTGCTCGATGTCGTACTGACATACTCGCCGAAGGACGGGCCAAATGAAGTTCTCACATACATCCCCTTCCCTGAACCCATCCGCATCATGAACCTGACGGGCGCACCGGCTAGTGCGTATTTCTGGAACAAGGTCGCAAACGTCATGGGCTACAAGTTCGCCACACCTGTGTTTGTCGATGAGCCGCTGGTGATAAAGGTAACAGCGACCACTTGTCATATCCAGCTCCACACCATGTCTACCTCCCCATATCCAATTGCAGGTTTACGATGAAAAGACCGGCACGTTGAACATCAAAGGCTCCGCTGGTCGACTGTACAAGGAGTTCATGCGGCACATCAACGGCCAGTTCTTCGTGGTCAACCTCTCGAATGGCTCTCTTCATCTGCACCAGAAGCGTGTCGTTGAATTGGCCACCAACAAGGTAATCGATATCGGCATCCACCCATTCACGTACCTCCTGCCGTATCCCATCGACGGTAGCTACCCCATCGCCCACACCAACGCCTGCCTCATCCTGCCGGTGGTGTCGGAAATCGACCGCAGCTACTATGTCATCTACGCGTTCAGTTACCAAATGTGGCTGATTATGGTCGGGCTGGCTGTGGCTTTCCTGGCAGTGCAGCTGATTGCGGACTACACACGGGAGCAGGAGCTCCTCGGGCGCCAGTCCAGGCAGGCGACCTTAAGGGGGATGATTCGCCGACCGGTTGCAATGACGAGCGAACCCAGCCGTTGGAGGACCAGAGCCCTCATGCACGTCCTACTGGTGTTCACGTGGTTCTTGGTATCTAACTTGTACGTAAGCGCTTTGGCCAGTCTGCTTAGCACCACCGTGTATGGCACGCAACCGGAGACCGTGGACGACATCCTGCAAACCGGATTGGAGATCCTCCTGCTCGAGTATGAGGCCACGGCCTTTTTCCGGACGAAACTGTTTCCGAGCGAATTGGAGAAGCGAGTACGCCTCACCGATCCCGACACGCAAGCCGGCTTCCGAAACCAGCTGGACACCTCGTTCGCCTACATCGTGAAGGAGGAGCGCTGGTTGATGATCAATTACCAGCAGTCGAGGCTGTGGAAGCCGGTCTTTAAAATCGTCCAAGACTTCTGCGTTCCCAACATGTTCCTGTCGTATCCCATACAATTCGATTCGCCGTTCTACGAGGTGCTGAAGGCTTTCACTTTGCGCGCCGACAGCACGGGACTGTACAAGCAGTGGAGTGCGTTGAGCTTCCTGGAGGCGAAGGAAGCGGGCGTGATAAGAGTGGCGAACGAGACGAGGCAACACCCGGTCCCGCTGAAAGTGGAACACTTTAAGTTGGTCTTCAAGTTGCTTGCGGTTTCCTTTGGTGTGTGCTTCGGTTTGTTTTTTGGAGAAATTTACACCGCAAGGATGCAACGGAGTTGTGGAAAAAAATAATTTTAGTTTTGCAAAGTTGACGCGTTTCGTTTCGGTTCGAGGGCTTGGGCGTATGGAGTGGGTGCTAAGTGAGTAGGACGTAGCCAATATTCTTTTTTTTGTGTCATGTTTATTTTCTTTCTCTCTCTCTCTTAATGTCACAAACGAGTTACTGCGAGTTACACTCACACATAGATGGTTTCGTTTGGCTTGCAAAGCAAAATAAATATGTACCAAAGTACGGGCTAATTTTTTTTGGTAGCGCGATGAAATTATTAAAAGTTACTAGAGGGGTGGGGTTTGATACACGGCCATTTTGTCATGCATTAGGCAATGGTTGCGGTCGCTTAAATCGACCGACTAGTCAAGAAATCGTCAAAATTGAAAAAAAAATTGGAACAAGAACATCGACATCTCTGACAGAGTATCGTAATGGGAAGCAGAAACTTTGAGGTCATTAAGGATTTCATCTTCCTCGGATCTGGAGTAAATAAGGACAATAGCACTCAAGGCAACAGTGCAGAGACCAATCGGAGAATTACCCTCGCCAATCGCTGCTTCTTTGGGCTCAAAAGGCAATTGAGTAACAGAGCCATCGCTCGAAATAGCAATCTGGCCATGGCCAAGACGTTGATCGTTCTTGTAGTGCTCCTGCTCCATGGCATAGAGACCTACACTCTATTGAAAGTGGATGAAGAAATTCTTGGACGTATTCAGAAAACAGTTCTAAGTGTGATATTTGGTCATGTTTGGAAAAGAAGATTCAGCCTGCGAACTGGACGGGTCATACCGCGGCGTGAACCTAGTTCAGCGTCTTCGGATAAAATGCTTGTTTGAGGTTTGGAAACACTGCACTGGAGCGCTCAGACTCAAAAACTGGTTCATTGTTCTACCATGCAGTAACCTTCGTTTACTGTAGTTTTTTTGTTTTCCGAAGAAAGACCAGCAGGCGCTTCTGTGATAAAGAGCTTAAGTTTTCAGCTCCAAGCTCATTAGCGCCAAACAGCTGCCACCTGATACGGCCAAAGGCGGAACACTGATAGAGAAAGTGCTCTGGAGTGGCTTAACCTTCTCCACAGGCGTCGAAAGGAGAGACTTCACTAAGCCCAGGTAGACTTAAGTGCATAGCAAAGGTGAAGTGTCCCGTTTGTACGCCGATAAGTTGTCTCCACTCTTTTCTGTCTGTTCTGAGATAACAGAAAAGCCGCGGATTTCTTGCTGGCGTTTGGGAGTATGCACTTGCTCAGCATGCATTCTGGAGAGTCATGCCATCTCTGGTTGTGCTGATGGGAGACCCAACCATCGACGGAAGCCCAAAGAAGCGCGGAGCCCCAAGCCTGCTTAGAACCTTGCGTGGCTAGTTCTTTAGCAATCTCGTTTCCCGTGATCCCGTGATGTTCCGGGACCCAGATAAGTCATAGCGAATTCAGTCTGCCGACCAAATTTAGGGAGGACTTGCATTCCTATTTTGGAAGTTGAGAAAGGCCTTAATTATAGCTTGGCTGTCGCTGCAGATGCAGATACTTCGTCCCTTCCACCTGTTCTTCACAATATAGTTGGTGGCCAGTGGGATTCCAAAAGTGTCCGCCTGGAAGACCGATGTGAAATTACCTAAAGAGGTGTGACGTCTAAAAGTTGTCGTTTTCTACGAAAGCACCGGCCCCAGGTTCCTCCGTCGTCTTGGAGCCGTCAGTGAAAATCCGCCTACATTCCCTTCCCGGTTCAGTTTCTGGCCAGAGCTTGGATGAAGTCGACTTTGCATAAGCGACGCAGCTAGATTATTGGGGACCTCGCATCAGATGGCATGATGAGACTTGTGTCATAGGAGATGCGGTGCGCGAGGTCATCAAAGCTACAGTGCGAGTTGAACCAAGAAACACTCCCTTTTAGTCGGAAGATGGCCTTGATTGTAGAGCCCATGATGTGGATATCAAGGGGAATGAGATTTAGCAATGCATCAAGAGCACAACCAGACGTGCTGGCGAATGCCCCTGTGCAGCCGAGACAGGCCGTTCTTTGAATCTCGGTGTAAGCAGCATTCTCGTACTTGTGCGAAACCTTGTTTCACCAAACGTCTGATGCATAGGAGAGAAGAGGTCTTATCATTGCCGTATAGATCCACACAGATGTTTTTGGTGACAGGCCTCAGGTTTTACCACAAAGTCCCTTACATTGCCAGAAGACTGACAGCGCCTTGGAGGTTTTCGTCTCAATGTGTTTTTTGCAAAGAAGTTTTTTTTTATTTAGGATAACACCTAGGTACTTCGCTGACAGGGAATGCTGACACCTTTAAGTACTGGACCAGTCAGATCTTCCTCCTTATTGTTAAGAGAACAACTTCCGTTTTCAAGAGGATTTCCTGAAAGCTCACTTCTAGTACACCAGTCATCGATCATGTCAAAGGCCGTCTGTCCTCTACGGCCGCAAGGCATGGTCCTGTGACCAGTACGGCTACATCATCCGCGTAAGCCTGGGCGTAGGTATTGGATAGGTATTGGATATTGCACTATAGGAGAGGTGACAGGACGCCACCTTGGGGGGGGGGGGGCCTGTTTACCCCCGACAGTACATACAGGTGACACTCCGTCTCCACGATTATAGTTCTGGGATTAAACGCTTACGATGGCTTGGTTATGTAGAGAGAATGGACATCACAGCACAGAGTCTTCGATTCCGAATCCTTGAGGCAACGTAGAAGAGGACGTCCTGGAACGAAATGGCGTACACAAGTGAAGCAACTCGATTTGCGTAACTGGGGGCAACGAAGAAGATTGTAATGTCTGGGTAGGTTTCTTGGTTAAAAGCCAGACCCTCCCTGTACGGCGCTACATTCGAACAAAGAAGAAGAAGACGAATTCCATTCTCTTTTGGTGAAACTTTTCATCCATATGCCGTTTCAATGAACAAAAGTCTTCGAACTTCTCCTGATTTTTTCTAAGCTCGTTTCACTTGGTCCTTCCACGTGCTATATGATCTTCCTTAAATTCTTTCCCAATGCATCCTTCTCATTGAGTTCTGGCAGTTTTGCATTGTCCACAGCATGCGTCAGCTGCTAAGCGAAATACTCGTTAACAACCCAGCAGTGACCTGCTTTCGATTGTTCTTCCGAAATATCCATTTCCATATCCATTAAGGCTTAAGCCCATCTCCAGGCGCAGACGACACAATGGACACTGGGGGATATTTGTGCATTTAAAAGACCACCAGCATAACACCAGTCGTCGTTCAATCGAATGGTCACTCTGGTGGCATAAATACCAGCCACACTCAGGACCAGGAAAACCGCAAAAAAGGCGCAAAATGAAATTTTCACAAGATCCACACCCGCACACGCGTCCTGCGACGAGTCCTTCAATTTCATTTTGAATAAACCCATTGAACTGTACACTTTCAATATCCACAGACTTGCAATCATCGTCCGATCTGGGGTTAGCATTACTGAAAAGGATATTGCTATCGTAAATGCGGAACACCACTCCTGGGGGTGATTCCTTAACCCATGAATACAGAGACCTTCGTTGCGATATGTGGCCGACACGGAGGGGCAGACCGATGGGCGTGTGGGCTGCGCAGACAATATCGAGAGACGGACAACTGAGCAAACGGGATGATTGTAGTGTTCGCCTAAAAAGGATATTAGTAACAAGCAATTGAATTACAGAGGCGAGGACTCCTCGTCTTTCGCATCGTCCTAGGCAATCTTTGCAATTAAATCCTTTGAGATTCAGATTGTCTTCAAGATAGCATCCTCATCCCTCAAGGATACTGTTGTCGCCCGTCCTTGCGAACAAAATGGCTCGCAACACACAACAGCAGAAGCAGAGCCACTGATGAGGACGAGATACTAAAATGATGACGATAATGGAATCCTTATGTGACAACTTGAGTTGTCACAATCCTCAGGTCCTTCAGTCCTTCAGTCCTCGAGCGCTCCTATCTTTCAGCGCCTCAGTGCTGTTGTGTGCACCTCTGGTGGCGGATGAAAGCTTCCATTTCATACTCAAGGAGGACATCATCTTCTTTTCGGTTCGCCTTTTTGTCTTTTCCTCCCTTTGCCTCTGGTCGGAGCACACACACACATCGCTGGCAGGTATGCACTTTCCTGTCCCCTTGTCCATGGATTAGCTTATGTCACAACAGAATCACAGCAAAATCAGGACAAGCTAAATTGCATTGAATCCGGTAGATGTGGGATCTGCTTTGTCCTCCATCTTGCTTTCCGTCGCTTCTGTCGAGATAGGAGCAGCTGCAACTGGGTTGGGTGTCCTTTTTGCAGAAATTTTGTTTTCGGTGGCACAAGACAAGTGTTTCTTAATGCAACAGGAGGTGTTGTGTAATGGAGGTGGGAGGGTGTTGGAGGAGATAATCTTCCTCTGTAATCTGCCAGCCAGAGGACATCCTTTGAACGGCAAAGAAATTTGTTTTCGATAAGACTCCACAAATGATATCCTTGACGTGTGTTGCAGAGGGGAGGGGGCGGGCTAAGTGGACCCCTAATGAGACCTTGCATTACCCTTGAGGTGGGCGAGTGTCTTCAAAGGAGATGGATGGAGCTAAAAAAAGAGTTCATGAGGATCTGAAGGGTAAAGAGGAGTGCTTGTGTTTTCTACTTTGCGCTGTCACCCGAATTTGTTGAGTTCAACGACGAGCTTGTGTCTGAGGGGTAATTGTGAGAAGAGGTGAGTTAAGGGGGGGGGGGCATACGGCCTACCCCTTTAACCTCAAATTTGGGGTTATATTGAAGCGTTGATGTTGTACGTCCTTCTCTGATGACAGTATATACCGCGTTTTTGCCTCGTTCAGCGCCTGAACCATTTAGCCCTTTCCATGTCAATCCCAACAGATCGCTGAGTTCGCCCGATTGCTGCAAGGACATCCGCGTAAGGCAGTAGCTCAGCGGACTTTTGGAAGACCGTGCTTCTGGTGTTCATTTGTGAGTTTCTCAAGACCTTCTCAAGAACAATGTCGCCTTGTCTAAAATCTTTTCTGACATTGTTGGTCTCGGCATCCTACACAATCTGCGGAGTTTGACAGGAATGTCAAAACCAGACTGGGCGTTGTACAGCTCGTTTCGATGCACGCAATCGATAAGTTGACGGTGAGTTTCGATTTCAACTTTTTGGGGTTTTTCCAGCTTCTAAGTTCTACAGCTCCAGCAGCCTGTTTAGCTTCGGTCTCTATATCGCTGTCTTGACTACGTCCAGGTCGGTGGTAAAGAATTTTGTTTCAATTGTCGGCCATTTTGAGTGCAACCTTCTGCCTGACAACGGTATTTCGTTTGTCATCGCCGTGCCACATAAATAGAGTGGCAGAGTTTTTTTCTTGTTTTGCAAGTGTCGTCACAGAGGAGATGACTAAAAAGCTCCTGCCCCTACAGTTCGTGTAACAGCTTTTGTGAAGAATTTCGAGCCTGGAGAAATGTTCTCTCATACCGCAGTGGCCTTTTTATAACACTCCTTGTGGTCCGTAGACACATGTTTATCTAAGAGGCAGAGAGATCGTTTAAAGTGGTAATGTGGGCAAATTACTTTCGTTATAGGAAAAGAGACAATCTCTCACTATCCTTTCTTTTGGTCGCTCAATGTACGTTTTTCTTGTGCGTGCACGTTGACTGTAGCACAAGGAATGGAAAGTTCTTTCATAGGGCGAGCATGTTCGAATTGCTTTTACACTCTTCGAGCACATCGGGTTACAATTCGCAAAAATCATATCATATCAACTTGGAGAACAGAGCCTGGCTTAACCATTTCTTCCTTCGAAATGAAATGCAACAATGGCGTTCTGAGAATCCTGGTCTTACCAGATTCAATAACGAAAATAAGGCAGATAATGCCGTCGCTCAAGATGACTCTAGTGCCATACTCATTTCGAAGGAGGATCTCAAAGACCTTTTCAACAGTCTGAAGAACAAAAAGTCCACCGGAATAGACGGTATACCGAATATCGTGTTGCGTCATCTCCCCCAAGAGGCGGTAGAGATATACACAATCCTGTTCAACAATGCTATTAGTAATGCACGTTACCCAGAGCATTGGAAGACGGCGGTAGTGCAACACATCCCCAAAAGGAACAAAGATTCCTCGCTTTCGAAAAATCTTCGATCCATAAGTCTCTTCCCCTTGCATAAGCAAGGTTTTCGAAAAGATCGTGAATAGAGTCCTGATGCAGTGGACTGAGGATAAAAAAATTATACCGAATAACCAATTTGGATTTAGGACGGGGCATGATACTTTACATGCCGCGTCAAAATTGGTTTCGGACATACAATGGAACAAAAGTAAAATCAGTGCACCGGGCCTGTTTTGGAAAAGCCATTCGACACCGTCTGGTTAGAAGGCCTTTTCCTCAAGTTGACGTGGTTGGGTATAACCAAAGAACTACTTCACACGATCTACAGTATGGTCACAGGTAGAAGGTTTGTTGTTAAGAGTGGCAACAAGGTTTCTGCTAATGTCTTTTACATAAAAAATGGGCTCCAGCAGCGTGCAGTAAATTCACCAATTCTTTTCACTATTTGCACCAGTGAATTGATTGGCTCCATGCAGCATATGATCGCGTTCGCTGACGACTTGGTAGTGTACAGAACAGCGCGAGAGATTGACGTCATTAACATACTTTTGCAATGTGACATAAGATTCAGCGATTTTGCGACGACTAGAAGTCTCTAGGGATACGAAGAAAAACTGGCGTAAGTTTGGCATCTTGGACCCACAGGGCCGTGCGATATCTTGGCATCATGTTGGACCATTTTCTGTATGGTAATATCCATCCACGGTTCTGACGAAAGCCAAGAAAGCTTTCGCTGCTGTTGGGCTGTTTTACAGCAGCCAACTTGACTCCAAAGTTAAGGTTATCTGCTACACGGCCCTAGTCTGGCCATTCATGGTGAAAGACTGTCCAGTGTGGTTCAACGTGAGTCCTTCCCAGATGAACACCCGAATCTGGGTACAAGAAATTCTATCGCAATGAGGTTTTGTATAACGAAGCCAAAGTGAATAGGGTGGATAATTTTATTATAAGGCTGCTTCGACATCGGAAAACGAGCTCATATTCGGGGCTTACTACCCAAATGACGGATATCACGAGAACGCACGCCGAAGTGGATTCATTCCACCGGAAGCATTCGTATATCTTGATCGGATGGGTTTGATCCAAGATAAGGAGGGATGTCCACTTATTTATCACGTGGTGAGGAGGACAGTTGACAAGCGGCTGATCTACGAGAACTTTGTAAGGACAGTAAGTCCGGGTGACCTCTGGTTCAGTACATCCATCCCTGTTCACGATAGAACGGAAAGTAGTATGGATCGAGGGTTTTATTGGTGGTTACAACCTCATCAAACTCCAGTTGTCGTTAGCTTTTCTGGCGAACGTTGTTGGTCCGCTACGGCCAACTTACATGTAGGATAAGTTAGAATAAGCTAGTTTGTAACAATAAAATGTAGACAATAAATTAAAAAAAAATTAGTGTTAAGTTATTGTTAGGTGGGTTAGTTAGAATAGTCGTAGACTAAGATATATATATAAATTATTTTTTAAAAAAATAGATTAGATTGCTAACATCAATAAATAATGCCTATTCTATGCACTACACATATAGAATACAAAAGACAATGCAGAAAGGAACTAGCTATAAATATTTAGATTTATTTAGAGTGCCCGCATAGGGCCAATAAGGTAGTTTTAACAATCATTACAAAATTTAGAACAAGTTTAAGTATTTTTACTTTTAGATTTAATAAACTAGAAAAAAAAATTAACAATAAAAAACAATAAAAAACATTTGGAAACTGAAAAAAAACAAGGAATGGAAAGGGATGACACCTTCATGTGAGATTGAGAATTTGGTACTGTGCCTGGCAAGCTCATCAGTCTCGCAATTCATCTTTTGTTCAGCCTGTCCCGGCACCTATTCCAAGTGGGTACGAAGAACTTGACCATCACGTTACCACCATCACTAGGGAGAGGTTTTTGACTAAAAGGTGTTGTGAATTGATTTTATCGTGGCCGTCTTAACAGATGATTATATCCCTGTTAAATAATGCATCATTAATCAGACATGACATCGCCTTTGGGGTCGCCATAATCTGTGCCTGAAAGACGCTACAGAATGAAGGTAGTTTGAAGGAGAGACAAAAGTTTAGGTATCTTGTGTAGACGGCAGTTCCCATCCATAAACATACAGAGTGGTTCTTCCCACCTGGATACAAAGTCCAAGTTCGAACTTTTTTCTATCCTGGTTGTAAATTTTTTCTCAAAGATACAATTGGGGAGATTGAAATCACTATTTGATGGAAAAATGTTGGACTGTCTCAAGGCACTAGTAAGATTTTTTAGCAGTTTAGATTATAGCCGATTAGATTTGAACCTGTTTGCTGTTACCAGTGACTAAATAAGGCTTAGTAATCTTGTACCCATAATAACGTGATGTTTTTACCCTAGGTTCAGAGTTTCTGTACTCCTTCAACCTAGGCGATGCAGGATTCAAAGACGAGCATTGTTTCCCAGACGCTCAATATGTGGTGAAATCGATAGATGTTGGCACCCTGATTGCACCCAAAGTTGTGTCGTTTACTCTATTCACCTCCTCACCTCACCTCCATTTTCCTGTGGAAGGATTTCAGTTTGAACTGCCCAAACCTACCTTTTCACTTCATATTACACATTTCCAAAATGTTTCTTTTGTGATTACGCCCTTCCAAATAGACTAGCAGTCCAAGGTGCCAGCATGAGAGATTCGCAATCCGAGATAGTTGAATCCGGGAAACCGACTACGTACTAGTCTTCTCTCGCTCCAGCGGAACTACTGTTAAGCCCTTTCTGCTTCCGCCTGCCTTAGTTTTGAATGCACTTTCATAATCAATTGCCCAAACAAACGTTTCCGGAAAGGAACTGTGAGACTTGGCAGTTGCACTCTTCTGCAGATGACAGAGATGACTACGTGCATCTTTCTGGCTTTAATGGAGGCGTTGCCATCCTTCCTGTCAAATTGCTAGGAATGTTACCCGTTCTTCTCCATTTATAAGTTTGACTTGGCGCCGATCCGACGTTCAGCGGTGATACACCCTCATAAGCTCGTCTGCAAAAATGCGTATGCGTAGCATTCCTCCTATGACGAAGGACGCCTCATCAGAAATTATCGTGAAACGACTGGGTGTCCCTATGGCGCCGAGTCTTTTGAAATTCCCGGCTATGTACAAAGCGCTACAGAGCTCGTATCTGGCAATACTGTACATCATTTGAAAGGTATTGACGTAACCTAACTACGTATGATTAGTTTGGATATTGCGTTCAACAGTTATAGACGTGTAAACATGAAGTTCACTAACGCCGAAATTCGCGCTATTTTAAAGTTTTCCTTCGTTAAAGGCAAATCCGCTAGAGAAACGTTCCGTGAGATTAATGGTGCTTGGGGTGATGGTACTCTATCACTTCGAACCGCGGAGAGATGGTTTCGACGGTTCAGAGAGGGTGAAAACGACACCATGGATAAGCCAGCTGGCGGAATACCTGTGACGACGAATACCGATCGAATCATGGAAATCATCTAGTTATACCGGCATGTGGCATCTCGTGACATCGCCCAGGAGATGGGAGTCAGTCACCAAACCATTTTAAGCCATCTGTAGATGGCTGGATACAAAAATGATTGGGTGCCGCATGATTTGACGCAAAAAAAACCTTCGGGACGGAATCAACGCGTGCGATATGCTGCTGAAACTGATCGAACTCGACCCATTTTTGAAGCGGACGGTGACTGGCGGTGAAAAATGGATCACATACCACAATACCAAGGGAAAACGGTCGTGATTGAAGGCCGGTGAATCGTCCCAAACAGTGGACAAGCCGGGATTGACGGCAAGGAAGGTTTTGCTGTGTGTTTGGTGGGATTGGACGAGCATCATCCACTATGAGCTTCTCCCATATGGCCAGACGCTTAATTCTACCATCTGCTGCGAACTACTGGACCGCTTGAAGCAGGCAATCGGCCAGAGAAGCGTGCAGAAAAGTGTCCAGAATTGGCCAACAGGAAGGGTGTAGTGTTCCACCAGGACAACGCCAGACCGCACACTTCGTTGATGACTCGTCAGAAGCTACGGGAGCTCGGATTGGAGGTTTTGGCGCATCCACCATGTAGCCCATACATAGCGCCAAGTGATGACCACCTATTCCTGTCCATGGCAAACGCCCTTGGTGGTGTGAAGTTGAGCTCAAAAGAGGCTTGTGAAAAGTGGCCGAGTATGTCCGAGTTCTTCGCAAATAAGGAGGGGGTCTTTTACGAGGGGGGTATTATGGAGTTGACGTCTACATGGCAACAGATTATCGAACAAAACGGCGCATATTTGAACTTAATCCGATCACTGTAACACGTTTTATGAAGCATTGAATGAAGAGCAAGAAAGCGGAAGGGAGATATTTGACAACCTTATAATTTATATGTCCTGTATCCTCATTGTGAGAGGTCTCCTAAGTCCCGTTTTAAGGGGCTCCTATCCGTGCTATTGCGAAAGCTGAAAAGATCTGAATATAGTGGCGAATAATATCTTCTTTCCCCCTCAACCTTAGAGCTGCTGCAGAAGTCATTGTAAGGACTCACACAGGACAGCCTTCAGCAATCGTTCCGATATTGTTTTAATTTGCAGATTTTTTTCCAGGGGTAGGTGCTTTCTATATTCCGGGCTCAGTTTCGAAATGTTGTGTAGTCTAGAAACTCCTCCCCGACTAAAATAAGCTAAAAATAACAATGCAGAAAGAAAAGTAGAAAAACCATGTTAAAGCGGTCAGAGGAGGGTGATGATCTAGTCTCAAAGGAATAACTTTTCGCCTCCCGCCCGCAAATCCTTACAAAGCCAGCGCACAGAGCCAATTTAAGCTGCATAATGAAATTTGGTGTACAGCATGCCAGCAATTTAGCGACCACTTGTTAGAAGGTAAACAAAACTACTGTCAACACACACACCCACAATTTGTTTTTCAAAATCCGCTTAAACTGTAACAGCCGCTTCTCAATCCCTGCCCTCCACTGCGCTGGTTAACAGCGATAAGTCGAAACTTTGCCCATTCGCAGATGTGTTCCACACAACACACACCTCATCGTCGAAGTTAATCCCTTACGGTTTACCACCTTTTCAGTGTTTAACTAATGCGAACTCAACCTCGTTTAGTGATCCCAACTTTGTTCGCAATGTTTACAGACTCGTTGCATCGCAATTGCGCAACCCCAATGTGAGAGCACTTAGTATCCCAGAACCCGTGTGTGCCGCTTTCACGGTGTCAAATCCTTGTTGCTTTCCCATTTCGCATTGTCCTTATCATGCAGGGAAGCACCCAGCAGGTTGTGCGCACCTATTCATCTTCCGCACATACACACGGACAGTCTGCCTGGCGTTCCGGAACAACTGCAGGCTCGTCTGTTGCGGAATTAAGAATCGCTGCGCTTCTTGTTTGCCTTTCCGCTAAGATTTCGTAAATCCATCTCATACCGCTATCGCGTCGCCGCCTTAATTGCATGCCCTGCACTTTCTGTTGCGTGCTATAATTTTTTAATTAATAACGCTGTCTCGTGGCTTGGAAGACTTCGGATGCGTTCAGGCACTTGATTCGCTTGCGTCCCGTGAATTAAGCACGTTCGTTAATGGAACGTGAAAGGAAGAAAAGCCGAGTGGGTGCTGGGAATCCAACAGATGTCCTCTTGTGTCAGGGGAGGAGGAAGTGTGGGACGGAGGTGTGTTTTGTGGTTCATTGGATGCACGTTTAAGGGTAAACTTGGTTGTGGGTGACAGTATTTTGTTTTTTTTTTTTCTTTTAAGGAAGAGGATGCAATGGGTGGTTGGAAGACTGGAGCGGGTTGAGCATGGAAATGGGGTGGTCTGCTTAGGAAATGAAATTACGTACCACTGCTTTCAGATTTTAACGCTGTTTACAACAGTCTAGAATGCCTGTGCCGTGCAGTGTATTCTTTGATAAAGGAAAGTTGTTGCTCCCTTACCATGCTTTCGCCGACTCAAATTCGTACTATTATCCTTTAGGAGCTAATGCTGGGATATAGTGCGTCTCTGATAAATTAAACATAACTGACGTACTTGATAATATACATAGCCGTGAACGAATGTAGCATTTGGCGTCTATTTTTTTGAGGTTGCGAAATACTGGACCGCTCAGACTCAAAGACTGGTCCATTGTACTACCATGCAGTAACCCACATTTAATGTAATTTCTTGGTTCTTGGAAGCAAAACCAGCACGCGCTTCTGTGATAGAGAGCCTAGTTTTCAGCTCCCACCATATCAACGCCAAACAACATCCACCTGGTCCGAGCAAAGGCGGGACATTGACAGAAGAAGTATTCTACAGTCTCTTCACTTTCTCGGAAGGCGTCGCATAGTGTGATGGCACCCAAGCACACTTAAGTGCTACAAGTCGTCTGCAGTCTTTCTTGGCTTAAAAGCCGTGGATTTCTTGCCGACGTTTAGGAGCATACCCTTAGTCAGCCTGCATCCTGGAGAGTCATGCCTTCTCTGGTTGTGCTGGCGAGAGACTTGATATTCGGTGTGAGTCCTCATGAAGAACGCGGGCAATCTCAAGGTTAGATGGGCCAAATGAGTATCTGTTTGGATCATTGCGTATCAAGTTCATCGAAGATCAAATTTTCCACGATTCCATTTTCCGAATTAAGTCAGCTGACCAAATTAAAGGAAGACTTGCATTTCTGTACTAACTTGGAAGAGGTCCGAGGGTTGAGTAGCACAACTCGATACATCTCCCCTTCCACCTGTTCTTCGCAAAATAGTTCGTTACCATTGGGATCGCAAAGGCTTCCGCGTGGAAAACAAACTGGAAGTTACCTAAGGAGGTGTGAATTCTAATGTCGTCGTTCTCCCCCGATTCCGGATCCCTTCATCGTCTTGTACATGCGAGTTCACTCCCTTCCTGGCTCAGCTTCTGACCAGAGCCAGTCTTGAACACAAGCAAATTCGACATTGTATAAGCCACGCAGTTGGCGTCATCGCATTCAAGGGCATATCCGCGAGTCTGGTGTCATAGGAATTGCGTTGCTCGAGGTCATCAAAGCTTCAGTGCGAGTTAAACCAGAAACCATTTCTTTTTAGTTGGAAGATGGCCTTGTTTGTGCCATCCTATGATGTGAATATCATGGGGGGCTAGGCGAAAGGCCCTATGCAGCCACAAACAGACCGTTCTTTGAAACTTGGTAAAAGCAGCTGTCACGTGTTTACGTGACACAAACGATACACAGGAGAGGAGAAGTCTTATCATTGCCATGTAGATCCAAACAGATATTTTTGGCGATTGGCCCCAATTTTTGCCAGAATCTCCTTTACATTGCCAAGAAACTTACAGCACGTTGGTTCCGTTCTCGAGATCTAAGCTGTCTAAGACCATGGGAAATAGTATATGACGGTATATGTAGAAGAACGGTTAGGGGCATCGCGGAAAATAAAAGACTAAATCACACGGCAATAAGTCAATATCCCAGTGGAGGTATAAACGCCTTGAATTGAACAAAACCTCAAAAACTAAACGCCGTTTAGAACTTGGGCATCGCTGGGTCCAAGCCACCACAATGCACCGCTCCGCATAATCGCGATACGAATTGGATTGGGTATAACAACCGTAAAAGAGCTGGGGGTGCTTGGCCACAGATGAATGTCTGAAGGACACCCCCTATCTTGTCCTTCACCAGGAAAAGTTTATGGTCACATTAAGAGGAGCATCAAAAGGATCAATCCACTCTTCATTTCTTCAACCTGGTAAAATTATAAATCCAGTCATGTGCTATCAGGATCCGGCGTTGGTGAATATGTTCTCCCCGATTTGGGGGCTCGTTCTTACACTATGGTTGAGACCAGGTTGGAGATGAACAGTGCGGCTTTCGTTCCGGCTGAAGTACAATCAACCAGCTTTTCTCTTTAAGAACGGGTCATAAGAAATCTTGAGAGTATGCTCAACTGTTCTATAGATGTTCTGTTTGAAAACGTCAAACCAACGAGTCCCTCGAGCTAAACTCTGAAGAGTTCAACAGGAACATGAGATTGATGGTCCCCTGTTGAGTTCCATTCAATCTATTTACGCCAACTGTACATTTCACCATAAGCGTTGAGCTTCGTCAAGGGTGCGTTTTGTTACTTCTCTTTTTCTTTATAAAGGCTGTTCCAACAAGAACGCAAGATTTAAATTTGGCGCCATTCGAATTGTCATTGTTTGACATTTGAACAATTATTATTGTTTGTTAGTAGAAGGTATGAGGTCAATAAAAATGGAGCGCTACACGAATGAACAAAGCATTCTCATTGTGAAATTATTTTACCAAAATGGTGAAAGTTTTGCGGCTACAGTTCGCAAATTGCGATCAATTTGGGGTTACACTAATGCTCCAAAGGAGTGTAACTGGAGTTACACAGCTCCAGTTGCTGAAACTGGGTCTGTAACTGCTACAAAGACAACGACACGCCTTCGATCAGGTCGATCGACCGAAAATATCGCACGTGATGATGTCGCTCAAACTCCATCCACCTCAATTCGACACCGAGCTCAGCAAATTGTTGTTTCCAAATCCACTATGCAGCGAATTTTGACGAAAGACTTGCATCTTCATGAATACAGCAAAGTTCAATTGACTCAGGAACTGAAGCCAGCTGACCATGTACAGCGAAGGGGATCGTTAATTGGGAATTGAAGAGACAACATGAAAATGCTGATTTTGCCGATAAGATCATCTTTTGTGACGAGGCCCATTTCCATCTTGATGGCTTCGTCAATAGGCAGAATTGTCGCATTTGGGGCGAGGAAAATCCTCGAGTGATTCACGAGAAGCAAATGCATCCTTAACGTGTCACTGTGTGGTGTAGATTTTGGGCTGGATGAATCATTGAACCTTTTTTTATGAAAATTAGTCAGGTCAAGCGCAGACAGTCAATGGTGTTCGGTATCGTGAAATGATAACCAATTTTTTCGTGCCTAGAATTAAAGAAATGAATGTGGAGGAGATGCCACATCTCATACAGCCAGAGAAACAATTCAATTGCTGCATCAGTCATTTCCCGGTCGTGTTATTTCGCGTTTTGGAGATCAGAATCGGCCGCCTAGATCGTGCGATTTAACACCAATGGACTTTTTTCTTTGGGGTTCTTTGAAGTTGATGACTTAGGCGAATAAGCCGACGACGACTCAAGCCTTAAAAGAGGAAATTGGACTCTGATCGATCTTGGATGGAAGATCGCGTATGTGCCAGCAAAGCCGCGGCGGCCATCTGGCGGATGTATTATTCACACATAACCTTATCCTGTATACTTTACGATATAATAAAGAACGATTTTTTTTTTAATATCTGCATTTTATTTAAAATTTAAATCATGCGTTCTTGTTGGGACACCCTTTATATGGACTGTATGCGCACAGCGCAGCCGAGGTGAGGAATGTTTCACATTGGGAGATTTGAGGCCAAGTCTTCTTCCTTTCGCAGATGACGTAGTTGTCCTCATATTCTCCCAAGGAACTCAAGCATTCAATAGGTATCCGTCTATGCTGATTCCAGAATGTAGGAGAATGTGGACATGTTTGAAGTTGTGGTAATTTCTAGAATGTCTGTACAATGCACTTACATGTTAGTGGTCAGAGTTTTTTTGTTTCAAAGCAATGCTGAGCTGCTTTGTAGGACTTGCCAGGCTGTATTACCTTTGAAGCAGCTTGGAAGATCCGTAATAAGGAAAACCGAGCTTGGTGTCGAAGCCAAATTATCAGTCTTTGTCCCAACTCTCACCTCTGGTCATGATATTTGGATAATGGCCGAAAGAACAAGATCGCAGATACAGACTGCCTGGATGAGACTTCTCTATGCCGTTGCGGGAGTTAATCGCCGGGATATAATGAAAAACGTGCGGGAGCAACTCAAAGAGTAGCAGTCACTTCTTCGCACGGAAAGGGCTATACTTAGATGATTGATCCATGTGGAATGGGTGCCGTCTTCATCATTATTTCCAAGGCATGCCTTAGATGCAATTCAATCAGGCAGACGACCGCTCTGTGCACCCAGGGCGAGGTTGTCGGATCAAGTCCATAAACTTGTTGCCTGGTTGCGCTTGGGAGTAGCTTCTGATGAGTTAGGATTGATGGCAGAGGGTCAAGCGGCCTGGAAGTCCCTCGAGGGTGAATTGCCCGCGTCTCCTTTAGTATATCATACAACACGAAAAAAAATATGATGCTGATGATGATGAGTACAATGCCAAAGCTGTACCCCAAACCTCACACGTGACAGTGCAAAACCTGATTTAAAGGGGGCTTGAAATGCTTCCGCATTCACTGTACTCTTTTGGTAGTTGTCCAACGGATCATCACCTTTTCCTCAGTTTGGTGTCATTTTGTTACCAAAAGATGACATCGAGCAGAGGCATGAAAGGACTTTGAAATCTTAAAAGTTTCAAAAATTCAAGCCAATAAACTAGGGGCGTATCGGTATGTCCCACCGTTGTTCAAGCGTGAAGCGATTTATTTCGTTACACTGAGGTGTGATACTGATGAGCAGGAAACAACTGTCAGTGTTGAAACAAAAAAAAAAAAATACCACTAGGCGGGTCAGTCTATACACTATCACAAAAAAATTTGAAAAGTCAAGTCGAACTCTTCCGACCGCCTAATAAAAAGAGCATAGGCATGTAAAGGGAAAGCTTTTGAAATTTCGCCCTTCGGAGTCTGCAATAAACTGTAGGTCCCCTCTACTCTTGAAAGAGCAAGTGAGGAATAGCCCTGGTTGCGCGTGGGTTGTGCCGTCATCAAATCAAAATTATTCTCAGTCTATCGATACACATCCTCCTTATGCCTCCTTCCCCTTCCTTCTTTGACCAAAGTGCTAAATCTACTTTTGTCAAAGGTTAAACGGCAAAACCAACGGGTGATCCTTCAACCCGATTATCTGCCGCTCCTCAAGCCGCATACTCTTCCACCGGCTGCCACTTAATCACTCAACTCAAAATCCTTCCGCCAACTTTGTCACAACTCCTGCAACTAATCAGCAACCGAGTTCCTGCTTTAAGTTCTCATGAAATTCATTGCAACAGTTTCCGCAGATAAGTTTCGTCCTCATTTGCCGACTCCGTCCTTCATCCTGCTGATTTCATATGAATTCCTTTAGACTTGCGGGAAAAAAAACGAAGAAACGAAACTGCGAACGCACATAAAAGTTTCGCAGATTTAATTAAAAGTCCTCTCTACATTTGCAGTGCGACGACTGTTTTTTTTTTTGGTTCTCTCCACGAACCCTGTGTCTCGCTGCCATCCGACCGCACTTAAAATTCATTTAAGCATTTCCTCCAGCGTGCTGCAGCACCCGCACGCCACATCAGCCTCGCCCATTAGCTCGCAATTAGTTTGCCAAGAGATCCGGCCAATGGCGGAGCGGGGCACAAATCACTGAATGAACCTTGAATTCGGATCCTTAAATCCTTGCCTTCTGTGGTAACTAATTTGGACATGTCGCCGCCGCACTCACATGAGGGACTGGGGCACTCGTCGAACGCAGACCTGACCTGGAAGTCGATTAAAATCCGACTCAGTCGTGCGCCCCGAGAAACGTCTCAGTCGTACGTTTCAATTAGGAGCATAATTTGAGGCCAGAATTGCTGTAAAGGCCGTAAAGTATGACAAGCTAGTGCTGCTGGTACAAGCGCGTCACCCAACAAGAGTCGAGATGGAGGCATATTTGGGGGAGAAAACTTTTAAGTGTCATTTATGTTCAGGACGTGAGCTTGACTATTTTTTTCTTGCGTTCCAATTCTTGTTTTTATTGCTCGGCTGGATGTGGGAAAATTGCCCATGTGGATGGTATGACGTCAATAAAGTCATTTCGGAACGAGTTCAAAGAACTCGGCCCTTAAATTAAGACTTATGGGGCGTCTACTTTGGGACTGGCTAGCCGTAACGCCTCAGAAAGTGCCTCGTTGTGGGTTTTATGGGGGAGGATGGAAGGGTGGAAAATTTAGGAGCCACTGTGGGAGTTGGTTTGGCAGTTTAACTTGCCAATTTGAGTGCACGAAATTGTTTTAAGGATTTATTTAATTTTCCATCAACCTGTAGATTGAGAATAAGGATTTAAGAATTTTGTTTGCATTGAACTTGAATTGGTTCTGAGCAGGAAGCTACCATGTTAAGGGCCGGTTTTTCAAAAGTCAGATAAACAATCAGATAGGAGTTAAATGTCAGTAAAGACATAAATGCATTTTTCAATAGTCGTTTAGCAGCTATTCGAGGAATATGACATCTAACTGACGGTTTAAGTTATCTCTCCGTTTCTGAATCAGATAAAATCTAATCCCCAAGTTAACGAAAGTGAACTGTCAAATTTAATAATGTAATTAGTTACCAAGTCCTGATCGAAATGGATTTTTTTGCACGTTATCGACGATTTACTCATTGAGAAAGAAGAAATAATATAAATTTTAAATAAAACGCAGATATTTAAAAAGAAATCGTGAATTCTTTATTATGGGCTTATGTGTAGAATAACACATCGGCCACGTGGCCGCCGCGGCTTTGCTGCCACATACGTGATCTTTCAATGAAATTTTGAATGACTGTTTTGCATAAATGCTGCGGTATTTCATTATGGCAGCGTCCAATTTCCTCTTTTCAAGCTTGAGTCGTCGTCGCCTTATTCGCATAAACTATCGACTTCAAAAAACCCCAAAAGAAAAAAGTGGTGTTAAATCGCACGATCAAGGCGGCCAATTCTGGTCTCCAAAACGCGAAATAACATGACTGATGCAGCAACTGAATTGTTTCTCTGGCTGTATGAGATGTGGCGCCGTCTTGCTGAAACCACATCCCCTTCACATTCATTTCTTCAATTCTAGGCACGAAAGAATTGGTTATCATTTCACGATACCGAACACCATTGACTGTTTGCGCTTGACCTGACTCATTTTCATAAAAAAAAGGTTCAATGAATCATCCAGCCCAAAATCCACACCACACAGTGACACGTTGAGGATGCATTTGCTTCTCGTGAATCACTCGAGGATTTTCCTCGCCCCAATTGCGACAATTGCCTGCCTATTGACGAAGCCATCAAGATGGAAGTGGGCCTCGTTACTAAAGATGATTTTATTGGCAAAATCAGCATTTTCATGTTGTCTCTTGAATTCCCAATTAACGATCCCCTTCGCTGTGCATGGTCAGCTGGTTTCAGTTCCTGAGTCAATTGAACTTTGTATGCATGAAGATGCAAATCTTTCGTCGAAATTCGCTGCATAGTGGATTTGGAAACACCAATTTGTTGAGCTCGGTGTCGAATTGAGGTGGATGGAGTTTGAGCGACATCTTCACGCACTGCTGCGATATTTTCGGTCTAGCGACCTGGTCGAAGGCGCGTTGTTGTCTTTACATGAGTTACAGACCCAGTTTCAGCAAATTTTTCAATTAATCGCTTTACAGTTGACTCTTTTGGAGCAGTATTGTAACCCCAAATTGATCGCAATTTGCGAATTGTAGCCGCAAGACTTTCACTATTTTGGTAAAACAATTTTACAATGAGAATGCTTTGTTCATTCGTGTAGCACTCCATTTTTATTAACCTTACACCTTCTACTAACAAACAATAATAATTGTTCAAATGTCAAACAATGACAATTCGAATGGCGCCAAATTTAAATCTTCCGTTCTTGTTGGGACACCCTTTATAATCACTTGAGTTCAACTTGCAAAAGGAAAAAGGTTGTGAAGCAGAGACCGGATCGTTATACGGAATGGGACAACGAAGTTTTCAAATGAAGATTCAGGTTACAAAAAGATACTGTCAACTACCTACTTTTAATATTAAAAAACAAAATCGTGCATAAAACAGAAAGGTAAGTTGCAAAGATACATTTGTAATGCATCACTAAATAAGTTCCGGGACTGACAAAAAGGGGGCGCCACTAAAAAATATCCAAATAATTTTTACGAATTTTTTTTAGGTCTGATTATTAGGTTTCAAGTTACAATGCTTCAAGTGGGGCTACTTCAGCGATTTTTAAAACAATGGAAAAACAGAATTTCGTGTGTTGATTGCTTCTTAATGGGGAAAAAACGTGCAAGCTCGGCGATGGCTTGAAAAGTGTTACAGACACTCTGCTCCATCAAATATACCGACTATTTGTTGGTGGTATGCTGACTTTAAACGACTTTAAACATGCTGGAAGGCCATTTGAGGTGGTTACACATGAAAACGTAAAAAAAAAACAAAATCATTTTGGAAAATCGAAAACTGAAATTGCGTGATATAGCTTACACCTTAAGGATATCAGAAGGCAGTGTGTACACTATTTTGCATGAATATTTCTCCACGAGAAAGCTGTTTTTGAAATAAGTACCGCGTTTGCTCACTATGGACCCAAAGCAACAACGAATCGATGATTCTGAGAGCTGTTAGGAGCTGTTTCGCCAGAATAAACAGGACGTTTTGCATTGGAATGTCACAGTGGATGAAACATGTGATATTCCAGAGTCAAATTCGCATACAGCGGAGTGGACAGCAGCCGGTGAACCACGGCCAAAGCGTCCAAAAAAACCAAAAGTCGGCTGACATTTTTCGATGCGCACGGAATTTTATTCATCGACTCTTAAGAAATCTTGAGAAAGGCATGGGTGCATTTGAAGGAAGAAATTGCAAAAAAACGGGAAAAATTCACTTCCACCAAGACAATGCATCGTGTCACAAGTCGTTGGCTACCGTGGCCAAATTGCACGAATTGGGCTTTGAATTACTTCCGCACCCACCGTATTGTTAAGGTCTAGCACCCGGCGACTCTAACTCTTTTCTGGCCTCAAAAAGTTGCTCGCCGGAAGATAATATGGCCCCAATGAGGAGGTGACTGCCGAGACTGAATCTTATTTTGAGGTCGTTCGTTCTTCTGAAAAAGGTATCGAAATGTAAGAGCGGTGTTGGACTGATTGTAGCACTCTTGAAGGAAACAATTGGCCACTGTCATATTATATTGGGATGACATGATCATACGAGAATTTACATCTTTTGCGGTGACCATTTCATTAATGGACCAGGCCTGACCGATTGATCTGCATGAAAAGCTCATTATATTTCTTATGTACATGTACACTTATGCACTCACGCAATTATTCATGCTTGTTACCAATTTCGCTATGAACATAGGCGTAGGCAGATCTGTTATAAATGCAGTCAGTCAGTCGGAGTTTGCCGAGCAATAAAGACATAGACCTTTAACAAAACAACAAAGTGTTTTCTTCAACCCACTCCCTCCCCCTACACTATGTTGATGAATAAAGTCGCATTTTGTTTTTATTGTCCTTTTTTGACTTGATTTCTTGACCCCAATGAAACAGAACGTTAGTACAATGAGTCACAAATAAGAAAACAAAAAATACTATTGAGTTTATATAATACGAGTACTATTGAAGTTTTGGTGTGTTGAATAGGCGTTTTTCTATTTTGCTGGGAAGCCATACCTAGAATGCCAGCAATCATTGTGTGTTGTCAGAAACTCGAAGGATGAAGTCCCGTGAGATATTCCAGATGAATGGTAGTTCAGTTAAACAATCAAACAGTGACCCCTGTCAGTGTTCGGTTTAGTCGAATCTATTATCCACTACTGCTCTGATGGCGTCCTCTATATCAAACATAATGTTGCTAGGATTATTTGTTACCCAAAAGTCAAGGGAATTAAGTCACAGCACGGACCGAAGGTATAGAGGAAGTGAGAAAGAAGAGGTCCCGGTGCACATTGGCCATAAATGACTGAGAACTGTAATGCGGAGGAAACATCGAGTTGGAAAGAGCATTCTATTTTGGCCCTGTGCTGCTCACAAACGAGTCTCAAGGCTTTCCACAGTAGTTGTATGCCAGGCGCTCTTGTTCGGTTTAAAATGCTGAACGGCATACAAAAAGATTGAGAGGAAACAACGGCGTTTGAGATGAAGATGCTTCGCGTGACAGCGGGAATAACGAACCTCGACAAAATAAGAAGTTCTAAGATCCGAGGAGGGACAACAACACCAGCACCGAAATCAAACGCAGAATCACTCTTGCCAATCGCTGTTTCTTTGGGGTCAAGAGGTAATTGAGTAATAAAGCCCTCTCTCGAAGGACTCAGCTTGCTTTATATAACACCTTGATCATGCCAGTCCTACTCTATGGCGCGGAAACCTGGACTTTACTAAAAGCGGATGAGGAAGCCCTTAGTCTTTTCGAGAGAAAAGTTTTGAGTGCGATTTTTGGTCCTGTTTGCGTTGATGGCATCTGGAGAAAAAGATTAAACGACGAACTCTAACGAACGGCTGTACAGCGACATGCGCCTAGTCAAGCGTCTTCGGATACAACGCTTAAGATGGCTAGGCCATGTAGAGCGTATGGACACCACTGCTCCGGCCCGAAAAGTCTTCGAATCTGAGCCATTGGGACAACGCAACAGAGGACGGCCTAGGCTAAGGTGGCGCACACAAGTGGAGAAGGACCTCAACCAACTTGGAGTGCGCAACTGGCGAAAGATCGTGCTGGCTGGAGAGGCATGTTGGTTGAGGCAAAGGTCTGTGTTGCCACTCGAAGACGACGAAGAAGATCCGAGGAAGCCTTTTAGATCAAAGAGTCCATCGCTTCAAAGTTGAGCACAACCAGGAAAGGAGAGATCCTTCGAACACCGTTTAAAAGATGAAAGAAAAGCAGGCCTAAGAACTCCTGAATCACACAAATGAAAACCAGCATTGGGTCGGCGTCAGGGGTGGTGTATTTCGAGACAGAGAGGTCTGCCAATATTTCTTGAGGTCAAAACGCGCGAACCTCACAGGCGGACCAATAGAGATGCAGTAAAAACAAAGAAAACAAAAATTATGCAAAAACTTACTTACTTTCAAATCAGGTGCGTTTTCATAAACCTGTTCTTACCTCCTCTTAGCAACCGTCCAATTCATTGTTAGTATGTGTATGGATCGATACCAAACCATGTGTGAATGTAAAGCATCAACACCGACGAAAGGAAAGTGTCAATCTCCGTCTCAAAAGTGCCATGAACCGTGAACTCTCGAACCGAATTTAACGCTAATTCCCAAACAAAAAGCCCATCCATGACAAAACGTGTAAAACTCACTCAAGCCCCCTCCACTCTGGCTACCGCACCACGTCATCGCAGACCACTTTGCATTCATTTTTCAAATGTCGGATTTGTGTGTGTTTTCGGTATTATCGGGACAAACCGCACGCATTTTGATTAGTTTCCCGGCTCTGGCCAAAAAAGGTGGCAAAATGCTCGCCACTGGATGTCGAATCAATGCCGCTGACCCGTTGCTGTGTCACTGAAACACAAAAAGCTCGCGCCTCTGTGTGCTTGTCGATAATTCATTTTTACCCTCCACCGCTGCGCCACCGCCACTCGCACCGCAACAACCGAACGCCGAGGTCTGCGATGACTAAAAATTCCGTCATTGCGGCCGCGCATAATCAAATACCGTCGCCGCGGACCGGAATCGGGGACGTGAATACCCAGTGTCCTTGGTATCTATCGGGAATCTGGTGGTTTTGAGAATGTGATATGTTTGCAATTTTCGATTAATTGTCATGCGGCGCATTTGGGTGCGTTCTTTTTCGTTCCGGCAAGGTGGAGGTCATTAAGAGACGCGTGTGTTGGGTGCGATAATTCAATTTTCGTTCGGAAACCAATTTGCTTTGCGATGGATAGAGACACAAAGGGATAAGGACAATGGACATTTTTATTGGATTTCGATAATACGCTGGCAACGATGAACAATGGTGTCAGATCGATTGACGGCCACAATTGTAAAGAGAACATCGTTGACGGGCAGAAGTGTCTTTCCACGAAAATTCTCTAGGATTCCCCTTGGAACCCAATCCCCTTCGGCAGCCACACCACCCACAGAGAAGACTCCGTCGCCCTATGCACCTATTAGGAGCAAAACAAACGAACGCGGAACACAAATTTGTCTTGAAATGTGAAAGGATGCATCCTCCAAGGCGCACACACACACACACACACACACACACCACCGCCACCGCACAACCACCATCCCCAACCGTGTGGAAATGTGCACAAAACAATGTCATTATTCTATGAAAGTGACTGGCAAAGCGTTTTATTGCCAAGACAAGACGCGCAACAAGGATGCCGGATCCTGTGGAAGATGGTGATATAATTTTGCATTTAATTTATCGCTTTGCTTTGTCGCACTGGTGAAGAGTGTGCAACAATCTGCCTTTCCTCTTTTTTTGACATTTATTTGGATGCCGCCCGTTATCCTTAGCCTCGCGCCATCCATTCATGCCTGACATTCGCCCAGAGTCCTTACCTATGTAGGTCATGTAAGCACTTCACCGACGTGCTGAGTATTTTTCAAACGACGACGCAGCTCCGATCCACTGGATAAGGCAGTGCCAATGTGGGGTGGCGGAGGTGGCCCTCAAACAGTAAACAATGTGCCGGTGCGGTGCGAAGTGGAGAACAATGGAAAGTTACGTTGAAGTGTTGTTGCTGTGGCGGGGCTGCAGGGCGAGAGATGATGGTAAACACGTGAAGGACTTAAAAGTGTTTCTTTCGGGGGTTTTTTATTTTTTCTGTTGGATTTTGTTTTCAATGAAATTCTCTCTGTGGATTGATTGTGCCTTGTGGTGGGGGGGGGGGGGGGGGGGTCTGTTTTTTTGTTTTGCAAGTGGAGGGTGTTTGTCTTCCCCATCCGGTGGCGAGACAGCTCTCTTGGAGATGGAGGAGACTTTTTAATGACTTCACCCTTTAATGGCTGTGAAAGATGGCATCTGGCATTCAACAGATGGAATGTAAGAGCCAGCCAAAGATGCACAGATAAAGTTGTGGAGTATTCTTAAGCTGAATCTGAAGGAACGGATTTGAGTGAGGATTCAATATTGTCATCACTTGTAGCAGACAGAATGATGGGAGTGTGGGGATGTTGAAAGAGGAAGAGTAATATGTCTTTCTTAAGGAGGATGGGTCAGGCATGAATTAAGCTAAAATGCAGAGACACTTGTATTCTCTGAGTCTTCGGTCGTAATGGAAACGTAAGAGATAAAAGAGAGTTTTACAACAAATTGATTGTACAAGCTGCACGTCGTTATGAATGTGGGCAAGCATCTATGGATCCAAGACCGACCCAAAGAGTGCTTGCATTCACTAATCAGTGAAACAACGCAACGGGAAAAGAGCTTGACTTAAATGGCGCATCCACGTGAAGCGGGTCATTAACAACATTTTGGCACTTTTAGTTTTTAAGGAACTTGACGAGTAGTTAAATCCTGATCAAAAATAACAGGCTGGTGCTTCTGAAACCAAATTTAAGCCTGACCATATAGTGAACCCTGGAACTAGCAGATAATTCCAAGAACAAAAAGTCCACCGGAATAGACGGAATACCGAATATTGTGTTGCGTCATCTCCCCGAAGAGGCGGTAGAGATATACACAATCCTGTTCAACAATGCTATGAGTAATGCACATTACACAGAGCATTGGAAGACGGAGGTAGTGCAACGCATTCCCAAAAGGGACAAAGATTCCTCGCTTCCGAAAAATCTTCGATCCATAAGTACCAGCTTAATAATAAAATTAAAAAAAAACAAAACCTCATTGCGATGGAATTTCTTGTTCGGGTGTTCTGTATTTTTTGAGACAAGCACAAAGGCATTGCTTCTCGAACATTGTTTTCTTTTCCATCTAGGACGGACTCACGTCGAACCACACGGACAGCCATACACCATGACTGGCCAGACTAGGGCCGTGTAGCAGATCACCTTAACTTTGGAGTCAAGTTGGCTACTGTAAAACAGCCCACTTGCCATAGCGAAGGCTTTCTTGGCTTTCGTCAGACTGTAGCTGAATGGATATTACCACACAGAAACTGTCCCAACATAATACCAATATATCGCACTTCAATCTTCACAGGTCGGCTCTGTGGGTCTAAGATGCCGAACTTAAGCCAGTTTTTCTTCGTATTATTAGAGGCTCTGCATAACGGAGTCCGGATAAGGATGGTTTCACACCTCTGATAGTTGAATTTTAATTTCCAGTCTTCGCAAGGTCGCTGGATTTTCTCGAAGTCACGCTGCAAAAGGATATTAATGACATCAATTGTCGGTGCCGTCCTGTACGGGATCAAATCGTCAGCGTATGCGATCATGTACTGCATGGAGCCAATTAATTCACTGGTAAAAATAGTGGAAATGTTGGAGATAATTATTTATTTAGAAAACATGAGTAGAAACCTTGTTGCCACTTTTAAGAACAGTGCAGTGATTTGCTCATTCCTAACCTCGTCAAGTTGAGGAAAAGGACTTCTAAGCAAGTGGATAATAAGAACTAGCAAATGTATAACACAAACACGTGTCGTAGCACCCAATACTAAAATTGTAAAAATTGTTTACATATTCACAATTCGAAGGCGGTAAAAATATCTATCATTATATATTTATAGGAAAAACAATCCAAGTAATTTAAATTTTAATAACTAATAGAAATAACACACAAAATATGAAAGTTCACAGAACAAAGGATATACAAAAAGGAATGAATAAAAGACACTATTTCGTTTTCTCGAATGTCAGTCGTCCCCGCGCCGTTTTTTTACTCTCGTTTTCGTCCCTTTCGCGTTGAAATATCCTTCTGTAGGAATTTCCCTTATGACGCGATCACGTCCTGCATAAGGTGTTGACTACATATGTACGACTTGAACTGAATTTTTGTATATAAAACTAAACATTTCAAACAAAAAACAACAACCATTTTTTTCGATTTTCACAAACGTAATATCATATTCTGAAAGCAACAAACATAACAAAATAACAAAACATAAACAATAAAACTCAACCTAAAGAAATATTAATACAAATTTACATCAAAAAAGTAAGTATACACTCTTCCTAAGGCACTCTTTTCAAGCCTTGTTTTGTGTTGACGCCGTGTTTTTGAACTTCAAGTTTCAAATGTTCCCATAAATGTTTTATAGCATTCATGTCGGGCGATTGGGGTGGTGTTCTCAGCTAGTTACGAACATTATATAACAACCATTCTTAAAAAAATATGAGAGGTGTGTTTTGGGTCATTATCTTGTTGAAAGATAAATGACTCTTCTAAACCCAACTTTCTCACGCTTTCAAGTAAATTAGTTTTCAGTATGTTAAAATAGGCATATTTGTCCATTGTACCATCAATGAAAACTACAGTTAGTCACAAAAGTAAGTAAGCACCCCTCACTTAACAGAATAATTGATTGAAAAAACATCTAAAATATATGCCGAAGAAATTAAATATATTTCTTTTTAATCATACATATTTGCCATTAAAGAAATGTAATTCAGAACAAGAAACTAGTTTAATAAAAAAATCTTAATTATACTTATCTAAAGCTTAGAGCAAATTTAAATCACAAAAGTAAGTAAGCACTCAGATAAAGTAATAACTTAATTTTTTTTCTCAAAATTGTCTTATTTAATATTTTGTTCGGTAGCCCTTAGCCTTTATAACTGCTTTCATTCGCGAAGGCATGGAATCCACTAGCTTTTTTGTGACGCTTTGGTCAATTTTGGACCATTCCTCCAGGGGAGCATGTTTTAAATCGTCTTTGGTTTTTATTTCAAACTTTCTGATTTTGCGGTCGAAATGGTCCCATAAATGTTCGATAGCATTCAAGTCCGGTGATTGTGGCGGCGTTTTAAGCTGAGTGCGAACATTATACAAGAGCCATTCTTGGACAATGCGGGAAGTATGCTTCCAGAAAGTGTTTTATAATTAATTCCTTCAAATCTTTACTCAATTCCTTTCCTCTTGGTGCCATTTTTAAACAGAATATGTGTAACCGTGAAAATAATATTGCAAACTGCAAAAATAATATTGTTAAACGATTAAGAATAAAGAGTAAAGTAAGTAAGTGAATCAGAGGGCAAAATCAAACGCTCCAGAAAATTAAATCTAGAAAATAGTAAATTGAAATAAGTGTATACAAAAACTAGTAAGAAGTGTTCCGAAGAAATTCGTTAAGTTCATTGACACCATTGCAAAACATAAACATCGCATATCACAAACAGAAAAAAAAAAAAAAAGAAACATAAAAATGTTTTGTCTATGTGCAAAAAAAGTTGAGAGAGGTGATATCAAAATTGAGTGCAATGACTGGAAAAAACTGTTTCACGCGAAATGTGTCAATGTGTTGAGTGCAGATCTCGAATACATGAAAAAAACCGCAAAACCTGGAGATGCTCTCAGTGCACTACCTCGCGTAGAAACTCTCTTCACTCCGATAATATACCCCTCTCGCTCCCACCAAAGAACAAAATAGACAATCAACAACAGGAACGTGAAAATGAAAACATAATGACAATGATACTTAATGAAATAAAAGAACTCAAAAATGACTTCAGTGAATTAAAACATGTAAATGAACAATTTTTATTAGAAATAAATGCACTAAAAGAAGAAAACAATCAGCTAAAGACAAACATAAAATTGCTGCAAACGCGAATAAACACAGTAGAGCAGTCAAGATTAGCCAATGCCATCGACATATTCAATGTGCCAAACGTTGACAGTTCATCTACAATGCAAGCAGCACTGAAAATTGTTCGTGATGGTGTTGGTTACGAACTCGATGAACGTGACATTGACTCTCTTCACGTCAAGAAAGTCACAAAGAAGAATGCTGCCGCCACCACCACGAGGCGATTATGGAAAAAAACAAAAAACAGAAACAGCGACTCACAACGAAACTGCTAGGTGACAAAAATGATGGATCAAACATTTTTTTAAACGAGTGTTTGACTGCTCACTATCGTGCATTATTTAAAGCGGCAAAGTAAATTAAAGAAAAAAAGAATTTTAAATATATATGGCTGAGGAATAACATAATTTTTTTGCGGAAAAATGAAGGTGAGGCTGCCTTCAAAGTGAGGTGCTTTGATGACCTCAACCAGTTTTAAGATTTAGAAATAAGCAATGAACCCAAACCCGCCTTATGCAAAAAAATACGCTATTCCTCAGCCATCGACTTTGCTGATACATCAAAATATTCGTAGCTTAAGAAGTAATTTTGATAATTTTCTAGCGCATCTAAATGTTTTGAATTTTAATGCTATCTTTATTGTAATATCTGAGATTTGGGTTTACGATGATGAGCAAGCTATGTATAACATTCCAGGATATACACTACGCGAAATAATTATAAGACCAAACTTAAAATACGCCAATACGCATTCCTAAACTACCAGGTTGAAAGAAATGACTGTCATTCTGTAATTCTTCTATATTTCTGCCTAATAACGGTATTTGGTTTTCCTCGAAATTCCTTTACTACTGCATTTGGCTTTTTAAGATCAGTTCCTTGCGAAATATTAATAGGACCACACGTGTTTTTAAACGAATTTTCATTAATATTGTTTCGACAGAGGATAATTTCGTTTTTAGTGGGTGGGTGTTTTATCAGTACTCTAGTGAAAAAGTCATTAATTATAATTATAATTTATTTTAGTGTACATTCTCTTACAACTTTTTTAAGAAATGGGTCGCGGCAAAGAACTAACAGTTACTGAACGTATAAAAATTGTTTCACTCCGTTTATCTGGGAAAACAACTCGGGAGATTACTTCCCTTATCAATAAAAGCAAACCCAGCGTGATCAATTGTTTGGAACTAGGGGAAAACTAAAAAAAAAGAAGAAATGGAAAAAAATCGACGATATCTCCAGGGGTGGTAAGAGAAATGAAGCGACTAGCAACAAATAGATCTCTCAGTGCCGCAGACATTCGACAAACTTTAAATCTACGATGTACCACCCGTCGAATACAGCAAATTTTGAAAGCCGATGCCAACATTGAATATGCTTACGTCAAGCCACAAAAACAATAGATTGGTTTTCGCTTGAAAATACCAATTTTGGACCAGCGAATGGTCCAAGGTAATATTTTCAGACAAAAAAAGTTCAATTTTGACGGCCCCGATGGTTGTTAACGATATTGGCGTGACAAGCGGAAAGAAAAACGACAGCGCATGGCTAGAAACGTTGGTGGAGGGACTCTCATGGTTTGGGCGGCTATGGCGTACGATGGAAAGATTCCAATATGCTTCATTTCAACCAAAATGAATGCAACGAAGTACGTGGAGTTGCTAGACGATGTGCTTGTCGACTTTGGTGACAATGTATATGGAGGTACGTGGACTTTTCAGCAGGACAACACTGCAATCCATTCGGCAAAGTCCTCTTAAGATATTCTCTACTCGCGTGGTATTCCTATTTTGGACTGGCCAGCATGCAGTCCTGACCTGAACCCTATCGAAAATCTTTGGAGCAGACTTTCTAAGGGTGTTTTTGAAAATGGTCGACAATTCAATGGGGTTTGTGAACTTAAGGAAGCCTTTAAGCTGGAATGGTCTAAAATAAACGGAAACTATATTAGAAACCTCATTGATTCGATGCCACGGAGACAGCAGCAGGTTATATTGAACAAAGGTGGTTCAACATCTTACTAAAATATGAAAATGTTCACTTAGTTCCGTTATTTAGTTTTAATGCATTTTTTATTTGAATTGGTCTTATATTTATTTCGCTTGAAAAAATTTGTTTTGTTATTTTTTTTCTACTAAATTGTTTTTTTTTTGTGAATAAATATGTATACATAACACTCATTTCACAAAGTATTTTTTCTGATATTTGATTTAATTTTATCTACAAGCAGTTGTAAAATATTGGAATTTTTAGCTTGGTCCTAAAATTATTTCGCGAAGTGTATACCTTTTTTCGGTTGTAATAATTCGTATAGATCAGGTGGTGTCGTTGTATATATTCAAAAAGAGTATGAAAATATCTGTTCGGTTAAAAAATATTCTCTATCAAGTGCCGACATGCTTAAAATTGATTGTCATGTATGTAATGAATGTTTTACGATCTTGTGTGTGTATCGTCGTCATTTATGTGTAGATGTTTTCGTAGAACATATGGATAAGGTTCTCAAAGACGTAAAAACAAAAAACTTATTAGTTGTAGGTGACCTTAATATTGACATTTTAAAAACTAGCAGTGATTCATATAAATACTTGACTCTTATGTCCTCTTTTGCACTAAAATCCCTTATTGCAGAGCCGACCCGAATAACAGCTAACACCCAGACTTGTATCGACCACATTTTTCTGAGACTTGACTCCAAATTTCCTTGCAAGCTTTCTGCTGAAGTACTAGATTACAAAATTTCGGATCACTGCATGACAAATTTAAATATTGAACAAACACAAACAAGAAATCCAGACAAATACGTTCCTTTTAAGAAGCAAAACAAAATTATTTATAGTGACCTAATAGAACGATTGAAGTTTGAATTCTGGGATAATGTATATGCAGAAAGTAATCCTTGTTTGGCCTATGACAAATTCTTAATAACGCTTAGAAAACACATAGAAAGCTGCACTATTATAGTAAATAACAATTATAAACACCTAAAACGTCTTAGACTTTGGATAAATGTGAGCTTGCTTAAAAAACTTAAGAAAAAAAAAATGATTTACGTAAGAAATGCAAACGTCATCCAGGAAACCAATCTTTAAAAAAATATTATAATAGACTAAATGAAGAAGGAAAGAACGAAGTCAAAATATGCCGAAATATATACTTTACAAGAAAACTGCAGAATTATAGGGGTAATTCAAAAAAAGAATGGAGAGTGGTAAATGATATCCTAAACAATAACATGAGTTCAACTGACATTCTCCATATTGAGGTAAATGGGACTAAAATATCAAACCCTGTAGACATTGCAAATCAATTCAATTGGTACTTTACCTCTATAACAAAAGAATTGAAACCCACTCCTCCAAAATACAGTTGTAATTGCAATTTATTTCCGGACTTAATTGACGATGCTTCTGTAAGCAACAGTTTTGTGTTTGAACCTATTACACCTAATGAAATTCATAAATGCATCATGTCATTGGATAACAAATATTCATGCACCTCTGATGGTATAACTAACTACCTTTTAAAGCGTATTTCATTCTTTGTAATTGATGTTTTAACTCACCTGTTCATTCTAAGTGTAAGTTGTGGTCATTTTCCGTCTTCTTTGAAAAATGCTGAGGTCATACCACTATTTAAAAAAGGTAACAAACACTTATTGACGCAATATCGGCCAATATCTATACTTCCGACATTTTCCAAACTTTTTGAAAAACTCATAAAAAAACGAGTGATTTCCTTTTTAAATAAAACCAATTTCTTCAGAAATGAGCAATTCGGGTTTCGTGAAGGCAAGTCAACTGAAGATGCTATTTTAAAATTATGCAGTGAGATATTTGACAGTTTCAATAAAAACAATCACAACTTAGTACTCTTCATTGACATGACAAAAGCATTCGATATGGTAAATCACGATATTCTCTTGAGCAAACTGTATAGTGCTGGATTAAGAGGTATAATTCATGAGTGGTTTACTTCATATCAAATAGAACTCAACGGGTTAAGCTTAAAGGGATTTTTAGTGATAAACAAGAAGTAAACATTGGTGTGCCACAAGGCTCTGTCTTAGGACTATTGTTGTTCTTAGTGTATGTAATTTCATTATTCTGTCAAAAGTTGAACAGTAGCATTACAGCATTTGCTGATGATATGGCACTGACGTACAGTAATAGCTGCATATTGGACACAGCAATTAAATTAAATATGGACCTGAACATACTTCGACAATGGTTTGCCAAACATGAGTTACTAATAAGCAGTAAAACTAGACTTATGATATGTAGTCTACGAGAATCTTTTCCACTTGACTGTGACACCATCTTCCATTCTAGCTCCTGTACAAGATTGTCAATGTCTAATCATACGTGTGGTAGTGCAAACTTCGATGATAAACAAATATGTAGCTCAAATTGTTTCAAAATAGAAGGGGTTGAAACCTTTAAGTATCTAGGTGTCTTAGTGGATAAACATATGACTTGGAAAGCA
This sequence comes from Eristalinus sepulchralis, assembly GCA_944738645.1. Classification (NCBI taxonomy): domain Eukaryota; kingdom Metazoa; phylum Arthropoda; class Insecta; order Diptera; family Syrphidae; genus Eristalinus; species Eristalinus sepulchralis. Next base: position 64,555,662 of record OX122883.1, read on the forward strand.
CATGCTGAAGATTTAAAATTATATATGCTATCTGCCACCCGTAAAATGTATCTTCTAAGAGAACACTGCTCTATTAACATCCTTAGAATGTTTTACTACGGGATAGTTCACTCCAAATTGCAGTACGGTATTGCAAGTTGGGGTGGAACCTATAATAGTACTATGGAACCGTTGTATATAGCACAAAAATATGTAATAAAAATAATGTGTAAAAAAAACAGGTTAGCTCATAGCTGGCCATTGTTCCAAATGCTACGCATACTTCCACTAAAACACCTATATGTCTTTAAGGTTCTCAAGGTTTTCTTCATGAGAAGTGGGTACAATAATAATCTCAGAAGTTCGAACATATATTACTTGAGAAATAATGGTGTGTCAATTTGTACTATCCCATTCTCAAGAAAAACCTGTTGTTCTAAATTTTATACAATGGCAGCACCAAGACTATATAATAAATTACCAATTGAAATCAGGCAAATAGTTCAACCAAAGTATTTTATAAAAGAAGTAAGAAAACTCCTTTTTAGTATGGAAAGCTCATCATTATTAAACTAAAATCTCTTATATAACAGTACCTTTCATTAACTCGCCGTTATGACTATTATAATAAATAATAAATGTACTTTTTGTCGTCATTGTTACTGTATATATATAAAAAATAATTGTATTGTTTCTTAATCTTTTGAATTTACCCTACACTTACTTACTATAATCAAAGTTTATTTTTAATTGAAGGATCATTCGCCACTAGTTCTATCTGAACTAAAGAATGATGCCCATTCTTTTCTTAAATTTTTTCAACTTGTAATTAATTAAGTAACCTTGTATGAATTCTGCTGTTAAATTTAAGAAATTGAATAAGCGTATCCGCTTTTCAAGTTCTTGTTTCCCGTAATCTGATGTTAGGTTATTGTGGCGGTGTTTGAATTACTTTTGGACAATTATATAGACACCTAGTATGTGCTTTTGAAGTGTTTGGGGTCGTTATCTTCGTGCAACTAAAACTTATCTTTTAGTTCATGTCGAACGGCGCTTTCTTTTTTTTTTTTTTTTTGTTTTAGAATGTCGATATGCACATCCATCATTCATTATTCCGTTTATAATTTCGAGATTGCCAACTCTCCTGACGAAGGACAGCCCCACACCATTACGGAACTACCACCGTGTTTTACTGTAGGTGTTAAATATTTCGAACTTAACTTCGTATTCGGTTTTCTCCAAAATTCCTGGCGTCCATCTGACCCAAACAAGTTGAACTTACTTTCAACGCTGAAAATAACTTGCTTCCAGAGCTCCTTGGTTTAATTTTGGTATTTCTTTGCAAAGTCCAAACATTTTTTGCGGTTCACTTCTGAGATCCATGGCTTTGCTGGTCTATTGGACACACGCCATTTAAAGTCACAATGTCAAAGGCACCCTCTAGTATTAATGTTTCTTGAGGACAAGGTAAGTTGGCATTTACTCCAATTTCGGATAACAGACCTGGTGAGCAGTCTGTAGACAAATAATTTGGAAATCATTTATTTTCAAGACGAACGACGACATAAGTTCTACATAAGAAAAGTGAATTAAAAGAATGTGTAGGTGTCCTCTGCGCACCTCTGACACTCTTAATTCCTGCCGAAGTGGTGATCTCCTTGAATAAAACGGGCATGGCCGTATCCATCGAGTGTCATACAAGTCCCAAAAAGTGTTCAATCTCATTTGAATTGCCTCTACATCAAGGCGAACCACAACCAGCTCCACAAACTCCATTAAGCGTTCTTTAGATCATCGGCCCAAATTTGATACCTTGTCGTGGCACTTCTCATTTCCAATTTTTTTAGCACCCACCTCCCTCCCCCATCAGGAAGGCAGCATTCAATTTCTTCCCTGAAAACTCTGTTCTCTCTTCCCTGACAGGTCTTGTCGAACAAGCATCCCCTAATCCTTTGAGTGTGCAATCGAAGTCCACCGTCCATCCAATTATCGCATTGAACGCATCAACAATGCCCCAGCATGCATAGGTCCGTACCCGCGTTTATCCGCCACATTATCTCCGTCGCCATAGCCGGTCTCCTGTGTAGACCGTATTTTAAATTGCATGCCCCGCAATAGCTACGGCCGCAAGTGACACCGCACTCTGCCTGTGGTCAACTGGTGTGCGGCTGCAGTGGTCATCTTCAGCAGCGGCAGCATCGTGTCAGCCATCATCGTCCTCACCAACAATCCATGTCCTCGGTCCACTCGTCCATGCGGATGCAGATGATTTGCGAAAAGCTGCTGGTCTCTGTGTTCGGACGCTCATCGAAGTCCATTGTCCAACTCGAAGATACCAGCAATCTGATTGATTTCGAATTCACCAATGAGCCACCCACATCCACGTCCATCCCCTCCCGGCCGCTACCAGTTGCATGACAAACTGCTGTCCCGCAAACTAAATGGACCCGAACATCGAGCATCCTTTGGCCGTCATCCAAGACTTTTGCTCTGTCGCCGGAGGTTGGCACAACAAAAAAAAAAATGGAACCAAACATCCGAGAAATCAGAATGCACACGAGTGCGACTCTGTTGCTCAGTCGCTGATGGTGTTGGCACATTTGCCGCTTCAGCTGATTACCCACCACCAACGGCGCTCCTTGTGCCGTCATGTCGCATTAAAAATTTACGGCGATAGATAGCAGCCTACCGCCTCCCTAAACTGCGGTGGTCCTTTCATCTCGGAAATTGCCACAAGCAGCGAAGCAGAATTGTTGATGCACCGAAGGGGGAGAATCGGCTATTTTTTCTTCGTGTGTCCTGCGCCCTGTCAGCTTGGCTGTGTCACGTAAGCCACCTGCCTTGTGATGCAATTCGCAAAGGTAGACGTTGACTGTGACTGGGATTATGAGTAATGCAGGAGAAGCGGCAGCTCTCTCGGCGCTATGAAGTGCTCATCGCAGAGATATGTTCTCCTCCTGGCCCCTGACAGGCGGAGGACTGCACACGCCGCCGTAAGCGAATTTTCTAAACTTCTCATGGCAGCGTTAATTTTGGGAATGGATTTGTTTTTTTCGGTTCGTTTCCTTTTGGAAGTTCTTCTTTTCCGTAACCTACGATGCTGTGTGGCAGTTTTAAGATAGCGTTAGGGAGTGAAATAGGTGACATTGGACAGTCTTCTCCTCAGTCTGCGCTTAAAATGATTTATGACACGCGAATCTTGTTGATCTAGGGTTGTGGATTTACTTGAAGAGAACAAGTCTATCTTAACTGGGACTTCTTTAGCTGACTGGCATTTGCGACAGACTAGCCACAAGTGGAGCCGTTCTCAATGGCAAAAGGGTGGACCTGGACCTCAACCTGCGATCCAGCCAGCACGATCTTTTGTTAGCTGCCTCCAGTTGCGCACTCCAAGTAGGTCGAGTTCCTTTTAAACTTGTGTGCCGCACCTTAGCCTAGGCTGTCCTCTGTTGCGCTGTTCCAGATTCGAAGACTTTTCGGGCCGGAGCTGTGGTGTCCATCCGCTCTACATGCCATCATACCTCTACTAGCCATCTTAAGCATTGTATCTGAAGATGCTTGACTAGGTGCATGTCGCTGTACAGCCCATAAAGTTCGTCGTTAAGTTTTCTCGCAGCTTTGCTAAGGAGAAGGAGGGCTTCGCCACGCTTGTGGTGGTACTGAATAGCTCGTTGGAGTTGGTGGTTCTTGCAGCCCTCTCTCGCACATCATACATTGCACACACAAAAAATCGTGCCTAAGCTTAAGGAAGATGGAAGGAAGAGGAAGAAAAGTTTGTAAAAAAAACCCTAATAAACGAACTGACAGCGAACGGATATCAAAGGTAGGAATGAAAAGGGAGTCGTAGAAGAAGTCCCCACCACCAAACAAGGCTGAAAGGTTGCTCGCGAAGCTAAGCTGACTAACTTTTCTTTGACCTAAACTAAACTGCTCATCTTAAGACGGAGCCTGGTCTATGCCTATACTTACTTTAAACTTCACTCTTCTACAGAACAACACCCTTCTAGCGTCGTTAAGCGATAAAAGTTCGTTACAAACCCGCCAGTGCCTGATGGTGTGGGCACAGTTCGCCATCTCGTCCCTCATGTCAAATTTGATATGACCTCATTCTTGGCGAATCTGTGAGAGATAGCCCCTTCAACGTTTGATCCCATCGATTACACGAAGAAAAACGACCTTCCTTATATCCCATACATACACGTTTGCCAACTGAGAAACTACTCCGCTATCAAAAAAATCAAACAACTTAATACCACTTAAAATGAGGAAAAATCCAAATCAAAAAACTTCAGCCCCTAAAAGACTGTAATTTTTTTCTAATTTATAAAATATAATAATAATAATTGAGTGGCACTACAACCCAGAAGGAACCATGGCCTAACATCTACAGCAACTACTCGTGTTGTGCGTACTTATTGGGTTCGCCGAAGACCTATGTAACGGTGCACAGTGGTGGCGCAGTCAAAAAAATACGTAAAATGAAATAAATTTCTCGGCCAAGTGGTATTGGCTTTTCGATTGTACATATTTAAGAACCTAGAAGGCCAAAATCTTGTTGACTTCTAATGAGCAATTTTGTTGTACGACTAGCTCAAAGTTGGAACTTTTAAATTTAAAAGATTGGACTTTTTTTCGAAAAAATTCGATGTGGTATATTTTTTTAAATAAGCCACGTTGAAACATGATGTTACATTTATTTCAAAGAACGTATACTTAGCCTTCAGACTACATCAAACGTTTTTTTTCATTTTGACCATCAGTTTTCTAAACCAGGCTTTTTATTTAGGCCACCTTTTGCGGGAAGTACTTCCATGTTTGGTGGAGCATAACAAAAATGCTCCAAGAGGCTCCAATGAGAAACAAGGTTTTTCTGCGTAAATACCGTGGGCATGAACCAGAACGTTTTTTTATTGCAAAATGTAATACTTTTGATTCTAAAAGTGTTGTTATAGTAAATTTCATTAATTTTATTACTATTTTGAATAGTAAGGAATAGTATTAAAATAATAAATAAATATAGAAATAACTGAAATTGAAGCTAAAATTCTACTTCAGCAAGTACTTGATCACACTGTAACACTGATCACTGACGATACTGCCGTACAGCGCGTGAAAGAGTGGACTTGTTGAAAACGCATTTAAATCAAGGTTCGCTTTAGTAAATGGTCCAAATTGTCACACCACGTGACTATTTTCTATGGGGATATGTAAAGTATCAAGTCCTCAGGAACAAGACAGCTACTATTGGGAACCAACATTTCTCATGTTATTCGCTAGATTTCTCACAGATCACTCAATAAGTCCTAGCACCTATAGAGGGCGCCACTTACAAAATAATTCAATTAATGCGATTTTTTGTTTGTTAGTGGCGCCTCCTATATGTCCCTGGCCTTACTCAAACGAGTCACCTAAAGTTTTTCTTTCCTATTGGATCACCTCAGACATTTTCAAAATGTAAACGTTCTCAACCTAATTTTAAGTTCACTTTCTAATTTCCGTGTTTAATTATTCATCCTGACTGGAGCTTAAAATGGCATTGTTCTCTGTACAAAGTTTTCACTTGAAGTAGTATTTGTGATTCAAAAACCTTTGTGGAGCGCAAAAATCTCCTCTGTAAGGCGGGAATTAGAAAATATTCTATACAAGAAAAAGCAGCCAAATAATAACTGACGAGGCAGAAATGGCAAACAATGCACAATAAGTCCCAATTATGAAGGCATCTCAACTTCCAACTCAACCTCACAAAAGAACACACTCCAAAGTAAACAAATTAATCTGACAAAGCAATTTCGACTAATCCCCCATCCCACACATGATTTTGTTGCCATTGATTTAGGGGCTCAAACGTTCACTTAAAAACTATCAATCGTTCCCAGTTGCAATTGCAAATGATGAGCTTCAACAGTCTTGTTGATTTGAAACCCTCAACAGCTGAGTAAATTTACGGAGCGAATGAGAAAAAAAATTCCCTTAATTGATGGCGAACGATGTAGCAGAGCGCACATTGCCGTGACCAGGATTCGAACCTGGGTTACCACGGCCACAACGTGGGGTCCTAACCACTAGACGATCACGGCTGTTGGGGGTATGTTTAACGGTAAAATTTAATCTGATGCTGGTGTTGATTGTGAATTGAGGTAAGGAGTGTTGAAAGGGTTTGCGTGTGCGAATTGGGAAATGTTGAGATTTACATATTCTTTAATGTGAAGAAATTTCTCAGTGGATGGACATAGGGGACGAACACTGAAGGACGCGATGGAATATTCCCAAAGTTTGAACTTACTTTCACATGAAATTGCTAAGAAGACATAAACATGTGAAAAGGGAAACCTGTAAACTGAGCTATGACCCTCTGAATTTAGTGCAAAGTAAGGTAAGAGGTGACAGTGGCAATTGTGAGCTTTTCATAGGCCAACTCCTTCAATAAGCAGCATCTTGGTAGCAATTAGTTGCTGAGACAGAATGATTTGAAAGTTTGCTTGAACTAAAGGGGCAGACGTAGCTGCAAGGCCACAACGTCCTTTCATTGTTTAACGACGTGTTTAATTAACGTTATGTAAAGGGTGACTTTTTAAAAGCTATAGGAAAGTATTAAAAAATAAAAACACTTAAAATTCACCGAAGTCGTCTCTCAATATGTTTCTGCGCGTGCTGTGCGGCATGTGGCACCGTCCTGTTGAAACCACATGTCATGCAAGTCAAGATCCTGCATTTTGCGCAAAAAAAAAGTTGGATATCATCTCACGGTAGCACTCACTATTTACAGTTACGTTACGATTCGCATCATCTTTGAAGGATTACCCATTGAGCCAAAAGTGAACTGACCATAAAATGGAAGAAGCGCGCGCTAAATTTTCTTAACACAGCACGCATTTTGATGATAAGATTCAATAATTTGCAAGTGTTGTTCGTTTGTAAGACGGTTCATGGTTAAATTATAGACCAAACTGAAGATGTTTGACAGTGAAACAAAACACGAAATGTGCGTCAGCTATTTAATCCAGTGTTGCCAAAAAGATAATAGCTAAAAAATCACCCTTAATCTAGTCTTACTTACTTACTTAAGGTAAATAAGGTCCGACATGGAAGGCCTCAACGAACAAGCGTTACCAGCCGACTCGATCTTGTCTCCAGTTTCGCACTTGCACTTGCGTGCGCCACCTGAGTCGCGGTCTACCTGCGCCGTCCCTCGGGGGTGAATTCGAATTCGAAACCAGGCCGGAGCATTAGTGTCCAATCGCTCTACATGACCTAGCCATCTCAATCGTTGGATCTTCACTCTTCTCGCTAAGTCGATGTAGCTGAGCAGCCTGTATAGTTCGTCATTATATCTCCTCCTCCACTCACCACCTATGCAGACGGGACAGAAAATCACACGAAGAATTTTCCTCTCGGAGCAACCAAGAGCAGCCTCATTCGCTTTTGACAGAGTTCATGTCTCCGCGCCATGTAGCAAGACTGCGATGATTAAGATCTTGCAAAGCGTTACCTTGTTTGTTCGAGAAAGGGCTTTGCTTACCAATTGCTTTCTTAGCCCAAAGAAGCAGCGATTGGCAAGAGTTATTCCTCCTTTGATTTCAGCACTGGTGTCATTGTCTGAATTGATAGTGGTTCCTTGGTGGAAAAAGTTTTGGACTACCTCAAAGTTATATTTGTCTGCTGTGACGTTCTGAACGAGACAGTACATACTTGGTCTTACCCTCGTTTACCACTAAGCCTATATTCGCGGCCTCCGTTGTAATACCCACAAAATCGCCATTGACATCACGCTGCGTTCTTCCGATAATGTCAATATCTTCGGCTCATGCGAGTAGTTAGACGGTCTTCTGAAAGATTGTTCCTCTGGTGTTACCGTTCGAGTTTTGTATAATTCTTTCAAGAACGATGTTGAAAAAGTCGCTTGACAGCGCGTCGCCTTGTCTGAATCCTTTTTTGACATCAAAGGTTTCGGTTAGGTCTTTACCGACCTTAACGGAGCAGCGTGCATTCTCCATCGTCATCCTATACAATCTGAGAAGTTTGGTAGGAATGCCAAAACTAGACATGGCACTGTATAGCTCGTCTCTATGCACAATGTCATATACTTACTTACTTACTTATCAGGCCGGCGACCCATGAAGGGTCAGAGCCTGAGCAATTGCTGCCTTCCATCGCTGACCGTCCTGGGCACGCTGCTTCCAGTCATCAAGGCCAAGCTGTCTTACATCCGCAATGACTTGGTCACTATACCGGAGATTCGGTCGTCCTCTTCTTCTCGAGCTAGGAGGCTCAGATTCGAAGACCCTCTTCGCTGGAGCGTTGCTGTCCATGCGTTCGATGTGGACAAGCCAGTGTAGTCGACGGATTTGGCTTCGCCTAAGTCGGGGGGAAATTTTTTGCATATCATCGTCCAAATTGAGTTGAACATTCTGCCTTACAGCGGGATTTGGGCCGTCATCGCCGTTTAAAGTTTGCAGAAATGATCTTTTCAGATTCTCAGCGACCCTAGTACTAGTTGTAAGTTTTCGTCCGAACCCTATATCCACCGGACAGCTGTTTCACATTTGGCAAAACTTTCGGACTTCGTTCCTGTCATAACAGCTCTCCATCTTTTTCCTTGCTCTCTTCTCATGGTCTCTCTTTTGAGAAGGCGGTCCTCTCCCCTCTCCTTTCCGTATGTTGCGCTCCCGAACAGCTCTCATTGTTCGATGCAGCATTGCCTTGTAGGCCTCTTCTTTAGATGCATGTGCCTGCCTGCACTCGTCATCAAACCATGGGTTCCTTCTGGATGGTGGCGTGAAACCCAGCACATCAGCGGCGGCTTTCTATATGGCTTCGTGACAACATTTCCATTCTTATTCCATCGCAAGTGCAGGCAACGTCGAACTTTGAGAGAGTTGCAGGGAGACTTGGTTGGCAGATCGAAGATCCCAGTTATCGGTGGCCATTTTAGCGTTCCGACGTCAAACCGTGTTGGCCTGTCTTGACTCCCTCCGTGTTCTTACCTTGTCTACAACAGGGAAATGATACGAATTGATGTTGGCACCTCGAAATGTTTGGACATCGAGGATACTGGAGGAGTGTCTGACGTCGACCACAACGTGATCAATCTGATTGCCGGTTGATTGATTACGGGATTGTCAGTGTCCTTTATGGATGTTAAGGTTTGGAAACTGCGTGCTGGTTACCGCCGACTCCGAATTTCGGTAGAAAATTTGTATAATTTGCAGACGTTGCTCGTTCGTGACCGTTCGTTACCGTGATGGAAACGATAGACTTGCTCATTAAGTTGACAGTGACGGTTTGACGATCAGTCAAAGTGCGTGTTCGCAAATTAAATTTAAAGTTGTTAAGTCCCTCTAGGAAACCCCTCCCCTCCTAAATCGATTCAAATTTGTCCTATCATTAAGCCACCCCCGCCCCCAACTGCCGCAGCAAATGCTCACCTATCGAAGACATCAAAGCCAGTTTCCACCTTTGTGCCCGCATGCCCAACCACATACCTGCACTGGAGCTTTGTAACAAAATTTCAGCACAAACAGGCGATTTTCGGTTTAACACCTCCAGCAAGATAATAAACGATAATTAACCCTACACCCAAGTGCATGTGTATCCCTCGGAATCCTTGAATTTGCATAAATCTACATTTTCACTCACCTCCACCGCTCACATCCTGCAGGCGGCTCGTCGAAGTTTCAGCACTGCTGGAGCAACTTTCCCACCCAAAGGCGACGCAAACTCAAAAAAAAAAACTCCTTATCAGTGTGCGCCGTTAATTGCAAGGCATGTGTTCAAATTTCACACTTAATTAAAAGTTTAATAAGAAATTTAGAAATAATTGCTGCACAAGGATGGCTCTAAAATGGACAGAAAAAAAAAGAAAAACAACCAGCTGCGAGCAGATGTGAAAATTGTTCAAAAACACAAGTGCTTGTGATGCACTGGGAATGGATGACCTTTTTGGGAGGGTGGTCGAGCGCCCGCTGCCTCCCCGGGGAGAGACCAACGATGACGGAGAGATGGCTCATCTGTGCTGGGCCGCATGTGCATGCGTTGTCCTTGCGAATAGTGTACAGGAAGTCGAGCTGAGTCAGTTGGAAACTCCCCAAAAGTTCAGACATGTGATGAAGCTATTTGAATTGTTTAATTAAATTTATATGAGAACCGCCCCATGATGAGCAGAAGGGCGGTGGTGGGAGAAGATGCGCTTATGCAATGGCCCCCCCCACATCGTCTCTGGAGAGTCCACATTCAGATGCATTTTGCAGATGTATTCGGTTTTATTCGGAGATGGGAAGGGATCTCTCATTATAGTTGGATTCATTTTGTAGCTGTTGAAGGACAGTTTTTTAGTGGCAAGTTTTTTTAAGTCGATGTCTAGGATTTGGAGCACTATTTTGACTTCTCGGAATAATCAAAGGGATAGACAACCACTTAATGTGTCGAATGGATAAAGTTAGACAGCTCGAAAGTTGCTTGAAAATTTAAGAGAGGAGGAGATGTTACAACTCAAAAGAGGACCAACCTTTGATCTGGAGACACGATGTTGAGAATGAGAATTTTTTAAGAGTCAGCATCTGTCATAAGATCCTTGTCGGCTCGCTATCGACCGTGCGATGAAATTGTGGGGGCGGAAACAAATTAGGTGTAACGGGTGTTACAGTGTTACAAGACGGGCGTTCAGGGAGAGATTTGTTGTTTGGACGTTCTACTCCTTCTGCTTTGAAAAAAAATTAAAGGGACATAATTTTGAGAGAGAACTTATAGTGACGACTAGCTCTTCTTCGTCATCATACAGCGCTATATTATGGGATGGACTTGGGTCTTAATCATCACGAGTCTCCAGCTGGCAAGATCTTTAACCAACTGCCTCCAATTTCACACTCCAAGATGGTTGTGGTCCTTCTCCACTTGTGTGCGCCATCTCAACCTAGGCCGTCCTCTGTTGCGTTGTCCCAATGGCTCGAATACGAAGACTTTTCGGACTTTTTGTGTCCGTGCGCTCTACATGGCCTAGCGTTGTATCCGAAGACGCTTGGCCATGCGCATGCCGCCGTAAAGCCCATAAAGTTCATCGTTGAATCTTCTCCTCCAGATGGTATCAGGACCAAAAATCGCACGCAGAACTTTTCTCTCGAAGAAGGTCTTTCTCATCCACTTAAGTAACGTCCAAGCTTCCACCGTAAAGGGGAACTGGGATGATCAGTATGTTACTTAAAACCGTCTTAGTCCTTGGAGGGAGGGCTCTATTATTCAACTGCCTCTTGAGCCTTGACTACCTTGAAGTTTCTGCTGATCTATCCGTCTGTGACGCTCTGTCCGAGACGCCGATGTTGTGTGTCTTTCTTTGATGACAGCAAGTACCTCATTTTGCCCTCATTAACCACCAGACCCATTTCAGCCGCTTCCGCTTCAATGCCAGCAAACGCGTGCGTCCACGTCAATGTCGTCGGCGTAAGCTAGCAATTGAACTGACTTTTGGAAGATCGTACCTCTGGTGTTGACCTGTGAGTTACGCACGATCTTCTCAAGGATGATGTTAAAGAAGTCACATGACAGTGCGTCGCCTTGTCTAAAACCTTTTTCGACATTGAAGGTCTCGGTGAGTTCGTTTCCGACCTTGACGGAGCAGCGAGAGTTCTCCATCGTCATCCTTCACAATCTGACAGGTTTAGTAGGAATGTCAAAACTAGACATTGCACTCTATAACTCGTCATATGCGGCCTTGAAATGGACAAATAGGCGGTGAGTGTCCTTTCCAGAATTTGGCGTAGTGCGAAGATTTGGTCGATCGTGGACCCCCCTGGCCTGAACCTATCAAATTGTTGTCCAACATTTTGTGGACCGGACAGACGACGCTGATGATGACGACTGATGCCAGACTCTGAAAAATCAGACGAAGCGATCTTGCTTTCTCCTACATTGTGCAGAGATTGACTCCACTTTTCGGTGAGATATGCCATCAGATCACCAGTGGAGCGGTTTTTGCCGAAGCCGTGCTGCTGGTCTTTAAGAATCTTCCGGGGTTGAAGATATTTCTTAAGCTGGCGGATTATCAGCGTTCCCACGATTTCAGATAGAATGTACTTAAGTGTTATGGGACGGTGAGAGATGGGTGATATTGATTTGTAATTCTTTAGGGGCGGCCTAGGTAGATGCTATTTTTCAATTCCTCGGGAAGAGAAGGACAGATGGAATAGCTTACGCAGTGGTTTCGTCGAACTGCCTCTTTAGAAGCAGAGATTTGTTCACGTTGAGATCGTTAGGAACCCATTCAACTGTAGGCATGTGGAAGTGGATTTGTCCCTTGAAAAAATTAACATGGCATGGCAGCGCCGAGCTGACTGCAAAGCGCTCATTGCATTAATCAGATTATCGAAAGAGCTGACAGCGCGAATGTCGTGTACCTTGGGCTGGGTACCCTTCACTCTGAGAGATGAATGATTTCATATACATCAAAATATTATTTGTGATCGTTCCAGCAGCCAGATCAGTTAAAACTGCTTTTGAAGTTGTTAAGTCTGCTCCAGTTGACTTTCCCAGAGATCCATAGTGGAGTGAGTACTATGAACTCGCAGATGCGACACAGTGAGCCTAAAGGTTTAAACATGTCAATTGAATATTTCTTAGGATGGGGCGTGAAAAACAGGTTCAAGTTTCTGGCGGTATGATCTGCTATGTCAGCTATTCTTGTTGTGTCAAATTATTTGCCTTAGCAAGAATTTCAACATACCTTCCTGTTCTCTGACCTGAATGAAGAAGCTTTGTAAAGGATACAGGGAATGCATCAAACTCGTTATAAGATAAATTGCTGTCCAGTTTGAGACTTCTTTTAATAGTGCACGAGTGAATAAAGTGCTATGCTGTCATCAAGGTGGGACATACAACATCGACGTCTTTGAAAGAGCGTCGCGCTAGGCAGCAGAAACCTCGAGGTAGTCAAGGACTTCGTTTACCACGCAGAATTACTCCTGCCAATGACTGCTTCTTCGGGCTCAAAAGGCAATTGCGTAATAGAGCCTTCTTTCGACGGACTACAGCTTGATCATTTCAAACCTGCTTTGCGGCATGAATATGCGTCGTTAAAGTATATGAACAGAAGGAGCTCTGATCCGGTTCAACGATTTGCCAGTTCCTTTCACGGATCAATGGATTCAGCAGGCCATGGGTTTCCTGAAACAGGTTGAAAGTTTATGCGTGTGCGTTTCGAAATACCATGGATACATTATCTTGGGTGGCACATTGTTCTTAGCTGAGGTACTAGTTGTCTTTTCTTTAAACCTTTCATTTCCACAATGGCCACGTTTTCAGTAGTTGGTAACAATTTTCGATGGATAAGTATGCTGGACTGTGTCTTGTAGGCGACATTCAACAGGTAGATACATACATCGATAGTGGCACGCCATCACAGAACCCGCGGCTTTGTTGTTCCTCAGCTTTTGAATAGCTGATTGACTTCGTCAAGACTGAGCGGGAAAAGCATTCACGGTTATAGGAAAGTACGTCAAAAGCTGCTCTTACAGCGAACGAAATGCTACTAAGAGCGGAAGTTTTGCTTGATGGAGCCTGGAGGAAAAAATTCAACAACGAACTTTATTTGCTGCACGGCCGCCGGCGCCTGGTCAAGCGTCTTCGGATACAACGCTTAAGATGGCTAGACCACATCGAGCGCGTGGACACCATCGCTCTGGGCAGAAAAACCTTCGATTTGAAGCCATTGGGACAACTCAACAGAGGACAGCCTAGGTTGGGATGGAGCATAAAAGTGGAGAAGGACCGCAATCAACTTGGAGTGCTCAATTGAAAGCAGCCGGTCAGAAATCGCGCCAGCTTAAGAGGCATGTTGGTTGAGGCCAGTGTCCATCCCAGACTGTAGCGGCAGTAAGAGAAGAAAAAGTGGAATTAAATGCCTACGGACTAGGTGTTTGAATCAAAGTAAATTCTGGATTGAAACAGTGGCCGTATTGCAGTTGAGGCTTGTAAGGAACATCACGCAGTGTAAGAAAGTCAAGGTCACCAAGCTAGATTCAAGCAGGTTCAAATCCATCAAATCGGTATTCTCACCTACCGGCATTTCACAAAATGTCAAACGAACTGGTTTGTAGCGGAAGAGGTGAACGTACACAGCAAAGATTTGCAAGAGCCTTGTTTTGAATTGAACCCAAAATTGTCCTCTCACAACAGTCACAGAAATCGAGAAATCCAACTCCGACGATGCAGTTGGTAAAGTAGAATGTAAAAGTGTGAACCTTTGCAACACAAAATAATGCAAACAAATTAAGAAAAAGGCTTCTTCGCTCAGCCCTTGGGAAATCTTAGGTACGCCCATAAAGCATGAACATGAATGAAAATAACAAAAATGTAAATGCGCCTACGCCGTGACCAGGATTCGAACCTGGGTTACCACGACCACAACGTGGGGTCCTAACCACAAGATTAGATTTAGATTTAAATGCATTTTTATTACTTCATTTCAAATTACTTACATGCTAGACAAAAATACTTAATACTAGCTTACACATACGATCTGTTAATCATAATTCTAACTTACTGACTCTTTACGAGTACTCTAAGCTAATCTAGGATTTTTCTTTTTATTATGCCTTTCGGCCTCTTTTGTATTGTTAACTTAAAATTTATCTTATTACATTTTTTTGTTTAATATTCCTCCAAGAAAATTTGAAAAAACTTGGAATTCCAGTTTTTTGTTTCTTCTTAACCTAACTTATAACTATATACAATTAAATTAACCTAAAACTTAACTATTTATATTATGCTTAACTATGTCCGTAAAAATATACGGACGCGTGCACCAGGGCGTATGTGTTATTTATATGCGTTACATATATATCTAATACGCCGTGATGCACCTTTTTTTTCATTTTTATTTTTTGTTGTTTTTTTGTGTTTTTTATATTTTTTATTTTTTTTTTTTTTTTTTTTTGTATTTTTTTTTTTTTTTTTTTTTTATATTTTTTTTATAATAACAGCTTAAGACTACCTTAACCTATGTGAGTTGGCCCTGTAGACTCAACTATCCCGTCTATTTGTCTGTGAAGTTAGCGGCATCGAACGCTGGTTCTGGTGTAACCACCAGTAGAAATACCGCTCTTTGGCAGATACTGCTCTGTCGCGGGCAGAAATCGCCCTGCTGAACCGTAGGAGCTCCTCATGGCTGCGAGCGACGTCTGGCTCGTATTGAAGTTGCCTCTCGACTGTTCGGCGTGCGACGTGGAAGATGATAGGGCAGCCTTCCCTATCTTGTATCAGGCCTTTAGCGTCCAAATAGAGGAAAGCTTCAGGCGGAATGAAGCCGTTAAGACGTACCCGTTCATGGTACATTTCATTTGGGTAGTAAGCCCCAAAGATCAGACTGTTGGTTGAAGCCATGCCTCGAGCAGTGTGACTTCGTATCAACTTGATAATAAAATTATCTATCCTTATAAGGTTTGCCTCGTTGTACAGAACCTCGTTGGGGTAGAATTTCTTGTACTGGGATTCTGGTGTTCGATATAAACGGAGGCAGGCCCGAAGACACTGCCTCTCGAACACCCTCATCTTTTCCATCTGGGAAGGACTCACGTTGAACCACACAGGACAACCATACACCATAATTGGCCGGATGAGGGCCATGTAGCAGATGACCTTCACTCTGGTGTCAAGTTGGCTGCTGTAAAACAGCCCTCTTGCCATAGCGAAGGCCTTCTTAGCCCTGGTCAGAGCTGTATCTATGTGGATACCACCATACAGATACTGGTCCAACCAGATGCCTAGATATCTGACTACACTTTTTACAGCTAATGGCTGCCCTTGTGGGTCAACTATGCAGAACTTGCGCCAGTTCATTTTCGTGTCCCTTGAGGCCCTGGACAACGGGGTTCTAAAAAGAATAGTTTCACACTTCTGGTAGTTGATTTTCAACTTCCAGTCGTCGCAAAATCGTTGAATTGTATCGAAGTCGCGTTGCAATAAGACATTTATTACCTCTACCTTCGGACCTGATCTGTACGCGATTAGATCATCGGCAAACGCTATGATGTTAGGCATAGAACCTATGAGATCGCTAGTGAATATACTGAACAAGATCGGCGAACCAACAGCTCCTTGTTGCAGCCCATTTTTTATATGGAACACTGTAGCTGAAATTTCGTTGCCATTTTTCACAACAAACTTCCTACCTGTGACCATGTCATAGATCATATATAGCAATGTTTAATTGATGCCGAGCCTGACCAACTTAAGGAAGAGACCTTCTAACCATACGGTGTCGAACGCCTTCTCCATGTCGATCAGGCAGGCGCCTGTACACTGGGTCTTGTTTCTGTTCCACTGTATGTCGGAAACCAATTTAGACGCGGCATGAATGGTGTCGTGCCCCGCCCTGAAGCCAAATTGGTTTTCCGTTATTATTTGTTTTACCTCAACCCATTCTTTGAGAGCTCTAATGACTATCTTCTCGAATACCTTGCTTATGCACGGAAGAAGACTTATAGACCGGAGATTTGTCGGGATGGAAGTATCTTTGTCCCGTTTCGGAATTGGCTGTACCACAGCTGTTTTCCAATGCTTCGGGTAATATGCATTACTCAACGCGTTGTTAAACAGTGTTGTGTATACATCCACCGCCTCAGAGGGTAGATGGCGCAGAACAATATTTGGTATCCCATCGATTCCCACTGACTTCTTATTCTTCAGTGAGTTGAAGATACCCTGGACTTCATCTGTTGAAATAAGGATGGAGTTGTTTCCATCGTCGGCGACGGCATTATTTGCCAGAAAATCGTCACTGAATCTGGTAAAACCAGGATTCTCGGATCGCCATTGACTTATTTCGTTCCGAAGATAGAAATGGTTCAGCAAGGCTCTGTTCTCCAAATCGTGGTTCGGACTACGAGTCTCGTTGACCGTGTACACTTTCTGAAAAACAGCACCAATTGCATTAACCTTCTCCTGGGGATCTTCCACTACGAAGAAGTCGTTGTCAAGCACTGCCCCATCTGGATCGATGCCAACTGACGTAAGTAAGTTGGCGTTGTCTGTTGTTCTGTCAAGTCGAACGCACTGAATGTCATTATGATCTCTCCTCCGGAAGATTTTATTTACTTGCGGGAACATGCTCGGGTTGTTAGATCTTACAGCCCGAATCTTATTGCCCCAATGCAAGCTTACAGCTAGGCTGTAATTTTGTTTTATTAACTGTTGGAGTACTTTGATCTGTGACTTCAGAGAGCGAATCTCTGTACTCTGTGGATCTGTAAACCGCCTGTACAAGAGTTTTAGTCTTGACAGGAGTCTACTTTTTTGCACGTGAAGTGCGTCGATTTCAGAGTTCCGATAGATGTCGCCATAGTCGGTTTGTGACACCTTCGGAATCGTCCTATCCATTGTACGTTTAATGACCTCGTCCATTTGTGTGAGGTACCTGTCAACCTCTTCGTTCGTAAGGTTTCTGTTTGTAGGAGGATTGATCACACTCGAACTTATTTCTCTGGATAAGGATCTAGAAAAACGTGGCCAGCGCACCTTATTGTAATTATAAGGATGCGTTTGGACATATTCCTCTAGTTCCTCCAGCTCGTTCGGAAGCTGTATTACCGCGGCGAGACCACAGTGATCACTGTCATACTCGACCGTAGTTAAACAGTTCCTCGTGCGTCGCTCCACGTTAAGTATCGTCAGTCGTCTGTCGATTAGCATCACATCCAGATAAGACCCGCTTCTAGGAAAGGATGGTCTATCGGTTGCAAGCAAATCTAACCTGAACTCGATATTGTTCTGTCCCATCCATTCTAAGAGGGCGTTTCCTCTCTCATTTCGAACATTATTACCCCATTCACCGTGTTTGGCGTTCAAATCTCCGGCTAGGATATAGTAATTTTCTTCCGAGTTCAAGCGCAGGCTAGTGAAGAGAGCCTCGAGCTCCGAAAGAAAGTTAGGGTTTTGAGGCTCTGATGCATAAGCAGCGATCACATACAGCTTCTTTCCACCTTGGAGAGAGATGCGTGCGATGGATGCTTCTAGCACACTAAATCTACGTACCACATTGCTATAAAGACCTTGTGAAAAATGTTCTTTTTAATCAAGAGAACGACCCCGCCACCTCGAGTGGATTGGGGTCGGTCTCTTCTGATTATGTGGTAATTTTTGTACCTGAGAATGCGCGTCTGGTTTAGCTTAGTTTCGCTAGCCATCAGCACGTCAGGATTGTGGGTTTGCAACAAGTTTGAGAGCGTTAATTTTCGTTCAATCCTAATCAGCGAATTAACATTCACTGCTAGGATCTTAAGGGTTCTTACCTCGCGTGAGCCCATTATATCTGCGAGCGTTGGTTCACAGGCAGCTTAGAGAAGAGGAAATCTACTCTAGCCGTCTGTGCAAGGAAGCTGGTCTGTAATTCGACCATCTGTTTCTGCAAGGCAATCATCTGCGCTTGCATCGACTGGATGGAGGACATTACGTCCCTTATGGAGGGCTCTGCCTCGGGTTGCCTGGCCATTGGAGCCGGGGCAACCTTCGGCACTGTCCGTTGTGCCGGTTCCCTGCCTGACACCATTTGGGCGTAGGAGATAGCCGGCGTAACAGCAGTAGCTACAGCACGGGCCAATGGCCTGGCTGCTACGTTTTTTTCGTTCCTAACCTCTTTTACTCTCTGCCGGAGTTCTTTAATTCGTGGACACCCCAAATAGGTTGCAGGGTGTCCATTTCCTCCGCAGAGTACACATTTGAGGAGCGCCTTATCCTCGACTTCATCCGTGCCTAAAGGGCATTCCCCTTTATTGTGGCTGAAAGTGCATCGTGCGCAGCGGAACTCCATATTGCAGTTCTCCGCGACGTGCCCCAGCCTTCTACACCTCGCACATTGAAGTACGTGGTCAGTTTTGTTTAATCTCTCCCATTTTACACTTAGACCGCCTACGAAACGGATTTTTCGTAGGTTGTCAATTTTCGTGCCCTGGGATACCTGGACTAAGAAGAAGGGAAGTGCCTTCTTCTTCGCTTTCGCTGCCGCAGTGCTGAAAGGCTTAACCCCTACGAACTGGACCTCGTCGCTCTCAACTTGGCGCAGCTTGTTGAGGAGGACCTTCGGGTCAGCAGAGGGGTTTATGCCTTTGAGGAGCAGTGTCTGAGGTTTTTCTCCTCTGGGGGTATAGGTGTAGAAATCAGCGTTCGCTGCCGCTAACTTCTCTTTTAAAAATCTAAACCCGTCCATTGTTAGGCAATGGACGGTATGAATTCGGGGAGTCTTGTATTTTATGAAAAAAGTCTTATTTTCTAGAGCCAACTCACATAAGGTCTCCAACTCATCCGTCCCCATGTCGAAGACGTTAATTGGTGGGCATCTGGTCTTCGGTTTTTGCTGTTGCTGCTGTGGCTCCTTTTGTCTCTTCTGCGTTGGCTGCTGTTGTCTCTGCTGCGCTGGCTGTTGTTGTTTCCGCTGTGTTGGCTGCTGTTGTCTTTGTTGCGTTGGCTGCTGCTGTTCCTGCTGCTGCTTCCTTAGCTGGGGCTTATGTTGCTGCACCTTCTGCTGTTGTTGCTGCAGTTGGGCTGTTTGCAGACGTTGCGCTGCCTTGGATGTGGAAGGCAGCGATTCTTGAGGTTTTTGCAGGTTTTCCTTCTCCTGTTGTTGTTGCCTCTTTTGCTGCAACTTCAGAACAGCACTCAGCTGTTCTTTCTCCTTTGCTGCTTTCTCCGCAGCCTTCCTGGCCGTAGACTGCTCGTAGAGGAACTTGATATGAGCGTCGAGCTTTGCCCTTTCCTCATCAAGTCTCTTGAGCCTCGTCTCCTCCTCCCTAATCTCCTCCTCCTCATCGTCAGCGTCCGATGTGGCGAGCACTTTGAACGAGTTGGGTGCTGCAGTGGTAATGAAACCAAATGTGAATGGAACAGACGAGTGGTGGAGTGGTGAGTAATCCACTGCGAATGCATTCCAATAAAATGCGTCGTTAAAGTATATGAACTGAAGGAGCTCTGATCCGGTTCAACGGTTTGCCAGTTTCTTTCACGGATCAATGGATTCAGCAGGCCATGGGTGTCCTGAAACAGGTTAAGAGTTTATGCGTGTGCGCTTCGAAATACCATGGATACATTATCTTGGGTGGCACATTGTGCTTAGCTGAGGTACTAGTTGTCTTTTGTTTAAACGTTTCATTTCTTCACAATGGCCACGTTTTCAGTAGTTGGTAACAATTTTCGATGGATAAGTATGCTGGACTGTGTCTTGTAGGCGACATTCAACAGGTAGATAGATACCTCGATAGTGGCACGCCATCACAGAACCCGCGGCTTTGTTGTTTCTCAGCTTTTGAATAGCTGCTTGACTTCGTCAAGACTGAGCGGAAAAAGCATTCACGGTTATAGGAAAGTACGTCAAAAGCTGCTCTTACAGTGAACGATGATGTAACGATCGATTTGTCAAACAATACCTCGGTCGGAATGTGATAATTAACACTTCCAACTTTGAGATAGTTAAGGAATTTGTTTTCCTCGGGGCAAAAGTGAACTCCACAGCCACCTTAGTGGAGATTTGGCGTAGAATCACCCTTGGTAACCGGTATTATTTCGGTTTGTCAAAACAGCTCGGGTCGAAACTCCTTGCTCGAAGGACTAAGATACCGCTCTACAAGACGCTAGTCCTACCCGTACTCTTATACTGAGCCGAGTACTGGACGATAAGCAAACCAGCAGAGCAGATTCTTGGGTCCTGTCTGCGACGAAGGCGATCGGAGAATACTCAATCGCGAACTGTATGTGCTGTAGCAAGATGTGGATGTAGAAGATCCGACTACAGTCCATCCTCATTTACGCTACAGCTAAGAGGGTCTTCGATTCCCAGCCTCCGGGTTCGAGAAGGAGAGGAAGGCCGAACCTCCGGAATAGAGACCAAGTGATTGCGGACGCTGGAGAGCTTGTTCTTCTCAACTTGAAGCAGCGTGTATGGGGCCGTCAAGAATGGAAGGAAGCTATAACTCAGGCTCAGAACTCTCATGGATCACAGGCCTGATACACACACATAGACTTATTTAGATCCGAATCTAAATTTTTTCTCAATTATGATGATTATTGATTTATAGCAATTTAGTTGTAGAATTATTACCTTTCTGGCATCGAGCCAGAACCATTCTTCGGTTTGTTCAGAAGATCCAAGCCGTTGACTCTCGCGGATGTTTTTCTTAGACGATGATGGAACAGGTTCACCATGTTTTCTTTTCTTCCAGTCACGATCAGCTGCAAAAATCCCTTCGTTGGAAGTGTTTCAAGAAGAAGTTCAGAGGTGCCTTTGGACATTCATAGGTTTCAACTTCTACGGTACCCGATTTCCCTGTTTTTGTATAAATCCGAACGGTTTCCGTTTAACCGAACGGAAATTGTTTGCTGAGTCACTCCCAACAGTTCTGTGAGTTTACTTTACGTTTGGCACGGATCTTGATCCAGTAAAGCCTCCAATTATTATTTCTTCTTTTTCTTCTTGTGGCGCTACAGTTCGGGGTGGACCTGGGCCTCAACCAACATGCCTCTCCAGCCAGCACGGTCTTTCGACAGCTGCCGCCAGTTGCGCACTCCAAGTTGGTTCAGGTCCTTCTTCACCTTACCTCTGTTGCGTTGTCCCAATGGCTTAGATTAGAAGACTTTTCGGGCCGAAACAGTGGTGTCCATACGCTCTACATGGCCTAGCTATCTTAAGCGTTGTATCCGGAGACGCTTGACTAGGCGCATGTCGCTGTACAGCCCATAGAGTTCGTCGTTAAATTATCTCCTCTAGATGCCATCAACGCAAACAGGACCAAAAATCGCACGCAAAACTTTTCTCTCGAAAAGTCTAAGGGCTTTCTCATGAAATGTAGAGTAGGACTGGGATGATCAAACCGTTAACAAATCCAGCTTAGTCCTTCGAGAGAGGGCTCTATTATTCAATTGCCTCTTTAGCCCAAAGAAGAGTGATTCTGCGTTTGATTGCGGTACTTGTGTTGTTGTCCCTATTTACCGCGGAGCCGAGGTAGACGAAGTCCTTGACTACCTCGAAGTTCCTACTGTCTACTGTTACGTTCTGTCCGAGACGCCGATGCTGTGTGTCCTTCCTTGATGACATCATGTATTTTGTTTTGCCTTCATTAACCATCGGACCCATTGCAGCCGCTTCCGTTTCAATGCCAGCAAACACCTCATTGACAGCTCGCGGTGTTCGTCCAATCACGTCAATGTCGTCGGCGTAAGATAGCAATTAACTGACTTTTGGAAGATCGAGCCTCTGGTGTTGATTTGTGAGTAACGGACGATCTTCTCAAGAATGATGTTAAAGAAGTCACAAGAAAGCGCAATGCCTTGTCGAAAACCTTTTTTGACATTGAAGGTCTCGGTGAGTTCGTTCCCGACCTTGACGGGGCAGCGAGAATTCTCCATCGTCATCCTATACAATCTGACGAGTTTGGCAAAAATAGAAATGGAATATAGCTCGTCTGTCTCTCTCTGTCATATGGGGCCTTGAAATCCACAAATGGGTGGTGAGTGTCGATTGCACATCTTGGGTCTTTTCCAGGATCTACCGTAGTGTGAAAATTTGGTCAATGGTGGACTTCCCTGGACTGAAACCACACTGAGGAGGACCTATCAACATTCACACAAGACGACAGAGAGGATATTTTACGCGATGTTAAGGAGACAAATCCCTCGATAGTTGTCTTTTGAACCAAACAGGCGTTGCTGATATTTCACTCATCACACATGCTTTGCTCCGACCATATCTTACAGATGAGCTCGTGCATGTGCCCAAACAGATCATCTCTAGCATGGAAGACCTCGTCCGCTCCAGCAGCTTTGTTCGACTTCACTCTCGATATTACTATCTTGACCGGAATTCTTGCCTATCATCGTCCAAATAAGGTGGAACATTCTGCCTAATAGCGGGATTTGGGCCTTCATCGCCGTTTAAGAGTCTGCAGTAATGTTCTTTCCAGATTATCAGCATCGATTGCAGATCACCATTTTGGTCCCGTCTTCGGTCCGAACCCTCTATCCACGGGATAGCTGTTTCAACTTTTCGGTAAAACTTTCGGACTTCATTCCTGCCATAGCACCTCTCCATCTCTTCGACCGCGCACTTCTCATGCTCTGTCTTTTTCTTTCTGAGAAGCCGGTTCTCTTCTCTTCTTTTCTGTTCGTGGAGCTCACGAACAGCTCTTGTTGTCCGATGCAGCGTTGCCTGGTAGGCGTCCTGTTTGGCTACATGTGCCTGCCTGCACTCGTCGTCAAACCATGGGTTCTTCTGGGTGGTGGCGTGAAACCCAGCACATCAGCGGCAGCTTCTTTGATGGCTTTTGACAACGTTTCCATTCTTCTTCTAATGTCAGTGCAGGCAGCGTCAAACTTGGGGAGAGTTTCAGGGAGACCCGGTCGGCAAAGATGCAGAACCGAAAATCTTTGTCAAAATTGGATCCGTCCATATCCCAGGTATGTTCTCGTTTCTGAACTCGGTTATTTTGTGTGGTCAGGGTTAGTTAGCCTCACGCACAACCTACAGTCGCTGCATACACCACACAACGGATGCTGTGATGGCTATCCAGGAAGCGCCACGGGGAGGCTGTATGTCAACTTGACATATGCGCGGACGATGATAGCTTTGGCAGCTATGTTGAATGCGATCGAGGACATTACCTCGTGTGCATAGGCCCTTGCCCCCCCCCTTTTTTTCATTTGGGCTAACCAAAATGCTCTTTGTCTGCGGCAAAGAAATCATAAATTTCGAAGCCGTAGAAAACACTCTCCGAATGAGTTGTCGGTCGGTGCAGATTCAGCAGAAACTTCTACAAGTAGTCGATGGGTTTCCACTGCACTTGTCTTCCAAATAAAAAGAAAAGCAAAACTTCTCGCAAATGCTGTTTAAGATTAAGACTAATTCGGACATTTTCGAAGAGTCAAAAACAAATGGTGTTGTCTAGATTAGACGCTGATCAACACTTATCGCTGACAGTTGTCGCACCTTCTAAGATCAACCACAACTTGCATGTGGCATCAAATTAGATTGTACCCGCAATAACATCTTACGTCGGAAAAATTCAGCTAAAACATGTTGAAGAGGAATTATGCTCCAGAAAGAGATGGCCCATGTGTGGCTTCCCCACTTACGGCCTTCAGTTAAGATAGGCTACAGTTAACGAGTTAACGAACTTTCTTACATCTTATCTACACTAGAAATCATTTTCAATTGTCACTTAGTTGGAGTCTTCATCCAAGTTTGGCTCTTAGCAGATAGACTATGGTGAATAGGCCTAAAGGCTGCATCTTCACCTAGACAAACAGATCGGATCCATCGTGCCATTAAATGTTGGTCGCAGCCCAATCGTGAGACTCTTCTTCTTCTGATGTGGTTGATCTGATGGCTTATCTAGAACAACCCAGGATGTCCTTCGACTCTAGAACTGGTGCCAGAGCTTTCAACTCCTCGAAGAAAGTGCTGTCTAAGAGCTGCAGCATACCGATCTTTAGCATCAGCGTGCTTAACACACGTTCTTCTAGCTCTTTCAGCTTTTGGTGAACCCGCTATGCGGAATATTCAGCCGAAGCGCATGGGTTCCGATGGTACAGTCAATCCTTCATCTCAACCAACCTCAGAGTTCGAATTTGAGATTAATTTTCTTTATACTCTCTGAGCTCTGCGTGCGCGTGGATCTGGTTCATCTTTGACCCCTCCTGAGCAAGTCTTTCTTACCCACGGATCCCTGTGTGTCCCGGCCTCCATAACTTGACCAATTTGAAATTTATCCTCTCCGATGGGATGGCGTTGGTGGGACCGGTTGTTCACAGTTATTGTTTTCCCCCACATTTCACCGCTCCATTGATTGCGGCAACCTCCGGCTTGGAAAATCCTGCAGTTGGGCATTCAAACCCAATGGACATCCATCTTTAATCCAAACCCTCCGATAAATTGCCAGTCAATTGTAAATTCTTTAAAAGGACTTACCGCTGTGCCAAAGCCACAGTCACGACCTCATAAATTCGAATACAAAGGATGAAACTGGCAAAGAACAAAAGGAGCTATTAATAAGGACTCGTTCTGTAGCCCACGGGCTGCAACACCTGTAGCTTAAAATTTGTTTAAAAAAAAAACAGCTCTCACAAAAAATTATACAGCAGGGATACAAAGACGATTGTTGGCGCTCTGGGTTTTATGGACATACCCCCATACACAGTGTGAACCCCCACCCCCACCCGCACCAACATTCTCTCTTGTTCCACTCCATTCAATGCAAACAATCATCCGGGTATACAACTGCATCCTGCAAATCGTGCACAATTGTCTCTCACTCTGTGTGTACTGAAATCGCTAAGGACTCTCAACGGATGCTGCGGAAGGGGGTGGGGGTTGGGAGGAGGGCTGAGAGATAGTCAGAAACCTTGTTTGACAATTTTTTTTTTGAATTTCATTTTTGCTGATTTTTTTTTTTAATTTTCCGCCTCTTTTTTGTAGGAAAGTTTTCAAGAGCGGTACGAAGGTCCTGCAAAAGTTATGATGCACACAGACCGAGTGGCATGGTGTTGCGAGGGCGATAGAGAGCAGGGGGACTTAAAAAAAGGCCGTTTGGTGTTCACTTTGCATTTGTGTCTAGTAGTAGTGTTGGTCCTGAATAAGGCGCGCACACTTAGGAAGCAAATAAAATGAAAAATTAACATCGGTCCAGGAAGTTAGTTGCACAAACGTGCAGTTGTTTTTCTTCATTGCTGCTGTTGCTGTGAAATTGCTGGAGTTGTCGAGTGGACAACAAAAGCTGGAGAGGAATTACGATTGTCCTTGCAGTTGCTGTGAGGGTTTTGGGAGAAGGACTCATCGCGTACTGGGTGGTTTTTTTTTCAGTTTTCGCGTCGTCCTGGACTATAAACTGTGCTGATGCAGAGAAAAATGGTCGCAGTTGTGCCACAGATCGCTACAATCTTATGGAAACTGCAGCCAAGCGTTAAATTTAAAAACCGAGCGTTAAAGCAGTTTCCGCTGGAAAAAAGAAAACTAAATTAATTGCGTTCTTTATTGGCCCCCCTATCTGCACTAGAAGTGGCCACCAACTTAATCCATTTCCACTCGTCTGTTGGTTTTGATTCTACTCATTAGGTGGAGTCCCGGGGGATCTTCCTGTGGTGTCGGTCGTTCTGGATTTGGTGTGGAGAATGTGAAATGGCTTAGAGTTGACTTTATAAGTGCACGTTGAATGCAGCTGATATCAGGGCGGTGAGGTACTTGACCCATGGATACTTCCCCTTCTTCTACTTTCATTAAACTTCAGTCCGGGGCTTACCTGGGCCTCAACGAACATGCCTCTCCATCCAGCACGATCTTTCGCTAGCTGCCTCAAGTTACGCCCTCCAAATTGTTTTAGGTCCTCCTCCACTTGTGTGCGCGATCTTAGCCTAGGCGGTCCTCTGTTGCGTTGTCCCAATGGCTCGGATTCGAAGATATTTCGGGCCTGAGCAGTGTTTTTCATACACTCTACATGGCATATGGAAGGATGCTCCAGCTTCTTTAAGCCGGGTGAAATATAAGTTTTCTGGCCTGTCTGGTAGTCTGCAAGAAAGGACTCCTTGGCGACACGATAAACCTCTCATTCAACTCAAATATCTTCCCGAAAGGTGACTTTCTCAAGTTTAAAACTTCACAGAAATAGCACGGGGCCAAATCTAAAGAATTTTGTGGCCAAAGGCAGCAGTTCCTGGACGTAGCGATGGCGGAGATGTGCGCCAGGTTTTTCTCATTTGGTTTTTTATAGTCAACTGAAGCCCTTTTGACAGAATCGTTCGGCACACGGCCTTCAGTTGTTTTCAGTTTATGCTAGAAATAATTTTCAACAGCACGAGTCAACACCAGAGGCTTGATCTTCCAAAAGTCAGTTCAATTGCTAGCTTACGCCAACGACTTTGACGTTATTGGACGAACACAGCGACCCGTCAATGAGGCGTTTGCTGGCATATAAGCAAAAGCGGCTAAGATAGGTCTGGTGGTTAATGAGGATAAAACATGCTGTCATCAAGGAAGGACACAGCATCGACGTCTCGGACAGAGCGTCACAGGCAGCAGATATTTCGAGTAAGTCAAGAACTTCGATAACACCAGTACCAAAATCAAACGCAGAATCGCCAATCGCTGTTGCAGTTGAGGCAATTGAGCAATAAAGCCCTAAACTGGCTTTTTTTTTACTAAAAACGGGTGAGGAAGCTTTGGGGCTTTTCGAGAGAAAAGTATTGCGTGCGATTTTTGTTCCTGTTTGCGTTGATGGCATCTGGAGGAGAAGATTTAACGTTGAACTCTAGGGGCAGTACAGCGAAATGCGCCTAGTCAATCGTCTCCGGATACAACGCTTAGGATGGCTAAGCCATGTAGAGCGTATGGACGCCACTGCTCCGAAGAGTTTTCGAATCTAAGCCATTGGGACAAGGCAACAGAGGACGGCCCAGGATACGGTAGCGCACACAAGTGGAGAAGGACCTCAACCAACTGGTGGCAACTAGCGAAAGACCGCGCTGGCTGGAGAGGCATGTTGGTTGAGGCCCAGGTCCACCCCGGACTGTAGCGCCACAAAAAAGGAGAAGAAGAATTTTCAACAGTCGCTTAGTTGGAATCCTCACACGAATTTCGTTCTTAGTCAGCCTTGGTTAGACGAATAGGCAGTGGCGAATAGGCTTACGCTGTGCCTTAAACTAGACACCCACGACAACAGATCGGATCCATCTTGCCATTAAATGTTGGTCACATCCCAATAGTTGATCTAGAACTCCCCAGAAAGGCCTTTGGTCCTAGAACTGATGCCCGGCCCTCAAATCCTTCAAAGGAAGCACTGCCAAAGAAATCATTAGCGTCAGCGTGCATAATAGGAGCTGTGCCTCGTCAGGAGAAAAGCCGCTGTATGGAATTCACAGCCGAAGTGCATAAGTTCCGATGGAACCGTCAATCGCTCAACTCAACTCTCCTCGGCTCGACACAAGACCCCTAAGGACATCTTGCCTTTCTCCAAGTAGTAGATGTAGATGACACTTTGTGAATCCTGCCTTCAAAATCGGGTAAAGTCCACTTTATCGACTGTTCCTTGATCTCTGGTATATTCAACCTTCAACCGGAGTGAGCAAACGCAGCGCAAACAGCTTTCTCATGTCAAATATTTCAGGCAGGATGTGACCCACAGGATCTTTGGAATACCCATGTCTAGGCGTAGCTCACTCAAAACTTATGCGCGACTATGCTGAAACTTGGCAAATACATTTTTGACGCTCGCCATCGATAGAGCAGCGAAACCACAAACACCCACCAAGCTCCCCTATATCTCTGATTCCGAAATAAAAAAAAAGAATCATCTATCGATGTTGTTCTTTTTTAATTTTTCAAAAATTGGCGGACACGCGGCTTCTAAACGTCACGCCTACGGCACGCTTTCCAAACACATATTGATAGCAGCCATCTACAAGAACAGACCTCACATAAGAGATCGTCTCTGCAATAGTGGCGCTATTGGGCTGTGGGGCTAAGTAATATCGGATCGCCCTAGTACTTGTATACTAAAAATTAACAGACGTTCCCTTTGTCTATATGCCTGAATGAAACGAGGATTTCTATTTGCTCAAAGTGCTGAAATTAAGGCTGAAGACGGACAACTTTACTTTTAAAGGGTGTCCCAACAAGAACGCAAGATTTAAATTTGGCGCCATTCGAATTGTCATTGTTTGATATTTGAACAATTATTATTGTTTGTTAGTAGAAGGTATGAGGTTAACAAACATGGAGCGCTACATGAATGAACAAAGCATTCTCATTGTGAAATTGTTTTACCGAAATGGAGAACGTTTTGCGGCTTCAATCCACAAATTGCGATCAATTTGGGGTTCCAATAATGTTCCAAAAGGATCAACCGTAAAGCGATTAATGGAAAAATTTTCTGAAACTGGGTCTGTAACTGATGTAAAGACAACAACGCGCCTTCGACCAGGTCGATCGACCGAAAATATCGCAGCAGTCCGTGATGATGTCGCTCAAACTCCATCCACCTCAATTCGACACCGAGCTCAGCAAAATGGTGTTTCCAAATCCACTATGCAGTGAATTTTGACGAAATATTTGCATCTTCATGCACACAAAGTTCAATTGACTCAGGAACTGAACCCAGCTGACCATACGCAGCGTTAATTGGGTATTGGAGAGACAACATGAAAATGCTGATTTTGCCGATAAAATCATCTTTAGTGACGGGGCCCATTTCCATCTTGATGGCTTCGTCAATAGGCAGAATTGTCGCATTTGGGGCAAGGAAAATCCTCGAGTGATTTACGAGAAGCAAATGCATCCTCAACGTGTCACTGTGTGGTGTGGATTTTGGGCTGCAGGAATCATTGGACCGTTTTTCTTATGAAAATGAGTCAGTTCAAGAGCAAACAGTCAACGGTGTTCGGTATCGTGAAATGATAACCAATTTGTTCGTGCCTAGAATTGAAGAAATGAATGTGGAGGGGATGTGGTTTCAACAAGACGACACGAGATCTCACACAGCCACAGAAACAATTCAGTTGCTGCATCAGTCATGTTATTTCGCGTTTTGGAGACCAGAATTGGCCGCCTAGATCGAGCGATTTAACACCACTTTTTTCTTTTGGGGTTTTTTGTGGTCGGTAGTTTATGCGAATAAGGCGACGACGACTCAAGCCTTAAAAGAGGAAATTGGACGCTGCATTAATGAAATACCGCAGCATTTATGCAAAACGGTCATTGAAAATTTCATTAAAAGATCGCGTATTTGCCAGCAAAGCCGCGGCGCCAATCTGGCCCATGTGTTATTCCACACATAACCTCATCCTGTCTACTTTACGATATAATAAAGAATTCACGATTTATTTTCAATATCTGCGTTTTATTTAAAATTTAAATCTTGCGTTCTTGTTGGGACACCATTTAGAAGACAAAGGAAATAAACGATGCTAAACAAGGGATCACAGTTGCTCAAACGAATTAGCCAGCTGCATTCCTCCCCTTCAAGAATTCACCCGCAATACACGCCTCGCAAGGAATGCTCATCAGTTCACCCTTAAGCCCACCTTCGGACGTACAGTCAAGTATAGAGACTCGTTCTTTAGCCGCACCACACGAATATGGAATGCTCTTCCCAGCTCAATATTCCCCTCTCATTACAATCTACAGACATTTAAAACCAATGTGCACCGGTACCTCCTCTCCCTCTCTTCCTCTATACCTTCGGCCCGTGCTGTGACTTAAATCCGGTCACTTAAGGGTAGTCGTAACCCCTTTAGCGCGCGCCAATTATAAAAAAAAAAAAAAAAAGTACTCGAGCATCTTCTAGTAATGTATACTCTAAAGTTGTCTCATGTGGTGAGGAAACCTACTCGTACAATGTAATGGCGACTCCGAACGGCGAGAGTTGGGAAAATGTTCATAAAAAAGTGGTAGATGTCCAGGCATTGAACCCGGGACCGTCGGCATCATAGGTGATGTTGTTGTTCCACTGAAAAAAAATATAAAAGTTCTTAATCAGTGTGTTCAGAAGGCTTATCTTTTTCAAACCAAGCTGGTGGTTTTAAATATGGCGGAAGAGGGCGGGGGTTATCAACATATTTTGGGCAGGTGCTAAAACAACTACAAGGACAAGTGTTCGACAAGATCTTGGCATGGACTTGGTCAAGGACGAAAACATAAAAGGTTTCGGTAACAATTTGGATATAGTATTGGATAAAAGCTTGGACAAGGAATTGAACAAGGACGTGTACAAGGTTTCGATACAACACTGGATTAGAACATGTAGAAGGATTCAGTAACAGCTTGGACATGGACTTCGATAAGGCCATGACCTTGGAAGAAGGACAAAAGCTAATATGATTACTTGGTCCTAGACTTCACTGCAATTTGGGGCATAGCCTGGAATACAGCAGGTCATTGATCTATACAGCAGAGGCAGTGTAAACATACACAGAAACAGGCAGGCATTGTGGTCGCCATGGCGTAGTGGGTAAGTGCGTCGACCGCCACGCAGAATGTCTAAGTTCGATTCCCTTACGGGACACCTCGCACTTTTTCACGGCACCACCTCTTTCGAGTTGCTGACAACACTCAACACTCGCCGTTCGAAGTCGGCAAAAATCTATAGGTCCCTTCTACTCATGAGAGAACAGTAGCACGCCCGATACGAGTAGTTGTTGTAGAAACTCGGCCCTGGTCCGTTGTGGGCTGTAGTTATTATTAAACTGCTGTTTTTCCTTCGTCGGCTTTAAAAAGCCACAGATTTTCTCAACATACAGCTTTTACTCGCTCCTTAGCCACATCATACGAAAGTGGAATGGTTTCCGGCTCTGACTCATAAACTGCTTGAATAATGTAATCGCTGCAAGTAATTTAATTCTTTGGCAATGCATCCTTCCCTCTCCGTCAAAACAACAAATCAAAGGAGGCGATAAACTCAGGAGGCGGCCAATTGACATCGTGAAGCTAACAACACGAATTGAGGAGTATGACGCGCCAACTTTCAAGAGGTCGTTCAAGTCTCTCGTCGTTCAAATCCACGTCCACACACAATAATATCTGCTGAGATTTACGACATTCACATTCTAGCCACTTGCCCCAATAAATTGTAAATACCACAGGACCCAGTTCCTTTCGGCACAGGGTAGACAAAACCTCCTTAATTCCCCTCCACCGTCACCACCCACACTCCTGAGTTTATCGTTTTCGAAATATCCCACGCAGCGTCTTTCCCGTCAAAACAAGAGTCTCTTAACCGACCATCCAGCTCAATTGTCAATACAGTTTGACATAAAACTTCATACGGACACGTTATAACCCTAGGATCGATCCACCTGGAAATCCTCGATATGGGCCACGACCGCGAACCACAACAGAGCGGCCACGGAAGCACAGAGCACCGGCGTAACATAATGCGCCCCAAACACGAACTCCTTTACGACGTCTTGAAATTTAATATTCCACTTAAACAGGAAGGCAATCGTGCACGACTCTCTGTTGAGGGGCTGCCTCCTCGCACGGTGCATCCTTTTGAAGACAGAGATCATTAATTAAAGTTTTAGGGTACCCACCCCGTCGCCGGTAGTCCTTTGAAACTACTCGAAAGTTTATCGCTTGCCTACCACCCTAAAATGTGGTGAGAGTGCGAATTCGATGCTTGCCACATGCTAACGTGATGGTTTCTGAAGACTTGAGAGATGAGCATTCACACATGAACCTGTGGCCTGATGGAGAGACGTTTTAGATGAGGACTGCTTTTCTGATAGTTGGATGGAGTATGGTGGGTCTTATCCTTTAGAAATAATTCCCAGTCGGCCAGGGCGAATGTTTGAAATTCTTCACGTTCGCCAATTTGTGACCTGCACTGTCTGTCCGGCCGCACAATAGAACGTGTCTCTCTTTCGCGATACCCACTAAGTGCGCTAAATTTATAACACATCACCTGTCTATCACCGCCACCACTTATGACAGACCTCACAGCCGAACACAATCGGTGCCAGATGCACAGGCGTGTGACAACAACAATGCGATCACGGGGTTACTGTGTCGCAAGTGGACGTCACAGTGTTGCGGTTGTGTATCATTTGTGTCGACTTTGACAGGCGAATACCCGTCACGGTCACTTATGTCGAACATTTCAAAAATGTTCGCTTGACAATATGAGCGCTCTGAGTGCCTGAGTGTCTGGCGAGGACCTTGAGTGTTTGGTTGAAAATAGAAATTTCACCGAACGCATGAATTTAAGGGTAGGCCTCATTTCTGATTGAGTAAACAGAACTTATTAATGGAAGACTGTGGATGTTGGGTTTGCATTTTGTGATGTAGACGGTATTGTCTTACATTGGCTTTGTCCCTGACGTGGTAAATAACGTGATGTTGGAAAAAAATGAGAAGTGTTTTTTGACGTACTCATATGTGGTGTGTTTGCCTTGTAGTCCGCGTCTCATTGTGATTAGGAAAGTTTAAGGTAAGACAAAATTTCACGAACGTTTGGTTTAGATCACCCATTTTTGTTCAGCAGAAAACACAACCCGCCAAGTTGCAAGCATTCTTGTGTTCCAAGGAACTACTTTCTGCGGTTGGTTCGACAATCATGTCTATTGTCAGGATGAAATATCATCGAAACAGATCCGGATGGGGCCGTGCTTGACGATGAGTTCTTTACTGTAGAGGACCCTCAAGGGAAGGTAAAAGCAATAGGAGCGGTTTTCCAGGAAGTTTATTCGGTCAACGAGTCTCGTAGGCCGAATCACGACTTGGAGGACAAGCGCCTGCTTAACCATTTATACCTTCGAAAAAAATACAACAATGGCGTTCCGAGAATCCTGGTTTCACAAGATTTAATGACGAAAACAAGGCAAACAACGCCGTCGCCCAAAAGGACCTCATTGTCACTCTTATTTCGAAGAAAGATCTTAAAGGCATCTCCAAGCGTTTGAAAAACAAAAAGTGTACGGGAATAGACGGGATCCCCGATGAAGTGGCGGAGATAAATACAATCTTGTTCAACAGTGCACAGAGTTATGCACATTACCGAGCGCATTGAAAGGCGGCGGTGGTGCAACCCATTACAAAGAAGGCCAAAAAATCCTCATTTCTGAAAAATCTTGTGTCGATATGTGCAAAAGCAAAATTCTGAAAAGGTCTTTAATAGGGTTCTGATCAAGTGAACCGAGGAGAACAAAATTCAACCGGACAACCAATTCGGATTTGAGGGCGCATCACGATACTATATGTTACTGTGTATATGCAGCGTCAAAATTGGTTTCGGACATTCAATGGAACAAAAATAAAACCCTGTGCACAGAAACCCGTCTGGTTGACTTAGAAAGGGCATTCGTCACCGTCTGCCCAGACGGCCTCTTTCTTAAGTTAACAAAGATGGATAAGTCTGCTTAACGGGGAGGCAGTTTATTGTTAAAAATGTGATCTCTACCATGATTTTCAATAAAAAAATTAAAAAAAAAACGGGATCAAGCTAACTCGCGGATGTGGCAACTGGAAGTAAAGTTCCAGAAATGTGAAACCATCCTTTTGCGGACCCTTTTATGCAGAGCTTCAAGGAACACGAATAAAAGCTGGCGCAAGTACGGGATATTGGACCCACAGGAGCTACCATTAACCGTGAAAAATGTTGTGCGATATCTTGGACCAGTGTCTGTACGGCAACATTCATACAGCTACAGCTCTGACGAAGGCTAGGAGAGCCTTCATTATGGCAATCAGGTTGTTTTACAGCAGCCAACTTGATTCCAAAGTGAAGGTGGTCTGTCCTAAGGCCAATCACGGTGTTCGGTGTGGTTCAACTTGAATTCTTCTCAGGATGAGAGACAATGTCTACGAGCTCGTCTCTACAAATATCGAACCACAGAGTCTGATTTCCCAGCGATCCCAGCGATCTGTTGCGATATTAGATCGCTCGAGCCTCCCTGAAGCTCTCCCAAAGTTCGACGCTGCCTGCACTGACAATAGAATAGGAATGGAAAGGTTGTCAAGAAGCCATCAACAAAGCTGTCGCTGATGTGCTGGGTTTCACGCCACCACCCAGAAGGAACCTGTGGTTTGACGACGAGTGCAGGCAGGCACAAGCAGCTGAACAGGAGGCCTAACAGGCAACGCTGCATCGAACAACGAGAGCTGTTCGTGAGCTCTACGAACAGAAAAGAAGGGAAAAGAACCGGCTTCTCAGAAGGAAAAAGAGAGAGCATGAGAAGCGCCCTCTCGCTGTTAGGCAGAATGTTCCTCTCAATTTGAACGATGATAGGCAAGAATTCCGTCCCCCCGACTTAGACGAGGTCAAGGTAACAATGTCGAAACTGAAGTTGAACAAAGCTGCTAGAGAGGATGGACTGTCCGCAGAACTGTTTAAAGCATGACCTGGTTGGGCGCATGCACCAGCTCATCTCTAAGATATGGTCCGAGGAGAGCATGTCCGATGAGTGGAATGTGAGCGTCGTCTGTCCGGTCTACAGGAAAAGAGACTCCTTCGACTGCACCAACTATCGAGGAATTAGTCTCCTTAACATCGCGAACAAGATCCTCTCTGCCGTATTGTGTGAACGCCTAAAACCGTTTGTCAACAACCTGATTAGTCCTTATCAGTGTAGTTTCAGGCCAGGGAAATCCACCATCGACCCAATCTTCACACTACGGCAAATCCTGGAAAAGACCCAAGAAGTGCAAATCGACACTCACTACTTATTCGTCGATTTCAAGGCCGCATATGACTGTGTGCATAGAGACGAGCTATACAGTGCCATGTCTAGTTTCGTCAGTCCTACCAAACTCGTCAGATTGTGTAGGATGGCGATGGAGAACTCTCGCTGCTGCGTAAAGGGCTATAACGTAATCAGCGAGACCTTTAATGTCAAGAAAGGTTTTTTTGACAAGGCGACGCGCTACCACGTGACTTTGCAAAAATCGCTCTTGAGTCCGCACAAGATGCACGATTTTTCATATGTCTGCTCAACTACGAGCTTACACGGACGACATTAACATGGTTGAATGAACACAGAGAGCTGTCAAGCTTTTTACTGGCACTGAAACTAAAGTGACTAAAAGGCGTCTGGCAGTAAATGCGAACAAGATGAAGTATATGCTGCCATCAAGGACGGACACACAACATCGACGTCTCAGGCAGAGTGTCACAATAGGCAGCAGAAACCTTGAGGTGGT
This sequence comes from Eristalinus sepulchralis, assembly GCA_944738645.1. Classification (NCBI taxonomy): domain Eukaryota; kingdom Metazoa; phylum Arthropoda; class Insecta; order Diptera; family Syrphidae; genus Eristalinus; species Eristalinus sepulchralis. The sequence goes on from OX122883.1 coordinate 64,591,288, forward strand.
TAAGGATTTGGTCTACCTCGGCTCTAGAGTAAAGAGGGACAATAACACCAGTTCCGAGATCAAGTGGAGAATCACCCTTTCCAACCGTTGCTTCTTTGGGCTCAAAAGGCAGTTGAGGCAGAGCCATCTCTCGAAATACCAAACCGACTTTGTATAACACTCTGACCATCCCCGTCGTGCTCTATGGTGCAGAGACATGGACTCTTTTGATAGTGGATGAAGAAGTCCTTTGTCGTTCTGGGAAAAAAGTTATGTGCGTGATATTTGATCCTGTTTGAGAGAAGATATTACCACGAACCTTACGGCATGCGTCTTGTGAAGCGTTCAAAGGGCTAGATTAAGTCATAAACTTAGTTTTTCAATTATTCGTCAGTGCTTGCAACAACTCTCGATTATATCAAAATTGTTGACCTGCAACTTCTTGTATTAAGATCCCAAAGAGGTCGTCAATGGCATTGAAGTCTTGTAGTTACACCGGCCAATTCAGAACATGCACTTGATTGACAATATTCCAACTTACTTCGACTTGTGTTACGCGGCGTTGTCATGCTGATACACCCATTGGAGGGGCAAATTTCCTTTTAGCACGCGGCAACATCGCATTTCTAAAATATTTTCACAGGCAAAACGACCCATTTTCCCTTAAAATCTCGTGAAAGGATTCAAAGCCAGCATATCCCCACATTAGGGCACCACCTCCATGCTTTGTTGAAAATTTCTAGATCCATGAATTTATCACTAGGATCGGCACTTAAAAGGACAGCCCTCTAACCACTTCCAAAATAGATTAGGAATGTAAGTCTTTTCTGTATTTGAACGGTAGTCGAAATTCACTTAGACTTCTTTAAGTTCCCAGTCAACAGAGGATCGCGAAAAATGCCCTTGCGACACCTGGTTCACAAAATATTCTCTCAGGAATCGAATCCGCGCCCTTGGCGTCTACCATAGGGGGCATGACTCTTCAGGATGCGGGCAAGCCAAGCGCATGCTTCCTTAAGTCTGTAAGCAATCCACGGTTTTTTTATTGATTCTGGATAGGAAAGACTATAGACGACTTCCCGGGTCTCCTTTAGCAGACTATAAAATGTAAGTCGGCTAACCCTCTGCGGCGCCTGTGAAAAGGACGATGACACTACAGAGCACTTCCTCTGCCATTGTCCCCTCTTTTGGATCAGAAGACAGATATTTAGCGCTGATGTGAAGAAGGCTTTTGATATGACAAAAGCGTCTGCTTGTATACCTCCGAAGGATTAAGGAACAACAAGAAATGTAGGTCGCTGCCTGGATATACAATGGATCAGTTTTTGCGTCTAAATCCAAACATTCCAACGAAAGGAAGCCTTGAAAGTGTAGCAATGCGATGTGCGGCAAAAGAATGGACATCAACTGTTAAGAGCCGCCATTTCTCATGCAAATTTAACATAAAACTTCTTGAAAATCCAGACACAGCTGTACCGAAGTGCCCAAGGTCCCAAGACTAACCAAAGACGTCCCCCTTCTTCTCCATCGTAAGTGTGTAATCTTTTCATCCTTCACATCAGGATGAAGGAACGAACGTAGATTAGTTTTTCCCACGCACTCATCACCCATTTGCTGTCAGAGCAGAGCCTTGAAAGCACAACCCCACACAAACCCCCGTTTGCATGCAAATCCCTTCCGAAATGTTTCGCCCATGTTACTGCCTAAGACCGTGTCGCCGTGATCACTGTACAATTGTCATTTTGATGTCTACTCCCCCTAGCCCTCCCCCACCACCGCTCTCGACATCAATGCATTCTTCGACAATTTAATTCAATCTGCCGAGCAAGAGCCATTTAAGCCGACCATCACAATGCCGAGGCAAAAATCCAATCTGCATGTCGCTTTGGAAACACTCCATTATCCTTTCCCGTCGGAGTGAAATGAAAACTTCGCCAAACTTTTCTTCCACCGCTGCTGGACGGCCAACGCGCTCCGCCCGGAAGACAACCATCTCTCTCGCTCTCTCTGTCTTTCGTCCTTTGTCGGTTGACGCAAATTGATTCGAAAACACGGCAACATCTATCCGACATGCAAGGACATGCCAGCAGCCGTAATGTTGTGATGTGTGAACAAAAGGTACACGGGCTGCATTTTCACAACGGATCTAGGGCCACAGGATGTTTGCCAGTCGCCGTATCAGGAAATTGTACATTTGCAAAGATTTTTGTTACTTCTAATTTGTCTTTCCATCTCTGGTCGGATGGCAGGACACCCAGCCGGTCAGGACAGACGGATGCAGGCCGGGGTAGTGGGGCAGATCCAGCAGATACACCAATTATAGTTGCATACACAATGTGCATCGAAACGCTCAATCCTGGCCACACAAACATGGAATGTGCGATGAATTTTTGAAAATATTCCGTTCCGGTGTTCCGTCCATGGTGGGCTTGGCCAGTGCAGTGCGGTGCGGTGGCGGTGGCGGTGTGCATAAGTGATGCAGCACAGAGCAAGGATAATAGCTGGTTCAACCGAGCCGGACAGGGACCAGGGCTAAAGCAACAAAAAGGGAAACACGACAATGCCCGGGCTCGGGACATGCACCAACGACAGGATTACTTGGATGTGTCAAAGTTTTGTTGGGCGACTGAGAGCGAAAGGTAAAATGCTAATAAAACAGTCAGTCGCACTGACAGGCTGTCGGTCAATGCGGGGGACGGAAGGGAATGTCAGCTTCCGGTTTATGAGTGGACGGAGTTTATTTTGTTCAAATTTTCGGTCTAAAAGTGATGGTCGTGGGGGGGGGGGGTATTTGAGAATTGCGCTTGGAATTTTTGCGACGCCTGGAATGGGGGTTTGAAGTTTGTCTCGGAACTGTTGGAATTGTGCAGGAAAGTGTGGATTGAAAGACGGGAGACAATTGCCTGCAGCTCTAAAGGATGCTTCTCCGTCATAAATTGGTCTGTTTTTAAAGTGATTAAAGTTAACGTTGTGACTTGGACCTTGACGTCCATCAGAACGTCCTTTGTGCAGCAAAGACCTCTGAGCGAGAGCTAGATAATAAATATTGCCGGTCTGTGGATAGTGCATGAGGTTAACTTCCTCTCCCCGTAAGTAGTTAACAGTAGAACCACAAGCGGGTCTACTGTTGATGACTTCCAGCGAATTATTATAGGACCTAGCTCTTCGGTTCTGGACGTGGAATATGAGGTCCCTTTGGCAGACCACGTGCAGCCGAAGAACTTGCGGAGGCCGTGCACATCAGGAAGGGAGACATTATGGACTGGGCAAACGGAAGATGACAAACTGTGACACCTACTACTGAGTTTGCTACGCGCAGCGCTTATTCGGATGCGAATTGTTTGTTCGAGGCAGACTTCGGTGAAAAGTGTTCAGCAACGATCCTGAAATCGAACGCCTCCGCATGTCAATCCGCATCAAAGCTTCAGCTTAGCTGGCCAGACTTTTTGAAGATCGTGCCTTTTTTTGTTTACATTTGACTTTCACACTATTATTTGAGGATGATGGGAAAAAAAAGTCAATTGAGAGCTCGTGGCATTGCCTAGAACCTTTTTTTGCGATTAAATGGCTAATAACCTTTACGGAGTAGCGAGACTTCTGCATCGTCGTCCTGCACAATCGGACAAGTTAAGTGGGAATGCCAAAACAAGACTTGGCATGGTATAGTTCGTCTCTATATACGCTGTCACGACGAATCGGTGGTGATCTGTACTTCTTGTCTCCTTTCCAGGATTTGCCGTAAAGCGGGAATTGTGGTCTATTGTGGACTTCCATGGTCTTAAACCACACTGATAAGCAACAATAAAAAACTTCTGTCCTACAGCTGGCAGATCACAAAACGAATTCCAATCCTTCTACGAGCAGGAAAACAATGGAATTCAGCAATATTCAAGTCAGCAACCAGAAGATCCGTTAGTATCTAATAATGCTGGACAACAGGCTACGACTGTAAACTCGCAAAGATAACATTTCGAACACGTGTGATTCAAACGACACTCTTCTGCTCACTGTAGGCCGGCCTAGATATGAAGGATGAAAGGATACTTATAAAGCAAAATGTGGCTAAATCGTCGCAATTGCCTTGAAAAGAAAGGAAGCTCCCGAAAATTGTATATAGACTGTGCGGACACTAAGCGGCCATCGAACGATTTCGGACGAAGCATTTCTAATCACTGCAGTGATTTGCATCGACATCCTTGCGACTGAAATGAGCAAAAATTGTTGCAGGGAAATCTCATAATCAACTGTGTCCCTGGGCATCAGGCAAATAAAAGAAAGAGAAAGAAGGAGAGAGAGAGAGAGAGAGAGAGAGAGAGAGAGAGAGAGAAAGAGACGGCAGGGAGCGTTCAATAACTCTATGTCAATGTTTGTTTGTTATAATGTTGTAATAATGATTTTTGTAAGATCTAACTCCAGGACCTTTACCACTGTTTAACATATTTTTGTCTTTTAAATTTTCCGGCTATGTAAATACAAAGCCCTACAAAGCTCGTATCTGGCATAACTATACATCATTTGAAAGGTCTTGACATGACCGCTAGAGAAACGTTCCGTGAGATTAATGGTGGTTTACTCTATCACTTCGAACCGCGGAGAAATGGTTTCAACGATTCAGTGCCGGTGAAAACGACACCATTGATAAGCCAGCCGGCGGAAGGCCTGTGAAGACGAATACCGATCGAATCATGGAAATCATAGAGTTCGACCGACATGTGGCATCTCGTGACATCGCCCAAAAGATGGTAGTTAGTCACCAAACCATTTTAAGCCATCTGTAGGAGGCTGGATACAAAAAAATTTTGGGTGTCGCATGATTGGACGCAAAAAAATCTTCTGGACCGCCTGTGATACGCCTGCGATATGCGAACTTTACCCATTTTTGAAGCGGATGGTGACTGGCGACGAAAAATTGATCACATACGACAATATCAAGCGAAAACGGTCGTGGTTGAATGCCCGTGAATCGTCCCAAACAGTGGCCAAGCCGGGATTGACGGCCAAGAAGGTTTTGCTGTGTGTTTGGTGGGATTGGAAGGAAATTATCCACTATGAGCTGCTCCTATATGGCCACAAGCTTAATTCTACCATCTACTGCGTACAATTCAACCGCTTGTAGCAGGCGATCGACCAGAAGAGTCCAGAATTGGCCAATAGGAAGGGTATAGTGTTCCACCAGGACAACGCCAGACCACACACTTCATTGATGACTCGTCAGAAGCTACGGGAGCTTGGATTGGAGGTTTTATCGCATCCACCATATAGCCCGGACATAGCGCCAAGTGATTACAACCTGCTTCTGTCCATGGCAAACGCCCTTGGTGGTGTGAAGTTGAACTCAAAAGAGGCTTGTGAAAAGTGGCTGTCCGAGTTCTTCGCAAATAAGGAGGGGAAGCATTGAATGAAGAGCAATAAAGCGGAAGGATGATATTTAACAACCTTCTTGTATATAATCTTGCTCAAATAACAATTAATGTTCCCACCAAAACCAATGCTGACACAATGTCGGGATCATCTGACACCTGTGCAATGCGGTGCATTCATGTACTGTGCCGGTAACCGGAGACCTGCTGTGGGAGCTTGCTCGCTACTCGGTGCATGATTAGATGAGGTGGAATAATATTTAAGGAGGTAATTTAGTCAAAGTTTCCGCTTGTAAGCGGTAACACTGTCCAAATAGCAAAGTCTACCTTGTCGGTTATCCCCTCTGCTGGGACATGCAAAACAACGGAATCTTCATTTTGCTTTTGTGAGAACAGCTCTAACTGGCGTTCTAGAGTGTAGCAGTACTTTTCTGTTGCAGATAACCGATTTGCGAGGATAGAGTTTTGCGCTTAAGGAGCTGGACTTCAGATGCAATTTGTTGAAAATCCTGTTTAGTTGCAAGGTCCTTGAATTTTGATTACAGTGTTTCATCCAAAATTGCTCTAAGCTCTTCAACAGTCATGTTTCCAACAGCCATTGCAATTAAATTCGGTCAAAATATGCAGCACTATAATACTATATTGCTTTCTCTGGTGTACCTGTGATGTGATCCCCAGTTCTTTAAGGAACTAATGTGCGCACAATGTTTTGACTGCAGATTTTTAATTAATTTCCCAAATATAGAAACGTTACATTATTTAAATAAATAAACTTATGCGCCACAGAAAGAAAAACTTGCACAGATCACTTTGACAGCTGTCAATCTCAACAAAAAAAAATTGAAAGCGAATGCAGACTATTTAATTAAAGTAACGCGTAGGTCGAATAATAATCTTTCAAAAAGGCTTCTTAAGATGGCACTTCGATATAATTTATTACCTTTTTAAGAATGGCATGGGCTCGCAACCTCACTTGACATTGCACTAAGACTTACTGAGGAAAATTCAGATGAATGGGAGGATAAATTATGCGAGTGCATTAGAAAACACGATGACAAGATGTATCTAGATTGCCTAAATCGAGTTTCGTTTCTCTTCGTCGAGACATATGTACAAGCATCTTAACCATACACAGAACTCTCAAATAGACGAATAAGCATTATTTTTAGAACTAGAACTGAACTGCTGAGACTTAACTACGTACCGCATCGACAAGATGTCAATGCCACCTGCACTCTTTACCATCGCAATGAAGTCGAAAATATATACCATTTTATTGCAATCTATCCTATATTCCTAGAACTGCGTCTACTTTATTTCTCAAAAAGTTTCTCATACCCTTGAAGAAACGAAGAATATACTCAATGGCACGGAGGGTTGGAACCTGCTTTATAGTTTTTGTATTCATGCCTTGAATTACCGTAACAGTAAGCATTTTCTTTTCTATAACTTTACCCATACAGTTTTTTTTTTATTTTTCTGTGCCCAATGTATTATTTTAAATAATGTCAGTCTCCAACAGACGGCATTTTGCCATGTTAAATAATTTTTCTTTTTCTGTTGTTAGTTGTTAAAGTGAAGATCAATAAAGAATGTTTATAATTTAATAATAATAATACACTATCCAAATAAATGAATAAGGTTGTTTAAAAAACAAAATATTTTATGATATTGAGCCATAAGTCGCCTCAAGTAGCCGCCGTGCCTCTCGCGAGTAAAACACGTATCAAACCAGTCGCTAATTGGTTCTTTTGCTACAAAAAGTGTAAGCTTCGTATAAGCCTTATTAAACATTCCCAAACAACATGGTCTTAACAAGGAGTCAGACCGATGTGCCAAACGTTCAACCGGAACAGTCGTCTGTCCCAAGAACAAGCTTGACCACTCAGCCAAGTACAGGTCCTGCTTCGGAAGCAGCATCCACTTTATGTAGTCTCTCATCTGCCTTACCGCCAACCCAAGACCTAAATTCCTCCTTGCGGTCGAGTGTGTCACAGAATGAGCAAAGAGTGCCGCGGTCAACTCCACAGTTAGACTGCCTTATTGCGTCTACTGCTACGGGCGTTGTATACAGTCAAACCACAAAAATCGTTCAAAACGTGGTTAAGCCACGTATAGATTCAGGCGGGTTGGATATGAAATGTGCTTTTTCAAAAACCATAATCTCCTGTGTCAAAATCCCCACACATTTTAAAATAGCCAAGTTATCTCCATTCGCACGATCCAATGGCAAGTGAAATAAGTGTTGGCTCTGTAAATAATCATTTAAAGCAGCTAGCCAAAACAAGTACCAGGAAACCTGCTCAAATCATTCGGGACAGTGTAGTTGACAGTGAGGAAAGTATATTTACGATCAACTTCAGCTAAAAAACAAAAATCCAGAGCCAGAAGTAATTCGCAACTAAAACCCGTAAGTCTTGACGTAATCGATATACCAGAGCATCTGAGGCACATGGAAGGTGAACTTTCTGTACTCTCAGACAAGCAATTCGAAGGCGAAAGAATTACATTAATGGGAACCAATTCAAGTTTAAAACTCTTAAGCGAATCAACATGTTGGCTTATGGATGGAACGTTCAACGTTGTACCTCATGTAATGAGGCAATTATTCACCGTCCAGGGAGAATTGAATGATCTAATTGTACCGCTTGTTTTCGTTTTGATGATGAGCTGTACAGCGGCATGAGCCTAGTCAAACGTCTACGGATACAACGCTTAAGGTGGCTAGGCCATGTAGAGCGGATGGACAACACTGTTCCGGCCCGAAGAGTCTTCGAATCCGAACCACAGGGACAACGCAACAGAGGACGTCCTATACTGAGATGGCGCACACAAGTAGAAAAGGACCTCAACCAACTTGGAGTGCGCAATTGGAAGCAGCTGGCAAAAGATCGTGCTAGCTGGAGAGGCATGCTGGTTGAGGCCCAGGTCCACCCCGGACTGTAGCGCCATCTGAAGAAGAAGACTTTGAAAAAGAAAGTGTGTCTGCTGCGAAAGAGTTTTTACCCAACGGCAACATTTAAGGGTTGCCTCTTTCACTTTGGGCAAATTATATGTTGGAAAATTCAAGGAAGTTGCCTCACAAGAAAATATGGCACTGACGAAATATTCAGCATGCACATTCGGATGATAAAAAGTTTGGCTTTTGTTCCTCCAGAGTGTATACCTAAGTACTATGAGGAGCTGTCAAAAATGTTTGATTTTGAAATTTTGAATTTTTGACCGGATTCCAAACGCATCGGTGAATGTTTTCGTGTGAATTATATCAGCTATAAAAAAATGTTTGCCGACAAATATCAAAGCTACAATATGCTGCGGAGGTTTGGTCCATTGCTAATTCTCGAAACTTTCCGAGGACGCAAAATAATGTTGAAGCTTTGATTAGTACGCCCCATATTGGGGTGTACAAAATCATTCAAGAGCTTGCCCTGGAACATATTATTGTTAAAAATAATATTGAACAAATGAATTCTGGGCAAAGGATTAAGAAGAACCGATCACTAGAGGAAAAGCGCAAAAAGTTAAGAAAGATAATTAAGAAGAGGGAATCGGCCCCAAAACTAGACATTCTAAGATTCATTGCACACAACATCTCGCATAATACAAATAAATAAAGTATGAATAAGTTAAAGATCTCGATTGAACTACTACGCTGTGTCCAAGTCCTTGTTTCTGGGTAGTGCTAAGAGTGAAACCTTTCTTTTAAAAACAGGGAACTCTAGAACGTGAGATTTTTTTGCAGAGGACTTTGACACGAGGGATTTTAAGCGGATGACTAATTTCAAAAGAGGGTATTTTGGAACGAGGGATTTTCTAGCGATCCCGATTCAGGTCATGATAAAATAATAAAGGGTGATTTTTAAGCTATTGTCTTTTTGGCAACACTGGTTAAAACAGCTGACGCACGTTTCGTGTTTTGTTTCACTTTTGGTTTGGTCTATAATTTAACCATGATTCGTCTTACGAACGAACAACGCTTGCAAATTATTGAATTTTAGCACACACCCCCCCCCCCCCCCCCACGCAGCAAGCGCAGCAATGGACTTATTGAGAGGCGAGTTCGGTAAACATTTTATTTCACGTTCGGAACTGGTCTGTTGGCCGCCTAGATCATGCGATTTAAGGCCTTTAGACAATTTTTTTTGAGGCTATGTTAAAGCTTATGCCTATACAGACAAGCCCGCTTCAATTGACGCATTGGACGACAACATTGAAGCATTTATTCGTGAGATACCGGCCGAAATGTTGGACAGAGTATGCCAAAATTGGACTAAGCAGATGGACCATTTGAGGCGCAGTTAAGGTCAACATTTGCATGAAATAATCTTCAAATATTTAAACACATTAGCTCATGGAGAAAGAGCGGCAGGATAGATGAGCCTGTGAAAGTTACCCCAAAATACTTTGGGATACTGAAAATAATTAGAAATAAGGTAATCGGGACCGCCGATATTGCTTTGGAGTTCTTTTACACTCCACTTAACGGGAGTAATATCTTGCGCTGCTTGGCAATGCGTTATGCAGACAAGCGCGATCTGGCAACCCTAGAGCTCCAGATGATGTCCTTAGTCCAAGGTGGCAAAACCATTTAAGAATTTTACAAAATGGTATACAAGCACCTTTCGCTTATCTTCAACAATATTTCGTGCACTGAAATTGAGCTTCTAACGGAAACATGCAGAGATCAGGGGATTAAAAGGCACTTCCTCTGTTTTTTTTTCAACCACATCGTTCAGGACACCCAAGAAATGATTTCGCGTGACCAAAGAAAGGATTGAGCTCGCAGAATCCTTCTCTACTCAATTGGTCAAGTGTAGCTTCCCCATCACTTCTTGCATCAGTTACTGTATCTGCACCCTGTATCGTTGCACGTACAGCTCGCATTCGTAATCGAGATCCGGAAGTTAATGCAGTGAATCCATGTTCAACCACAAGCCATTCACTTCCGGTTGTCGCGGCAAACTAAGCACGCTTCCACAGCCTCCTCCTAGTGCCGTTGAAATCGCAAATGAATTCACGTCTAATGCATTTGTTCGGGATAGACAAATAAAGCCACGTCCCCGCAACGAATAAGAGCCTGCAAGAGCACATCGCTTGATTTGCAAGTCTCATGGGGGTTTTGTCTTTAATTAAAATTCTTCAAGGCGATAACCTCTTCATCTGAAGGCCCACCCCCCAGCCATACCGGAGATTCATTCATCAGAAGGCGAGCGACGAGCATTCCGTATTCCAAGGGTGCTCTGAGTGTGGATGCGGTCCTCTCAGGGAGATAAATTGAATTTTAGTTGTCACACCTGACATTTATTTGGCTGCTGGAGTATTTTAGGTATTCTGCGTGCACATGCCACCCCCACACGGCCGGTGGTTTGCAATTTGCACCAGCACTCCCAAGGATGCACACCGAAATGAATATGTCCTGCAAGACATCCGAATCCGAATCGGGGAGGTGTTAATCAATCTTCCACGTCCCGGGGTGGTGAGTGTATCGATTTTCCTGAAGGCGAACGGACGGACAGCAACTAATGAGCACTTCAGTGTAACTCATTGGAAACTAATCGTGGCTCGCCCAAGCAATCGGACACCGGACGCCGTTTGGTTTCTCCTTAAGCCACCTCGAGTTTGTTTCGGCAGGGCGGGCTGGATGCGGACGGATAATTAAAATCAATCGACAAGTGGAATGTGTTCCCATATGATGATGCGTGATGCGATTGATTGTCTTCGAATCTGCGTCTCACCTTAATGAGGAGCGCGCTAAGTTGGTGGACACCTTGAACCGCCGCCGCCGCCGCCACCGCCTCCCCACCACGGCACACCGGTAATGAGCATGAATAAATTGAATCCATGTCGATTAACGCTGATGGGGATTTAATGAAGCGCGCTGACATTTGCACTGCAATCGAACCGCCAGCCGAGGCGTGTGTGTTCGGTGTCATTTTGATAAAACGCAAACCATGTGCCTGTGCGTGTTAGAGTGTTCAATTGAATGGAAAATGCACAGCGCGAGTGTTGCGAGTGCCGGCGTATGGTTTTGTGAATTCAATTGACGGCTTTGGCTTTGTCACACGTCAAAACTGCGTGCATTTGCTGAAAAATAATTGCTTCCAAATGTGACCAGATAGGTCACCGAGGTGAGAATACCGTCGGATTTGTGGCTTGTGGCGACATGTTGATATTCAGAGAGGAATGACTGCGTGGTGGCTGTGAAATGGCTAAGTGGAAATTTGATTTGATTTCAGGATGTAATGAGCATCCACTTTTCGGTGAAAATGTGAAATGCGATAAAGGACTGGGAGGGGCAACGAAAACGAGCGATGATTGTTGTGAATAAAAGAAACAGTTTCCAGAGATGGCAGAAGGAGGTAAGACAATTGTGCGTGAAACAAAATATCAGCCAAGACTTACTTAAGGAACCTGCCACCCAGAAGGAACGCATGGTTTGACGACGAGTGCAGGCAGCTAAACAGGAGGCCCACAAGGCAATGCTGCATCGAACAACGAGAGCTGTTCGTGAGCTCTACGGACAGAAAGAAAAAGAGAGAGAGAGCATGAGAAGCGCGCTGTCCAACAGATGGAGAGGTGTTATAGCAGGAATGAAGTTCGAAAGTAAGGGTTTGGACCAAAGCCTGCCGGGACAAAACGGAACAACTAGTATTAGAGCCGCAATCGATGCTGAGAATCTGGAATCTAGAAAGATCATTTCTGCAGACTTTTAAACGGCGATGACGGCCCAAATCCCAATTTTAGGCAGAATGTTCCTCTCAATTTGGACGATGATAGGCAAGAATTCCGACCCCCGACTTCGACGAGGTCAAGATAGCAATATTGAGAAATCAAACAAAGCTGCTGAAGCGGATGGACTGTCCGCAGAACTGCTTAAAGCAGCTGGAGATGACCTGGTTGAGCGCGTTCACCAACTCATCTGTAAAATATGGTCGGAGGAGGAAGCATGCCCGATGGGTGAAACCTCAGCGTCGTCTGTCCGGTCCACAAGAAAGGAGACTCCTTCGACTGCGCCAACTATCGAGTTATTAGTCTCCTTAACATCGCCTACAAGATCTTCTCCACTATATTGTGTGAACGCTTGAAACTGGCATTGAAGCGGAAGCGGCTAAAATGGGTCTGGGTTTCATTTTTTGGAGGAAATCAAATTGTTCGGCTACCAACTGAACTCGACTCAGACGCGATGCAATCGTTTCTTGTCCCGTTCACCGACATATTGAAATGTTTAAAAATCACTGATGCCCCTTTAAGCGGTGTGTTACTTTTTACGGCGTGTGTGTGACCTGTCACCCGTTGTATTCAGTGGATGTTCTGGATCCCACGTGACTCACTGTTCACACAGCATCAGTAGTTTTGTTTTCTGTCAGTTAAGGCATTCACAACTCGCTTTCAAAAGTAAAGCTAAAAGAACTACACAACGCATTATATTTTTGAGAAAAGTTGTATGTCTTTATGAAGTCTAAGCGTTGTCATTTAATGTGAGAAATATTACAATTCAATTTGCCTCCTGGAAAAGACGCAATCATTATGATTAAATTTTTAAACACTTCTTTCCACATTTTCGGTGGCACCTCGTCTATATCTAAAGAGATGTTGCTTTGTTTTGTGTCTTGAGTACGTTCAAAGAGGATCCTTTGTGTAGACCTACAGGAAAAAAAATCAAACGGAATCAAATCGCATGATCATGGTGGGCAATTGAAGTCGCCAAGACGTGAAATAACGCGAGCATAAAGACTCTCCAAGACGGTTTGTTGGTCCGTCTTGTTGGAATCACAAAAAAAGGTTATCATTTGTCCATTGGCATCTTCTAAGGAACACTAACCCAAAACAGCAGTCACTTTGTCTTGATGCGGCTAAGCATATGTAAGTGCTGCCAACTTAAGCTACGAAATGAATGACAGTGTGCAATGTTGCATTTTTCTCTTGACCTTTATCCTGTGCTTTCTTCGACTCCGCCTTGATACCTTTGCCAGCATTTACGACAACCTTAAAAATGAAAAAAAATCTGATAGAAATAAAACAGACGTTCGTTTCCTTCAATATACTTCTTTAATTCGTTCTTTTTGATTGTTATCCGTACATGCGTGCGGCCTAATAAATTTAAAAGGATGAGCAAGTGGTTTTGTTGAGTACGAATCTAGTGATATATTGAGCAGCATCTGTGTCTGACGAAACTGACGAGCAGACAGAAACTTGTTTTTGGTTTGAGGAACGAAACCTTAAAAAAATGAGCGAAAAGCTTTTTTTTTTGTTATCACAAAACACTATTCAAAACTAATGAAACTGAAACCGCTAAACGTGCTCACAGTTCCTGAGCTCCCATTGAAAGTTCGGGTTGAACTTGTCGTTCTTCTGTCGCAGCAATGTGTATGCTAAAGACTTTCCATCGAAGAAGAGAAAAGGTGAAGCAAACAAGTACCCTTTAAAGTGTGGACTCTTTATATAACTATATTCGCCATCAGATTCGATCGACCACTTGAATTGATCCAGTTTAGAACCCTCTTGTGTCCAAGTGAACACGTCATGCTGATTTTCGTCGAAGGTAGGTTCAGCGGAATACAAGTATTCATTTTCATAGTACACACTTTTAAAGAAAACATCTTCATTTCCTTCTTTTTCGATAATCCAAGCTTCCTGCTGTGTTGGGTTGTCAGAGGTCATGTAAACGCTGCGACGATAGAAATCGGATTCTGCCGCGTATAAGTACTTTTGTTGACCCCTGTTCCACAGACATACTGTCTTACCGATAAATGATTGACTCTTGCATGGCTGTAATCGCCGAACCAGTTTGTCAACATCGTTCTTCAGAAACGTGCTCAGGTCTTGGTAGTCCTCTCGCCTCTGCAAGTTGTGAAGAAGTAAGCAAAATCTTTCAACGACATCGTTGGTCAAGTTGCCGGCGATATTGATCCGATTGAATACCGCTATCAAACCGTGGATAACCTGCTGACTGTGTTTGAGACTTGCGATGTTTTGGATAATTGTCTTCGCGCCCACATCGGCTAATGTTTTGTCTATCATTTCTTCCATAATCTCATTTGACAGATCTAGACGAAAGTCGAATAGGACGTTTGCCAAGGTCTCCACTTCGGCATTATTGCTGAAATTGTTTGAAATCATAGCGTCTTTCAAGGTATTTATGGCGGTAGTTTTAATCCCACCAACTGTGTCGTCAATCAGTGTCTGTGCTTTCAACTTCAATGTCAGGTCCTTTGTCCGTAATAACGTCTGCACGTCAGCTACCAAGGCGATGGACCTCGATGGGTCGTGATCACTCGATCGCATCTCGTCTCGTAAAGCGTTTAACACGAGGAATTTTGTCTTTGCACTCTTCAGTACCCTAGCGAAGTCCAGAATTATGTCCACATTTGTTGAGGAGTTTGCATACACTTCGTTCACAATACCCGCAATCGCGTCGTCTTCATTAAGTTCAGTGAGTCTTTCCTCGGCGACTCCATACTTGCTTCCTTGGATCGCCTCTGCAATGTTCTGCACCCGACACAGCTGCAGATCGCCAGGCGTTGGTATTTGCTTAACAGCCATCTGAAGATTCATCAGACGAGTCTCTACTGCCACCAGAAGGTCGGTTAAGGTTTTAATTTCGTCCGCAAAATTCAGTGGAACGCCCACAGTCGATTGCGTTGTTGGGCCTGCTTCTGCGAAACACCGTCCAATTGACGAGATAAGTAAGAAAATCGCGAACACTCGAAATGCTGCCATGCTTACAGCTAGACGGCGATAACTCAACTGTCCGAAATCTCATCGAATTGCGCTGCATTTTCATGAATTTATTCAATCGACACAACACAACTACAGTCAGACATAGACTTAAACGCGGAAACTTTGAAAACAGAGGAGAGGGTTGGAAAGAAGCTTAGAACAAGACGACAAGTTACGTTTCAATGAATGCTGTGAAATTCCAATCCTTCGGTGTTAAGCTGTATCTCTGCGGCCCTTATCAGTGTACGGTGACTTTCTCGGGTCAGAGAAGTAATCCAACAGCAAATCGATTCAAATGTATTTCCACATCGGCTGGAACACGTCAACCAAGAGGTGATGGGGTGTCAGAGCAACTAAGTTTTCAAATAAATACTGACGATGCTATAATTTTATTTTCCTCTTGTCAGCGTTTTTGTGTGAATCGTCAGATTGCCTTCATCACTGCGCTGCATGCACTAGTAGTTGTGGGAATGGTTAACAACCCGCCAGCGGGAAGGCAGCGTCTATGCCTCAGAAACTCACTTACTTATCAGGCCGGCGACCCATGAAGGGTCAGAGCTTGACCATTTGCTGCCCTCCATCGCTGACGGTCCTGTACACGCTGCTTCCAGTCATCAAGGCCAAGCTGTCTTACGTCCGCGATGACTTGGTCTCTATACCGGACGTTCGGTCGTCCTCTTCTTCTCGAACCAGGAGGCTCAGATTCGAAGACTCCCTTCGCTGGAGCGTTGCTGTCCATGCGTTCGATGTGGCCGAACCAGTATAGTCGACGGATTTTTGCCTTCCGGACTACATTCACATTCTGGTACAGCTCGAAGAGTTCGCGGTTATGTCTTCTCCTCCATTCACCTTCCCCGCAGACGGGACCATATATCCGACGTAGAATTTTTCTTTCGAAGGCCCCAAGAAACAGCTCTGCAGATTTGCTTATCGTCCAGCTTTCAGCTCCATAAAGCAGGACTGGCAGTATAAGGGTTTTGTAGAGCATGACTTTGGTCCTTCGAGTCAGGAGTTTTGACCCCAATTGTTTCGGTTGCCAAGGGTGGTTCTATGTCGGATTTCCACTGTGATGTCGTTTGTGGAGTTAACGTTTGCCCCGAGGTAGACAAACTCCTATACTACCTCAAAAACATAGTTGTCGATTCTTACATTTTGTCCTAAGTGTTGTGTGACGGAACGTTTCTCAGTCGACAGCATACCCTGGTTGATCTTAAGACCTCGGAACAGAGTCGCGAAATTGAGGAAAGACTTGCGACTGTACTAAAACAGCCTCGGCGGGTATTATTGTGATTCAAGCAATACCAAGGAAAGGGCCAAGAATAAAGTGATTGGTAGTTGACTCAAGCCAGTGATTGGTGATCAGGGTTCAGGGCAGATTCTGCAACATTGGTCTGGTGTGTGCATGCCCCCCTAGGGGGACAGTGAGACAATTCTTCTTCTTCTTCTCTTACAAACGCTACAGTCCGCGGTAGACCGGGGCCTCAAACAACATGCCTCTTCAACCAACACGATCTCTCTCGCCAGCTGCCTGCAATATCGCACGCCAAGTTGATTGAGGTCTTTTTTTCGCTTGCGTCCGCCATCTCAACCAAGGCCGTCCTCTGTTGCGTTCTCTCAATGGCTCGGATTCGAAAACTTATCGTGACGTGGCAGCAGTGTACTTACACTCTACATGGCCTAGCCATCTTAAGCATAGCATCCGAAGACGTTTGACCAGGCGCATGCCGCACAGTGGTGCCGAAGCGGAAAAAAAAAACATAAATTGAAATAATTTTCTCGGCCAAGTTGTATTGGCTTTTCGATTCTACAAATTTGTGAACAGAAAAAACCAACATTTTGTTGACTTTAAATTTTCTTCTACTTCAAATCGAACATCTTTTTAAGAAAAAAAATCGACGTGCTATATTTTTTTAAATAAACCACCCTGAAACTAATTAAGTGGCAGTAGAGCCCATAGCTGGGACCAAGGCCTAGCTTGTGAAGGGTGTCCCAACAAGAACGCAAGATTTAAATTTGGCGCCATTCGAATTGTCATTGTTTGACATTTGAACAATTATTATTGTTTGTTAGTAGAAGGTATGAGGTTAACAAACATGGAGCGCTACACGAATGAACAGCGCATTCTCATTGTGAAATTGTTTTACCAAAATGGTGAAAGTTTTGCGGCTACAGTTGCGAACAATTTGGGGTTACAATAATGCTCCAAAAGAGTCAACTGTAAAAGATGAATGGAAAAATTTTCTGAAACTGGGTCTGTAACTGATGTAAAGTCAACAACGCGCCTTCGACCAGGTCGATCGAGCGAAAATATCGCAGCAGTCCGTGATGATGTCGCTCAAACTCCATCCACCTCAATTCGACACCGAGCTCAGCAACAAATTTTGTCGAAAGATTTGCATCTTCATGCACACAAAGTTCAATTGACTCAGGAATTGAAGCCAGCTGACCATGCACAGTGAAGGGAGTTCGTTAATTGGATATTGGAGAGACAACATGAAAATGCCGATAAAATCATCCTTGGTGACGAGGCCCATTTCCATCTTGATGGCTTCGTCAATAGGCAGAATTGCCGCATTTGGGGCGAGGAAAATCCTCGCTTGATTCACGAGAAGCAAATGCATCCTCAACGTGTCACTGTGTGGTGTGGATTTTTGGAGGAATCATTGGACCTTTTTTGTATGAAAATGAGTCAGGTCAAGCGCAAACAGTCAATGGTGTTCCGTATTGTGAAATTATAACCAATTTGTTCGTGCCTAGAACTGAAGAAATGAATGTGGAGGGGACGTGGTTTCAACAAGTCGGCGCCACCACATCTCATGCAGCCAGAGAAACAATTCAATTGCTGCAGCAGTCATTTCCCGGTCGTGTTAATTCGCGTTTTGGAGACCAGAATTGACCGCCTAGATCGTGCGATTAAACACCATTGGACGTTTCCTTTGGGGTTCTTTGAAGTCGATGGTTTAGGCGAATAAGCCGACGACGACTCAAGCCTAAAAAGACTAAAATGGACGCTGCATTACTGAAATACCGCAGCATTTATGCAAAACAGTCGTGTGCCAGCAAAGCCGCGGTGGCCATCTGGCCGATGTGTTATTCCACACATAACCTCATCCTGTCTACTTTACGATATAATAAAGAATTCACGATTTTTTTTAATATTTGCGTTTTATTTAAAATTTAAATCTTGCGTTCTTGTTGGGAGGCCCTTTACAACAACTACTCATGTTGTGCATGCTACGGTGCTCTCATGAGCAGAAGAGACCTACAGTTTTTTTCCAACTCCGAACGGCGAGATTTGAGAAGCTTTCATTGTCAGGAACTCGAAAGAGGTGGTGCCGTGAAAAAATGCAAGGTGTTCCATCCTGGAATCGAACCTAGACATTCTGCGTGGCGGTTGACACACTTACCATTACGCTGCTTTACAATATCTACTTTTAATCCCATGCTTTAATCTCGAAATTATAGGTAATGCATAGTAAGTATCCCTTCCCGTCCCTCCCATGTGGGCACTTAGAAAATTCCTAATGCCAGAGCTTCTTTATTGCTTGTTTTGAAGTCTTAATGTACGCTCTTCCAAATAAATTTAATATCATGTTCCAACGGGGCTTATTTAAAAAAAAATATACCACATCAAATTTTCTTGAAAATAGCGTCCAATTTTTTAAATTTCAAAGTCCCAACTTTGAGTTAATCGTACACGGAAACGGCTCATTAGAAGTCAACAAAATGTTGACTTTCTAGGTTCTCAAATATGTAGAATCGAACAACCAATACACTTGGCATTTTACGCATTTTTTTCCGTTGCGGCACAACTGTGCGCCGTGTCCCCTTGCGGATCTTGATACCCAGGTCTCAATGACGGGGATAAGCACATGAGTCCATCTGCCTTGTCACATTGCTATGGATGCTGCTCGTTCTTCTCCTTTTATAAGTATGGACGGTCCGGGGTTCTTCTGTGGTACACCCTCATAAGCTTGTCTGCAAGAATGTCTTTGGGTAGCATGCCTGCTATGACAAACGTCGGCTCCTCAGAATTGATCCTGAAATCACTGATAGTTCGTATGGCGCATGTTCTGTACACTGACGTCATCATCCGTTTACGTCCTAGTCCAAATCAGCTGCATACAGGAGAACTGGATCCACCAATATTTGGAAGGATTCGAGAGTGATGCCTTCTTACTGGCATACTTTACGTGTACCCTGAAGGAGAGCCTGTTGTCCAGGATAACTTCTAGGTACTTCACGCGCTCCTTGGACCTAATTATCTGGTATCCAACTATGAAGTTGTCATATTCGACCTTCTTGCGTTTGGTGAGTAGCACCGCCTACTTTTAGTCGGTCACAAGTTCCAGACCAGCATCTTCAAGCCACTCGTTTACATTCGAGATCGCTGTATTCGTAGCAGCCTCCACGTTCGCCTGGAAGTCTCTCTTGCCTGGATGTCGCTCGTGCGTACATTGACCATTGCTAGGACCATACAGTGCTTTAAAAAATTAACTTGTAGAAAAACCATTTTGATGAGCACTCAGTTTCAAATTTTTCTACGTGGCCGCGTAGATCCCGTGATATAACACCCTTGGAATATTTTCTATAGAAATTTGTAGAGTCTTAAGGAGTAAGCCAGCTACAATTGGCGCCTTCGAAGCCCACAATGCTCCCGTGATCTACGGCATACCAGTCGTTATGGTCTATCGAGTCGCCCACATTTTGACCTTCCGAATGGACCACATTAAACGTGATTGTGGCCAACATTCACATGATGTCGTTTTTAAAAAAATAAATGCCATGAATTATTCTTTCGACTGATAGTAAACATTTTAAGTTCACATTCAAATTTATGTGTTTTTTCTCACATTTTAAATTGAACCTCACGATGAATCTTTCTTTGTGTAAGCGAGTTTTGGGTAGATTTTTTCTAGAGATAAGAACGCTTCAATCAGAACTTAAGTTTTGATGGCAAGACTGACGATGTCAGGCGAGAGCTTAAGACTAGACAATGTACGGACATCATTAGGGAGTCTTAAGGGCGTCAATTCGGAATGTGTCCTACTGCCAAGCCACAAAGTTGTAAGCCACTTAGCTGTTTAGGAATCCGAGTAACCTACCATACCTAACGTAGTTCGCCCAAATTCTATATTCTTTTACCAATGCCGGCCAGGGACACATGGAACATAGCCTCAACCTGACCGTGCGGTTGCCCCTTTTCTGGAAGTATCATGATGGTTTTGGAAGAGTGTGGTCTAATTCGACACACCAGTCTGTCTCAGGTCATACGACTACAGCTCGATTGAGAATTCTATGCTACCGGGACCTGGTTATCAACATGACCGCAGAGGTGTTCGAAGGGCCGTCACTTCTTTCCAAGGAGGAGTGTCAGTTCCTTAAAGCATTTGACTCCTAAAATACCGCCGAAGGTGTGTCCCTGAATATTTGAACCTATTGTCACTCCCAACTGCATAAGCCTCCATGCTGGGTGTCTTCTTACTCTTAAAACCCACATTGTGGGCAACTTTGTTGCGCATCCCCTGACTGACACAAAAAATGATGACTATCTCAAATTTGTCCAACAAATCACCGATCCAATTGAGGTCAGCCCTGGGCGCAAATCTGACTACCCAAAGTTTACCCAATTCAACGGCATCCACATCGATGATCTAATTTCCCATCTAACTGAGACGGATTTAATCGCGCGAAGGGTCACAACCCCCTCCCCCAACATGCAATTAAAAATGTCATCCGAATCTGGAGCAATTCAAACTGCATTTCGCACCCTCGTAAAAAGTCCCATCCGAAGCTCATATATCTCGTCGCTCGATAACACAGTGTCACGAGGTCCACCGTGCGCCCATCCATTGAAGGTGGCTGCCAGAAGAAAAAAAAAACGCGAAACAAAGCGTCCTCCCACAGACAACCGGCCGGCGGTTGCAGGCATTCCGATCGAATGTGCAATTTAAAGAGACTTGACCCCCAGGCCCGGCAACATACATCGTGCAGTCGCAGACTCCGCAGTCCGTCATCCGGCGCGGCGCGTCCATCAAATCACACCCGAAACGATTCAGTGGCCGTAGGTGGCTGTGACAAATTGGACCAATAGAACGTCACCCCGTCCTCCGAGTCGGCGGGCGTCCGGCCCGGGGAAGCGCTTGGCAGTGATAAAGAGATTTATGAACTGAGATACATGCTCGGGAAGGCGTGGTGATACATCGTGTGGGCTGGGTGGGGGTTGGATGTTTTGCATATTTTTAGAATCAACTCAAAAGTTTTTCAACGGAAAAAAAACGGCGCACACACTCGCGCTCTCAGTCTCCGCATCCGGCACGGTTCGCGCCGGCAGCAGTCGGCTGCTGCTGAGGGTGCCTTGTGGATTGCGCTTAAGTGGATTGCGGAGTCATCTTCCGACGTGCATTGATGTGCGGGGATCTGCAGCGCTTTTTGTGGCGTCAAATAATTTATCATCGTATCGGGGCTGCACTTAAGATAAAACTCGCCCCATTAAGGGAGATAAGGGTTAATGTGGCGGTTCCTCCATCGGGGGAGGGCAGGTTTTTAAAGGAAAATTTATGTGGGTCCTGAGTTCGGCGCTAGTAGCTCTTAATTTCTCGACGACAGAGTGGGGGCGTTCCTCCCGAGTGACGACTCCTCGCAGTCAAGTGATCCTGATGGCGGTGATGAATTCATTTGCGTGCAGAGAGAGAGAGAGAGTGAGCTCCAAATGTCGCCGGCCTGGGCTGCGGAGGGAATGTGTGGCATTTGGAAAGTATTTAGGGATTCGGTTTGACGGCGGAAGTTTTTGGCTCTTTCCATGTGGCGCTCTTTACGAGCCCTCCATGGAAGTTGGCTTAATTGAGGTCGAAGTTAAGCGAGCGGGGGATCCTTCTTGGGAAGTAAGACTTTTTTTCTGAGGATATAACGTCTTTCGAAGTAATGACAGATTAATGAGATATTTCGACGCAAAGTTTGGGGTTAACTGTGACGCTGACTTGACGGTTTTTTCTTCTGACTTTGCGATGGGAACTTTTGGGATGGGAATAGCGAGGCGATGGCATTCGTGACGAAGGTTGTTCTGACAATGTAGATACATACGTCGTGACGATAGTAATCTTACAATGATAGCCGTGACCATGGTGATCGTGACGATGGCAAGTGTGACAATGGTAGCCGTGACGATGGTAGTCGTGGCGATGAAAATCGTGACGGTGGTAGTAGTGACGCTGGCAATTATGATGATGATGGCCGTGACAATGGCAAATGTGACGACGGTAGTCGCGGCGGCGGTATTCATGGCGGTGGAAATCGTGAGTAGTAACAGGTGTTGTTCTGATGATAAAAGTCGTGACGATGGTAATCTTACAATGATAGCCGTGACGACAATGATCGTGACGATGACAATTGTGACGATGGTAGCCGTGACGATGGCAATAGTGGCGATGGTAGTAGTCACACCGCTAATCGTGACGGCGGTAATCATGACGATAGTAATTGTGACGGTGGATCTCGTGACGACGGAAGTTGTGTCGATGGTAGTCGTGACGATTGTAGTCTCAACGAGGGTCGTTCTGAAGATGAAAGTCCTGAGATGGTTACCGCTATGATGAAAGTGACGATGATAATTGTGACGATAGAAGCCGTGACAATGGTTGTCACGACGAAGGTAGTAATGACGACGGTAACCTTGATAATGGTAGTATTGACGATGGCAGTCGCGAAAGTGGTAGTCGTGGCGATGGAAATCGTGACGATAGTAGTAGTGACGATAGTGGTCGTGATAATTGTAGTCTCAACGAGGGTCGTTCTGAAGATGAAAGTCGTGACGATGATAACCGCTATGATAGTGGAAGTGACGATGGTAATCGTGACAATGGTAGTAGTGACGGTGGCAGTCGTGGCGATAGTAGTCGTGACGGTGGTAGTTGTGATGATGGAAGTCCTGACAATGGTGGTAGTGACATTGGTAACAATAATGAATATAGGCGTGACATCTATATTTGTGACGATAGAAGCCAAGTCGATGATAGTCCTGACGATAGAAGTTGAGATGATTCTAATTGTGACGACCACCTTTTGCGCCTAAGTACACAATTCCCAACCCTTGTGCCCTAAGTACAAATAAGGCCTTCTAGTCAAACCCATTACCCCTTCATTTGAAATTCTGCAAATTCAGAATTACCCTTACCACCCCAGACGCAAACAAACGGATTCCCCAAGAATACGCTTTCCGCCCAGAGTAGGTCAAGTCCGTTCATAGACAAACTTTCAGCGAAATCTGCCGGAAAGAGATCGCAGCACTGGGGATTGACATCACAACACAATTGTGTCTAATGGCTTTGCTTTTGTTTCACAAAATTCAAATCCCTCCACCCGTCCTCCCACATTTCTCCATCACCCGCCCTGCAGTGTTCTTAAGTAACGCAAATCATCACTTGAAATGTGCGGAATGCGTCCTAAGTATTGTGGCTGGCTGTCGGGGGGTGAAGGGTGCGATAGAGATAAAATAAACCACATGGCCGAGATGGAAAACACTCAAATACAACAAGGAGTGGGAGGGATGTGGGAAATGTATCCACTTCCTTGACCCGGTGAATGTGACAACGAACGATGATGAAGAGTGTGTAGTCGATGATGGGAAACTTTGTTGGTGGTGAAGGGGTATCAACGTTTGCCTGTGAGGAGGGAGTCGAAACAAGAAAAGATACGAAGTGGTGGGATGCTCACGATTAGCCGCGAGTGCTTCCATTCTTGTTCAACGCAAGGAACTCTGTTTCAGGGCCCATAGGCCATCTGCAGCTGTTGCCTTGGATTTTTTGGGAAGAGAAGAGAATCTCCGACTAGTTCAATCTTCCGATCGCTAGCTGGTGTTATTTACTCTCTTCCACATCAGCCTACGGGAGCAAATTAACACCCAACATCACACCCCACACTCCACTTAAAGCACCAAAGCAACCAAAACGTCACCAGAAAAAATTGCAAAAAAAAAAATTAAAAATTGTAAAAATTGTTTGTACACTTTATTTCGCACAGCACACACAGGAAACAAGACTTCCTGCAACTAGCTCTTGACAGCTAACAACGTTCCACTCTGTTCCGAATTACCGGCAGCAGGTAGTCCCTGCGTCGATGGTCGCCGGTCCGAGAGCCGTGTAACCGATCCTGTCGACTCGAAGTGCTTCACCCAGGTCTTGATCGTGCTCGCCGATGGCATGGCGTGGGATGCGAACTGTCTCTTGAAGAGCTTCTGTGCCGTCACCACGGAGTCGCTGTTCTTGTAGTACGCCTTTATTATGAACGCCCGATGCACGCCGGTCCAATGATCCATTGCAACTGCCTGCAGGGACCCGTGTCCCCTGGCAGATATATGAAATGATTGACAGTCATCGCGCATCCGGTGGCGAGTCAGATGACACAGAGTCCGTGTCAGCACATTCGGACGCGTGGTGGCCTGATTAAAGGGCGCAAGGAAGTGTCGAAATAACAATCTGATGGACATGCATGCTAATCACTCACCTTGTTCAACACCTAGACTCATTAGCGGCCGTTCATGTGCTGCTAAGCGCGACGACGGGCACTCTCTGTGTGAGATGCGCCCCGGCAATTAAGGGGAGAAATTAAATTGACAACTGGGCCTGCCAAGAAATCGCACAAAAATAAACCCGAACCGAGGCGTCGGGGCCATTGAAGGCCTTCGGGGAGGGGCGTTGAAGTCGATTATGCTTGAATTTACTGAGGGCACGTCAGAAGCAAAACGGCCTGGGCAGGAAAGTGGGTGTGACCGGCATGCCAGTGATGGTGGCAAGGGTGTGCGGGGCCGTGATAGTTTGATGAAATGTCTCGAAAGAAATGCAATGCCATGCCAGTTATAAACGCGTTATTGTGATTCAGGTGGAGTGGACGTAGGGGAAGGGGAAGGGAGTGTTCTTTTTGTGACAACTGAGAAAGGTGATTGTTCTCTAAAAATTCTGAATGACTCACAGGATCTACATTCTACGACAAGAGCGAAAAACTTGTGAGCCGTCCATCTGAGTGTAGCAGCGGAATTTAGCTTGGTGAGCAATGATGGACCTATTGCGGTTATTCCGTGAATTTTTAGCTGGCAAGCCATTCAGTTCACACAAGGAACCTATTAAGAGACAGTTGCGACCACCGGCCATATGGCCGCGGTGGCGTGGCATTCATCGCTACACTCATTTTAGCCACTTCTGATTTTAAACCAGCAAACGCCTCATTGAGTGCTTACTGTGTTCGTCCAATCACGTCAATATCGTCCACGCTATCGAAGAATCAGCCTCTTCAACATCGCCAATAAGATTCGCTAACAACCTGATGTGTCATTATCAGTGTTGCTTCAGGGCAGGGCAGGGAAGGATCCCACAAAAGATCCAAGAAGTACAGATCGAGACTCTTCACCTATTCGTCGATTTTAACGTTGCATGTGACAGCATCTACAAAGACGAGCTAAACAATGCCATGTCTAGTTTTGGCGTTCATACCAAACTCGTCAGACTGTGTAGGATGACGATCGAGAACTCTCGCTGCTCCGTCAAGGTCGGTAGCGAACTTCTGGACAAGGCAACGCGCTGCCATGTGACTTCTTCATCATCATTTTTGCGTGCGTAACTCACAAGTCAACACCAGAGACACGATCTTCCAAAAGTCCGTTCAACTGCTAGCCTACCCCGATACATCTCACATTGACGTGATTGGCGATCACAGCGAGCTGTCAATGAGGCGTTTGCTGGATTAGAAACAGAAGGGTCTAAAACGGGTTTTGCGACGAATAATGGCAAGACGATGGCTTTGTTAACAGTTTGATCATCCCAGTCCCACCCTATACTCTTGGACACTACTAAAAGCGGGTGAGGAAGCCCTTAGTTTTTTCGAGAGAAAAGTTTTGCGTGCGATTTTTGGTCCTTTTTGCGTTAGTGGCATCTGGAGCAGAAGATTTAACGACGAACTCTTTGGGCTGCACAGCAACATGCGGCTAGTCAAGCGTCTTCAGATACGACGCTTAAGATGGCTAGGCCAGGTAGGGCATATGTACACCACTGATTCGATCAGAAAAGTCTTCGAATTCGAGCCATTAATACAACTCAACAGAGGAAAGCCTACGTTAAGATGACGCACAGAAGAAGAAGATGGCGCAACTAACTTGTAGTACAAGTAGAGGTAGCTGCAAAATATCGTGCGAGCTAGAGAGGTATGTTGATTGAAGCCCCTTTCCACCCTGGACTGTTGCTCTATCAAGAAGAAGTAACTAGAATTAAGTCCCAGCGAGTGAAGATTAATTTTGCTCTTACAGATGAGCAATCATTCATAATAATAATTGAGTGGCACTACAGCCCACAAGGGACCAGAGCCGAGCTTCTACAACAACTTCTGGTGTTGTGCATATTACTGTTCTTCACGAGTAAACGAAACCTACAGATTTTTGCCGATTCCGAACGGCGATATTTGAGAAGCTTTTTATAGACAATTGATAGTCTTTGAGTGTTGTCAGCAATTCGAAAGAGATTGTGCAGTGAAGAAATGCGAGGTGTCACGACCGGGAATCAAACCTAGACTTTTTGCGTCTTGGTCGACTCGCTTACCACAACTGAAAACCAGAGAAATATTGAATCTAACAGAAAGATAAGATTCTCTTATCGAACTTCGAAATTTGTGAGCCCCGCTTTTCTGAAGAAAAGTTTAGCTGTCAAGTTTAAAAAAATATTTTATTCGTAAAACCCCTTCGGCAGGGCTAACTTCTGATAGAATTCAAAAATGCATTGACTTTTAGAAAACTATTCAAGTACAAGTACTAGTGGCCACAAGCTAAACAGTGCTTGAAGTGCCTAGAAGTTATAATGAACAACAGGCTCTCCTTTAGGGTGCATGTAAAGTATGCCAGGAAAAAGGCATCACTCGTGCAAGGAGCACTCTCTCGAATCCTTCCACATATTAAAGGACCCTGGTACGCACCCAGAATTTTACTCTTACATGTAGTCGGTTCAGTTCTCCTGCTCTGATGTTGGCTAGAGCACTCACTTCCGGGCGGCTGAAACGGATGATGACGTCAGCGTACAGACTCTGCGTCATATGGACTATCAGTGGTTTCAGGAGTATTTCTGAGGAGTAGACGATTGTCAAAGCAGGAATGCTACTCAAAGACAAAGACTACTCTGAGGGTGTACCACCGAAGAACCCCGAAACGACACCAAGCCAAACTCATAAAAGGAGAAGAATGGGCAGCATTCACGGTAATGTGGCAGCCTCCATAAAAGGCAGATGGAAACATGTGCTCATCCCCGTCATCGAGACCTGTATGTCAAAATCCGCAGGGGGACACGGCGGCTAGCAAATAGCTTTGGGCACAACAACTGGCTGCTGTGCCCACAATGTCCAAACGCCGAGAAGGACGCAGAGCAGGCAGTTTCGCAGTCACTTTGCGCAGGAGAGACACACGGTGAACCTACCAAGCGCCGACAATTAATCTCCCTCGTACATGATGAGGTCTGCAGAGCACTGCATGAGATATGCTCATTCACTGTGAAAGTGCATTCAAGACCAAGACAGGCTGAATGAGAAAGGGCTTCTCCCTGGAACAGAGCGTGAGTCGTTAACCAAACCCGCGGAAAAATACCAAAAGGGCCACGGGGTGGGTGGTTGAAGTGTTTGAAGGTGCAGCCGCTTGTCTCGGGTTGCAAATCGTGCTTGCTGGCGGCTCGGGCTACTGGTATATACGGAAGATTACCACATCCTTGGGCGCATCCCGAAAAAAAAGCCTCCAACATCGATTTGTACTCATCAGGAGCTATGTTTTTCCAAGTGCAAACAGGCACGTTTATGTACTTAATACAACCACCTAGTGCTGAGCGGTCGCGAACGTTTTTAAATCACTTCAAAAAGATGCCTCGAAAGTCGTGCTGAAGGGGACATTTGTACCATGTGGCCAAATCAACGTAATAGAGCCCTTTCCGTCCGAGGAAGTAACTGCTCAATATTCTGTGACCCCCGTCGCCACTGTCGCGTCAATAATCTGTTTTTTTTGTTCTTTGCTTCTTCAACCGCATCGAATAATGATCTTGATCTATGCAGATCACTTGATCCACCCACACACGTTTCCGAACTTAGTCCTTCTTTCGCGGCTCACCATTCTTCAACACTAATGGCTGGTAAATCAATACCTAAATTTGGCTCGGACCACATTTTGGAAGTGTTGTCAGCAACTCGAAACAGGCGGTGCCGTGAAAAAACGCAAGGTGTCCCGTACGGGAATCGAACCTGGACTTTCTGCGTGGCGGTCGACTCACTTACCCACTACGCCAGGGCAACCATTCATTGTGAAAGTGCATTCAAAATAAGGGAGGCTGAAGCAGAAAGAAATTTTCCCTCCAGAGCAGCGCGTGAGTCTGGCAGCTCGGGCGGCTAGTATCCACGGAAGACTACCACCCCCTTGAGCACATCCCAACAAAATAGTGACCACAAGCCGTCACAAGTGGATAGGTTGCTTATATGAGTACCCACGGTCTGAAGAGGTAACTTCCGTCAAAAAGTTTATTTTCAAAAAACGCTCTATTTGGGCACACCTCACTGGCTTGTTTTCAAAATTCCCTACAAGCCTTCTGGCAGATGAATAGGACTGTCTTCCTGAGACTTGATTTCTAGCAGAGATGTTAGATGTCAGATGTCAGATGTCAGTTCACCTAAGGACTGAAAAAAACCCGTAAGATGGTCCATCATGTACAGACTGTTTGTAATGCCAGGAAGGTTACATACTTGAGCGGCTGTAAATTTGTTGACAGCACTTAGCTGTCAAAAGTGTCTCGTTCGTGTCCATAATGCGGGTGACGTGTCTTTTGTCAAATGCAAAAAGGGAAGTAGTCTCCTTTTGATCAAAAGATAGGGCATCTCAAATCTTGAAACTTAAAGTCATTCTTCCCCCCCCCCCCCCTTATTCCTTCCTCGAATTCAAGGAGGACGTCCTGCACATTCCCACAAGTTAATTTCCACCCAGCCGCCACACCCATTTCCTGCCGGCTTCATTTAATTTTTTTCATTGTCATCACACTGGGCCAATTTTCGGGGGCTGGACAGTGGCCAACATTTCGAAGAGCAAATGGCACGAACGAAAACCTGCGACACCTGGCATTCAGTCGGATTTTTATCCCAATTAATCATCATAATGCAGCATGTGCCTTTAATTATTCACGGCAGCAAAAGCGACGCCTTCACTTGGATGGACGCTGCGGCAGAGGGTGAGCGCGGCCAGTGCGGGGGAGAGCGGCTCTGATTTATTCATGGGCTCACCTCTCTGGTGCTCTGATGCTTTGGTACTTTGGTGCTTTAGTGCTTTGGTGCTCCGATGTTGTGCCATGGTGTGATGGTAGGCTCCCTGTTGATCCTTTTCTATGCTCTCGCCTAACCTAGGGCGAGGACGGACTGCAGCAGCACTGTGAACGGAGTTTAAGCATCGGCAAGTGTGCGAATTGCCATAAAAATTGCACCACCAACACTATTATCCCGAAGTGCCAGTGAATTTCATTTTGAATCAGTGGGAGGGTGGGGCAGCACAAACATCTGCCGGTAATATCCTTCGAGTGGGACCATGACGTTGCAGCCCATGAATGTGGGATGCAGACAAGGGATACGACTTTAAGTGGAACCACCTGCTGTGCTCGGTGTCTGAGCTGGGCGTCGTACAGCACCCGCACAACGTTACGAATCCCGGTTGCGTATCTTGATTAATATTCCGATGAGATTCACGTTTCCGTTTAAATGGTGCTCTGCTTCTTTGAATGCGTGCCTGTGCGAACTGTGAGCACATTTGTGCTCCAGTCAGGCCTATTCACTGCTTGCTTGCGGAGGGGGGAGGGGGCTATCTTCCTGGTGTCGGCGCTTCTCTCGATATTGGCCAGTTTGGCTGTGAAACTACGAACTTCTTTCACTTTAATGCCGGGTATCCCCACAGCACGGAGATGTCGGGCTTGTAATTGATGCGCTCCGTTTTAATTGAACAACTAAAATCGCCTGCATCGATAGCTGTAACGTGGGAGTGGAAGCCGGGCGCAGGGTGGCGCTTGGTTGGATGCTTCGATGCATTTGAAGTAAACAACGGTAGGGTGGAGAAAGAAATGACACACGACAGCAAGATGCAAGTGATCAGAAAGAGATTTCTTAAAAATCTGCTGCAGAAGAATGTTTTTTTGAATGGTGACTTTGACATTTGATTTGATTCATCTCTGGACAGACTGACGAAGACACCTTTACTTTCCTGAGATGTCTCTTCAGATGAAACAATCTCTCACCAGCTACCTCCACTTGTACCCTCCAAGATTGTTGAGCCCAAAGACGCAGCAATTGGTTCGTAAGAGTGACTCTGCGTTTGGTTTCAGTACAGATGTTGTTGTCAATATTCACACCGCGGCTACGAGTTAGACGAAGTCCTTGACTACCTCGAAGTTTCTCCTGCCTAGCAGTATGCTCAGTCCGAGACGTCAATGTTGTGTGTCCTTCCTTAATGACAGCTTATACTTCGTCTTACTCCCATTGACGGCCTCTTCTGCTTCTAAACGAGCAAACGCCTCTTTGAAGGCCGCTGCGCTTAACCAATCACGTCAATGTTATGAGCTGCTAGCTTGAACGAACTTTTGGAAGACCGTGCCTCTGGTGTTGACTTGTGAGTTACGCACGATCTTCTCAAGAATGATGTTGAAGAAGTTACATGACAGTGCGTCGCCTTGTCTAAACGCTTTCTTGACATTGAAGGTCTCGGTGGCTTCATTCTTGACCTTGATGGAGAAGCGAGAGTTCTCCATCGTCATCCTACACAATTGGTAGGAATGCCAAAACTAGACATGGCACTGTATAGCTCGTCTCTATGCACACTGTCATATTCAGCCTTAAAATAGACGAATGGGTGGTGAGTGTCGATTTGCACTTGTTCGGTTTTTTCCAAATCAACGTATCAGTGTGGTTTTGTGGATCTGCCGTCGATGGTGAACTTCCCTGGCCTGAAACCACACTGATAAGGACCTATCACGTTGTTGGCGAAAGGTTTCAGGCGTTCACACAATACGGCAGAGAGGATCTTGCACGCGATGTTAAGGAGACTTATCCCTCGACAGTTCGCGCAGTCGAAGGCGTCTCCTTTTTTGTGGACCGGGCAGACAACGCTGGCATGCTTTCCTCCGACCATATCTTTAAAATGAGCTAGTACATGCACCCAACCAGGGTATCTCTAGCTCGGGACAATCTCTCCGCTCCAGCAGCTTTGTTTGACTTCAGTCTCGATATTGAACTCGTCTAAGTCAGGGAGGAAGTCTTGTCTATTATCGTCTAAGTTGAGTGAAACATTCTGCCTTACAGAGGGATTTGGGTTGTCATCACATCTCAGCATCTGGAAGGATCATTTTCATTGTGACTCTACTACCAGCTGCCCATTTTGGTAACGTTAGGCTTTGGTCCGATCCCTATATCCACCGGATATGTAGCTGACTCACCTTTTAATTGTTTTCCCTTCTTTTCTGTTCGTAGAGCTCTCGTTACCTTGTAGGCCTTCTGTTAAGTTAAATGTGCCTGCCTGCACTCGCCATCAAACCATGGGTTTCTTTAATGTGGTGACATGAAATTCAGCACATCACTGGCAGCTTCTTTGATGGCTTTTTGACAACGTTCCCATTCTCCTTCTAAAAGGTGTCCCAACAAGAACGCAAGATTTAAATTTGACGCCATTCGAATTGTCATTGTCTGACATTAGAACAATTATTATTGTTTGTTAGTAGAAGGTATAAGGTTAATAAAAATGGAGCGCTACACGAATGAACAACGCATTCTCATTGTGAAATTGTTTTACCAAAATGGTGAAAGTTTTGCGGCTACAGTTCACAAATTGCGATCAATTTGGGGTTACACTAGTGCTCCAAAAGGATCAACCGTAAAGCAATTAATGGAAAAATTTTCTGAAACTGGGTCTGTAACTGATAAAAAGACAACAACGCGCCTTCGTTCAGGTCGATCGACCGAAAATATAGCAGCAGTCCGTGATGATGTCGCTCCATCTCAATTCGACACCGAGCTCAGCATATTGATGTTTCCAAATCCACTAAGCAGCGAATTTTGACGAAAGATTTGCATCTTCATGCACACAAAGTTCAATTGACTCAGGAACTAAAGCCAGCTGACCATGCACAGCGAAGGGAGTTCGTTAATTGAGAACTGGAGAGACAACATGAAAATGCTGATTTTGCCGACAAAATCATCTTTAGTGACGAGGCCCATTTCCATCTTGATGGCTTCGTCAAAAGGCAGAATTGTAACATTTTGGGGCGAGGAAAATCCTCGCTTGATTCACGAGAAGCAAATGCATCCTCAACGTGTCACTGTGTGGTGTGGATTTTTGGAGGAATCATTGGACCTTTTTTGTATGAAAATGAGTCAGGTCAAGCGCAAACATGCAATGGTGTTCGGTATCGGGAAATGATAACCAATTTGTTCGTGCCTAGAATTGAAGAAATGAATGTGGAGGGGATGTGGTTTCAATAAGACGACACGACATCCCACACAGCCACAGAAACAATTCAGTTGCTGCATCAGTCATTTCCCGGTCGTGTTATTTCGCATTTTGGAGACCAGAATTGGCCGCCTAGATCGTGCGATTTAACACCATTGGACTGACGACTCAAGCCTTAAAAGAGGAAATTGGACGCTGCATTAATGAAATACCGCAGCATGTATGCAAAACGGTAATTGAAAATTTCAGTAAAAGATCGCGTATGTGCCAGCAAAGCCGCGGTGGCCATCTGGCCGATATGTTATTCCACACAGAACCTCATCCTGTCTACTTTACGAAATAATAAAGAATTCACCTTTTTTTTTAATATCTGCCTTTAATTTAAAATTTAAATCTTGCGTTCTAGACTCCCTTTATTTTCAGTCCAGGCAGCGTCGAACTTTTAGAGAGTTACAGTGGGGACTCGGTGGAGGCAAAGATTCCACCGACTTGCGGCTTTTGCTTCCCGACTTCAAACCGTGTTGGTCTGCCTCACCTCTGCTGCTCTCTCGATCTCCGGGTTCTGATCTTGGCTACAACAAGGAAATGATCTGAGTCGATGTTGGCACATCGAGGGAACGGAAATCGAGAATACTGGAGGAGTGTCTGACGTCGATCGCAACCTGATTGAAAACGTATATGCGCGCTTCCTGCAGTTACAAAGATTTAGCACTAGGACGAATTAAGGAACATCTGGAATGAAAACATGATGAGGAACAAGCAGGTTTCCAAATGTGGATCCTTCTGTGTCGACCACATCAAACCCTGCGTATCATCATCGAACAATGCTCAGAGTATCGGCCGTCACTTCACTTGTTAGGGAGCTTATTTGGTTTGGCTTACGCAGGAGGACCATCCCGAATAAACTCATAGGCGACGATGGGAGGGGGCCCTAATGCCACGTACTGTACAGAGGAAAGTTGTTAGAGGAATTCGAAATCAAAAGTCAAGTCAGGGAGGGTTGCAACCTATCCCAAACTAAACTCTACTCTGTCGTCGAGAGCACAATGAATTCGGTGGTCATTTTCATCAGGCCTAAATTATCTTGACTATGCTGACGACGTGGGCCTACTCTTACACAGAAAATTGAGTTGCTGAGCCACTTATATAATGCTCACCATTAAATGGGCAACTGTTGAGTGAGTAGAGAGCTTACAATACCTTAAAAGTATTGCAAGGAGGGACCGAAGCAGATTAAGCACTCGGTTGAGGTGGTGCACACAAGTGGAGAGGAGGAGGCCCTTAATCAACTTGTAATGCGAAATTGGAGCAAACTGGGGATAGATCCTGCTAGCTGTAGTGGCATGTTGGTTGAGGTCCAGGTCCACCCCGGACTGTAGCGCCATCCGAAGAAGAAGAAGAACTTAGCATTCGATCTATTGTCCACGATATGGAGAAGCAATGCTATTAGCTTAAGCTCCAAGCTAAGACTGTCGGGCTCGAATGTTGAGACTGTGCTATTAATGGGAAAGCTACGACCGCTGTCTCAAGAAGGGGTTCCTACAAAACGTTCTAAGGACTAAGGCCGATCCCTATCTCAAGTAAACAACTACATCAGAGAACGAGCCAAGAACCCATAGAGGTCATTATTTAACGGGGCAAGTGGCAGTGGATTGGTCTTATCCTTCGAGGAGAAAGACACTAAGCTATGTGATGCAGTGGAACCCACAAACCTAGGACAGCAGAAGAGCGGGTGGACCGAGTAGTAAATGACGAAGAACAGTAGAAGATGAGTCCCGACAACTGGGGCAGAGTTGGATGGAGCTGGAATTTATTGCGAGAAACCACACACACTGTCGCGTGTGAGTAGAAGAGACCCAATGGGATACAAGAACTCAGAAGAAAAAGAACAATTAACGTCGCCAAAAAAATGTCACTGAAATTCTAACGCAAAGTGTGATTGTTTCGTTGCCTGTGTGATAAGTAAGTCGCGCGATCTCGTATACAGAATTTCTGCCCACTGAAGTCCATATCACGATAGCGAGCACCATTCACAGTCACTTCTTCGATGACATAATTTTCGATGAAGTACGTCCCGATTATGCCGCCAGCCCATAAACCAAGCAGTCACCCTTTGTGGATGGATCGGCTTCTCAACCATCACTCGAGGACTCTCACGGTGGTTGTTGAGAAGCCGATTCCGGCAATTCTCACTGGAAATGCGGCAAATTCTGTCCGTTAACTACTCCACAGAGGTGAACGTGCTCCTCGTTCTTTGTAAAGTCACCACTTAATCCTGTCTGTTCAACCACCGATTGGGCGCATTGGCGACGCTTGGAATGGAATGTTTCAGCTCTTGAGTCAATTGAACCCTTTAAGCGTGTAAACTCAAATCAGGGATGTTCTTGAAATGTTCAATTTAATAGGCATGACAACGAGTAGAGGTTGCAGCTCGATTTTGTGCCGAGGATTGCTGGATAAAAGGCCGAAAACAGTTGAAGGACACGATGAAGTTTTTGTTTTTGCAGAATGGTGATATGCCCGCTACCCCATCCACCGAATAGCCCAAGCCTTACACCGTCCGATTAAAATTCGTTTCGCTCACTAAAAGAGCTGAGCTGTCCTAGATGACAGTTTTAAGATTCTAACAGTCTTTCGGACAAATCCTATAATTGAAGTCTAAGTTGGACTTAAATCTAAAGTCCAACCAAGAGGGACAGTCCAACCAAGAGGGACAGTCCAACAAAGAGGGACAGTTCAACCAAGAGGGACAGTCCAACCAAGAGGGACAGTCCAACCAAGAGGGACAGTCCAACCAAGAGGGACAGCCCAACCAAGAGGGGCAGTCCAAGCAAGAGGGACAGTCAAACCAAGAGGGACAATCCAACTAAGAGGGATAGTCCAACTAAGAGGGACAGTCCAACCAAGATCGACAGTCCAACCAAGTGGGATAAGGAGTTCACTTCAAGTGGCGTACCCATCCGTGTCCAGGACTGTAGGGGCCTAGCTAAAGATTTTGCTAGTTGGGGCGACTGGTTGACTGGAATTAGTCACGGCAGCCAGTCACAAGTTTTTGAATATGTATCATGGGGCAAAGCAATCGTGAAGGTCGTTATCGGGATCTTCATATTATCGGGCACTGATTAACACTGACCCGCCCACTATTCAACATCAGGAAACGATCTCGATGACCCCTTCAAACTGCTACTAAATGCAGCAACGTCCTGGGATGAAAATACTGTCAATGAAAGTCCTTGTTTCTGTAACATGAAAATTATATTTCCTAAAAAACCTTCCAGTTCGTCAGTCATAACAACACAACGTTCTTCGGTCGCATCCCCAGAAATCCCGCGTTTGGATCCCATCCACGCCAAGTTTTGCTTTTACTCGGAATCCACTCTCTGTCCGAAATCGAAGTCGATGACCAACCAGTCACTTGGCACTTGCCTCTTCTCTTCTTTGAAGGCAAACTTTCAATTCCCTTTGAACTGACAGTCTTCTTTCCAGACAAACTGTCGCCACATACCCCGACGTTCCAGCGCCACAGCCCAGCAATGGTTAATGATGGTGTTTGGTGTGTTGTGGCCACAACGTTCGATACAGACCATACGAGCACATGAGTAAGATACTTCATTGGACCCGCAGTCTAGAGAGTTTGCTGCTTGACCAGAATTAAGCCATTAGGTCACCCGAGAGCGCCGGCATTCACTGTGAATACGCTCGAGTTTCAGCTAAGGCAAACCGAACGGAGGCTCCTATTAATTATCCTGATGGATATCGTAAATAACTATCAGCCAGCAGTCGGCCACCTCCCACAATCAACCACGACGACGACGACGGCGCGCACAGAGAGATGAGATGGTCCCTCCGCCGAACAAAGACACAGCAGCACAACGAATTCCTGTGTAAGACCAGGAGAATTGCAATTGTTTTTCATTTTTGCTCGATTAATTTGCATCAGGGCTATCGATTTGTCTGCCCGTCCGGCGGGTGGTGCTGGGATGCAGTGCCACTGGAGCAAGGTGATGTGAGGTGGTGGGTGGGCTTTTAGGCACCGCCCCGGTGTTTGTGTTGCATTTCAGGATGTTTATACCCGACAATGCAGAAATCATCCACCCCCACGGTGGCATCGATTTCAATTTGAAAAGAGCACAGGGCGGACTGGAAAAGGATTTAAAACGGGGTTTGCGGAGTTTTTCAACTGGAAAATGGGAATGCCACTCACGGTAAGCGGTGTTGGGGGAAGGACGGCGTCAGGCTGCCGCCTCAGCGGGGAACTTAGAGGAGGACTGACGCGGACTTCGAGCAGTGATTTGAAGTGGCGTGCAAACTCCCATTCCTGACGGCAGATAAAAGGTAATCACTCGCTTCGATGGTTTTTCAAAGGTAAGATGCAAGGCGGTTCCATGGCTTGACGAGCTCCGAGGTGACGATGTGAGCCAGACAATGAATGGAGGAGGGGCGACATCTTAATTCTGATGATGATCCATCGACAGCTCTGCACTCAAGTTAAGCTCTCGCCTCGGCACTTGAGTTGATCGATGAGGACTTACTTCATTTGCTGGCGAAATAAAGTGGAAGTCCTCGCGATGGAATTGGGGATGAGAAAATTCTTGAAAGTAATGTGACATGGTAAGGCGTCCATTAGTCACAGTGTTTGAGTTGGCTATTGCTTGAGCATCCGTCCAAGCGTGGAAGGAGTGCAGTCATGCATCAGGTGGGGAAAACATTCGGTGGGTAATGAGGAACTAGATGACATTTGGAAGTAGGGCTAGTAATTGAAATAAGCCAGGCCTCTGCGTATGTAAGGAGAGACATTTCCTGACATGGAGCCATGTCTGGTGAGCCAGATGTCTATTCACCAGAAAAACTGAAGCAAGGCAGTACAATATTAGATCAGACCGATGTTGATTCTGTAGTAATTTCGAACCGGAGAAGACTCGGCTGTGCCATATCTCAGGGCAGATCATTGTGCCAGAGTGATGAATTCTGTGAAAATCAGTATCACCTCCGGCCTTCGGTCTAGGATCGGATCATTAGATCGAATGGTCCTTCCCAAAAACTGCCCTGTCCTTGGGGAAGAGAATCGACAACGGATAGCATTTGGGCGATCGTTAGAATCGGCAAAGACGGCTCCAGTTTCATTGTGATCCCAAGGCACTGACACTTACGGCGACCTTGTTCAAAAATGACCGGTTTTCAAGCTCCATACTCACATTGAGCAAACTTTTTCAATTTCCCGATCTCACACCCATAATTTGGAGGCAAAGTGGGAAACTGACTGAACTCAGCTCATACGAGCACACGAAAAAAGCAGAGTTTCAACCAACTAGTACCAGCTACCCGAAGTACAAGCCCGCATTAAAAAAAGTGTCCAAACAAAGCCTTTCAAATGTGGTGGCCTAGGACCTATCGCTTAACATTGCAACAGGCTGTCAGTTTATATAATTCGATCGAATTACAACAACAGCCACATAAACAACGCCGAGAGTAACAATAGCAACAAAAGTCAGAGAACCAGCCACCACAGTGACATAAGAAACGCCGATAGACGGTAGCAGGCTATACCCGGAGGTATAGCTTATGTGCTCCAAAATCAACAGCAGCGACAGTGTCCTAGTCAATTAATTCGAAAGAGAACTGAACTACAAGTTTTGGAAAGGAAATTCTCAGGCATCAACGACCCTCGTGACGTTCCTGGATTCAGGGAGTCTCATCAACTTTGTTCAAGAAAAATTTGTAACGCACAGAGTGAGGTTTTTATTTCTTCCTGTCGCTCCTACATGTTACCACTGTTGACACACTGCCACAACGTCAAGCAGTGACCACAATCATTTTCAGCTATGGTTTTTTCGAAAGTTTAAAATAACAAAAGAACCCAAAACCTCTTTCTTGGAGAACTTTTGTGGTGTTTCAGTTGCGTCTTGAAAAATGTAAGTTCATGTAGCAGAAAATTACGTATTTAGGTGACAAAATGTTGCCGGATGGCATTGGCCCAAACGTATTTGGATTGCACACCATCTCAGAGTTTCCTGTACTCTCGAATGCTTAGATTCAAATTCATTTAGAATTTTTCAATTCATCCAAAACCGTTGTATGACATTTTGAGAAGGGACGCAGAGTTTAAGTTTGGGGAAACATTTGTTTTCGCAGAGTTGTTGTTGCATGCGGCCATTCTGAGCATATATACTCCACCATGAAGATGAAAAGTTTTTTTGTTTCAAATTCTTCCACTTTTAGTGTGCATCGGCTCCAGAATCCAAATGTAACTCTTACCAACTTGAAACGTTAGCCATAATTTATGTGTTCTTCTGAACATTTGCATATAAAAGGTTGTCAAATATCTCAGTTTCGCTTTTTTGCTCTTCATTCAATGCTTCATAAAAAGTGTTACAGTCATCGGATTTTGTTCAAATATACGCCGTTTTATTCGATAATATGTTTCCATCTTGACGGCAACTTCATAATACCCTCCTCTTATTTGAAAAGAACTCGGACAGCCACTTTTCACAAGCCTCTTTTGAGTTCCAATTCACACCACCAAGGGCGTTCACCATGGACAGGAACAGGTGGTAATCACTTGGCGCTATGTCCGGGCTATATGGTGGATGCGATAAAACCTCCCATCCGAGCTCCCGTAGCTTCTGACGAGTCATCAACGAAGTGTGTGGTCTGGCGTTGTCCTGGTGGAACACTGCATCCTTCCTGTTGGCCAATTCTAAACGCTTCTGGTCGATCGCCTGCTTCAAGCGGTCGAGTTGTTCGCAGTAGATGGTAGAATTAAGCGTTTGGCC
Organism: Eristalinus sepulchralis; assembly: GCA_944738645.1. Classification (NCBI taxonomy): domain Eukaryota; kingdom Metazoa; phylum Arthropoda; class Insecta; order Diptera; family Syrphidae; genus Eristalinus; species Eristalinus sepulchralis. Next base: position 64,630,602 of record OX122883.1, read on the forward strand.
ATATGGGAGCAGCTCATAGTGGATGATTCCCTTTCAAACCCACCAAACACACAGAAAAACCTTCCTGGCCGTCAATCCCGGCTTGCTACTGTTAGACGATTCACCGGCATTCAATCACGACCGTTTTCGCTTGATATTGTCGTGTGTGATCAATTTTTCGTCGCCTGTCACCATCCGCTTCAAAAATGGGTAGAGTTCGCATATCGCAGGCGTATCACAGGCGGTCCAGAAGTTTTTTTTGCGTCCAATCATGCGGCACCCAAACTTTTTTTGTATCCAGCCTTCTACAGATGGCTCAAAATGGTTTGGTGACTAACTACCATCGTTTGGGCGATGTCACGAGATGCCACATACCGGTCTAACTCGATGATTTCCATGATCCGATCGATATTCGTCGTCACAGGTCTTCCACCGGCTAGCTTATCCATGGTGTCGTTTTCACGGGCTCTGAATCATCGAAACCATTCTTCTGCCATTCGAAGTGATAGAGTACCATCCTCCAAAACACCATTAATCTCACGAAAGCAGCTCTAGAGGATTTGCCTTTAACGAAGGAAAACTTTAAAATATCGCGAATTTCGGCGTTAGTGTACTTCATATTTGAACGTCTATAACTGTTGAACGCAATTCTCAAAATAATTTTGCATTGCGTCGTTTCGTAGGTTATGTCAAGACATTTCAAATGATGTATAGAAATGCAAGATACGAGATCAGTAGCGCTTTGTACATAGACGGAAAGTTCAAAAGACAAAAAATGACGGAAGGAGATATTTTATTTGACATGAAAAAGTTGGGCCTTAGACCTCGGGGAACTTGACTACTCCAATGAACATAAAGACGGCAAGAGATTGTCTCATGTTGATGCTCTCAGCAGGTGTCAAAATGTTCTTGCAATAGAATTTGTTCGCTTTGAGCATGCGCCTGCTGCATCGCAGCAAAGAGATGTAGTAATGAAGCGTCTAGTTAATACATATGTTGGAAGAGAAAGAAAGACCATCCTATGAATAAACTAATGGATTGGTTTATCGCAAAATCAACCAGATAGTGTTTCTCTAAGTGGTGATTTTTTAAAAGCTATAAGAAAGTTTTTCAAAAAAAAAAAACATAAAATTCAGAAAAATGCATTAAATCTTTATTTGAATCGAATATATTATAATGTTTGAAGATTATTTCACACAAATGTTGACCTTGACTGCGTCTCAAATGGTTCATCCGCGTGGTTCAATTTGCCTATACTCTTTTCAACATTTAGGTCGGTATCTCACGAATAAATGTTGTTGCTTTAATGTTGTCTTCCAATATGCGTCAATTGAAACGGGCGTATAGACATGAGCTGTAGCATAGCTTCACAAAAAATAGTCTAAGGGCGTTAAATCGCAAGATCTAGGCGGCCAATTGACAGGTCCCGAACGTGAAATAAAATGTTCACCGAACTCGCCTCCCAATAAGTCCATTGTTGCGCGTGCTGTGTGGAATGTGGCATCGTCTTGTTGAAACCACATGTCATGCAAGTCAAGCTCTTGCATTTTGGGCAAAAAAAAGTTGGATATCATCTCACGGTTGCGCTCACCATTCACAATTACGTTACGATTCACATCATCTTTGAAAAAGTACGGTCCAATGATGCCACCAGCCCATAAATCGCACTAAACTGTGACTTTTTTCTGGATGTATTGGTAGCTCTTGCAATGCTTCTGGCTGATATTCACTCCAAAATCGACAATTCTGCTTACTTAAGTACCCATTGTGCCAAAAGTGAACTGACCATAAAATGCAAAAAGCGCGAGTTGAACTTTCTTAACAGAGCACGCAGTTTGATAATAAAATTCAATAATTTGCAAGCGCTGAAAGTTTGTAAGACGATTCATGGTAGACCAAACTGAAAAACACGAAACGTGCGTTAGCTGTTTAAACCAGTGTTGCCAAAAAGATAATAGCTAAAAAATCACCCTTTAGGTGCCATATGAGTGTTATAATTACTTACGAAAAACATAGTGTTCGGTGACGACTTGATCTTGTACAGAACATCGCCAGAGATTGATCATGTTCTTGCAAAGTGACTTCGAAAAGATCCAACGATTATGCGATTATGTGACGACTGGAAGTTAAAAATCAACTACCGGAAGAAACCACTCTTCTTCGGACTTCGTTATTGACGGATACGTTAAAAAAACGTGCGTAGGTTCGGCATCTTTGACCCACAGGGCCGGACATTAGTTGTAAAGACTGTAGTGTGATATCCTGGCATTGTGTATGGCTTTTCCCAATTCTCCAAATTATATGCGGCTAAAAGCACTAATTCGAAGCAAGTGTCTTTAAGCATATTTTTCTGCATAAGCCAACTCGTACTATATCAGACGAAATTATATAGAAATTTATATTATATATAATTATAATTATATTTATAGAAATTTTTGAATTCTGCTCTGATTCGAATATACAGCACACAACAGTGGTCTCACTCAATCAATCGAATTCTTCTTCTTCCTCTTGTGGCGCTACAGTCCGGGGTGGACCTGGGCCTAAACCAACATGCCTCTCCAGCCAACACGATCTTTCGCTAGCTGCAGCCAGTTGCGAACTCCAAGTTGGTTGAGGTCCTTCTTCACTTGTATGCGCCATCTTAGCCTAGGCCATCCTCAGTTGCGTTGTCCCAATGGGTCAGATTCGAAGATTTTTCGGGCCGGAGCAGTGGTGTCCATACGCTCTTCATGGCCTAGCTATCGTAAGCATTGTAGCTGTAGAGTTCGTCGACTTCCCTTGCCTGAAACCACAGGTTGTTGGCAAACGGATTCAGGCGTTCACAGAAGACGGCAGATTGTACGCGATTTTGAGGCGTCTGACTCCTCAATAGTTGACCCGGTCGAAGGGCTCTCCTTGCTTGTACATCAGACAAACGACGCTGAGATTCCACTCTTCGGGTGTACTTTCCTCCGACTATATCTTTAAGATAAGCTGGTGCATGCACCTAACCAAGGTATCTCTAGCTAGGGACAATCTTTCCGCTCCAGCAGCTTTGTTCAACTTCAGTCTTTCTTTCAGTATCTTGACCTCGTCGACGTCGGGGGATCAGAATTCCTATCAACGTCTAAATTGAGAGGAATATTTTGCCTAACAGCGGGTCATCTTCGTTCAAAAGTCTGCAGAAATTATTTTTCCAAATTCTCAGCATCTATAACGACTCTACTACGAAGTTTCCGTTTTGGTCCCGGCGGGCTTCAGTCCGAACCCTATATCCATGGGACAGCTGTTTCACATTTCGGTAAAACTTTCGGACTTCATTCCTGCCATAACACCTCTTCATCACTTCGACCGCGCGCTTCTCATGCTCTCTCTACTTCCTTCTGAGAAGCCAGTTCTCTTCCCTTCTTTTCCGTTCGTAGAGCTTACGACCGGCTCTGAAATGGTCCGAGTCGATGTTGGCGCCTCGGAATATTTGGATATCGAGAATGTCAGAGGAATGTACGAAGTCGATCGCAACAGGATAAATCTGATTGACGGTTGATTGATTAGTGGATCGCCAGGTTCCTTTATGGATGTTGAGATGTGGGAACCGCGTACTGCTCACAGACAGGTTCCGTCCCGCGGCGAAGTCCAACAGCCTGAGTCCGTTTCCGGGGGTGGTGTCGTGCAGGCTGTGTTTCCCGATGTCGCCAGCAAAGATGTCCTCTTTCCCCAGCTGAGCATTGAAGTTTTCCAGAATGATCTTGGTGTCATAGCTGGGGCATCGATCTTTCTAGGAGATCATAGAACTCATCCTTGCTGTTGTCCTCCTTCTCTTCTGTCGGGGCGTGAGCGCATATCAGGCTGATGTTCCCGAATTTAGCCTTAATGCGGATTGTCATGAGGCGTTCGCTTACGGGATCGTAGCTTAAGACTTTTTGCCTAAGTCTGCCTCGAACAACAAATCCGCATCCGAATAGGCGCTGCCTTCATTCCCTGTAGCAGTCGCTGTAGAGGATGCCGCAGTTCTTCATCTTCCTTCTGCCCGGCCCATCCCACCACACTTCCTGGTTGGCGGTGATATCTTCTTTGTAGCAGTCAAGGGCCTCCGCAAGTTGTTCGGCTGCAAGTGGTCTGTTAAGGGAGCTCACATTCCACGTGCAGAACCGAAAGTCGTTGTCCTTTATACGTCTGCTGGGGTCTTCAACATTAGATCCGTCCATATCCAAGGTATGTTGTTATCTCTAAACTGGGTTCTTTTTGTGTGGTGAGGGAGTAATCTCACGCACAACCTACAGACTGGTAGGCCAGGCCCATTATTTAACACTCGTGCAGAAGAGTTCGATGCGTACATTAGTTCACCACACAACTTATATTGTGATGGCTATCCTGGGGGCGCCACGAGGGGGCTGTGTTTGGGTACGTAGGCCCATGCCACCCCAATCAATCGAATGGTCAAGTAAAAAGATTCAACATTTCCTTGCTTACGTCGGAGCTCAATTGTTTCCCGTTTAAGTTATGCCAAACCTCTGAAGGTTCTCAAACGTCTTGCTAAGGTCCATTGACCAAAACGAAAGAACTCCACATAGCCATCTTAAAAATAACTTTAGTCACTAGAACTCAAGATATGAAAGTTGATTTATGAAGAAAAGTTGCTGACTGTGTTGTCAAGATGCGCATAGATCACACAGATCGTCCCCAATGCCCCACAGAAAGCATAAACAATTAACATCTGAATTTACATAGCCTCACAGTGAAGTGTTCTTTTGACGAATTAACGCCAAATTCCCCTCCTCATCGATGCGTATCTCATCAGACGATAGTGACAAAAGGAACCCTCTACCACTCTCCACCCACTCCGCCGAGAGCAAAAAAAAAAAAACAGTCAAGTGAAAAACTGTCAAGAGCAACAACAACATCCATTCAAGCAAAACGCGAACAAGTACCCGAGAAAAACGTTTTTTCTCCGTTTTCCCGCAGACGCAGAGATACACGGATACTTTGGCGTATCTCATAGAAATTCTCTTGAATTTTCTATTTTCTGCGCGATTTCCTAGCGGTTTTTCTGTCGGTCGCTTGACGAATAGTGAACGCTCGATTTTCTAAGGAATTTTCCGCAAACGTTCCCGACTCGCCTTCGCCCTCCGTCCCGTCGAGAGTGCGTCCATCATCGGCATCTCCGACATCGTTCATCATTTCGCTGCAAAGATGGATGCACCACACAGCCAGCCGCAATAGTGTCTCTCGATTCGCGATTCGATTGTTGTTTTTATCGCGCTGTCAGAGCGCTCTGTCTAGATCAGGGCTCGCGCCCGTTCGCCGCTGTTCGACATTTCATCATATTTTCAAGAGTTTGCCCGAGATGCGGTCCATGTGTCGGGTGCAGAGTGGTTAATCAATCAAAACTATCCGCCTCCGGGATGTGGAACAATTACAAGGGATTGGCAAAAACCACCATCCAGCGGGTTGTCGGCTCCAGACATGACACATTTGATTGCCCCGAACGTTTAGATAATGAGACCCGGCCAGCCGGGACGACTGATGCCGAAGTGAGTGACACGCTCTGCGCAAGGGACGCGCGGCCGAATGTACGTCCGTCAATTGCTGTGTTTATTTCTGGGCTACACAAATTGAAGACTTCATTTGAATTTCGTTTGACGAACTGGCTTGCGCGTCTCTGGCCGGCTCGCCTGACGGATGAATCTTTGGGAGAGTTCGTCCGGTTCGATGTTCGACTTAACATTGTTGTCATGCGGTGGTAAATTTAGAATGACATTAGAGAGGCGGTTTTGCTTTTGTTTGCGTTTCGGTGCCAAGAACGGGGCACTTGTTTGGTGACTCAATTTAAACTTTGACTCTTCGGCCACACCGATGGGACGGCGGCGATGGTGAGTCAGTGAGCCCCCGTTTGAAAGACTCTGTTGCTAATGTGACGTTTCTCGCGTTCCTGAAATAGGTGCCGTGAAATCTGAAACCACCCAAAGAACAAGATGGATAGAAATGTTTCCGCGTTCTTTTTTTTTGTCACAAGATGGTTTTGGTGTCCATTTATGTGGAAACACTAATCTGATGCTACCGAGGGAACACGTGTTTAAAAGGTGACATGTCAGGCTACATTTCTTGTGAAGATTGCAGTGTCCGCCATTGATCCTTTTGAAAGTTGTTCAATTGACTCAGGAACTGAAGCCAGCTGACAATGCACAGCGAAGGGAGTTCGTTAATTGGATATTGGAGAGACAACATGAAAATGCTGATTATCCCGATAAAATCATCTTTAGTAACGAGGCCCATTTCCATCTTGATGGCTTCGTCAATAGGTAGAATTGTCGCATTTGGGGCGAGGAAAATCCTCGAGTGATTCACGAGAAGCAAATGCATCCTCAACGTGTCACTGTGTGGTGTGGATTTTGGGCTAGAGGAATCATTGGACCTTTTTTATGAAAATGAGTCAGGTCAAGCGCAAACAGTCAATGGTGTTCGGTATCGTGAAATGATAACCAATTTGTTCGTGCCTAGAATTGAAGAAATGAATGTGGAGGGGATGTGGTTTCAAAAAGACGGCGCCACTTCTCACACAGCCACAGAAACAATTCAGTTGCTGCATCAGTTACGTTATTTCGCGTTATGGAGACCAGAATTGGCCGCCTAGATCGTACGATTTAACACCACTTTTTTCTTTTGGGTTTTTTTTGAAGTCGATAGTTTATGCGAATAAGGCGACGACGACTCAAGCCTTAAAAGAGGAAATTGGACGCTGCATTAATGAAATACCGCAGCATTTATGCAAAACAGTCGTGTGCCAGCAAAGCCGCGGTGGCCATCTGGCCGATGTGTTATTCTACACATAACCTCATCCTGTCTACATCACGATATAATAAAAAATTCACGATCTTTTTTTTGAATATCTGCATATTATTTGAAATTTAAATCTTAAGTTCTTGTTGGGACACCCTTTATAAACTGAATATACTACGATAACAAAAAGAAGACAAAAATGCTATGCGAAGCTGTGTGAACTCGTTTCATCATCGTCTTCACCGACGACAAAGAAATACATCCAACGTTTCAAAGGTCATCCCCTGCATATGGTGGTGGACCAAATGTGGTGGACTTTGGCGGAGCTTTTGATAGAAAACGTTATCGACTGCTATTAAATCATTTGAACCATGCATCGCGTGAAAAACTGCCAGAAACCACCGAAAGGCATGAAAAGGTGATTTCGCAACATGACAACACTCGGTCCGACGTGGCTGTAGTAAAAATTACCTGAACACGCTGAAATAGGGAGTCTTACCTGCTGCAACTTATTGAATTTCATTATCAAACTACGTGCTCTGTTAAGAAAGTTCATCGCGCGCTTCTTCCATTTTATGGTCAGTTCGCTTTTGGCACAATGGATACTTAAGTAAGCAGAATTGTCGATTTTTGAGGGAATATCAGTCAGAAGCATTGCAACAGCTACCAATACATCCAGAAAAAGTCACAGTTTGGTGCGATTTATGGGCTGCTTTCATCATTGAACCGTACTTCCTCAAAGACGATGCGAATCGTAACGTAACTGCGAATGGTGAGCCGTGAGATGATATCCAACTTTCTTTTGCCCAAAATGCAATAGCTTGACTTGCAAGACATGCGGTTTCAACTAGACGGTGCCACATGCCACACAGCAAGCGCAACAATGGACTTATTGGGAGGCGTGTTCGGTGAACGGTCAATTGGCCGCCTATATCGTGCGATTTAACGCATTGAGACTATTTTGTGTGGAGTTATGTCTGTACAGACAAGCCCGCTTCAATTGACGGATTGGAAGACAACATTAAAGCATTCATTCATGAGATACAACCTAAATGTTGAAAAGAGTATGCCAAAATTGAACCACGCGAATGGATCATTTGATGCGCAGTCAAGGTCAACATTTGCATGAAATAATCTTCAAACATTAAATTATATGGACCGTACTATCGATTCAAATAAATATTTCATGCATTTTTCTGAATTTTATGTTTTTTTAGAAAAACTTTCCTATAGCTTTTTAAAAATCACCCTTTAGTACTCTTTGAGTATTGTCAGCAACCTGAAAGAGGTGGTACGGTGAAAGTTGTAAGGTGTTCAATCCGGGATTCGAACCTGGGACTTTCGGTGTAAGGTTCGACGCACTAATTTACAATGCCACGGTAAGCGCCAACTTGCGATATATTAGCCAAAGAAGACATTAAACTTCGGACAGGCTTCATGGACATCATTTAAGAGTTCATATCAGTTCTCCTTGACAGAGTTTTCGGTCTCATCTGTAGGGGAGGATGCACATATCAGGCGGTTTGTTTGTAATTTGTCTGAGTATGGATCACTTCTTGTCGCCTTTTGATGACTTTCTACAACGAATCACCAAACTTTTTGTGACAACTTGAAAATATGATGTGTCGCACTCTTTCTTCTTCATTATCCTTTCTCTTATCCAGGATATTTTTTGAATTGCTTTATTATCCGCCTTGTACTGTGCAAAAATATTTTTTAGATTAAACGGCCCCTGGAGAGTTTATCAAATAATTGTCCATCCCCCTCCCCCAAATTTTGAGCGGCCATCCTGGTCTGTCTGTCAGACGTAAGTTGCCAAATTTGTAGAAAGTCATCTTGTGGTAAGGCAAGCCCGCTTTTCTAACCTTGAGACACTAGATTGCTCCTCAAAACCGAAGAGTGTCCATAGTGCCAGGAAACAGTTCCTAGACCAAAAAGGACTCCAAATGCCTCCCAAGAAGGGCATAACTTCCTCCGCAATCAACAGGATTGAAAAGAAATTGATTATAAATCCATCCATCAATCCGCACACACATGGAATCCGCTGATAGTAGATAATTTCAGCGATTCCCGGAAACCATTCATCTTCCCCCACCCAGGGGCATGTTCCTCTCCAAGGCAGACAGAAATTGAAATTTCTCCATTGCTCTCCATTAGCAGCTCTCTCTCTCTTTGGTCGCATTCGCGCCGCATTCATGCAAAATATGACTCAATCGAGCGATAAATTAAAGGCCATAAGCCTTATCCCACTTATATCCTCCACTGCGCCACGATTGACTGGCCCGGGAGGAGCCGAAAAGTGCAAATCTCCCCCCCCCCCCCACACTCCTACCCGCCCTCTTCTGAAGTGTATTAGAATTCAGAATGTGTGCCATTAAAACCTAAGGATCAGCCCATAACTGGCGGCGCGATATCCTTTCAAATGAAATATACGCCTTCGCTCGTTTCCTTGGATCCTGTTGCTATCCCTCCCTTCGAATCTGCAGCGGTTCTGTTTCCCACCGCTTGAAGGACATGTAAACGCGGTCCAGTGGGCTGGGGGTCGACTTTAATTCATAATTCGTGTTCCGACGAACTGGGTGACTGGCTGGGTTTCGGACAAGGTCAGGCAGAGAGAACGAAAGAGAGAGAGGGAATGAGGCTTGCCCTTGCGCTACGGCGGCAACTTTTTCGAACCAACTTCTGGCCGGTTGTTGTATTGTGCGCTGAGTGTAGTAACAGTTTTGAATTTTAAATGAAATCAGTGTAAGCTACAAATTGTGAAGTGCCGGGGATCAACTCGTGGATGGAATTGGGTCAACATGAATAATTCCACCAACGAGGACGCAGCAGTGGCGGGGGGGCTATTGTCGTATGCTGGCCGCAGCATTAGAACGATGGAGAGGATGTGTTAAGTAGGAGAAAAAATTTTGCAGAATTTTTTTAGAGTGAGGAGTGGGAGGGGGGGGGTGTGAATCAATGAGGCTAAAGTTTTAACTGAAAGTCGGTCACAATGAAAGGGGAAAGTTTTGATAAAATTGGTCGAAGGTCACCCAAGGATACTGAACTCGAGAGCTGTGCATACTTAAAGTTGGGGCGGATGTGGTTAGTAGAGGGACCCCTTTGTTGGGGTATGTTGACTAAAGAGACGAAGTCACTGATTTGGGGAGGAGTGCAGACGGGTGCATGCAGCCAAACAGGAGATCTGCAAGGCAAGGACTAAAATTTCTGTGGAATCATAATTTTCACCAAAAATCGATCGCTGTGTATGTTTTCCTAAGGCTTTACATTCAAACTGACCTATGGATGCATTCTGATTCCACAGAGTTCCCATTCTTAGATGGAACTTGCTCTACTTCATAATACATTCTTTTTGCAGTCTATCAACGCTCATTTCCAAAGCGTTTACTATGTAAACAAAATGTAGTCTCAATGTTTCCAAGAACATAGGCGGTTGGCCAGTCTCTATAGGCAGCACAGGAGTGGAGCTTGGTAAATGGAACATTCGCTTAAACTTCTCAACTTCGACGAAAGAATGGTGTCCCCACACGGGAGTGCGAAAGAGCGAAAGAATTTCTGTTTCTAGCTATGGGTTGCATACTTCCATTTGATGCAACGACCCCACGCCGATGAAATTGTTCGTTTGCCTCCAGATAGCTTGGCTTCTCTATGTTTCATCAAATTTAGATTAGAAGCAGCTTCCACCGTCTCTCCTTGATATGTCGAACTTTCACTCTGAGAATATCTGCCACCGCCTTCTTTGAACACCATTTCTTTCGGTTTTTTCAAGTTCACGCTTAGATTCCAGTTCTTGCAGAAGACGCTAAGCCTATTCATCATAAGTTGCAACCCACCCACAGTGTCGAAAAATAAAACTATGCCATCCACATCCTTGAGAGCCAGAATTGTTTTGCTGCTGAACTCGATCCCACCCTTTACAGGATCTGATTTGTCGGTGATGAAAATAATAAACTCAACGCACTCAAGATACATCCATGCTTCACACCTATCGTTAATGTAAACTCTCCAGATATGGACTCCCCTTCCCATGCACACGCCACATTACTTGTTGAAAAGCCTATATTGTACAGTACCCTTTTAAGATAGGGTATGACCCTTCGGAAAATTTCGGAGGCAACGGGAATATCCATTGGTGACATAAGCCGGACGCAAAAAGATCTTGTCTGCAGTTCAAGATCTCAAGATTGTTCGAGACTTGAGAATGTGGTTCCAATCAAGCAAGGACTAGAACGCCAACAAAATATTATCGTTTCTGCGGAAACCATTCGCAGGACTCTTAGAGCAGCTGGCTTAAGAGGAAGAGAAATCATCTGGCCATCTGATCAGATGAAAGCAAAATCAACCGTTTGGGCTCAGATGGGCGAGAGTGGGTTTGCAAAACTCCTGGAGAAAAATCCCCGTCACATTAAGCCCACTTTGAAGTTTGGAGGATTGATTTGGGGTTGTATGATATCACAAGGAGCTGGAAATATACACAGGATCCAAGGACGTATGACGTCATTTTCTTATAAGGAGATTTTGAGTAGTCATTTACTGGAATCACTAGCCAACTTCGGTGTTGAAACTTCAAACATTGTCTTTTAGCAAGACAATGACCCGAAGCACACAGCTAAAGTAGTCCAAAACTGATTAAAAGAGAACCATTTAACAGTGATATCATGGCCACAAAAGTCTCCGGATCTAAACCCCATTGAGCACCTATGGGGGTTTTAAAAAGATCCATTGTAGGCGAAATCGGAAATTTAGACCATCTCTGGGCCAGAGTCAGGACTGCATGGGAAAATATTACGCCTGAGATGTGTGAGAATTTCGGCGATAGCATGCCCAATCGAATGCAAGCATTTATTGACGCTCGTGGTGGATACACAAAGTATCGAATTGTAGAGAACTTCATCTTTTCTTAAAGTCACAAAATTTATCAAGCACGGTGAAGATTGTTTTTTTATTCTTTTTTTTATCAAAGTAAAATTTTATTAACTTTTATTTTATAAATTAGAATTGCCGAAATTAATATTTTTTTAAAGTTTTCTAATTTTTATGTTTTAGCACACAGCGTATTCAATTTTGAGAGTAACTGTATCTTCGCAATATTAAAAACTTGATCGACTGTTGATTCAATCTTTCTAAATTCCGGCTGAAATTCATGCAAAACTCTTCTATTTTAAATCCAGCCAATAAGTCTGTTATATGTAAAGCATGTCCCAACAAGAGCAAAAGATTTAAATTTGGCGCCATTCACCAAAATTATGAAAGTTTTGCGGCTACAGTTCGCACATTGCAATCAATTTGGGGTTACAATAATGGTCCAAAAGAGTCAACTGTAAAGCGATTAAAGGAAAAATTTGCTAAAACTGGGTCTATAACTGTAAAATGTCGCAGCAGTACGTGATGATGTCGCTCAAACTCCATCCACCTCAATTCGACACCGAGCTCAGCATATTGGTGTTTCCAAATCCACTATGCAGCGAATTTTGACGAAAGATTTGCATCTTCATGCACACAAAGTTCAATTGGCTCAGGAACTGAAGCCAGCTGAGCATGCACAGTGAAGGGAGTTCGTTAATTGGGTATTGGAGAGACAACATGAAAATGCCGATTTTGCCGATAAAATCATCTTTAGTAACGAGGCCCATTTTCATCTTCGTCAAGAGGCAGAATTGTCGCATTTGGGGCGAGGAAAGTCCTCGAGTAATTCACAAGAAGCAAATGCATCCTCAACGTGTCACTGTGTGATGTGGATTTTGGTCTATAGGAATCATTGGACCTTTTTGTATGAAAATGAGTCAGGTCAAGCGCAAACAGTCAATGGTGTTCGGTATAGTGAAATGATAACCAATTTTTTCGTGCCTAGAATTGAAGAAATTAATGTGGAGGAGATGTGGTTTCAACAAGACGGCGCCACATCTCATACAGCCAGAGAAAAAATTCAATTGCTGCATCAGTCATTTCCCGGTCGTGTTATTTCGCGTTTTGGAGACCAGAATTGGCCGCCTAGATCGTGCGATTTAACAACATTGGACTTTTTCTTTGGGGTTTTTTGAAGTCGAGGGTTTATGCGAATAAGCCGACGACGACTCAATCCTTAAAAGAGGAAATTGGACGCTGCATTAATGAAATACCGCAGCATTTATGCAAAACGGTCATTGAAAATTTCATTAAAAGATCGCCACAGCAAAGCCACACATAACATCATCCTGTCTACTTTACGATATAATAAAGAATTCACGTTTTTTTAAATATCTGCGTTTTATTTAAAATTGAAATCTTGAGTTCTTGTTGGAACACCCTTTATAAGGCGGCAAACAATTTGGCACAGATGTTCCGGAAAGGTATTCCTCTGCAGTTTGTAGGACCGCGATAGTCACCCTTGGATATATAGTTGCATTTTTAAAACTTTCAGGTATATTTGCCCATTCAAAGATATTACTGAATTCCTCTAGGAGCGCAGACATAAATTCGTATGTGCAGTTTTATAGAACACGTATGGAATTCTGTCATCTCCAGAGGGGCCTTTCTGGTTTTGGCTTTGTTAATGACTTTCTAGATTTCTTATAATGAAAATTGACTACCTAAGCCACTGCTTATAAGATAATTTTATAGATGAATGTCCCTTGCTTGAGAGTCCATTGAAGCAAATTTCTCTGAGGATTTGTTTCCTAAAAGAAACCCGAGAGATATGCCGTAGTGTCCTCTGTTTGCGTCTATACAGCAATTGTGAGAGTCATTACGTGATCTACAAGAACTTCTCTACTTGTTGTTGAGGCGCTACAGTCCGGGATGGACCTGGGCCTCAACCAACATGCCTCTCCAGCTTACATAATCTTTCACTAGCTGCCCCCTGGTACACACTCCAAGTTAGTTGAGGTCCTTCTCCACTTTTGCGCTCCACCTCAGCCTAGGCCGTCCTCTATTGCGCTGTCCCAATGGCTCGAATTCGAAAACTTTTCGGGCCGGAGCAGTGGTGTCCATACGCTATACATGGCCTGACCATCTTAAACGCTGTATCCGAAGACGCTTGACTAGGCGCATGTCGCTGTACAGCCCATTGAGTTCGTCTTTAAATCTTCTCCTACAGATGCCTTCAACGCAAGCAGGACCAAAAATTGCACGCAGCACTTTTCTCTCAAAAAGACTAAGACTACTGTAAAGACAGAGAAATCCAACGGAGTGTCTGCAACCCATCGTGTCGAAGAAATAAAGTGTGGAACATTGTTTTGTAAAGCAATCTTGGTTCACGCGCGCTTTTTATGATGGTGCTGAGTCTTGTTGAAATGTCTGTCTAAATCCGAAATGTCTTTAACACTGCCTCTAAGACGGTTTTGCGGAATACGGTAATTTTGCCGACTCGATCCGAAAATACGAGCAAAGAGCTACCAACGGCGGCTACAGCTCCCTAAACCATCATGTTTAGTGTTGCCTGCTTTCTGTTAGACGTCGAAATGTGTACATTTTGAATGTCTCTCTGGAAAGTAAACTCCGTCATTTTCTTCGTGGATATGACATTAGTCTTCCAATTCGACGAGGATTTCGCTCAATTCGAGCCTTCAGGGTGGACCTGGACGGTCTTTCACCAGCTGCCGCCAGTTGCGCTCTCCAAGTTTGTTTAGGTCTGTTTCAAGAACTTGTAAACAATTAAATGATCTGCTAAGTGCTGAAATTTGAGCTCACTGTCATGAACGGTTTAGAAATGAAAGCAGTCCAAGGTTGGTTGCAGTTTGGGTCAATGAAGGTATTAAGACGTCATCTCAAATGCATCTGTATCAGAAATTCCTTAAAATTTGCTTCATCATTTCAGGATATATAAGGACAGAAGAACAAACCAAGCCTTAAAAAATACAAATCAAATGTAAAAATATTTTCCCTAGAAGAGGATGATCAACATACACATCTATCCAATTACGTAGAAATCGAAAGCTTCTCTTATATCGGCCAATTTGCGTCAACCACTTTCTTAATGGGCAACAAATGTCGCGCTGTCACTTCCATTTCTTCTGCCATTTCACTTCGTGTGGGAGGTGTTCACACGTGGCGGCTAATTTACAGTCAATTATATTTCCGGTCCATCCTTTCAAAGGATGTTTTCGTTTATACCGGCGCCTTAAAGGAGACATTCGCCGATCGATACTTGGAGCAACGAACTCACTGTGGGTGGATTAAGCTTTAGTTTTGAGAGTTGTTTTGCTGTGAATGGCACAAAGGTCTAGATGGGATCAGGGTTTAGTTTCCACTAGACGTACCTATAGAAACTATTGGGGATATACAGCACTGTGCAAAATAATTGCACCACGTTATTCTGAAGAGCGTTTTCAAACTGTACCCCAGTGTTTCGAATTTTTCTTGTCTTCAAAGGCATATCTTCGCATATATACTATCGTAGTTACTGAAAGATAATATTTCAAAAGTGCAGCGTTGTTAGCAAAGTAAAATAGGTCGTGGTATGTATTGGATTCCCGAGAAACGTGCCGTACTAAAAAGAAATTGCTTTCTGAGGGTAAAACATACAAATTTCTAAGCGAGATTGTTGGGTGATCAAATAAAATATTCACAAGTGCCAAAAAATTGGATCAAAAGGGAGGAAGAAGAGGAACAAAACCGAAACTAACCTCTAACGATGAACGACAAATAGTAAGATTAGTCAAACGTAACCCGTTTATGTGCCCTAGGGACATAAAAGAGAAGTTGAATTTACCCTTGGCGACATCAAAAAGAAGAAGAAGAAGGTAAAGAAAACTTTACCTGCCAGAAGTCACAGAAAAGTACCACTACTGTCAAAAATCAACCTACAACAAAGAAACAAATTTGCCAAAGAACACCTCAACTGGGAACCTTCTAGATTTCGCAACCATGCTACCTCACTACCCATTATGGACGGATGAATCCAAAATAGTCTTATTTGGTACTCCTAAGAACAGGACATTTGTTCCCCAGGCGAACAAAATGAAGAGTTTCAACAGGAGTGGGTCAACAGGAGTGGCCAAAGAATTTTTCCAACGCAGTGGAGTTCAAGTTATTGAGTGACCGCCCCAGTCTCTCGACCTAAATCCTATTGAAAGCCTTTTTTACAGATGTAAAGAACGCTGTATATGAAGCGAAACCCAGATTAATAATTGAGTAGCACTACAGCTCACAAGAGACCAGAGCCTAGCTTCTATAACAACTACTCGTGTTGTGCGTGCTACTATTCTCACACGAGTAAAAGGGACCTACAGTATTTTGCCGAATCCGAACGGCGAGATGTGAGAAGCGCTTCATAGATGATTGATACTCCTTGAGTGTTGTGAGCAACTCGAAAAAGGTGGTGCCGAGGTGTCCAGTCCGGGAATCGAACCTAGATTTTCTGCGTGGCGGTCGACGCACTTACCACTACGCCACGGCCACCACCCTGGTTGCATGGAAGAATACTCCTATTCAGCGATGTCAGGCCTTTATCGACTCCATACCACGACTTTGCGACGCTGTACGCTGTAATAAAGGTTATACGACCAAGTTCTAACCCAATAACAAAAATTAAAACCAAAAAACTTCACTACTTCATTGACGTTTACTTCATATTTATGAATTTTTGCACTTGGTGCCAATATTTTGCACAGTGCTGTATTTTGAAAAAGGTAGTAAGTTGATTGGATTCTTGTTTCCGAAATAAAAATTGGACAGAGAAACAGAAAAGAGGCTGACGATTCTTCAATGATGGCAACCATCATAAATTGTCATGTTCGGAAAGTGGCGAAAACAAAGTCCAACAAGTTGCGTGAGATAAATGAGACAGTGGGCGTTTCAAAAGACCTAGTGGCTCATATCCTGCAGAAAATGTTAGGCATAAGAAATTTGTTTGCGCAATGGGTGCCGACTTTGCTTACTCCGAACAGCAAGCGTTACCTTGAAACAACTTCCGAGCAGTGTTTAATGCTGTTTACACTCAAGTCGAATGAATTTCAATGTCAGCTTGTGAACGTCGACACTACATGGTTTCCCTGACCAGAGAGTAAGCAATACCCGGACTTTACCCGACGACCGTGCTCCACAGAATGCGGCTGGGATTCAGAATTTGTGATCAACATCAAATACCTGGAAAGTAAAAAGTCACTTGGCCAGAAATTTAAATTGACTAAAATATTTCATCTCCACAAAGAGTGAAGAAGATGGCTCATAGCTGCCCATAGAGTTTGTCGATAAATTTTCTTCTCCAGATGCAATCAGGACCAAAAATCGTACGGAGAACTTTTATCTCGAAAAGGCTAAGGGCTTCCTCATTCGCTTTTAGTAACGTTCGGATTCCGCGCCATGCAGTAGGAATGGGATGATCAAGCTGTTGTACAAAGCCAATTTAGTTCCTCGGGAGAGGGCTTTGTCACTTTTTTGCCTCTTGAGCTCAAAGAAACAGCGATTGGCGATTTTTTGGCATTGAAGGTATCGGTAAGTTCGTTCCCGACCTTGACCGAGCAGCGAGAGTTGACCACCGTCATCCTACACAATCTGACGAGTTTGGTAGGAGTGCCGAAACTAGACATGGCACTGTATAGCTCGTCTCTATGTGCACAGTCATATGTGGCCTTGAAATCGACGGAAAGGTGGTGAGTGTCGATTTGCACTTTTTTGCCCTTTTCCAGGATCTGCCGTAGTGTAAAGATCTGGTCGATGGTGGACTTCTCTGGCCTGAAACAACACTGATAAGGACCTAGCAGGTTTTTGACGAACGGTGGCATGAAACTAATTCATCGATAGTTGAAGCAGTCAAAGGGGTCTCTTTTCTTGTGGACTCGACAAACGACGCTGGGATTCAACTCATCGGGCATGCTTTCCTCTGACCATGTCTTTCAAATGAGCTAGTGCATGCGTGGAACCAGATCATCTCCAGCTAGGAACACTCTGTCCTCTCCAGCAGCTTTGTTCGACTTCAGTCTCGATATTGCTATCTGAACCTGGTCTAAGTCGGGGGGACGGAATTCTTGTCCATCGTCGTCCAAATTGAGAGGATTATTCTGCCCAACAGCGGGGTTTGGGCCGTCATCGCCGTTAAAAAGTCTGCAGAAATTATCTTTCCAGATCCTCAGCATCGTTTGCGGCTCTAATACTAGTTGTCCATTTTGGTCCCGACATGCTTCTGTCTGAACCCTAACTTTCGAACTTCATTCCTGCCATAACACCTCTCCATCTCTTCGACCGCGCGCTTCTCATGCTCTCTCTTTTTCCTTCTGAGAAGCAGGTTCTCTTCCCTTCTTTTCCATTCGTAGAGCTCACGAACAGCTCTCGTTGTCCGATGCAGCGTTGCCTAGTAGCCCTCCTGTTTGGTTACATGTGCCTGCACACACTCGTCGTCAAACCATGGGTTCCTTCTAGTTGGTGGCATGAAACCCAGCACAACAGTGGCAGCTTCTTTGATGGCTTCTTGACAACGTTTCCATTCTTCTTCTTTTGTCAGTGCAGGCGGCGTCGAACTTTGGGAGAGTTTCAGGGAGACTCGGCCGAGGCAAGGATCCCAGCAATCTGTTGCGATTGTGGCCTATCTCGACTCTGTTGCTCTCTCGATATCCGGGTTCTTATCTTGGCTACAACAAGGTGATGATCCGAGTCAATGCTGGCGCCTCGGAATGTACGCACATGGAGAATACTGGAGAAGTGTCTGACGTCAATCGCAACGTGATTAATCTGGCTGACGTTTGATTAATCAGGGGATCGCCAGGTTCCTTTGTGAGACGTGGGAACCGCGTACTGCTCACACAAAGGTTCCGCCCCTCGGTGAAGTCCAACAGTCTGAGTCCGTTTCCGGAGGTGGCGTCGTGCAGGCTGTGTTTCCCTATGACTCCAGCAGAGATGTGCTCTTTTCCCAGCTGAGCGTTGAAATCTCCTAGAACGATCTTGGTGTCATAGCTAGGGCATCGATCGTATGTTCTTTCTAGAAGATCATTGAACTCCTCCTTGCTGTTGTCATCATTCTCTTCTGTCAGGGCGTGAGAGCAAAACAGGCTGATGTTCCTGAATTTTGCCTTAATGGGGATTGTCATGAGGCGTTCTCTTACGGGATCGTAGCTGAAGACTTTTCGCCTATGTCTGCCTCGAACAACAAATCCGCATCCGAATAGGCGCTGCTTTCTTTTCCTGACATTCTGCTCAGATGTGAGCCGTATTTCAGTGGGGGTGTTCTGCATCGACAGGAACAAATGGTAGTCAGAATGGACAAGGTCTGGGCTATAAGGCGGGTAGGATACAACTTCCAATCCACTATTTTCCAAATAGTTCTTAACCGAAATAACAAGGTTGTCATGATGGAAAATGATTGTCGCGTGTCTGGGCGCATATTTCAGCTGTTTTTTCGGTTACTGCTCTCTCTCTCTCTTCAAAAGGATTAATTGTATCCGGTAGAGTTGTCCATTCATGGTTTCATCCAATCCTAGCACCTCATAACACAACACACCGTTCAGAACCCACCAAATACAGACCATTACCTTCGCGCCATGGATATTTGGCTTTACCATTAGTCTGCGTGGCCGGGTTTCACATTGTCATAATGGATCCCTTTTTCGTCACCAGTAGATAGTTACTGCAATTTTGCGATGCAAAAATGACTTCTTTTTGTAGTGCTCCAGCACCATTTTGGACTTGCGAACCCGCCTTTCGACGTCTCTCGGCTTGACTTTAGTTTTAACCCAAATTCCTTGCCTTGGGATATATCCATCTGCTTTCAAAGGTTTTGAAATTGCTGCTTGAGTTACACCCAAAGATTCTGCGAGCTCTTCTTGTGTGTGGCAACAATCTCCATCGATTTAAGCTCTTCATCTTCAAACTTTTTTGACTGTCCAGGACTTTCATAGTCTTCTAAGCCAAAAGAACCGCTTTTAAATCGTGTAAGATACTTTCGGCACGTTCGCTCAGTTAGCGCATGTTCACCATAAACTTCCGCCAATATACGATGAGTTTCGCCAACAGTTTGAAAGATGATGAAGAACTCCCCACAAAAACACCTTGTTAGGCACAAATTTTAACATATTTGAGTGAAAAAAAAAATTGTTGTTGCTTACGCTTCAAATGAATCTCAGTAGCTTTCCAACGCGTGTTCCAATGGAATAAAACGAGTTACGCCATCTCTAAGCAATCATCAAGAATTAAGCTACAGACCCAATAGTAACTCCATATGTCCTCAACATTTCCTCGACCCAAAAAAGTGGAAAGTAAGTCTAAGGCTATTTTTAAAACATCTGTCGACATATAACTCATCAGGCCAGAAACCCATGAAGGCCCTTAACCTGAGCTGCAGGTGCCTTTTAATCCTGACAGTCACGGACTCGCTGCTTTCAGTTGTCTGCGATCTCCTGGTCTCTCTACAGGAGGTTTGGTCTTCCATCTCAAACACGGCTAATGGGATTCTAAGAAAGTCTTATGTGGTCGACGGGATTTTGCCTTCCGGACAACTTTGCACAACTTCTTCTTCTTTCCATGGCGCTACCGGCCGGGGTGGATCTGGGCATCAACCAGCATTCTTCTCCAGATAGCATTATCTTAAACCAGCTGCCTCCAGTTGCACACTCCAAGGTTTTTGAGATCCTTCTCAACTGGTGTGCGCCATCCCAACCTAGGTCGCCATCTGCTGCATAGTTCAATGGCTCCTATTTGAAAACTTGTTGGGCCTCAGCAGTGGGGTACATATGCTTTACATTCCCCAGTCACCTTAAGCATCGTGCGGAAGACGCTTGACCAGATGCATGCCGCCTTACAGCCCATAAAGTTCAACGTTGAATCTTTTCCTCCAGATGCCGTCAACGGACATATTTGAGTGAAAAAAAAAAACGGCAGGACCAAAAATCGCACGCAGACTGAGGACTTTCTGTGACGCTTTTGGTAATTTCCAAGGACTGGGATGATTAAACGTTTGTACCAAGCCAGTTTAGTCCTTCGTGAGAGGGCCCTGTTACTCAATTGTCTCTTGAGTCCAAAGAAGCAGTGATTGGCATTGATTTCGGTGCTAATGTTGTTCCCTGCGGAGCCGAACTAAATAAAGACTTCCTCGAAGTTTCTGCGTCCTTGTGTCCTACTTGTGTTGTATGTCCTTCCTTGATGACAGAATGTTTGTACAGCATGTCAAGTGTTTTTCCCAGAAGTCGTCTATAACACAGGACTTGACTATTTCATGTTTGAGTGAGAATTAATAGATCCTGGCAGGGAACGAGGCCTCTCTAACACCGCTTCCTTTTTATGAGTTACAGCACCCGCTTGCGATGCATCATCACTTTAAGTCGGGAAATTCGCCTAACCGTCTGTCCTGAGTCAATAGGGTGTTCTAAGCTGCTTTAGACCAGTCAGAATGGTGCACCAAAATACATTCACAATGAGGCCCAAGGCACAATCTTGCTGAAACGAAATTTCCTGCGTTTCTGACCTCCCGTGGCACCAGAGGCCTCTGTTCCCTCAACACCTGGGTCTAGTAGCTGCCATCGCACTATGGGGTCTTTGCTTTGCTTCCGTTGGCACGCATAGAGTCCAGCGGGCGTGATTTTGAATCATGCAATGTGGAAGTCCAGTCACATCATCTGAAGACGGTACTTCAGGAAACCTGTGCCGCCGACTTTTCATTCGAATGACATCGTACTCGTAGGTTTTGTCAGCCATTTGAAGCGAAATCTGGAAAGAAGTTCTGTCGCAGCTTCTCACATCATCAAGCAAAACTCCTTCCGATACCTAAATGGCAGTTGACTTGGAAGGCATCTTTCAAACCGACAAAACCCCTAAAAAACCCTCTACAGTTTCGATTTCAATTAAATCCGAGTCCATGCCTGTCGCCGTGAGATCTCCTGACCCCAGTTTCGCAGACGCTCGGCTCTGCGTCGCCCCTGAGCCAAGCTACAGAGATTATCGAAAACAATTATTGAATCGACGGAAACTCTTGAATTTGTAATCACTTTCCACATCTGTGATGCGGCATTTTCTGCTTCAGCATCCACGCCGTCGTTCCGACCCCTTTCGCGCCGTCATGTCACAAGGAAACACAGCAAACTTAAATTACCTCGAGATGAGAAAGTTTTCGACCCGCGATCACGAGACGTTCCCCGTAATTATTCCTCCAGTAGACCGTGACAGGATAAGGAGAACTTCTTGTTGGCAAAACTAGTTAAATCGGCACAGCAGTGCGACCATCCCCGCTATCTGCCGCGCCATTCAAACTTTGTTTTGTCGTGCAGTCGTTCCGATTTTATCACATCGAACATCCTAGCGGCCAACAAACATTTAACTGGCCCCGGGAAAGGACACAGCGTTTCGACAGGCCGGGGATTATTAATACCCCATCGCGATAATAAAATTACCGACTTTAGGGTTAGCTTATATTTGCGGCCTAGTCGCTGTTGGGAGTGCGATCTATCACCGTGGGTGGTGAAGGGGTGGTATGAATGAGAAAGTTCAAACGTTCGCCCCCCTGGTAACACATCAATTTTTGGTCACACTGGAGGGGGTACGGCTCGGGGCACAATGACTCTGAAGTCCTTGAGACGATTTATCTATGACGAGCAGGGCGAAAGTTCGTTGCCGGCGGCAGCGGTGAGCGGGGTGGGAGTGTGACAACAGATGGATGCGGCAGGCCAAAGGGACGACGAATGCGCCTGATGATGGTTGTAATTGAATTGGAAGTTGGAGGGAAGTTTAAGGAAAAACAGAAGAAGAAACAGAAGTGGTTCCTGTGTACAGATTTCTCTTCCTTTGCACATCCGACTTGATCTATTGGCCGGCATTAGAATTTGCACACAAACTTTGGATTTTGTTCGAAAATTTACGACGCCAGCAATATTTCATTTTTCACACAGCGAATCAGGCTGGTCCGAGCGAAGTGCGCGCCTTTTGCATGGTCTGGGAGTCATTTCTTTCTTTCTGTCTCAAGAGGGCTTACGTTTGTTTTAAGTTCATAAGCAGAGCAGTGCCTGGCCACTCTTTTTCCAAGCCCAATCGTGTTGTGGGAGGGAACCTACGAATCAAGAAGACTTGTCTATTTGAGCGATATTTGACTCTAAGAAGTGTGAAGCCATGAAAATTCAACGAAAGTCTGCGCAGGATTCGACCACTTACTGTTTGGAGGAAAACAGGGCACTGGAGCGCTCAAACTCGAAAACTACTACTACCAGGCAATAACCTGCATTTTATGCATTTTCCAAATCTT
The DNA here is from genome assembly GCA_944738645.1 of Eristalinus sepulchralis. Lineage (NCBI taxonomy): Eukaryota > Metazoa > Arthropoda > Insecta > Diptera > Syrphidae > Eristalinus > Eristalinus sepulchralis. The sequence continues at coordinate 64,653,478 of OX122883.1, forward strand.
CCGAAAGAATGCAAGTGAGCTCTTCTGTGATAAAATGAATAGGCTGCCAGCTCCCACCCCTGCAGCGCCAAACAGCTACCACCTGATCCGAGTAAAAGCGGAAGATTGACAGAGAAAGTGATCTGCCGTGCCTTTACCTTCTTTGCAAGCGTCACTTAGCCCAAGCACACTCAAGTGCTTAGCAAAGTTGAAGTGTCCCTTCAGTACTCCAAAAAGTTATCTGCAATTCTTCCGGTCTAGAGATCACAGAGAAGCCGCGGATTTCTTGCTGACGCCTGAGAATATGCGCTTAGTCAGCCTGCATCCTGGAGAGTCATACCATGTCTGGTTGTGCTGTCGAGAGACTCAACTGTCGATGCAAACCCTGAAGAAGGACGCGGGCAGTCGCAATGTGGGTTCGGGCCCTATCCCGATCCTTGCCTACCAATTATCATCAGAAATGTCGTTTTTCATGATCCCGTTGTGTCCCGGGTCTTACCGAATTCAGTCTACCGACCAAATTATGGGAAGACATGAATTCCTTTGCTATCTTGGAAGTGGTTAGAGGCCTGGGGAGGGCCTTAAGAACAGCTTGGCTGTCGCTACAGACGCCCCCCTTTCACCAGTTCTTTACAATATAGTTCCTGACCATAAGGATCGGGACAGACTCCGCCTAGAAAACCGCCGTAAAGTTACCTAAAGAGGTGTGTGTGTGGTGTGTGAAAGTCTACTGTTGTCACATCTCATGAAGGCACTAGCTCCAGATCCCTCCATCGTCTTGGAGCCGTCCATGAAAATCCGAATATATTCCCTTCCTGGTTCAGTTTCTGGCCACAGCTAGTCCTAAACACGGGGAAAGTCGACTTTGTTTACGCCACGCAGCTGAATTGTTGGTGTCATCGCATCAGACAGCATATCCGTGAGACTAGTGTCATAGGAAATGAGGTGAGCTAGGTCATGAAAGCCCCAGTGCGAGTTGAACCAAAGATCATTCCTTTTTAGTCGGAAGATCGCCTTGATTGTATAACCCATGATGTGGATGTCAAGGGGAGGGTTATTCAAAAAGGCATCAAGGACAGGACCAGGCGTACTATGGAAAGCCCCTGTGCAGCCAAGACATACCGTTCTTTGAAGCTTGTTGAAAGCAGCTCTCACGTTACTTGCGCCAAAGCTTACTCCACTAAGAGATTGACGCGTAAAAAAGAACGGGTCTTATCTTCCTCTTCTTCTTGTGACGCTACAGTCCAGGAATTGGGCCTCAACCAACATGCCTCTCCAGTCAGCTCGACCTTTCGCCAGCTGCCGCCAGTTGCACACTCCAAGTTGCTTGTGGTCATTCTCAACTAGTGTGCGCCACCTGAGCCTAGGCCGTCCTCTGTTGCGTTGTCCCAATGGCTCAGATTCGAAAACTTTTCGGGCCAGAGCAGCGGTGTCCATGCGCTCTACATGGCCTAGCCATCTTAAGCGTTGTATCCGGAGACGCTTGACCAGGCGCATGTCGCAGTAGAGCCCATGGAGTTAATCGTTGAATCTTCTCCTTCAGACACCATTAACACAAACATGACCGAAAATCGCACGCAAAACTTTTCTCTCGTAAAGACTAAGGGCTTCTTCATCCGCTTTTACTCGTAATAACGTCCAAATTTCCGCGCCATAGAGTAGGACTGGGATGAGCAAGCTGTTATATAAAGCAAAGTCAAAGTCCTTCGGGAGAGGACTCTATTACTCAATTGTCTCTTGAGTTCAAGAGTCATTCTGCGTTTAATTTCATTACTGGTCTTATTGTCCTTATTTACCGCGGAGCCGAGGTAGACAAAGTCCTTGATTTCGTAGAAATTTTTGCTGCCTAGTGTGACGCTCTGTCTGAGACGTCGATGTTGTGCGTCCTTCTTTGATGACAGCATGTACTCAGCCACTTCTGCTTCAATGCCAACAAACGCCTCATTGACGGCTCTCTGTGTTCGTCCAATCACGTCAATGTCATCGGCGTAAGCTAGCAATTGAACAGACTTTTGGAAGTTTGCCTCTGGTATTGACTTGTAAGTTACCCTTTATCTTCTAAAGAATGTTGTTAAAAAAGTCACATGACAGTGCGTCCATGTCTTTCAAATGAGCTGGTGCATGCGCCCAACCAGATCATCTCCAGCTTGGAACATTCTGTCCGCTTTAGCAGCTTTGTTCGACTTCAATCTCGATATTGCTATCTTGACCTCGTCTAAGTCGAGGGGACGGAATTCTTATCATTTCCGTATAAATCCACGCACATCTTCTTGGTGAAAGACCCCAGGTTTTACCAAAAACTCCTTTACACTGCCAGGAAACTGACAAAGCTTAGCCAGGTATTGAATTATCGGAAAAGGGAATGGCAACACCTTTCAGAAATAGTGGATTCAGACCAGTCAAATTCCTCTTCCTCGTGAAGAACACAACCTTGGTTTTAAGAGGAATGGCTGAAAGCCAATTCCTAGTCCACCAGTCATCGATCGTGTCGAGAGTGGCGTGCCTACTTGCACACTAAGGCGATAGACTTGATCTAGTGCGGCGATACCATCCTCATAAACCTGGATGTAGGTTTTAGATCTGTTCAAAGCGTCGACTTCAGTGAAGGCGTTGCTATGGATCGGGACAAAGCCCCATTTCAACATTGAAACTATCCATGGTCCATTTGAACCATCTCCTATTTATAATTTTATTGGTCACGATTACCCTTTGTACCTATACACTCCAGGCTATAGCGTGGGCAATAAAAAACATTTAACGATTCCGTAAGTACAGAGAAAAGAGTAACCTGTATAAGTATAGGTTGATTCAAAGTGAGGTATGACTTTCACTTTCACGTCTTTAACAAATCACCCGTGACTCCTATCAAGATGCTTTGTTATTAATGTTCACTTACAGTTGACAAGGCATCATAGAAAGACTCAGACCACAACAGAGTCTCCAAGTCTTTCAGCTCTATTACCAAAATCGGGGTTCCGTGTAAACTGATTTTCGTGTCCGAGGAACGCATTGCAACCTTCTGAAACGACTATTGCCAATAGCATTTGAGTCCCAGCATATACGATTTCTAACCAGTTAATCCACATTCAGCACGTAGTGCGACGTTTAGAGCAGCTGTAGTTGGTTGACAGGTACCCCCTACCTAAAGATTGTGACGAGTCGTTTCATAGTCGTTACCAGCATCGTTGGTTGTACATGTTGACGGACTATGTGCTTCCTGAATTTCAAGCACTTGGTTTTAGTGATTTCTAGTTTCATCAAGACGCTGCTACGACCTCTACAGGGGGTGAAATTTTTCGTCTAGATCGTCCGACACCACACATTTCAACTAAAGGGTGACTTTTTAGATATTATCTTTTTGGCAACACTGGTTTCAACAGCTGACGCACGTTTCGTGTTTTGTTTCAATGTCAAACATCTTCAGTTTGGTCCATAATTTAACCATGAATCGTTTTACAAAACGAACAGCGCTTGCAAATTATTGAATTTTATTATCAAAATGCGTGCTCTGTTAAGAAAGTTTATCGCGCTCTTCTTCCATTTTATGGTCAGCTCATTTTTGGCTTAATGGGTACATAAATAAGCAGAATTGTCGATTTTGGTGTGGATATCAGTCAGAAGCATTGCAAGAGCTACCAATGCATCCAGAAAAAGTCACAGTTTGGTGCGGTTATGGGCTGGTGGCATCATTGGACCGTACTTCTTCAAAGATGATGCGAATCGTAACGTAACTGTGAATGTTGAGCGCTACCGTGAGATGGTATCCAACTTTTTTTTGCCCAAATGCAAGAACTTGACTTGCATGACATGTGCTTTCAACAAGACGGTGCCACATTCCACACAGCACGCGCAACAATGGACTTATTGAGAGGCGAGTTCGGTGAACATTTTATTTCACGTTCGGGACCAGTCAATTGGCCGTCAAGATCGTGCGATTTAACGCCTTTAGACTATTTTTTGTGGGGCTATGTTAAAGCTCATGTCTCTACAGACAAGCCCGTTTCAATTGACGCATTGGAAGACAACATTGAAGCATTTATTCGTTAGATACCGGCCTAAATGTTGGAAAGAGTATGCCAAAATTAAACCACGCGGATGAACCATTTGAGGCGCAGTCAAGGTCAACATTTGCATGAAAAAAATTTTCTAACATTAAATTATATGGACCGTACTTTCGATTCAAATGAAGATTTCATGCATTTTTCTAAATTTTATATGTTCTTTTTTTTTTGAAAAACTTTCCTATAGCTTTTTAAAAATCACCCTTTACTTTCTATGGGATCTTAATGAATAATCCAGCTCGATTGACTCCTTGGAAACCAAGATTACTCGCGTTATCGGTGTGATACCGCGACTCATTCGCAATGTTGGAGCAAGTGGCCCAAAATTTGACCCGCTTAATGGATCACCTCAGATGCAGTTATGTCCAACATTTACCTGATTTTAATCTCCAAGAGTACGTGCCACGAATTGTTTTTTTGACTGAGAGCAAGCATTATAAGTTTAATTTGATTTTTGTCTGTTTAATTTAAAATTACAAATCAAACCTAACGATGAATCACTCTTTACTTAGCTCCCAAAAAAAAAAAGAAAATTGAATGTCGTGGAAAAAGTGGGTTTGGAGTAGTAGGTGATCCAACGATGCTCCAACTTCGTTACTAATGGTAACAGCAATAACTGAGTGGCACTACGGCCCACAAGGGACCAAGCCCTAGCTTTTGCATCAGCTTCTCGTATTGTGCGCGCTATTGTTCTCTGAAGTGGGGACCTACAGTTTCTTGACAACTTCGAACGGCGACATTTGAGAAGCTTTTCATAGCCAATTAGTACTCTTTGAGTATTACTAGCAATTTGAAAGAGGTGGTGCTGTCAAAAAATTAGAAGTGTTCACTCCGGGAATCGAAGCTGAACCTTCGGTATGTGGTATTTACTTCGCCACGGCGACCACACAGCCTCCCCAGAGTGCGATCTCAAAATCTTACAAGGGGATTTCAATCTAATGGTCGGAAGGGAGAATATCTTCGGCTGAGTGATCGGGTAGCACTAATGTGGGATTTGTTTTAACGTGATCACCTGCCTTGACGGCTTATATCACGGGGTCCATTTTCCCAAGAGTCGTAGATAGACGCAGTAGTAAGAAAGAAAAGTAGTAAAGTAAAAGTAGAGAAAACAATCTTATTCAAACCAGTCAGCACGGTACACTAACCTCAACTCTGCCCGCGATATGGGTAATAAGCCACAGCCACCACGATATTCCCACAAGGAGGCTTTCCGCACGGTCAGGATGAAACCGAAGTTCCAGGGGCGCCTGACTTCCCGTGACACCAGAATATAGCCTCTAGTCAAGCTGTCACTACCAGTCAGGGTCCCTCAAATCCTGGGTCTGGTAGCCGCCATTCCTCCACTAAATGGTACTTGGCTCCAACAGAGATTCCATATACACTCATAATAGTGCTGCGGATGTGATTTTGAATTGGGTGACTCATAAATCCAGTCACATCATCTGGATCGGGTAGCACAACGTCCATCGCGAACTTTGCGAATACTTGTAATATGGTGAGCAGTAGCACATGGTCGCCTCGCAATTGGATCCAAAAAACAACAACCAACCAAGTGGACCTTGTGCTCATCAACGCACGGCATGCGTCGAACATCCATTGCCTTTGACCATCCTCATAGCTCGATGATCCAATACAAGAAAGCTGGCAACAGAGAGGAGATTCGAAACTGGACGCATCAGCACTCCAAAGATTGCCAGAGTGTACGAGAGGGGCAGCTCAGTGGGAGATTCTCCAGTGTGCCAACGTTGAACATAAACATTAACAACGTGTAGTTGCATTACCGTCGCTTAACTATCCAAGTCGAGTTCACCATAGGCTACAGATCAGTCACATGAAACCCGTGGTGCAATGGCGAATGTGAGCAGAAAGACAGGGAACGGACGAGAAAAATAGTAAAGGGGAGGCAGAAGTATAGCGATAGAAGACGATAGGAGAAAAATTTCTCCCCCCAAAAAAGGTCCCTTGCGACCTCTAGTTCAAGGACATCGAAGAGTCTAAGGACAAGCAGAAAATACGCACCTTTTATAAAAAAAATCCAAAAGGCAGAATGCAGAGCTTCAGAGAGGCTCTTGTGAAGATAGCCCAGTCACTGACCAGCAAGAAATTTCAGCTCCTTAGCGGGAATAACCAGATGAGAGTTGTAGGCGATGAGGAAATCGTAACAAAAAAGCCGCAGGTTCGCATTTCTTTAAGGCTGACACTAGTGTTTAAGAGGGGAGCAGGCACCAGTGTTCTAGTGGGAAGCAGGCACCAGTGTTCCAGTGGGGAGCAGGTACCAGTGTTCTGGTGGGGAGCAGGCATCAGGGTTCTAGTGGGGTGCAGGCACCAGTGTTCTAGTGGGGAGCGGGCACCAGTGTTCTAGTGGTGAGCAGGCACCAGTGTTCTAGTGGGGAGCAGGCACCAAAAAAAAAGTAAACATGCCGGAGGAGTTCACAGATTTTGTCCCACACTACGACACAAATCCGACTTGACAACTCTACATGTGACGGAAAGAAAGAATTTCCTCACACTCTCTGAGTTCATCATTTCCTTCCTCATACCCCACCAGTGATCTTATCCGATTTTCGTTAACCTCTCAACCACACAGTCAGTACCTTCAAATGCACACACCCACCACAGGATACACTCTTCGTATTCTTTCAGTTTCTCCGAATTGTTCTTGAACAGCTATTTGTGTACAGGGGCCAATAAAAAAGAAAAATCCTTCTTGAGCTGGAGCCCTCTTCCCTCCTTCACCACCATCATGCGAGCACGATCATCAATTATTTAAAAGAATCGATTACCTCCCCTGTCTTCCTCCCACCTCCCCCCACCTCCTTTGGTCCTGCTCCGGTTTCACGCTTCACCGGGAGACAATCAAACGTCCGGGCAAGTGAAGCACAATCCCTCGCCATAATGTTTAAACTTTCATGAGAATTACTCACATTTTCCGCGCCGCTTCACATTCGAAATTGAAATGGAAAGTTATGGTTGTGTTGGAGAATCCAGTGCTGGAAATAAAACTGAATTATTTACCGGCACACGCTCGCGTCTAAGTCAACGACAGCGCGCCGCCGTTGTCCTCAAATTCCACATCGAAATGCAGGCTGAATTCCGGCTGAGGAGAATCCTTGGCATTTCTGAATGCCCACCAGGCGACGTAATCTATCCTCGAGCATTGAGGTGATTAATAATTTCATGGGCGTGCCGATACGGATACCGGATGCTGCAGCGACAAGCAATCCTTCCGTCAATTAACATACCTTTGTGGACTGAAATGGATTTATGATTGTCCATTGTGTACGGCGGTGAATGACGCCCTGTTGCATCACATACGCCCTTCAAGTTGAAATGCCAGTTTGCATGACTGCATCCCACCAACCATCCACACGTTGGCACCCGAATCGGGTCTCAAAATTCAGACTCTGACTTGGTTTCCTCATAAAAACGATCTCGGCACAAAGTAAACTAATTTTTAGTCAGCTTTGAGTAAATATTTGAGATTTGTTTTCATCTGTGGCTTCTGCCAACGGCCAACCGCCAGCACCACCTCCACCTCGCCCGTCCGCCCACAAACCCATATTTTGCACTTTTTAATAAGTGCACTTGGAAATTTCATTAAAGGCACTCTACAGTCCCCCGGGGTTCGTCAGATATTCGCCCTCCTGCCAGGGTGCTTCCACACACACACACACACACACCTAAAGTGGAACGTCGTACTCTGACACGTTTGCGTTTGTGTGCTGATGTGTCACAGGCGGCGCAGGGGAAGGGAGACGTTGGATGCAGTGGATTAAGTGGAAAAGTTTACCAGTTAGCAGCGCGAAGGATGATTCCTTGCAAGTAGGTTGTATCTTGTGCGCTGAAATGTGTAATCATTGCTAAAATATTGAAGCGCGTATCAAGAGCAAATGCGCTTGGCCTCCTTTTCCCCATTTGCACGTGCATCCACCCAACCCTTGGCATTTGGGAAATTGAATAAATGAAAATGAGGGTAAATAGATTGAGGTAAGTTTTGGGAAATTTTCTCAGCGGTAAGGAGGGGGAAGGTGGACTGTTCGTTAATTGAGTTTCAGTGCTCTTAAGGGTGGGCACGTCGTCATAAGTTCAATTTTTTTGAGTTTGGCCAGGTTAAGATAAGAAGAAACCCGTTTCCCTTCGGCCGGCTATTTTCGTCACTGTGTCTTAATGAGACGAACATATATGTATACGCCAATTTTCCTTGTCAAAGTGACATTTGCACACAAAGCAGAAAGAAGTTGTTAGTCAGGTGAAGGCGACTTCAGACAAATTTGTCTTTCTTCTCAAAACTTTAAATAATCTCCTACACGAGCACTTGAAATCGGAGCAAACTTGTAATTGAAAGTCTCTTGGAAATTTCATGCACCGGCTACTGGTTGAATCCAAGGATCCAAGGAGCAGTCTGCAGAGCCACGACTCTCCCCACTTCTCTGTGCGCTAGCTTGGTTACAAGGTCATTGCCTGTAAGGACAAATGAATTCCACCCCAAATAATAATAATGGAGTGCCACTATAGCTCACAGAAGACCAGGACCGAGTTTCTGTGCGTGCTATTGTTCTGAAGGGATCCACAGTTTTTGCCGATTCCGAATGGCGAGATTTGCGAAGCTTTGAGTGCTGTCAGCAACTGGAAGGAGGTGCTGCCGTCAAAAATTCGAGGTGTTCCGTCACAGAATCGTACCTAACCCTTCGGAGTGTGAGTCGACGCATTTACCCACCATTCCACAGCGACCACAAAACAAAAATCCACCCTACACACAGAAATATCATCCAGCGCGCCTTTCGCAAACTCGAGGCCTGGGCTAAATATTTCCATCTCGGAGCGATTGTTTTTAAAACGTAACTTCTACCCTACTCGAGAAATTGTGAGTATAATGTCTGGCCTCAGCATTGAGAGCTTAGTTGGTTGGAAGCCAAATATGGAAAAGCGCTTCAGGTCAGGCCTGACAGATTTTCACACTTCTTCTCCTTCTTCTTATTATTCCTCTTCTTTTTCTTCTTCTTCTTCGGCCTGGAGCAGTGTTGCCCATGCGCTCCACATGGCCTAGACATCTTATATCTTCAATACCTAAACGCCTTCCTCTCCACGAGAACCATCAACGCAGACAGGACCGAAGATCGAACGCAAAACTTTAACCTCTCCGTTCTTGCGAGAGGCTTTTGTGCCATGGAGCTTGATCCTACGAGAGAGAAATCTTCTATTCAATTGCCTTCTGAGCCTAAAGAAACAGCGATTGTCAAGAGGTGTTCTGGCGTTCAGTCTCTGTACTTATGTAATTCCTGATGTAGTTTTTCACTACATCAATGTTATAGCTGCCTTTAGTGACGTTCTAGCCGATTTGTGCGTCCGTTCTCTAAGCATAAGACTTGTTCTTTGTTTAAAACTCTTTTGTTGGAGTGTAAGTTTTTGAGAACCTTCTCAAGGACTCAAATGTGGACGTCTTTCCAATTCAGTTTCCCATATTGCTCGGCAATTCAACTTTCTCCCCAAAGGACACTGATCTCGCCCGAACACGTAGAACCAGCATAACTTCTAGGTCTAACTGAGAATCTGCCTCTTACTCACTGGGACGTCCTCTGCGAAACTTTGTTTCTTTAATATCAGCCAAGTTCATGGTTGAGAGACAATCACTTCACTTCTTGGTAGAGGACTAAGCCATTTTAACACCTCTGTCGTTCTATGGGTCACAGCCTGAGCAGGGTATATCTCCATAATCGCCTGGTCTGATCAGAAGGGTAAACAAGCTATATTGGACAAGTTAGCGCGACCCACTAACCTCGGCTCTGTCTACATGAAACTATCAGTGGACGACCTACAGCACAGTCAGACTGAAAGAAAGTTCTGCTGCTCCGTGACAGCAGAATGAAGGCTCTGGTCCAGTTGTCCCTACCAGTCAGGGTAGGGATCTGATATCCACCATCGTCTCCGTCAGTCACTTTGGTGGCACTAATTATAGTGTAAGGGACGTTCTGCAATATTCACATCATTTGGCATTCCAGGGAATTGCAAAGCCGAAGCACTTGTCAGGCGCTGCCCCATCTCGCTGCTGACTCCTCTAGAAGCAGAAATCGCACGGCCGCCTAGCCAATCCTGGTCTCCAAAACGCGAAATAACACGACCGGGAAATGACTGATGCAGCAATGGAATTGTCCCTCTGGCTGTATGAGATGTGGCACCATCTTGTTGAAACCACATCCCCTCCACATTCATTTCTTCAATTCTAGGCACAAAAAAATTGGTTATCATTTCACGATACCGAACACCATTGACTGATTGTTCTTGATCTGACTCATTTTCGAAATGATTCCTCCAGCCCAAAAGCCACACCACACAGTGACACGTTGAGGATGCATTTGCTTCTCGTGAATCACTCGAGGATTTTCCTCGCCCCAAATGCGATATGCGATTGACGAAAAAATGGAAATGGGCTTCGTCACTAAAGATGATTTTATCGGCAAAATCAGCATTTTCATGTTGTCACCCCAATACCCAATTAACGAACTCCCTTCGCTGTGCATGGTCAGCTGGCTTCAGTTCCTGAGTCAATTGAACTTTGTGTGCATGAAGATGCAAGTCTTTCGTCAAAATTCGCTGCATGGTGGATTTGGAAACACCAATTTGCTGAGCTCGGTGTCGAATTGAAGTGGATGGAGTTTGAGCGACATCATCACGTACTGCTGCGATATTTTCGGTCGATCGACCAGGTCGAAGGCGCGTAGTTGTCTTTACATCAGTTGCAGACCCTGTTTCAGCAGATTTTTCCATTAATCGCTCTACAGTTGACTCTTTTGGAGCACTAGTGTAACCCCAAATTGATCGGAATTTGCGAACTGTAGCCGCAAAACTTTCACCATTTTGGTAAAACAATTTCAAAATGAGAATGCGTTCTTCGTTCGCTTAGCGCTCCATTTTTGTTAACCCTATACCTTCTACTAACAAACAATAATAATTAGAATGGCGCCAAATTTAAATCTTGCGTTCTTGTTGGGAACCCCATTAATTGAGTGGTACTACGGTCCACAACGGACCAGGGCCTAGCTTCTACAACAACTACTAGTGTTAAGCGTGCTACTATCCTCTCACGAGCAGAGGGGACCTACAGTTATGTGTCGACTCCGAACGGTGCGATTTGAGAAGGTTTTCACAGACAATTGATACTCTTTGAGTGTTGTCAGCAACTCGAAACAGGTGGTGCCGTGAAAACAATGGGCGGTGTTCTGTCCGGGAATCGTACCCAGACGTTCTGCGTGGCGGTCGTTGCATTTACCATTAAGCGACGGCTGCCACGACCTGTTCTGGTTCAAACAAAACTTTCGGGACCTCGTTGTGCTTCATAAGACTAAGCAGATCAGTGTTCTTTTCGACCCTTTCCACAACGTGCCACCAGTCTGCGGGAAAAGGGAATTGAAATGTTGTTTCTTCTTTTATTGGCGCTACAGTCCGGGGTGGACCTATGCTGTTTGGGTTATAACTCCGATTGCAACAATGACAAAAAATTAGACAAAGACTTGGGCAGAGGCTTGAAAAAAGGGAAGGGTTTGTGCAAGGGCTTGCAGAAGGACTTTGAGAAGGCATTTTTTTAAAATTGGGGCGTGCTTAAGGGAGTATTTTTTGCTTTTAAGTGACGGGCCAAAGGCTTAGAGGAATATAAAGAGAGAGAAGACTTAAGTGACAGCAAGCAGCACTAGGTCTTAGAAGTATTAAATTCCACTCTATTCTACTCCAATCAATGGTGCTTAACATACGCCGCCGTCACAAGTTTACCACCGAAGCGGAGAGGCGTCAGCTAAGCCAACATAAAATGCAAATTGGACAAGGACCTAAAATAAACATTCTAACCAAAGTTATACGTGGAACCTCATCACGACTTAACTCCTTGTTTAAGTTCCTGTTCATATTCTAGGGCCTGATCAGGGATGAGAAGTGGAACCAAGACTTGGGGATCGATTTGGATAAGATATTTGACAAGAACATGGTCAAGAATTTTGAAAAACGAACAGCAACTTGGACAAGGATTTGTTCTTGAACTTAAGACCCCCAAAAATTTTCTGAGATGCTCTAAGACCCATAAGTGACTTGTCACACAGAATAAATAGTCAGAGACAGACACAAAAACTCTCTATTGAAAATATTCCGTCGGTAGAGCACAGCAGCACCTCCAGGCAACTTTCTACTTTCCTTCCCAATTCTTCATCTCCTCTTTGTCCTAGGGTTTGGTAGAATTTCACTGGTACCGCCTTGAGGCTCACAATCGAGTGTGGGTGTGTTTTAGAATCTGCTCAACGCAGCAATCATTTGAGTCAACGCATTTTCCAAACAATCATTCATTTCAATCGATCTTAAGCAGTTGTCGTTTATTTTCAGATTCATAAGGACACGACTTCTGAAAAATAGCCATTCATTGACTCATTTTCATTCGATCTCCTTGACTCCTTCTATTTCCCCAATCTCATGTCATACCAGCCCTCAAGGCCATCCACGACATTGAACCATTAACAAGACAAATGTCAACGCCTACACCCTGGAGCGCAGAACAACTCAAAGCAACAGACATCCAGTCACTCCGTCCTTCTGTCAAGGCATTTGAACGACAAACCCAGTCATATGTTTCATTCCCAGGACATCTCGTCGGTTTCCCGTTTCGGTCTTCCCCACGGAAGCAGGCACCCAGCCGCCGAAGAAATAATCTCTGAAATTCGAAATACACTTCGAAGTGTCTTCTTATCGTCCTTGTCAGCGAGGGAAAAAAGCATTAAAACGAAATCGCAAACAAGATACATGATTGCCTACTTTGGGGTGCTTTCCACCTTCGCACACCTAGGCCGGGCGGAGGCTCGTCGCGATAAAGACCAAAAAAACAGCACAATGCTCAGGACTGTGAGTGTATTTATTACACCCCCACGCATTCGCGCTCGGGGCTGGCAGCAAGAAATCACATCTCTCGCAGGCGTGTAAGGAAGCGCCAAGGATGCCGTTCGCAGTTGCCTTATCTCTGGAGGAGGGCCGGGTAAAAAAAATGAAGAAGAAGAAACGCGATACGAATTTCCGTTTCGCAAAACGTTACTAAGTGCCAAGACGTCGCGGTATGCCATATTTTCACATTTTCACATTTTCACCCTCTGCTGCAATGAACACCGACGCCTTAGACCGCCCATCACAACCACCCCGCCGCGCGCTCAACGACAACGTGGAGGCGGACGATGTCTGCCTGATGATGTAATTCTCATCAAAGCTTTTACTGTACAGTTATGATTGCTGTTGCTGCTGGTTTATTATTCATTTTCTCGGCTTTTATCATATCTCCTGCGCGGTGTGGTCTGACTGCTGGGTGAACAGCGGTAAATGTGTTTCTGATGGGATTTCGGTAGCAGCCAGCCGGGATGAGTTAGTTGTTGGTTGAGTGGATGGCGCACAGCGATTGGGGCGTAGTATCTCGCGTGTGGCTCATTACGGGAAGATACAAGTTGTATCTCGCAGGATAAGACGATGGCGAAAGGCTAAGTGGATGCTGTAAGTGTTGTAATTTTTATGAACGTGATTTTCGAAGTTGTTTTATCGAGCCACGCAAAGGTGGGTGGGGCAACCCTGTGAACTGAAGGAGGGAAAAGGTTTTTTATAGGGTTTTCCAACAGGGACTTCGGATTTAAATTGTGAACTCGATAATCATGTCACTGTCGACTGAATCAGTACATTCAGTACAGGAAGAAGCTGCTATGCTGCATCCGGTTTACGCGTATGGTGTAGCCGCACTTGTCACTGGATTATATCGAGCGCCTATTTGTGCAAGTAAGCCAAAGTTCTTCTCTACACGAGGAGGAGAAATCTGACTTTTCTGACTCAACTACTTCCCTTTTTCTATGAAACTTACGAGAAAAAAAAATTTCCCTTAACTGATGGCCAACAGTGTAACAGAGCGAACATTGCCGTGACCAGGATTCGAACCTGGGTTACCACGGCCACAACGTGGGGTCCTAACCACTAGACGATCACGGCTATTGGGGGTATGTTTAACGGTTTAGTCTGATACTGGTGTTGGTTGTGAATTGGGGTAAGCAGTGTTAAAAGGGTTTGCGTGTGAGAATTGGGAAATGTTGAGATTTACATTTTCTCTGATGTGAAGAAATTTCTCAGTGGATGGACAGAGGGGAAGAACTCTAAAGGGAGGACTGGAAAATTCTCGAATAGTTGCTATTAATTTCACATAAAATTGCTGAGAAGACATGAACATGTGAAAAGGGATATCTGTAAGGCGGGTTATGACCTTCAGGATATCATGGACTTTTCATAGGCCAACACCTTAAATAAGCAGGACACTGAATAAGCCCAAGATGAAGCAATAGTTGCTGAGACATAGTGATTTGCAAGCTTGATTGAACTCAAGGGGCAGACGTGGGCGCACAGCCACCATGTCTTTTAACGGTAGACCTACGTTGGGGTTAGTTTAGTTTAAAAGGCATTTTTTTTTTTATTTTTTATCTAATAGTAACTTAAAACTAGGTACAAAATGCTTAACCTAGGTACGACTGAAATGAAAACTTATAATTACTTACTGGCTCTATTATGCGGGCGCTCTAAGCTAAACTATCGATATATTTAATTTTGCCTTTCGGCGTCATTGCTAATTATTTTTCTTTCAATTAATAAAATGTATTATTTATTTTTTAAAACTAAGAAAAAACTTTTAAAAACTTAGTTATCTATGGAATTTTCTACAAAAATATCTTAATTAATTAATCTATCTTAATATACCATATTCTAACTTAAATATACTTACGATCTCCTTTTTTTTTATTTATTTTTTTTTTTGTTATGTACACTTTTTATTTTATCTTAAATACTAATTTAACCTTACTTATACTAAATGTGAGTTGGCCGTGGGGGACCAACCCTAACCTACCAGGCTGACGACAGCTGGGGTTCCTGGTGTGGCTCTAACCACCAGTAGAACCCCCGATCCTTATCCGTGTCCATCCTATCACGGATGAGATGGATGTGCTGAACCGGAAAGCATCCCGACTAACGACGTTGGCATCGTACAACAGTCGCCTTCTCACCACGTGGTAGATAAGTGGACATGCCTCCGCATCCTGGATCAGTCCAATGCGGTCAAGATACAAGAACGCTTCCGGTGGAAGAAAGCCCTTTCGGCGAGCGTTCTCGTGGTACTCGTCATTTGCGTAGTAGGCCCCAAATATGAGATCATTCTCAGAAGTCATGGCTCGTGCAACATGCCTCCGAATCAGCTTAATGATACAATTATCAACCCTGTTCACGTTTGCTTCATTATACAAGACTTCATTAGGATAGAACTTCTTGTAGTCAGATTCCGGGGTTCTGTACTTCTTGAGACATGCGCGAAGACATTGTCTTTCGAATACCCTCATCTTTTCCATTTGGGAAGGACTCACATTGAACCACACTGGGCAGCCATACACCATGATTGGCCGAATGAGGGCCGTGTAGTAGATTCGCTTTACTTTGGCGTTAAGTTGGCTGCTGTAAAACAACCCCCTTGCCATAGCGAAGCTTTTCTTAGCTTTCGTCAGAGCTGTATTTATATGAATACCTCCATACAGATACTGATCCAACATAATGCCAAGATATCGCACTACACTCTTCAGGGCTAGTGGCTGACCCCGTGGGTCCAATATACCGAACTTGTGCCAATTCTTTTTCGTATCTCTTGAGGCCCTGTATAACGGAGTCCGAAAGATGATTGTTTCACATTTCTGGAGGTTGATTTTCAACTTCCAGTCGTCGCAAAGTTGCTGGACTTTTTCGAAGTCACGCTGCAAGACCGTGTTAATAACTTCCATCTTTGGTGCCGTCCGGTATGCGACCCAATCGACGGCGAACGCAATCAAGTTGTGCATGGAGCCAATCAGTTCGCTGATGAAAATAGCGAAAAGGATTGGTGAGTTCACTGCACCCTGTTGGAGCCCATTTTTTATTTGGAAAACGTTGGTGGAAACTTTGTTGCCACTTTTGACAACAAAACTCCTACCCGTTACCATGTTATAGATCGTGTAAAGCAGTGGTTTGCTTATACCCATCCTCGTGAACTTTAGGAAGAGGCCTTCTAACCATACGGTGTCGGATGCCTTTTCCAAGTCAACGAGACAGGCCCCGGTGCACTGGGTTTTGTGGTTGTTCCATTGAATGTCCGAAACCAGTTTTGACGCGGCATGTACAGTATCATGCCTCGCCTTAAATCCAAACTGGTTGTTCGGTATAATTTTGTTGTCCTTAGTCCACTGGATCAGGACCCTGTTGACAGCCTTTTCGAAAACCTTGCTTATGCAGGGGAGAAGACTTATCGACCGAAGATTTTTTGGAAGTGAGGAATCTTTGTCCTTTTTAGGAAGAGGATGCACTACCGCCGTCTTCCAATGCTCTGGGTAATGTGCATTACTCAGTGCATTACCTACGTTGGGGTCTTTTTCGACCAATTTTTTTTTTTCGAACTTAAATATTTTCTATACTAATATTAATAGTAGGCTGTGCTTTCATGATTGCTTTGCCTGACCATGCATAAAGAAAAATTGGGATATTTCAGTTTCCCTACAGTTAGATGGATGCGCTTTTTTTGAATTTGGGTTTTTTTTGGGAGGTTTGGTCGTTTTCGACCCGTTGTATTTTGATACATTCGTGTGAGGACACTCGTGGCAAACAGAAGTAAAGTCATCATTTAATTTATTTCGAAGTGAACTTTTTTGGAAAATGTTCAGTGGAGAAGATTTCTCGTCGGGTAGTGATGAAGAGTTTGTACCAGAAGTCGAAAATGGTGTTAGTGATATGTGTGATTCAAGTGATTCAGAAAGTGAGAATGAAGATGATGCAGCTGATCCACTTTTCGTATCTAAAAACAGTACGATTTGAGGATTTGTTTGACGCAAATTTTGGTCGACCAATTTTTCGTGCAATCATGTCTAAGGAAACTTTCCAATATATAACGAAAGTCCTGAGTTTCGACGACCCAACCAACCGGAGACAAAATAAACTTTCAGTCAAGGATAAATTTACTCCAATTCGTAACTTATGGGACAAATGGGTTTAATTACTTACTCTGTTTTTTAACCCATCGTCTTGTGTCACAGTTGACGAACAATTACTCGGGTTCCATGGCCGCTGCTCATTCAGGCAATATATGCCAAGTAAACCAGAAAAATACGGTTTGAAGTTTTGGGTCTGTACTTGTGCCGAAACTTCAAATATTTGGAAGATTCAGGATTATTTCAAAGCGAAAAACAAATAGTTGGCCAATGTGCGTGCTTGCCAACATTATCGATATTTCTGCTTTGAATGCTTTTATCGTATATATGCAAATAAATCCAGGTTAACTAACATCCAGAGGTATACAAGGTCGCAAAATGTTTCTCCATGATCTTGGTGTCGAATTGACAAAAGATTACATGATTGGTAGATCAAGAACACCCCGAGCACCATATTCCCTTTCACTTAAGTCAACGCTATCTGACTTATCCACATCGAATATGAGCGACAACGGAAGTTGAGACGCCACCCCACCTGTCAAGCACCCACGACTTGGTCCCCCACAGTCCCAGCTTATGAGCATAGTATCCAGCGACAGCATGACTCGCACAAAGAAAAGACCTGAACTGAACACTGAAGCCAACATCGAACGAAGAGATTAAAGAAGCTTTTTCAAAGACAACAAGTACTCTTGCTGTCGGCAGCGCGTAAGAGGTGGTGCCGTAAAAAATGCGAGCTGTGCCGACCGGGAATCGAATCTTGACATGTGGGTCGACGCACTTCGCCACTACGTCACGGCGCCGGTAAACTGAAAACTCAACACAACAGAGAGAAAGCCATTACTGCCTTCTACGTGAGAAAAGAAAGCCATTGTAAACAATTGAGGTCTTTAAGCCTATAGGACACACTGACTCTTACACACTGACACTCTTAAGACGTATTGTCGAATTAATGGTTAGGTAGTCCTTGACGTTAGACAGCAGTACAAAGTCACACGTGCTCTCTACTGTATTGTGTGAACGCCTGAAACCATGCGTTGATAACCTGATATTTTAAGGACCAGTGTTGTTTCAAGCCAGGGAAGTTCACCATCGACCAAAACTCACACCTATTCGTCGAGTTTAAGGCCGCATATGAGTATGCATAGAGACCAGCTATACAGTGCTATGTCTAGTTTTGACATTCCTATCAAATTTGTCAGATTATGTAGAATGACGATGGAGAACTCTCGCTGCTCCGTCAAGGTCGGGAACCAACTCACCGAGACCATCAATGTCAAAAAAGGTTTTAGACAAGGCGACGTTTTGCCATGTGGCTTCTTTAACATCATTCTTGAAAAGATCGTGCGTAACTCACACGTCAACACGGGAGACACGATTTTCCAAAAACCCCTGCAGCTGCTAGCTTACACCCACGACACTGATGTGATTGGACGAATACAGCGAACCATCAATGAGGCATTTGTTGGCAATGCAGACGAATTGGCTCAAATGGGTTTGGCGAGACGACAAGATGAAGTACGTGCTGTCATGGAGGAAGGACACACAACACCTACGTCTCAGACAGAGCAACACATTAAGCAGCAGAATCTTCGAGGTAGTCAGGCACTTCGTCTACCTTGGCTCGGCGGTAAATAGAAACAACAACACCAGTACCAAGAGGCAATTGAGTAATAGAGTCCCTTCCCGAAGGACTAAGCTGGCTTTGTATAACAGCTTGATCATCCCAGTCTTACTCTATGGGCGGAATGATGGTATGGCCATGTAGAGCTTATGGACACAACTGCTCTGGCCTGAAAAGCCTTTGAATCCGAGCCATTGGTGCAACGCAATAGAGGACGACCTAGGTTCAGAATCGAGAAGGACCTCAACCAACTTGGAGTATGCAACTGGAAGCAGCTGGCAGGAGATCTAGCTAGCTGGAGAGCCATGTTGGTTGAGGCACAGGTTTGGTTTTCTATTAAAATTTTGTACTGAGTATGTGTCTCGGCCTTGAGGAAAGCATCATGGTAATTCATGCAAGTAAGAAAGCCTATCTTCAGATGCTTTGAACAAAAGAATCAAATTAATCGCAGCAAACAATCGATTGAATCATAAAATAAATCAAAGCATGTCTCGATTGTTGGGAATCAAAACCACCAAAGGATCTCTGTTTCCCGAAAATATGTCACAAATCACCGCTAATCCCAAAGCGTTTGTCTATTTTTCAAGCAAACATCAATCATGTTAAACGTTCCGCAGCAAATGTGCTCCGAAACGCCATAAGAATATTTCGGAACACGTTCACGTAAACGTCTTGAGTGCAAAGAAGAATGAAGACGCTTGTCTAAAGATGCACTTTGACGACACTGGCACGAGCGCTTTGTAAACGCCGACAACTGAGGTGATAAATCACGCCGTTAATTGTCCAGAACGGGTTCTCGAAATAAAACTGAAAGTCGCTGAAGCCCTTGATGCGTGAGTTTCATTCAGTGGCGTAATAAGGCCAAGAATTATTGCCCACTGCAAGATGTCTTTGATTTTGGAAGCAGTCAGCCGGAAAGTGATGAGGTGAGATGGGAATGGATGCACTAGGAAGGAGTTCGCCAAAAACAGGTTTGAGAGGATTTGAGAGTGTCCTTGTGCAGCATTCTTTGAAATTTATCGTGTTAGGAGTGTCATTTGGTTTTTGAATTGGAGGCGTTGTAAATAGAAACGGATTGTGACTTGTGCGATTTTTACTACAATTTGGGCACCATTTGACAACATTTGTGTGAACAGTTTTTCAGAGCCAAGCAAGGGTACTTAACTGCAAGGAAAGATCTGTAGAATCAGCGGCGGTAAGACCTTACCATCCTCCGCATGTAATTGAAGGGGCGTAGAACGTAGAGCAGATGTCAACCACTCACATAAGTGTAAGCCATAAAATTCCGCAACTAAAACGTCTTCTCAGTTAAGAACTAATCATACGAAAGCTTGTGTCCTCCCTTATTCTCTGAAGACTTTAAAAAACTTTAGCTAAACCGACAAATAATGTTTACTTGCAATTACCTCCGTCCTCGAACCTTTCCCTCCACGGTACCATCTTTAGTCAACAGCCTCCAATTTTGCACATTTAGTTGACTCTTTATCACTTGTGTGTGCCTCTATTGCATTGTGCCACAGGCTTAAATTCAAAGACTTTTCGGACCGAAGCACTGCATGTTCATATACTCTACATGACCTAGCGTTGTAGCCGTAAAGGTTTGAGTTGGCACATCCCGCTGTGCAGCCTATAGAGCTCATCGTTGATTCTCCTCTTCCAGATCTTCTTTTTCTTTTTCTAATGGTGCTACAATCCAGGATAGACTTCACTCTCCCCAGCTGACTCCAATTGCGCACTCCAAGTTGGTGAAGGTCCTTTTCCACTCATATCCGTCGTTCTCTGCTGGGTTGTCTTAATGGCTCGGATTGAAGACCTTTCGGGCCGGAGAAGTGTCTGTCTATATGATCTGCCTGGCCTAGCATTTTTTAGCGTTATATCCGACGACGGTTGACCAGGCGCATGTTGCCGCATATCCCATAAAGTTCGTTGTTGACTTCTCCTTCAGATCAGTAATCAACGCAAACAGGACCAAAAATCGCACTCAGACTAAGAACATCCACTTTCAGTAACATCCTGAGACGATGAAGCTGTTGTACAAAGTCAGGTGCGTTCTTTGAGAGAACGGACCTGACTTTGCCTTCTTAGCCCAAAGAAGCAGCGATTCGCAAAAGGGAATCTACGTTTAATTTCGCTGTTGTCCCTATTCACCGCGAAGCCGAGGTACACGAAGTCATTTACTACCTTGAAGTTTCTGCTGCTTCTTTCCGAGACGTCCTCCTTGTATGTCCTTGCTTGATGATAGCATATATTTTGTCGAGACCTCATTTATCGCCAAACACATCTCAAGGGTTGACTATAATGCGCATGAAGAGACATGAGCTAGAGTCAAATTTGAACGAAATGCTTCAATGTGTCAGAAATTCTTCAGTCGAAAAATGTCATACAACGACCAATGCCGTCAATAATAATAATAATAATTGAGAGGCACTACAGCCCACAAGGGACCAGGGACCAGGGGCTAGCTTCTCCAACAACTCAAGGGTATCCCAACAAGATTTAAATTTTAAATAAAACCCAGATATTTAAAAAAAATCGTGAATTCTTGATTATATCGTAAAGTAGAGGGGATGAGGTTATGTGTGGAACAACACATCGGCCAGATGGCCGCCGCGGCTTTGCTGGCACATACGCGATCTTTCAATGAAATTTTCAGTGACCGTTTTGCATAATTGCTGCAGTATTTCATTAAGGCTTGAGTCGTTTTCGGCTTATTCGCATAAACCATCGACTTCAAAGAGCCCCAAAGAAAAAAGTCCAATGGTCTCCAAAACGCGAAATAACACGACCGGGAAATGAGTGATGCAGCAATTGAATTGTTTCTCTGGCTGTATGAGATGTGGCGCCGTCTTGTTGAAACCACATCCCCTCCACATTCATTTCTTCAATTCAAGGCACGAAAAAATTGGTTATCATTTCAAGATACCGAACACCATTGACTGATTGTTCTTGATCTGACTCATTTTCGAAAAAAAACTGTCCAATGATTCCTCCAGCCCAAAAGCCACACCACACAGTGGCACGTTGAGGTTGCATTTGCTTCTCGTATATCATTCGAGGATTTTCCTGGCCCCAAATGCGACAATTCTGCCTATTGACGAAGCCAGCAAGATGGAAATGGGTCTCGTCACTCAAAATGATTTTATCGGCAAAATCAGCTGTCTCTCCAATACCCAATTAACGAACTCCCTTCGCTGTGCATGGTCAGCTGGCTTCAGTTCCTGAGTCAATTGAACTTTGTGTGCATGAAGATGCAAATCTTTCGTCAAAATTGGCTGCATAGTGGATTTGCAAACATCAATTTGCTGAGCTCGGTGTCGAATTGAGGTGGATGGAGTTTGAGCGACATCATCACGGAGTGCTGCGGTCGATCGACGCGTTGTTGTCTTTGCATCAGTTACAGACCCAGTTTCAGCAAATGTTTCCATTAATCGATTTACTGTTGAGTCTTTTGGAGCATTATTGGAACCCCAAATTGATCGAACTGTAGCCGCAAAACTTTCACCATTTGGGTAAATCAATTTTAAATTGAGAATGCGTTGTTTATACGTGTAGCGCTTCATTTTCATTAACCTCATACCTTCTTCTAACGAACAATAATAATTGTTCAAATGTCAAACAATGACAATTCGAATGACGTCAAATTTAAATCTTGCGTTCTTGTTGGGACGCCCTTTAATTGAGTGGCACTACAGTCCACAACGGACCAGGACAGGTTTGGACGTGGTGGCATGGTTTGGACGGAGTCTAAAGTGCAGCTCTTCTTTTCGATGAGTTTTTTTTTTAACATTTTTGGCTTTTTAGCGTTTCTAATGTTGTCCTGGACAATCGTTTCTGCCTTCACATATCTCCACAGAAAATAGTCAAGCGACGTTAAGTCGCTCGATTTTGTGGCCAATTCGCCGGTGGGTAACGCGAAACAATGCGATTACCAAATGTTGCTTTTAAGGAATCAGTTGTGGCACGAGATGTGCGCCATGTTACGGCATCTCGTTGAAACCACACCTCCTGCACATCATGTTTGTTCAATTGATGAATGAAAAAGGTCATGGCTCTATCCTCCACTGGCAGCAACGTTCAGGCCAGAATCGTTTCAAAGCATCATTTCAAAAATATATCGATCAATTATTCCACCAACTCATAAACCACAGTTTTTATGGATGTAACGGGAAGGTAGGTTCGACTGCAATCTTGTCTTTGACCCATTCACCAAATTTATTCTTGCACGAGTAGGACTTTGTCAACACGCATACCAAGGCTTTTCCCTGATTCGAAATTTCTTCTACGCTACGCTCTTATGACATCTTCTGTCATTTAGAGTAAATGTTGTGCGATATATATTTTTCTTTTTTTGAGTTTGGGAAACACTGCACTAGAGCGCTCAGACTCAAAAACTAGTCCGTTGTACTACCAGGCAAAGTAAACCCTCGTTTACTGTAGTTGTCTGGATTTCCAAACAAGGACCAGCAGGCGTTTCTGTGATAAAGAGCTTAAATTTTTTGCTTCTACTACATCAGCCCCGCACAGCCGCCACCTGATCTGAGCAAAGGCGGGACAATGACAGAGAAAGTGCTCTGAGGTGTCTCCACCTTCTCCACAGGCGTCGCAATGGGTGTCTTCACTAAACCCAAGTAGACTTAGGTGCTTAGCGAAGGTAAAGTGTTCTGTTTGTACGACGACAAGTTTTCTGCACTGTTTCCCGTCTAGAGATAAAAGAAAAGCCGCGGATTTCTTGCTGACGTTCGAGAGCATACAGTTGGTCAGCCTGCATCCTGGAGAGTCATTCCATTTCTGCTGTTGGGAGACCCAACCGTCGACATAAGCCCTAACCAAGGAAGCGGGTAGAATCTCTTTAGAATCTTGCATAGCTAGTTCATCAGCAATCTCGTTTTCCGTGATCTGGTGATGTCCTGGGACCCAGACAAGTCTTAGCAAATTCAGTCTGCCGACCAAATTAAGGGAGGACTTGTATTGCAAGACTATCTCGGAAGTGGTGAAATGGTTGAGTAAGGGCTTAAGCACAGCTTGGCTGTCGCCGACGAGGATACAGATACATCGCCTCTTCCACCTGTTCTTCACAATATGGTCGGTGGCCATTAGGATCGCAAAAGTATCCGCCTGGAAGACCGATGCGAAATTAGCTAAAGAGCTGTGAAGTTTAATGTTGTCGTCTTCCAGCATCGTCGTCGTCTTGGAGCCGTCCGTGGAAATCCGACTACATTCCCTTTCCGGTTTAGTTTCTGGCCAAAGCCAGTCCTAAACGCAGGGAAAGTCGACTTTATATAAGCGACGCAACTGGATCGTTGGTGACCCTTCATCACACGGCATGTCCATGAAACTTGTATCATAAGAGATGCGGTGCGCGAGGTCATCAAAGCTCCAGTGCGAGTTGAACCAAAGACCATTTCATTTTAGTCAGGAGATCGCCTTAATTGTACAGCCCATGATGTGGATTTCAAGGGAAGGGAGATTCAGCAATGCATCAAGAGCAATGCCAGGCGTGCTATGGAAGGTCCCTGTGCAGTCAGACTGTTCTTTGAAACTTGGTGAAAGCAGCAGTCACGTATTTGAGCGAAAGCTTACTCCAAGAAACGACTGATGCATAGAAGAGAAGATGTCTTATCATTGCCGTATGGATCCACACAGATCTTTGTGCTGACTGAACCCAGGTTTTACCAAAAACTCCCTTACACTGCCAGAAGACTGACAGCGCCGTCAGTTTTCGTGCCAATATGCCTCTTCTAAAGAAGTTTTTTATCCAGGACAACACCTAGGTATTTCTCTTCATTGGAAAATGGAACGCCAACACCTTTAAGTACTGACCGAGTCAGACCAGTCAGGTTCTTCCTTCTCGTGAAGAGACCAACTTCGGTTTTAAGAGGGTTGACTGAAAGGCCGTTCCTAGTACACCAGTCATCGATCATGTCAAGGGCCGTCTGTCCACTTGAACAAACGTCCGCAAGGTATGGTCCAGTGATCAGTACGGCTACGTCATCCACGTAAGCTTGGGCATAGGTGTTAGGTCTGTTCAGAGCGGAAAGTAGAGAGTCGACCAGCATGCACCATAGGAGAGGTGACAGGACGCCACTTTGGGGGAACCCCTGTTTACCCCTGACATGATGGTCATACTCTGCCTCTGCCTCCCTCGTGATGCGATATACACATGGATATTGTGTATAGAATCGTTATCCTGACTAGAGATGAAATCGGGACCAAGACCCATTTTATTTGCACTGTATTGAAGGTTCGTCTTGAGTATATCGATGTTCGCTTTACGATCCATTATACCCTATTAGTAGTCCTACAACCCAAACAAGCACAGAGCTACAGCCATGCTCAAATCTCGGCTTTGCCCTAATGATGTCGTAAGGCCTGTGCATCATCGCGACGCAGGATCAGTCGTTAAAATTGATGCTGTCGACCGCCGCGCAGAAAGTCTGGGTTCGATTCCTGGACGGGTCACCTCGAATTTTTTCACGGCACCACCTCTTTCGCGTTGCTGACTATACTCAAGGAGTATCACTTGTCTATGGAAATCTTCTCAAATCTCGCAGTTCGGAGTCGGCAAAAAGAACTGTAGGTCCCTTCTACTCTTGAGAGAATAGTAGCACGAGAAGCTAGGCCCTGGTCCTTTGTGGGCTATAGTGCGACTGGGGTGTATTTTGCATTAGGATTTGTACATCCATCCAGAGTTCAACCTACGCTACAATTTAAGCCTGCTGACCTTTCGCAATGCCGTTTAAGCGCTTCTTGGATGTTGGAAAAACACACCGATCTTGTGAACGGTGTTGAGGGATAATTTTCAGTCAGTGGGTATGAAGAACAACGAAACTGCTGCATTCAGGGCTCAGGAAACGCGCGACTGACTGCAGAGATGCCATTGCAGCCAGATAATGCCACTGAGAGGTGTCATTGGTCCGAGGCGGACGGTTACAAACAATTCGGAGCGATTTGGTCGACTGAAGACCGGCGATAGAAAATTATGACTTTGCCACAAGATGGGCTAACAAGCCACAAAGCAGCATGAATTTCGGTCCTACTTAGTTGGAAGCTTCCTAGCCGTGAAAAATTAAATTTCGGTCCTGCTCCGTAATAGCCGGAAAATTTCACGTCACGACCACGTTCATTGTCCACCGACTTCATGCGATTTGACTTCTTCTAACATTTCCCCGTGAGGCTAGGCAGAAGACCAACTTTACGTGAATAGTTTCCAAGCTCTAGACGCATCAAAAAAACCAACATCACTCAAGTTATGGCTGAGATACCATCCGGAATGTGCCTAAAGGTGGGCAAAAACTTCCCCCAAAGAATTGCATTCTACGAGTCGACCATTGAAATGATTTTATTTTTCACACCTACCGGCAGGGTGCAGACTTTAAATTTTAATCAAAAAAATCTGACCATGTATACCTCGGGTCACCCTCGCACTCAGTGCCAACGTCTCAAGCGCATCTCTCACATCCCCGTCTGACATTCCAACAGTTCGTAGTGTCCTGCTCGCCCAGTAGACTCTCGCCGCCTTTAAGTGCGAAAAAACTCCTCCAAAACCACCTCTTCACCTCCACCCTGCCCACACCATAAATCATTTAAAATCACGCGCGAATAACTCAAATCGGCCAGCAGATGTCATAGCGCCTCAAAATCCAAATGTTTTTAAGCGCCATTAAATAAAAGCCCCGCCATCGTAAATCAATTAGAACCGGCACGCGGGCGGGCGTCACGAAACCCTCGTTTGTTTGATTTCCTCTTAATCATCCATTGCCCTCGCTACGTCCCCCACACCCCAACCCTATCCCTCCCGGCGCCGTCTAATCCACCAGCAGCCGAAGTGGCCCATTAAGCACGCCAATTAATTAGCGCGCGTCATATCAAATCACTATCAAGCCACTACATCGCCGGGAATCAGTTAATAATTTATTTACGCCTCGTCATCGTCGCGGAGATGACCAATAAAAGGCGTGTTGACACACATCTGCGATAAGAGTGCGTGGCGGCTGCGGCGGCTCGCCACCGTTTTCGATAAATAGGAACCGCCCGCGCGTTAATTTACGATCTCTTGCGATGAGCGGACGCGCGCCGCGCCGCATCGCGGCATCAGCCGACACAACGCGACGGTGAAGCGGGTGATGTGCTGTGTGCGAGATTTTTAAAATTCTACGTCACTTGAGGGGACGGAAATTTATTAGCGTGCCTCCCATGGAAACGCTACCAACTGGAGGAGTGGGCCGAACACATGTACGCCTGGGCCGCGACAGACCGCTCTCCGACGTCGCCGTGGTGGTGGGTGGCCTTGCTGGCCACCACATGCGGCCGATGATGACAAATGAGGAAAATACTGGGGACTGTGAGTGGCGTGCATCGGCGATTTGATTTTATTCTAAGTGCCGAGAGTTTATGGGACGTCTGGTGGCTGCTCTTGTATGGTTCTATTGACGGCCGGCAAGGAGATCGTTTTGCTGTGTGCGATGACATTTTAATGGAATTGCACTTTGAGCGGCTGACTCTGGAGCTGGATTTATGAGTTTTGTGATTTAAATCACATCTCTGGCCTCATAACGAGAGTCAAAGGAAACGTTGATGCTGACAAGAGACCACTTGATGCGACTACCAGGTGAAGGTGTCAAGGAACCAGTTTGATGAGAGGTCTTATACCGGTGTCAGGGGGATCAGAAATCCAAGAACCTTTTTTTTTGAGCGTGCGGTAAGCCTCCTAATGGGTGGTTCGTGCAGACTGTGGCTTAAAGTCAGAGCGTAGTATAGTGTAGAGCGCTGGCTGTCGCAGATCCTTCGGCTTAGCGCAGAATTGTACGGCAACCGGATGGTGAGCCCCCAAAGAACGGCAGAGCTATTAGAACGACCTGTAACAAAGGCATGTAGTTTTGATTTTCTTTGTTAATTGGAAGAGAAGTGCAGCTGAATCACTTATCCTGCTGCTCCGACGGGTAGGTCATGCAGAAAATGGTTTCGACGGTTTGAAATTGACGATCTTATCGTCCAAGACAAGAGGGTCTTGGTCAACCTAAAAATTTTAAGATGAGGACTTGGAGGCTCAACTGGATCGAGATCCGTCCCGAACGTAATCGTAATGTAACGTAATGTGAGTGAGCTCGCAGAATCGTTGGGAGTGACTCAGCAAACAACTACCATTCGGTTAGAAAAATTTGAATTAATTCAAAAACAAGGAAATTTTATGACTTGACTGGGCGCATACACCAGCTCATTTGTTCGACATGGTCGAAGGAAAACATGCCCGATGAGTGGAATCTCTGCGTCATTTGTCCGGCTCACAAGAATCGAAACCCCTTGGACTGCGCCAAAGATCGATACCTCAATATCACGTACAAGATCCTATCTGCCTTTTTGTATGAACGACTAAACCATTATGAGACTGAACCAAGCCAGGAAGTCCACAATAGACCAGATCTTCACTTCACATCTCTAGTCTTGGCATTCCTACCAAGCTCGTCAGATTATGTTGGATGGCGATGGAGAACTCTCGCTGTCTCGTCAAGGTCGGTAAGGAACTTACAAACAAATTTAAATGTCAAAAAGGCGTTTAGACAAGGCTTCGCGCTGTGCCTTGCCCAATATGCCCTTCCAGCCAGCACTATCTGAGTCCGAGTTGAGTGAGGTCCTTCTTCACTTGTTGCGTTGTCCCAATGGCTGGGATTCGAAGACTTTTCGGACCGGGATACATGGGATGGCGTATGCAATGGGATACATACGTTCTACATGGCCTAGCCATCTTAAGCATTGTATTCGAAGACGCTCGGCAAGGCGCATGTCGCTGTACAGCTTATAGAATTCGTCGTTGAATCCTTTCCTCCAGTTGCCGTCAAAGCAGGCAAAACTATTCTCTCGGAATGGGCATCCTCTTCCGCTTTTAGTAACGTCCAGGTTTCGACGTCATAGAGTAGGACTGGGAGGATCAAGCTGTTATATACGAGTGAAGCCAGCTTAGGGCTTCACTACTCAATTGCCTCTTGAGCCCAAAAAAACAGCGATTGGCAAGAGCGATTCTACGCTTGGTTTCGGTATTGGTGTTGTTACCGCGGAGCCGAGGTAGACGAAGTACTTGACTACCTCGAAGTTTCTGCTGCTCTGTCCTGTGCGTCCTTCTTTGATGACAGCATGTACTTCGTTTAACCCTCATTTACCACCAGACGCATTTTAGCCGCTTCCGCTTTAATGCCGGCAAACGCATCATTGACGGCTGGCCGTGTTCGTCCAATCACATCAATGTCGTCGACGTAAGCTCGCAGTTGAACTGACTTTTGGAGGATTTTGGAGGACCAGATCATCTCCAGCTAGGAACACTTTGTCCTCTCCAGCAGCTTTGTTCGACTTCAGTCTCGATGTTGCGATCTTGACCTCGTCTAAGTCGGGGGGACGGAATTCTTGCCTATCATCGTCCAAATTGAGAGGAATATTCTGCCCAACAGCGGGATTTGGGCCGTCATCGCCGTTTAAAAGTCTGTAGAAATGATCTTTCCAGATTCTCAGCATCGAATGCAACTCTCCTACGAGGTTCCCGCTTCCGTCCGAACCCTGTATCCATCGGATAGCTGTTTCACCTTTCGGAAAAACTTTCGGACTTCATTCCTGCCATAACACCTCTCCATTTCTTCGACCGCGCGCTTCTCATGCTCTCTCTTTTTCCTTCTGAGAAGCCGGTTCTCTTCCCTTTTTTTCTGTTCGTAGAGCTCACGAACAGCTCTCGTTGTCCGATGCAGCGTTGCCTGGTAGGCCTCCTGTTTGGCTCCATGTGCCTGCCTGCACTCGTCGTCAAACCATGGGTTCCTTCTAGGTGGTGGCGTGAAAACCAGCACATCAGTGGCAGCTTCTTTGATGGCTTCTTGACAACGTTTCCATTCTTCTTCTATTGTCAGCAGCAGAACTTTGAGAGATACTAACGATTTGGAGTTGCTACTGCAGCCTTCCAATTTCAAACGTATTGTCCTGCCTCGACTCCGTTGCTCTCTCCATATCCAGTTTCTTACCTTGGCTATAGTTGATCTGAGTCAATATTGGCTCTTCGAAAAGTTCGGACATTGAGAACACTGGATGAGTGCCTGACGTCGATCTGTGCACAACCTCTGAGCAAATCCACCAAAACAACTTAGCCTAGTGATTTTCAGCAGCTCTTCGGTCAGCCAATTTTTTTCCGCAGAAGAGTTTTACAGAGTGCTAACCGGAGGGTGGTGGGTTACAGCTATATGGTGGACGCCACAGGACTTCCTAATCAACCTCTTTCAATTTATTTCAGTTTATCCAAGATGTGTCCATGCATTGTCGTGATGGTAGGCTACTTCTGTTTAGTTGGTCAAATGGTCCGCTTGGGTGAGACATGAATTCACAAATGGACCGCAAGACCAAATGGCTTGCGCAGGACAATACTCTATATATGGTGACACCAAAGCGGAGTTCAAGTCTTTAAGGAGTTAGGACTGCAACCGATCCAAAGATGTGA
The DNA here is from genome assembly GCA_944738645.1 of Eristalinus sepulchralis. Lineage (NCBI taxonomy): Eukaryota > Metazoa > Arthropoda > Insecta > Diptera > Syrphidae > Eristalinus > Eristalinus sepulchralis. Next base: position 64,683,601 of record OX122883.1, read on the forward strand.
CAAGCAGCTGCTGACAGATTGCTTACAGAGTCAGATGTCTTAAATTTGGACACCATCAGCATGAAAGATTTCCATGAGGACTGTAACCATCAATGGGAGGCGACATCAAAGCTTGTCGTGACGCTCTTGACAGCAGAGAGGGATGAAATGGAAACCTCTGCAAAGAGTGTTCAGTGAAATCATGTTTGACAAGGATGAGCTTCAAACTATCATCATCACCATTAATGACACCCTCTTATCGAAACGCCCAACGACACATCCCTTCAATCAAAATCAACTAAAGCTCATCTCACGGCACTTCGCGCGATTAATTCACCCACTTAGCACCTGCATAATGGGAAAGATGCACATCTGCGACAAACTTCCTGCGCCCCCAGGCATTCATGCCATCCAGGGTAAACATTGTCGTGGCTGAATTTGAAGCATAGAACGTCGCTTAAAGCAGCCACATCACATCACGCAAAGCCCGGCATCACTGCGCTGCTCTCGCCCGCTCGCTTCGGTTAAGTGCACCTCGCCGCCCATCTAATGCGCCCCCAAATGAAAATGCGAGAGCAGCGGAATAATGGGGTGTCCCTAATCGAATCTCCCGCCGAAGTGCAACAAACCATCAAGGTTACGCCGCGTCCTTATCGCTTTATTGCCAATCATCTTACGCGAAAACCGATTTCAATGTCCTTAAGCTCGCCTCGCGTCGGGGCTCATATAAAAGTGATTCCGTTAACCCGCTGCCGTCGCCCGTCGAAAGGGACTTTATAACAAAAGTGCATGCGAGACAATGATAAGGATTCTCATTTCAATGGAATGTGGACTGTTCTCCGTGGAGGATATCATGTTAACAAGTTTGTATCCTTGACTTTGCCCCCTCTTCCGTTCACTCGCTCGCTGTTGGACGAGCCATGAGGACTTGCCCATTCACAGACCGGCGATGGGGGTGGTGGTGGTAGTGGTGTGTGTGTGTATTTTATGAAATTGTCACCATTTGTCGGTGGAAGAGAGAGTGTGAGAGAGAGAGAAAGAATCCTTGAAAATTTACTTTAGATTCGTAATCCCTTTTGGCTGCGGCTACGAAATGAACTCAGGGGGTGGCGTTCCCTTGTTTGTGCTCTTATGTCATCAATGAACGACCACACACACACACACATGTACGTGTGATCAAAAGCCGTCCGTCGTCGTCGTCGTCGTAATTTCGAAGTCATTTCAAGTCGCACAGCAAAGACTGCTGCTCCTTGTGCCTCTCTCCACCCCCTATCCGTGCACACACTTCATTCAGTCGTCGCTGGCACTCGTCCTTCAGTCGATGTTTAAGGCGCGGTTGGTCGTTTGAAGAGGGGGGAGGAGGAGGTGGAGGGGGGGTGAATCAGAGAGTCGTACATGTGTAGTCTATTCGAAAGTTTATTGGAGCACGTGTCTAGCAATGAAATATCCTTTAGTGAATGTAACATCGAAATGAGAAACTTATTTCCGTGGTGGCACATTTTGTCGATTGTTCCCGTCCGCAGAACCTCTGCCGAGGACTACGGCGGCGATGCGGTGAGATGTGAGGACACCGTGCACGTCGTCGGCGGCATTCTAAAAATAAATTCGTGGCTGGCATACGAGTCTATTGAGTTGAAAATAATTTCGACCAGGTTTTGAAGTGGGTGCGACTTGGGATGAGTCCGTGCGCTGCCACTTCTGAGGGGATTTCGTCAATTTTGATTGCGAATGTCGGGCGCACATTGTTCCGATTGACGTCACGTCCTGTGCGGGAGTTCCGTTGAGGAGTGCTGAAAATGAAGTTGTCGTCCTTGGCACACTTTCGCCAAGGAGGTCGATCAGGTCCATGGTATTGGTTGGGGCTTGGCATGTGGCATTGTCTTTGTGGTGTTTGTTTTCTTGAACCACTGGAATTATCTCCGCTTGCCAGTGTGAAAAGTGTCAGCTTTAGGATCGCCACAGTATCTTGACCTTATTAAGGAAGCATTGCTTAGAAACGAAAATCACTTCTGTGGTCTAACTTTCCCCAACAGTAAGGATCACACAGAGCAAGCGCGCGAGTTACGTACAACGTAGCCCACCAAATTATTAAACTGCAAGATGGCACTTTTGCATTAACAGAATGCCGGAAAGCAGAAACTGAAAATTGATAAGAAACCAAATAAGAAATGCTTGGCTCAACGATTATGTAATATAAAACCAAACGAATGCCAAAAATCGGTTGGATTATTTGTTGGATACCCAAGTGTGCAGCCAAGCTATAGACAGCGGCACTCAGAAAAAGAATTCTAGTTTTTCATTATTTCTTTTTTAAATTTCCAACAGATAATTTCATTAAATCTTGGAAAGCAGTGAAAGTGAGTTGGTCGCTGGAAATCATGACGAAGAGGACCACCATTGTCGGGCGAAACGTTTCACCCACTTCGGATCCCAACAGCCGCTTCGTTGCCTTGATTTAGAAAAGACAGAAGAATGGACAGCGATGGTGCTTTAAGCAGTAGGAAATAATTCAATAAGGTCTATGCACCGGCTCATCTGAGGGGTGAGGTTCGATTTGTAATGTAAAATAAAACACAGAAATTGAAAACTGAAATAAGAATCCTTATAACTGGCTAAACAAACAATTTATGGCATTAACTCCTCCGGAATGATTTCATGTAAATTTGGGCCACAACCACGTCTGAGGTCGAAAAGCTACAATCGTAACAGATCGTTGGGACCTTTGCCGACAGAGTCTCCCTGAAACTCTCCCAAAGCTCGACGCTACCTGCACTGACAATAGAAGAAGAATGGAAATGTTGTCAAAAACCCATCAAAGAAGCTGCCACTGATGTGCTGGGTTTCACGACACCACCCAGAAGGAACCCGTGGTTTGACGACGACTGAAGGCAGGCACATGTAGCTAAACAGGAGGCCTACCAGGCAATACTGCATCGGACAACGAGAGCTGTTTGTGAGCTCTACGAACAGAAAAGACGGGGAAGAGAACCGGCTTCTCAGAAGGAAAAAGAGAGAGAATGAGAAGCGCGCGGTCGAAGAGATGGAGAGGTGTTATGGCAGAAATGAAGTCCGAAAGTTTTACCGAAAGGTGAAGCAGCTATCCGGTGGATGCAGGGTTCGGACCGAAGCCTGCCGGGACCAAAATGGAAACCTTGTAGTAGAGTCGCAATCGATGCTGAGAATCTGAAGAGATCATTTCTGCAGACTTTTTAACGGCGATGACGGCCCAATTTCCGCTGTTAGGCAGAATGTTCCACTTAATTTGGACGATAATAGACAAGAATTCCATCCCTCCGACTAAGACGAGGTGAAAATAGCAATATCGAGACTGAAGTCAAATAAAGCTGCTGGCGCGGACGGACTATTATATATATTATATATTATAAACATTCTTTATTGATCTTCACTTTAACAAATAATAACAGAAAAAGAAAAATTATTTAACATGGCAAAATGCCGTCTGTTGGAGATTGACATTGTTTGAAATAATACAGTGGGCACAGACAAAAAAAAAAAAGTAAAACTGTATGAATAAAGTTATAGAAAAGAAAGAGTTTACTGCTAACTGAAACTATTACGGTAATTCAAGGCATGAATACAAAAACTATAAAGCAGGTTCCAACCCTCCGTGCCATTGAGTATATTCTTCGTTTCTTCAAGGGTAAGAGAAACTTTTGAGAAATAAAGCAGACGCAGTTCTAGTAATATAGGACATATTGCTATAAAATGGTATATATTTTCGACTTCATTGCGATTGCAAAGAGTGCAGGTGGCATTGACATCTTGTCGATGCGGTACGTAGTTAAGTCTCAGCAGTTCAGTTCTAGCTCTAAAAATAATGCTTATTTGTCTATTTGAGAGTTCTGTTCTAAAGTAATTGCTGGACCCCAATGTATGGTTAAGATGTTTGTACATATGCCTCGACGAAGAGGAACGAGCTCGATTTAGGCAATCTAGATACATCTTGTCATCGTGTTTCCTAATGCACTCGTATAATTTATCTTCCCATTCATCTGAATTTTCCTCAGTAAGCCTAAGTGCAATGTCAAGTGAGGTTGCGAGCTCATGCCATTCTTTAAAAGGTGATAAATTATATCGAAGCGCCATCTTAAGAAGCCTCTTTGAAATATTATTATTCGACCTACGCATTACTTTAATTAAATAGTCTGCATTCGCTTTCAGATTTTTGTGGTAGATTTGCGACAAACCAGATTCCACGTAGATAGCGTATGACGTTGCGCGGACGGACTATCCGCAGAGCTGTTCAAAGCGGCTGGGGATGACCTGGTTGGGCGCATGCACCAGTTCATCTGTAAGATATGGTCGGAGGAAAGCATGCCCGATGAATGGAATCTCAGCGTCGTCTGTCCGGTCCACAAGAAAGGAGACCCCTTCGACTGCGCCAACTATCGACGGATTGGTCTCCTCTACATCGCGTACAAGATCCTCTTTGCCATCTTGTGTGAACGTCTGAAACCGTTCGTCAACAACCTGATCATCCTCATCCTTGTCCTTATCAGTGTGGTTTCAGGCCACGGAAGTCCACCACCGACCAAGTCTTCAAACTACGGCAGATCCTGGAAAAGAACCAAGAAGTGCAAATCGACACTCACCACCTATTCGTCGTTTTTAAAGCCGCATATGACAGTGTGCATAGAGACGAGCTATACAGTGGCATGTCTAGTTTTGGTAACCCTATCAAGTTCGTCAAATGATATAGGAAAAGAATGGAGAGCTTTAGCTGCTCCGTTAAGGTCAATAATGAACTCACCGAGACCTTTAATGTCACGGTGTTAGACACGTGACGCGCTGTCATGTGACTTTCCCAAAATCATTCTTGAGAAGATCGTGTGTAACTCACAAGTCAACACCAGAGGCACGATCTTTCAAAAGTCACTTCAGTTGCTAGCTTACGCCGACGACATTGGACGAACACAGCGAGCCGTCAATGAGGCGTTTGCTGGCATTGAAGCGAAAGCAGCTAAAATGGGTCTGGTGGTAAATGAGGGTTAAACGAAGTACATGCTGTCATCAAAGAAGTACACACAACATCGGCGTCTCAGACAGAGTGTCACACTAGGCAGCAGAAATTTCTACGAAGTCAAGGACTTTGTCTACCTCGGCTTCGCGGTAAATAGGGACAACAACATCAGTACTAAAATCCAAGGCAGAATCGCTCTTGCCAATCGTTGTTTCTTTGGGCTCAAGAGGCAATTGAGTAACAAAGCCCACTCTCGAAGGACGTTACGAAAAGCGGATGAGAATAGCGAAAAATTTTGGGCGATTTTTGATCCTGTTTGCGTTGATGGCATCTGGAAGAGAAGAACGAACTTTATAGGCTGTACGGCGACATGCACCTGGTCAAGCGTCTTCGGATAAGATAGTTAGGCCATGCAGAGCATTTTGACACCACTCTTCCGACCCGAAAAGTCTTCGAGTCCTAGCCAGTGAAACAACACAACAGAGGACGATATAGGCTTGGGTGGTGCACACAAGTGGAGAAGGACCTCAACCAACTTGGAGTGTGCAACTGGCGGCAGCTGACGAGAGATGGCCCTAGCTAGGCCCAGGTCCACCCCATTAAAAGAAGAAGAAGAATGATGATAACCGAAATTAACATGTAGGAGTCACCGCTTTTCTCCATGAATGTTCTACCCAGCTTGACGCGCGTCAGACTGAGTTCAATTCCATTTCATTATTGGGAGACGGCACGAGCAGCTCCTCCTGCGAGTGCTTCCCAAGTCCACTGCCGCTTTCGCTTTGTCTGATTGTTCGCATACTTTCCGAATTCAAATTCGGTCGTTTAAAGACAATTTCCTCTTCCTCGCTAAACTCCTTCCACACAAAGAAGAAAAAACGTTCAGTTTCCCCCTCGAACTCAAACTCGAACTGCGAATAATTTAATTTTCATCATTTTCCATGGAAAACTTCATCGTGCTCATGGAAGCCGTCAACTCGAAGCAAACGACAGGCGGCCGCAAAAAAAGAAAACAGTGCTGCGCGTACACACAGCCAACTGGCGAGCACAACAGGCACAACAGTCGAAGGGAAAACTTAAAAATAAATTTACAATTAGTTGTCCATTTTAATCCTCTGTCTCGGGTGCTCGCTAACCATTCCGTGTCGCATGGCCGACGGGTCTTATTCTTTTCGCGTTCTCGCGTTCTCGCGTCCTCTTCTCTGGCCGCCGTTTGGTGGGCACTGCCAAAAATAGTGGCGCTGCACAATAATTACAAAAATACTTGCCCCAACACTATTTTCGCAATTCATCACAACACACGCTTGCATCTCAATCTATCGCATCGCACAGCAGCCGTTGTGCCAGCGCAGCGCATCGTCGTCGTCGTCGTCGTGGTCGTTCCCATGTACAATCACTTCAGAAGAATGCCTGCGAAGTGCAAAACGGTCGGAGAGGAATTCTCGAACAGTTTTTAATTAATTTACAGTTTGCGTCTAATTTCTGGGCATAAACTATCTCTTAAAAAGCGAGCGTCTCCTCCGATGCGTTCGGACGCGTTCGCCGGTGCATTTCGTGGTGCAAGCGAGCCCGTGCGATAGGGGAGGGGGCAAAAAAATCCAATTTGCGATTTTGTTTCTTTGAAATGACATTCGGGGAGCATCAAAGCGAAACGAATTCAGTTTCGTGGGGTGGGCGGCAAGGCAGCAGAAGGACACTGGGTGACAGATGGGGTGGTGGAGTCGGGGGCGGGGGAAGGCACAATTGCGGCAAGCACGCATGGAGCAGCAACAACATGTAGTCGGCGATAAATTAATTACATTTCGCGATGCGTTGCGGCCTGCTACAACTTCTGTGGACGACCCCGAGAGGGGTGCAACGGCAGGCAGACGATACCGATGCCAGGGATGTAGGGCCAAAAGAAACAAGAAAAAAATGGAAATATTCGTCTACTCAACGCGATGAAGAAGATAAATAATTTTCCTGTCGACCGCTGATGTCTGCTGTGAGACGTTTGACGAGTTAGAAGGCTTAACGCCACCTGTCAGGGATGGGCTTTCATCTTGCGAAACTGTGTCAGTGACCACTTTGGGAGTTGGGTGAGTTGGCAATGCGTTGGCGGCGCTCTACCCCAAATTGGGGTTTGACATGATAGATCGGCGAGGAGCGTTCCTGCTTGAAGAAGGATTCCAACAGGAATTCTGGTTTGGACGGATTCAGTGAAACGAGAATTTTTTTTCTCATTTCGAAAGAGGGTCTCAAAAGCATCAGACGTGGCATATCGCTAGTGGTGAGCGATGCTCTTAACCCAGCGCCTTAAAAGACAGCGACTCTGCAACTTTTCCCCGAAAGAGGCAAGGATGCGTCGCTTTCGAAAAATCTTCCGACAATTGGAGTTCTCCCTTGTGTAATCAGAGCTTACGAGAAAATTGTTAAAAATGTTGATTTAGAGGACTTGGAAAGTGGACGTCCAACATACTATGGAACAAAAAGAAGATCCAGGGCACGCAGGCTTGTCTGATTAACTCGGACACAACTGATGAGAAGACCTCTCCCTCTGACAACTTCTCAAGGATGGGTATAGATTAGAAAGAAAGGCAGTTTGTTGTTGGAAATGGCTGCGTACTTTCTAACTCTTTTTTAATGTAAAAAATGGGATCCAGCAGGGTAGAGCTAAGTCGCCAATCCTGTTTGCGAAACTCGCAAGGGAGCTCTTGGGCTTCATGTGGCACTTGACTGCGTACGCTGACGGTTTTCTTGCGTAAAGTCTTTCCCCGAAGACCTTGGCGATCAAAATCCTGAATTCGAGAAAATTCAACGATTTTTAAAAGTGTGAGACCATTCTCCTTCGGGAGCCATTATGCAAGGCTTTAAGAAGTTCGAAGGAAAACTGTGAAGGGTGTACTGGGATTTGAATGAAAGTTATCACCTGCATGGACGGCTTATTCCACCATGTAGATAACGCAAGAATAGAAGCCTTAGCTGACCAAGTGCCAAATTGAGTGCATGCTTGAGGGACAATCACTCCACTTTCGTACGAAGCGAGGCCCTTCTAAAACCTCTGCCGCTCTCTGGGTCACTGTGCGCGACACTGTTTGAGCCGGGAAAGTCCTACTTAAAGGCTTGCCTGAAAGAGAAGCGTGAGCAACCTCATTCAAGCCACTACACAAACCTTGATTCTGTCCGCGATATTCGATTTTAAACCCCAGCCACCACGACACTCCCACAGGGGTGCCTACCGCACAGTGAGTCTGTAACCAGTTCCTTCTGGCGAACAGTGAGAGTAGCCTTCATACCATAACTTGATAAAGGGGATTACTCTCTCGCCATATATTTTGGTCCGATAAGTCCCACTTCCAAAAGCTTGGAAAGGCTGGCCGAGCTGCTCTACGACTTCACCCTCTATCTCAGGTGCAACAGGCTTAACAGCGCGCAAAATCTTACGAGACTGCGCTATAAAATCTCATTGGAAAAACGACGGGAAAGAATATGCTCTGCGCGTTCTCATTGATATAAAGGGTGCTTTCGACAATGCAACTTTTGATGGCATGTGCAACGCGCCAGAGAACACGGCGTCGAAGAATCATTGGTGTTGTGGATAAAAGTAATGCTAATGAATGGAACTATAGTTGCGGAGGCGGAGTGTGCAATGTCAGGGGTAGGAAGAAGCTGCCCCCAAGGTGGCGTCCTGTCACCTCTCCTATGGTGCACTCCCTGCTTTCCGTCCTGAACGGACCTAACACCTACGCCCAAGCTTACGTGGATGACGTAGTACTGGTCACTGGGCCATGCCTTGCGGACGTTTGTTCATTTGTTCATGACTGGTGTACTAGGAACGGGCTCTCAGTCAATCCTCTTGAACCCGAAGTTGTTCTCTTCACTCGACTTCTCGACCAGTACTTAACGGTGTCAGCATTTTTTTTTTTTCTAATGAAGCGAAATACCTAGGTGTTATCCTGGATAAAAAATTTCTTTGGAAAAGACACATTGAGATGAAAACCTCCAGGGCGCTGTCAGTCTTCTGGTTAAGTAAGGGGGTTTTTGGTAAAACATGGGGCCTGTCACCAAAAACATCTGTGTGGATCTATACGGCAACGATAAGACATCTTCTCTCCTACGCATCAGTCGTATGGGAGAACAAGCTTTCGCGCAAATACGTGATTGCTTCCCTTACCAAGTTTCAAAGAACGGTCTGTCTTGGCTACACAGGGGCTCTCCCTAGCACGCCTGGCTCTGCTCTTGATGCATTGTTGAATCTCCTTCCCCTTGACATCCACATCATGGTCTGTACAATCAAGGCCATCTCCTGACTAAAAAAGAAATGGTTCAACTCGCACTGAAGCTTTGATGACCTCGCGCACCGCAACTCCTATGACAGAAGTCTCATGTACATGCCGTCTGATAAGGGTCACCAACGATCCACCTGCGTCGCTTATATATAGTCGACTTTTCCTGCATCCAGGACTGGCTCTGGCCAGAAACTGAACCGCGAAGAGAATGTAGTCGGATTTTGACGGACGGCTCCAATACGGCCGAGGGATCTGGGGACGGTGCTTTCGTGGAAGTCGACAATATTAAACTTTACACCTCCTAAGGTAATTTCGCATCGGTTTTCCAGGCGGAAACTTTTGCGATCCTAATTGCCACAAACTTTAATGTGTAGAACAGGTGGAAGGGACGAAGTATCTGTGTATGCAGCGACAGCCAAGCTGTGCTTAAGCCCTTACTCAACCCTTTTACCACTTCTGAGATAGTCCTGGAATGCAAGTCCTCCCTTAATTTGGTCGGCAGACTAAATTCGCTAATCGGGACATCACGGGAAACGAGATTGCTGATGCTGAACTAGCTATGCAAGATTCTAAAGAGGTAGTCGTGGGGCTCGAACCCACCTTGGGACTACCAGCTTCCTTGGTCAGGGCTTATGTCCACGGTTGGGTCTCCCAACAGCAGAAATGGAATGACTCTCCAGACTGAAGGCTAACCAAGTACATGCTCTCGAACGTCAGCAAGAAATCCGGGGCTTTTTTGTTAGCTCTAGATGGGAAACAGTGCAGAAAACTTGTCGGCGTACAAACAGAACACTTCGCCTTCGCTAAGCACCTAAGTCTACTTGGGCTTAGTGAAGACACCCATTGCGACGCCTGTGGAGAAGGTGAAGACACCTCAGAGCACTTTCTCTGTCAATGTCCCGCCGTTGCTCGTATTAGGTGGCGGCTGTTTGGTGCTGATATAGTGGGAGCTAAAAACTTAAGCTCTTTAAACGAAGGTTACTGCCTGGTAGTACAATGGACCAGTTTTTGAGTCTGTGCGCTCCAGTGCAGTGTTTCCCAACCTCCAAAAAAATATAGAAAACTAGTTCATGCTGTCATCCAGGAAGGACGCGCAACATTGACGTCTCAGACTGAGTGTCGAACTAAGCAGCAGAAACTTAGAGGTAGTCAGGGACATCGTCTACAACATGAGTACCGAAATCAAACTCAGAATCACTCTTGTTAATCGCTTCTTCTTTGGACTCAAGTCTCACTCACTCACTCAAACAATTGAGTAATAGAGTCCTCTCCCAAAGGACTAAGCTTGCTTCGTATAACAGCTGCATGATCCCAGTCCCACTTTACGGTGCAGAAACCTGGACGCTACTTAAAGTGGTTGAGGAAGTCCTGATTCTGCGGGAAGTGGCCTGGTTCTGTTTACGTTGATGCCACTTGGAGTATAAGATTCAACGACGAACTTTATAAGTTCGACATGCACCTGGTCAAGCGTCTTCGGATACAACCATTAACACTGCTAGGCCATGGAGAGCGGTTTCCACCCGAAATGTCTTTAAATCTGAGCCATCGGGAAAATGTAAAAGAGGACGACCTAGTCTAAGGTGGCGCACAAAAGTAGAGAAGGACCTCAACCAACTCGGAGTGCGCAACCGGCGGCATCTGGCGAAAGATCGTGCTGGCTGGAGAGGCATGTTGGTTCAGGCCCAGGTCCACTCGAACTGTAGCGGGAAAGGAAAAAGAAGAAGAAGAAAAAAGGAATTTGTGTGCCGTACGAGTTGAAATCGAAAGATGTCGAAAGACGATTTTTCAACTCCCAACTACTTTTTGGAGGATATCAAAGGAAGGGATTTTTGCAGCGATTCTTGACTGGAGATTGATGACTCCATGAAAAAAAAATAATATGCAGAGTCTGGTGAATCCGCCCCATCATCGTCTACATCGACACCATAGAAAGACATCCACCTTGCTCTGTGGGAGTAGAAGGATGTGGTTTACTATGAGCTGCTAAAAACAGCGAAGTCATTGATGGGAAATGCTATCAACTGCAACTACTGAGTTTGAATCGTTCATTGCGTGAAGGACGGGCAGAAACCACAGAAAGGCATGAAAAGGTGATTTGGCAACACGACAACAGTCGGCGCCACTTGGCAGTAGCGGTCAAAGATGACCTGGAGGTGCTGAAATGGATGGTCTTACCCCACCTGTCGTATTCTCCAGACATTGCTCCCTCCGACTACTGACTTTGTCGACGGATGATTTGGTGGGTCACCAGTGGGGGCCTTCTGAAAAAATCGAAGAATGAGAGAAGAGTACTAATATTTTAGAGAGAATGCGTTAGAGCAAGGCAAAACAAAGTACTTAGAAGGACGCTCAACATCAACATCAGGGCATCACGATGGACAGCAAGAACTTTGATGTAGCCAGGTATTCGTATGGTCATACCACGGTTCCGCAGTAAGTTGGGACAGGAACATCAGTATCTTCGAAACAGCGTCCACTAGCTTCCAGATAACACACAGTCAGCGTGAACAGTTTTCGATACTAAGCTGTTGGGACAACGTTAAAGAGGACGTCCTCGACTAGGGTGGTGCAGGCTGGAGATAAAGGTCCTCACAATTTGAGGAGCCACAGCCGAACTCGCTGAAAATTCAAAGTATGGATCGAAGCACCAATCGTTCAGAATGAAATGTTCCCCACTAACTGCAGGCTTTACCTTATCAAGGAGGAATGTGGACGATACCAGGCAATTAAAGAGAAGGACTTGTTTTTCAGATTGGCGGTCTACCATGTAAATTGACGGAATTTCAGGCAAGTGAAGAACATATTTTGCAGTGAAACCAATGCAAGTGACTTCTGAGAATCTGAGTCATAGCCCTCTCGGGCATTGTCCCTTCCCCAAACCAACTACATATTTGTGCACTTGCTCAGTTCCTCTCTCATCTCCTTTCGATTACTCCCGCGCTTCGGCTTTTGTCACACGCACCCCCTTCCCAACACTTTCAATTCATTAAACGGTTCATGTCATCTTTTCCAAATCAATTGTCAAAAGCACCCAAGTGACTATCGCTCCACCCATCCAGTCACTGGAGGACGAGTCACTGATGGACGAGTTACTGGTGGGGCGTCCTGTAATTTAATCGAATTATGCCAGTATCCTTTTTTCCTCATTCCCCAGCGTTACATGCGCGATAAAATTAATTTGTACACGTCCGCATACATCCCGCGGGAGGGGCGCGCTGCTTGTGCATTGTAAATGAAATGGAAATGTTTTGTGCCCCAAATTGATGGCCAGTTAAGCGGGAATGGCGACGGCGGCGGTGGTGGCGGCGGAAGAGCAAGAGCACATAAATATCGAATTAAATGAGGAATGATGATGAATCGAACGCAGGCTTCAGGATTAATACGATCCATTGTGCGAGGCTGTGATTTCGTGCTCGAAACGATGGCACATTTGACTGGAAATTGATTACACAATAATTTGGCTTTGAAATCATAGATAATGAGTCGGGGGGAATGAAAGGCTGCCGAATGAGTTTTGAATCGACGGCAGATGGGTGTAACATTACAATTTGTTTTTGTTTCACCAGTTGGACGAGGACAATGGAACCATGACATGAAAAGGAGTGGATTATCAAGGTAGCGAAACCGATACCAAGCCTCAGATAAGGACCAATAATGCGTCGACTACCCCTTGACTATTGTACCCGAACAAAGATTGAACTCGAGAATATGACCTTCTTCTTCTTGTGGCCTAGTCATCTTAATCGTTGTATCCGAAGACGCTTGACTAGGCGCACGTCGCTGTACAGCCCATAAACTTCGTCGTTTAATCTTCTTTTCCAGTTAACTTGTGAGTTACGCACGATCTTCTCAAGGATGATGTTAAAGAAGTCACATGACAGTGCGTCGCCTGCTCTTAAACCTTGTTTGAATGTCTCGGTGAGATCGTTCCCGACCTTGACGGAGTAGCGAGAGTACTTCATCCTTCACAACCTGACGAGTTTGGTAGGAATGTCAAAACTAGATATGGCACTGTATAGCTCGTCTCTATGCACACTGTCATATGCGGCTTTAAAAAACGACGAATAGGTGGTGAGTGTCGATTTGCACTTCTTGGGTCTTTTCCAGGATCTGCCGTAGTGTGAAGATTTGGTCGATGGTGGACTTCCCTGGCCTGAAACCACACTGATAAGGACCAATCAGGTTGTTGACAAACGGTTTCAGGCGTTCACACAGTACGGCAGAAAGGATTTTGTATGCGATGTTAAGGAGACTTATCCCTCGATAGTTGGCGCAGTCGAAGGGGTCTCCTTTCTTGTGGACCGGACAGACGACGCTCAGAAAAATTAATAAACCCCAAAATCAGTTGAAAACGGACAATACCCAGATGTACAACAAGCCCGAGAAACTTTTATATTTCGCTTACGTCTGCATCAACCCATCTTTTTACTCTTGAATTGCGGGTGATTGTTCTGCTTGACTGAATATTTGGAGCGTTTACATTTGTCTGATGTACTATAAGTTCATAAACGTCTTGGGTCACCATGGAAGCAAACAAATCATAAGGATCTTTTGCAGCAATGAAATCGACACCACATACAGCATTTTCCTCAAAATCAAATGTTTTCAACGATCTTTCGTCAACGAATGTCCACATATCAGCAATAGACACACCTTCTTCCTGCGCATCCGAATCGACGTCCGATGGCTCCACTGCGCTGGACTCGCTTGATTGTTCATAAGAATTCATCTAAATCTGAACCCTCAAAATCAAATTCATCAGAAGCTGCATTATGTGAAGAAGATCCATAAAATCTTTTGGGATCCTTTTTTTACAATTATTTATGTTTACCTTGAGATCATAGGGCGTTAAATCGCACGATCTAGGCGGCCAACTGACCGGTCCCGAACGTGAAATAAAATGTTCACCGAACTCGCCTCTCAATTAGTCCATTGTTGCGCGTGCTGTGTGGCACCTGGCACTGTCTTGTTGAAGCCACAATGTCAAGCTCTTGTATTTTGGGCAAAAAAAGTTGGATATCATATCACGGTGGCGCTCACCATTCACAGTTACGTTACTATTCGGATCATCTTTGAAGGGGTACGGTCCAATGATGCCACCAGCCCATAAACCGCACCAAAATGTGACTTTTTCTGGATGCATTGGTAGCTCTTGCAATGCTTCTGACTGATATTCCAAAATCGACAATTCTGCTTATTTATGTACCCATTGAGCCAAAAATGAGCTTCGTCGCTGAACACAATTTTTTGGTAAAAAAGTGGATCTTCGAACTTTCTTAACAGAGCACGCGTTTTGATTTGTTCGTTTGTAAGACGATTCATGGTTAAATTATAGCCCAAACTGAAGATGTTTGACAGTGAAACAAAACACGAAACGTTCGTCAGCTGCTTAAACCATTGTTGCCAAAAAGAAAATAGCTAAAAGATCACTCTTTATTTTTTGGTTTGCACGTGGGCAGTCAACATGTTATGATTTCTCCGTTATACTTCATGCTTTTTTGAGAGCAGGAGGGGCATTCGACACCGATACCATATTCCAATTTTTATTAATATCTATCAACGGGCTCAAAAGTTACAGATTAATTTCCGCGTTCCCCATACAAGGGCACGACTATGCGACTTACCTTCGGGCACTGTTTCCAATCACTTATCCCTTAAACAAACGCAAAAAAGCTTCTCAATCTAAGGACCAACAAACATAAGCTCATGTCTGCTCTAAGCAAGTATCTTTTTTAGGAAGACTTCTTCAGACGCCAGTTAACGCCATCAAACAGCATTTATGTCATCTTCTTCAATTAATACTTAGTCACGCTAATAGCCTCCTTAAGCCCATTTTTCTATTCTGCCAACCCCCAGATAAACATCCATCCTTAAAGCATTCGCCTGCTGCACGACTCCAAACTCACCTTCAGTGCTCCAAGTGAGATCTACAAACTTTGGCCAAAAGCCAGACACATCACACAGGCACTACAGCTCACCAGCTCCCTTTCTTATTAAATTAAGCGAATTTGAACGTGAAATTGCGAACGCAGTCGAAACAGCTTCGTCCTCGGTAATGCATGAATATCTCCAGTCTCCTACTCTGCTCTGCATAAAATTCCCATCGAAATCGATGTCATTTGCCGTCGCTGTGCTGCTCCCTCGGGTTATAAATTCCGCACCGGGTCAGTGTCAAATTTGCAATTCGGCAAACTTTTCCGACTTTCTTCTCCATTTCCCCCCCCCCCCCCCCCCCCTCCACCGCACACACACACACCCAAGGAATAGATATCCTGTTGCAATCGTGCAGAGGAGCGGCACCACATCGAATCATCGCTCCACAAGCATCTTCGAGAATTCTCAAAGATATTCACGTGAGAGCCGATAGAGAGAGCGAGAGTTGAGTTGAATACTGCAAGTAAGTGATGTCCTTCTGCTGGGGTGTTCAATTATGAAATTAATACCATCACAGGACGACGATGGCGACGGTGTCGGATCTCCACACGGTTGGGGAGCGCATTAAGCCCGAATTGAATTTTGAATTTTTATTTTTATTGCCGGCGATAAAAACTGAAAGGATTCATACTTTCAATTTCCACGGACTGCGTCTCTGAACGATGGAATGGGGTGGGCGGTGAGTTTCGCTTGAATGCATATTTAATCGGTTTTCTTGGTGAAAAAATCATAAGGCGGCATCTTTCGTGAGCGAAATGTGTTTTCATTGTTTTGTTCGTTTGGGTAGGATTTAAGTTACGACACTGTCGCGGTCCTTTTGTCTGCAGCGGGAACGCAGTCAGAGACAATGGGTGTGAAAATTTAATGGCAGGTGGTGGCGTTAAGTGGAAGCAAGAGGTGAAGACCTGGGCGAGGTACCTATTTACTGGGTCGATGGAGGTTGGTAATAAATTCTGATGAGGGGGTGGGTGAGTGCTGATGAGGGTACCTTGAGAGGTTGAATGCGTTTCTTACATGTGGGGGGTGAATTTTAGAAGAATTTATTTCCCCTATTCTCTTTAGTGTGGCGGCAAGGGAATTGCCACTTTCTTTCAGCTATCATCACCTCAAATAGCGGCTTAGTACCGGTGTACGATGACAATGTGTTTTCGAGGCAAGGGTGATCTTATATTTCGAGTTACGTCCTGAGCAGTTTCTGAACAACTTCTGATCCTGTCTCTTCAGATAGCACGTTCCTTTGCCAGTTGCCGCTGTGTCGTGATGGATGAATGCGTCGACCCTTCCTCCCAGGGTCGAGCGAAGCTCAACCTCTTGCAATTTAATGTACAAAGCACAATTGAAGGATTCCTCTACCTGCGACTGAACATGAGAAAACAAACCGCGCGGGCTAGCTAGGGTCAAAGTGTAGATTGCTTCGTACCCCACCGTATGATTCATTGTGAGATTTGACTTTCGATAAGCGTTTTTGACAGATCACGGGGGACACCTATCAAACTGCCTAGTAAATTTTGTTCAGTCTCGTTTGACAAGTTGTCGTTTAAGTACTCAGACCCCAACAGCGTCTCCAAATCTGTCAGTCCTATTACGAAAATTGTGCGTTCTGCGAGAACTGTTTTTCGTCGGTCCGACAGGGCCTAATGAATCCACAATTGACACTACAATTCGCAAATTTGAGTCTCAGTTAACATTAGTGGATGACATGATGTAGTCTCACTACATCTAGCACGAAGTGAAGAAAGTAGGTGAGAGTGCAGGTGAGGACCGTCATTCTCAGTAGCTTTTCCATGTGAAGAGACTTCCTGGCAATCAAACACATTATCTCAGTGGGTTCTGGCTTCAAAAATATTGCGCTACATGCCCACACAGTGGACCTGTTGGGAACAAATTTTGGTGAGCACTTCATTTCAAGTTTTGCTACCGTCCATTGGTCACCTAGACGGTGCGATATCACACCTTCTAAGAACTTTCTCTCGGCATGTTTAAAGTAGTCCAGGACATTTGAGCACAGTTGTTTCAACAATCCGGAGTAGAATGGGTTGCCAAGCGCGAGTCCACATTGGATCTCGACTAGTATGTCATTCGTGGCCTCCCTCAGGCCCCCGGGTGAACAAAACTCATTTACCTACCTCAAAACTGTAGCTGTCGATATTGGTGCTTTGACCAGGTTGTGAGTGAGTCTTTCCCTTAGTTCGTTTCGTCTGTGAAGCCTTCTACAATGACGAACGATTTTGTCATCTGCGTGTTTCAAAGTTTCAAAAATTGGACTGACTTGTAGAGAGTCCGCCGCACTTTCGTTTTCAGAACCAGATTGAAGACATCACTCGACAGTGCCGAAGTTGAGTGCAAGTTTAAACTACACGTTGATGCGATGAAACGAAATCAGTTCTCCCTGGACCCCGAAATCGACAACGGGATGAATTTTGTCGTTTGTTTATCAGACCTGCGACCCATGATGGGTCTGAGCCTGAGCGGTAGCTGCCTTCCATTCTTAACGATCTCGGGCACGCTGCTTTCAGTTGTCAAGAAGAAGCTCTCTAGCGTCCGCAATCACTTGTTCTCTATGCCAAAGGTTCGGCCTTCCTCGTCTTCTCGAACCCGGAAGCTGGGATTTGAAGACCCTCTTGGCTGGAGCGTTGTTCTCCATTCGGTCGCTGTAGCCGCACCACTGTAGTCAACAGATTTTCGCCTTTCGAACTACATCCCCATCTTGGTACAGCACATAGAATAAGCGGTTGTGTCTTCTCCTCCAATCGCCTTCCTTGACAACAGGACCGTATTTTCATAGCAGAATATTTCTTTCAAGGAAACCAATAACCTGCTCTGCCGCTTTGCTTATCGTCCAGCACTCAGTTTTATATAAGAGTACGGGTAGGATTAGCGTCTTGTAGAGCACTATCTTAGTCCTTGGAGGCAGGATTTTCGACCCTAGCTGTTTTGACAAACCAAAATAACATCGGTTGCCAGCGATGATTCTGCTCCGAATCTCCACTAAGGTGTCGTTTGTGAAGTTCACGTTTGCCCCGAGGAAGACAAACTCCTCTGTCGTAGGCGGCGTTAAGGTCAATGAAAAGGTGGTGCTTATCGATTTAAAACTCGCTGGTCTACTTCAGAGTTTGCCTCAATGGAAAAACTTAGTTTACAGTCTTTTTGTTGGGCCGAAAGCTGCTCTATATGTGTCGATTAGTTCGATGCAAAATGATTTTAAGGTTTAAGGATATAGTTGTTGCAAGAGCTGGGGTCTAGGTTTGTGTGGATTTTTACTTGGGACATGTTCCCTATTAAAACATCGCCGATGGCCTTGGAGATCTCTACTGGTAAGCCATCAAACACTGAGGCCATGTAGAGTATTTAGCGTTCAAAGACCCTGTGTGTCTTTTCTAAAGAGAGTAGCAAAGCTTTTGGCTTTTTTATGAAGACCTTCGATATCATAAAGATGAGAGGCCGCGAGACTCATTTTCCTGAGGCGAAGAAGTGTCTTCTCTTCCCAGTTTCTAATCCAGAATTCCTCTTGGTCCGCTAATGTCTTACGTTGCAACGCCTTTTGGTGTGTCCGAGGAAGCGTTACTGCTCACACTAGTCTTCATACCAGGAGTTTCTTATCGGAAGTGGTAGGGAGCCTAGCTAGTCTTTGAAGGTAAGAAAAAGTGCAACGAAATTTTGATGACCTTAGTGTTCAACGGGGCCACACCGCAGAGTCTATCGCTTCCATAACTACTCTTCGTGGGTTCTGGTACCCTCTGTACTTCAATGTTGAATCTCTGAAACGAACAGAGCAGATAGTTTTTCTCCCCACCTCCCCTCTCCCCTTTGTCCAGTTTCTATACCGATGTACCTAAAAATCTGAAAGAGTCGTAAAATATTGTCTTCGATGGGACCTATCAACCAAAATTATTTTTGACCTCTGGCTCAAACAGTTTAGCCGTAACAACAAATTTTAAAATCCTAAGGAGCGAATTCAGTATAAGTGATGGGGAACAGTGACGTTTTCTTTTGATTGGGTCTGATGTCGAAAGTTCATTTTTCGGTTTCAAAAATAAAGATTAATAAATCACACACAACGATACATTTTTGGTAAATATTTTAACATCTTGCAAGAGCTTAAACTTTGCCATTAAGTGTAAAAGAGGACATCTGTCAAACGGCCACCTTCAATGGGTTCACAGCAGTTGACCATTTTAAGGTAATTCTTAACCAATATTTCACGAGCACTTCTTGCGACGTCATGGTTCATCACCTGAGTCTGGAGTTCAGGGACAATTCGCGTAGATTCACAGAAAAAAAAAATGAACTGTGTCTAATCATTTTCATCAAAAGTGGTTAAATTTGAAGTTTGTGTGTAGTGATATTTCTATAAATTTGGACCGTTGATTGATATAAGTTGATCCATTCTTAAAAATGGCAAGACTTAGGCTTATATCGTGATACTTGACGGTTACAGCTGAGTTTGGTAGATGCCTAATGCCAGCGCTGTCAACTTGAAACCACGGAATGAATAACCCTGTGTTTCACTACATGTTAAGTTGCCGCCTAACTGAAGCTCAGCATTTATTCTAAACACACACGCAGAACATGTTACACTTTAATTCGATGAGGAGAAAGCTGCAAAGTGCTACAGAACAAGCTTAAATTTGCCATCACATCTGCTTCATCCTCCACAAAGTCGAGAATGGGGTAATTTAGCGGGAAAAGTTGAACATTGTGTCCTTTAAGCCGTCGAAGGACATACCATTCTCACTTCAGACACATACCTCGGTTGTCAATTTGCCCCGTTCTCACGTTGCAATCGCCGACAAGAAAAACAAAAAAAAAAACAATGTTCATGTTACGAATCATCCTTTCCGTCTCCAGCTACGCCACCATTCCACGCCACGCAGGACCATCGTCACCGCATCCGAAACAGAGTAACCGACCGCAGTGTAAACACGAAGCCAAACCATTGATCATGGATGCCGCTGCCGCTGATAACAATGTACGACTGGGTGTCGCTCGTGCAGATGCATTTCAATGCGAAACCGCAATCGGAAAGGAGAAAAATTCCGCCAGCGAGGGGGAAGCATGAATTTAGAGACAACAGGACGCGCCCCCTGCCCAAACTTGAGTGGAATAAATGCATTTGGATTTCATGCAACGTCGACGAGCTTGTTCAAGGATGCCACGCCACCAAGTGAGTCTGCCGGCGGAGGACGGGAAGCGAGCAAGCAAAAAAATGAATTCGAAAGCAAACAGACACATATCGTGCAGAAAGGATCTTCTGTCGCTGCTGCACAACACACATACATACACATGCTAACAAGTTTCCGGTATTTTCATCTGGCTTCTTGGCTTGCAAAAACACCGCAGCCCCATTCGCCGCCCGGCCGCACATAATCCCGTTCTTTGCCCGTTCTAATTGGCGTGAATGCTGAATTAATCTCTAAGTCGTCCCTCTCGGGATTATCAAGTGCTTAATGATATCTCTTGCCTTGTGGGCGCGCCGCGCCGCGCCGCACTCTGCGGCATAGCTGCACTAGGCATCGGCAAAAAGGCAACGCATCGTCGAGGTAATTAGACTGTTGTCGATGGGGTAGAGTGGAGTAGCAAGGAGGAGGGGGGAGGGGAGAGGAGCGCGGTTCGCACTTGTTGGCGATGTGCGGAGTCATTGTTTGTGTTTTTTTTGCACAGGGCAGTCCTTGTGACAGCCACAACGTTGTACAAAACTCAACACACACAATCTGTGGACCGCCTGACAACAGCGTTTGAAATTTTGCACATCCTCCCACCACCTCCCCCTCTCCGCCCGGCAGGATGCGGTTGTGTCGTCTTGTTCCTTGTTAAATAAATCTTTCCTTATGCGCATTATCCTTTAGTCGCATTCGGCATCCTTTTCCATGCGCATCCACGGATATGCCTCTCATGCATAGCCTCATGTGATATGAAGTCTTTTGGGGCTTAAGCGTGACATTATCTGAGGCGACTTCGTTTTTGGTGTGCGGCCGGGGCGGAAGGCATACGCGAGGGGGGCGCTTTATTGTGTTGGGGATGTCTTAAACTGCACAAATCTGGGTCATTTATTCATCCGATGGTGGCTGTGTGTCGGTGCTTGTGCATGAGGACACTGGAGGGATGCGCTGGAGTGTGGCCTTGGATTTGTGAAAGTTTCATGGAGTTGCATGACATGGAGATGGAATGGGAGGGGGAGGGGGGGGGAGGCTGAGTTATTCTCTGATAGCTTACGTAGGAACATCTGTTAGTTGACTGATGCGATGGCTTAGAGAAGATCTATGCAAGCATGCGTGTTTTTTTGTGGTACAAATTGATGGTTATGTAGCTTGGGAGGAGAGGCTGTTACATCAATTTGTCTGAAGCTGTGACTCAAATGGTGGAAAAGTCCTGCGAAACGAAGTGCTGCAGTGACGTAAACTTTCTAGAACTAGGACTTTTCGCCGAAGAAAGGGCTCAGGGAGGCCAAAAACGACTCCAGAGGAAGCCAGTGGTGCCTGCCGTCGATGGATTTTAACCCTCTACTGCATACGAAGCGAAGAAGATCGGAAAACGATGATGCAGTTCACACGGAGACAGAGGCGCACCGACAAATCCAAAGTGGGCACAACAACGTGGAGGAAATTGACGTATGTCTGATGACGAAATCCAAAGCCGTTGAAACCAACGAAATCAAAAAAAAAAAAAAAGCAAAGGAGACAAATGAAGAAATGGCGATGTTACTGCTGCGAAGAGTAAAAAGGTGGTCTTTGGTGATATGTCCCACCTACAGCACTGTGCAAAATAATAGCACCATCTTCGACCTTGTCACTATTTTGCTAACAACTTTTTCCTACCGTCCTGCAAACACATCATATTTACTGCACAACATCCTCATTCCATCACTAATAAGACCCATAAACAAGATGAGCAAAAAGTGCATTCTGAACTAAGAAAAGGCCCATTATCCATGATGACACCGAATTTCGGATTGTGCAAAATATGGTTGACGCGCCCCTTGAGACGAGGCGATGCCGATTCTTGATGAAATGTCGCCAGTCTCCGACAGAAATTTTCGTTTGCCTAAGACCTCTAAACCAGTTTCACAATGTACAGTCGCATTGATTTTGACGTCACGGTCCAACAGCGGAGTGTCACTGTAGTCGGTCATTGCAACCCAACTTCACTGCGCCAGCATGAGAAAACGAAAATATTCTCCAGCTACGAGCCATCTTCTTCAATCTTCGTGGCGACGAAACCCTCTTCTTCATCTCCTTCTTGTGGCGCTACAGTCCGGGCTGGACCTGGGACTCTCGCCACCCTCCTCCAATTGCACAATCCATGTTGGTTGAGGTCCTTCTCCACTTGTGTGCGCCACCTTAGCCAAGGCCGTCCTTTATTGCGTTGTCCCAATGGCTCAGATTCGAGCCGGAGCTGTGGTGTCCATACGCTCTACATAGCCTTGCCATCTTAAGCGTTGTATCCGAGAAGGCTTGACTAGGCGCATGTCGCTGTACAGACCATAAAGTTCGTCGTTGAAACCTTCTTATTCGATTTAAATTCCTGGCCTACAAGTGACTTTTTCACGTTTGAAGGCAGGAGAGAAGTCGCACGTTACCGTTATCTCCAGAAAATGGCGGATGGGGGCAGTAGTTCGTGGCCTACTTCAACCGATTTGGCCGTGGTGCAGGCGGAAATTTAATCTGAAGCGGTGTCAGGGTGAAAGAACCGTTTTATATACACTTCGACGTCCACACGATGCAATAATTCATCAGAGTGAAAGTTTCGCCTCTTTCCAGGTATTCAATGTTGATTACAACTTCTGAATCTCAGCCACATTCTGTGGAGCACGGTTGTTAGCTGAAGTCCACTCATTCCAGTATTTCTTGGTCTCTGGCGTATGCCAGTGAATCCATGTGGCAAACACTGCTCGGAAGTGGTTTCAAGGTAACGCTTGCTGTTCGGAGTGAGCAAACTTGGAACCCTTTCCTATGTCTAATATTATCGTTAGGATATCCTTCTACATCTTTTGAAATACCTTCTGTTTATTCGGCTTAAGTTTAAATAGTATTAAACACTCCAGGGAAGTGGAAGTGGGAAGTGGTTTCAAGGCAACACTTGCTGTTCGAAGTGAGCAAACTCGGAACCCATTGCGCAAACATTTTCTGCAGGATATGAGCCACTAGGTCCTTTGAAACGCCCACTTATCTCAAGCACCTTGTTGGACTTCGTTTCCGCCACTTTCCGAACATGACAGTTTTTGATGGTTGCCATCATTGAAGAATCGTCAGCCTCTCTTCTGTTTCTCGCTCCTATTTTGTTCGAAAATAAGAATCCAAGCAACTTAATCCATTTTTCTTAATACAGCACTGTGCAAACTATTGGCACCAAGTGCAAAAATTCATAAATATGAAGTGGAAGTCAATGGAAGAGTGAAGTTTTTTGGTTTTTATTTTTGTTTTTGGGTAAGAACTTGGTTCCATAACTTTTATTTTTAAGTTCAGCATCATAACGTCGTGGCATGTAGTCGATTAAGGCCTGACATCGCTGAACAGGGATATTTTTGCACGCAACCTGTACAACATCCCATACCTGTTTTGTATTTTTGGGGTTTGCTTCACATACAGCTTTATTTGTCCAAAGGTTTTCAATGGGATTCTGGTTCGGAGACTGAGGCGGCCACTCCATAACTTGAAGTCCATTGCTTTGAAAAAAGTCTTTGGACCGTTCGCTCGTCTGTTTGGGGTCATTGTCTTGCTGTAGAATCCATCTTAGCAGCATATTCTACTCTGCGCTAAGTAGCATGGTTTCTCTCAGTTTGCTGACGTAAACTCCGGCGGTCATCATCGGAAAGCGGAAAATAATTTAATTTCCGCTTTACTTTGCACTCCAATAGCACAGTGATAGTACACTTTGGTTAAAACTCTTGGTGTTTTTCGCGAATAAATGTCCTGGTCCCAGGAGTACCAAATAAGACTATTTTGGATTCGTCCGTCCATAATAGGTAGTGAGGTAGCATGGTTGCTCCGTCTAGAAGGTTCCCAATTCAGATGTTCTTTCGCAAATTTGGTTCGTTTTGGAAGGTTTTAGGATTTTTGACAGTAGTGTTACTTTTCTGCGACTTCTGGCAGGTAAATTTTTCTTTAACAGTCTTCTTCTTATTGTTGATGTCGCCTCGGATAAATTTAACTCCTCTTTTATATCCCTAACGTTCATAAACAGGTTACGTTTGACTAATCTTACTAAAGGGTTATTTTTTAAAAGCTATAGGAAAATTTTTCAAAAAAAAAAAAAAAATTTCAGAAAAATGCATGAAATCTTTATTTGAATCGATAGTACGGTCCATATAATTTAATGTTTGAAGATTATTTCATGCAAATGTTGACCTTAACTGCGCCTCAAATGGTCCATCCGCTAAGTCCACTTTTGGCATACTCTTTCCAACATTTCTGCCGGTATCTCACGAACAAATGCTTCAATGTCGTATTCCAATGCGTGAAATTAAGCGGGCTTGTCTGTATGGACATGAGCTTAAACATAGCCCCACAAAAAATAGCCTAAAGGCGTTAAATCGCACGATCTAGGCGGCAAATTGACCGGTCCCGAACGTGAAATAAAATATTCACCGAACTCGCCTCTCAATTAGTCCATTGTTGCGCGTGCTGTGTGGAATGTGGCACCCCCTTGTTGAAACCACATGTCATGCAAGTCAAGCTCTTGCATTTTGGGCAAAAAATAATTGGATATCATCTCACGGTAGCGCTCACCATTCACAGTTACGTTACGATTCGCATCATCTTTGAAGAGGTACGGTTCAATAATGCCACCAGCAACAAACTGTGACCTTCTCTGGATGCATTGGTAGCTCTTGCAATCCTTCTGGCTGATATTCACTCCAAAATTGACAATTCTGCTTATTTACGTACCCATTGAGCCAAATATGAACTGACCTTAAAATGGAAGAAGCGCACCATGAACTTTCTAGCACAGCACGCATTTTGATAAAAAAGTTTTAGATAGTTAAAGTTGGAGTCAAATTTAGATTGATGTACTTTGTTTTACAATTTAAATCAAACCTCACGATGAATCAGCCCTGACAGTGGACACATTTGTCGGATTTTCGTAGGAAAAAACAGAACTAGTGACGTCAAAAAATGTTGACGACTTTTTGGTCACTTTCTCTTCAGTGTACCATACGTGTGCGTCGTTGGAGATCGAAGTTTAGATCCAGTGCAGGATCACCCACGTCTTTCCAAAGGTTTTATTTTCAGCCTTGTGTAAAATCAATCGCAAGTCGGAAAAAGATGATCTTGACACGCCAATATGGAACTTCCTTTCGGTTCCCTTATTTTTCCTTATAGTGGCCTTAGTTTGGAGCAGTGGCGTGGCAAACGGGGCGGACTGAGCCAAGTGTCGTGTTAACCTCTATTTTCTGACGGTTTCTAGTTCTTGAAGTTAGTTTTATTATTTTAGGCTCTTAGTGCACAAACGCATTGTTTTGCACTTTTCATTGGAGTTCTTATATCCGCTCAACCTGAGGCTAAACCAATAGCCTATGCCGAATCAACAACAAAAAGGTTGTCCCTGGCAACTTCTCTTGAGGATAAACGAAGCAGCAGTGGATACACGAAATAAAAGGCAGGACGAGGAGATATCACTTTCTTCAGAATTAGGTGACTTGTCACGGGGAGTGAGTGTATTAATCTCGAAACGAAATTTGTTTAATTTTTTTGTCTCTGTAAAGGGAGAGATGAGGTCGTCGTGCCGTAGTTGGTTAGTGCGCCGACCCATACGCAGAAGGTCTAGGTTCGATTCCCGAACGGGGCACCTAGCATTTTATTACGGCAGTAAGTAATGGCAATACTTAAAGAGTTTCAATTGTCTATGAAAAGCTTGTCAAATCTAACAGTTCGGAGTCGGCAAAAGACTGCAGGTCCCTTCTACTCCTGACGCACAACACGAGTAGCTGTTGTAGAAGCTAATCCCTGGTCCCTTGTGGGCCGTAATGCCACTCAATTATTATAATTAAAGGAAGAGGGAAAGCAGATAGTTTAACCGCATGTGGAACGGGATTTGGCATCTAGGGGTTTTCTTTTAATTTGGAAGCGTAGTTAGATTGAGGCTTCGATTACGTCTGCTTTCAGTGGGTGTTAGGCCACGTTTCTGTTGCACTGTCCCAATGGCACGAATTGGAGGACTTTTCGAAACGGAGCAGTGGTGTTCATACGCTCTACATGGCCGAACCATCCTAAGGATTATTTTAGAAGACGCTTGACCGGCTGCATATCGCTGTAAAGCCCATAGAGTTCGTCGTAGAACCTCCAGATTCCATCAACGCAAACAGGACCAAAAATCGGACACAAGCTAAGGCCTTCCTCATCTGCTTTTAGTAACGTCCAAATTTTCTTTGCCGTAAAAGAGGATTGGAATGATCAAGCTGTAGTCCTTCGAAAGAACGATCTTTTACTCAATTTCCTCTTTAGCTCAAGAAAGCAGCTCTTGGCAAGATAGATTCTCCGTTTGACTCCATTCCTAATGTTGTTGTCCCTATCCCTTTCCCTATACCGCGGGGCACAGGTGGAGGAAGTCCTCAACTTCCTTCAAATTTCTGCTGCCTAGTATGACACTCTGTCCTAGACGTCGATGTTGTCCAGCGTTGATGACAGCATATACTTCCTTTTGCCCGCAGTTACCCCCAGACCCATTTTATCCGCTTTTTGATCCTTCCTACTGGCCCTTTGAGGTCATCCTATGTTGGGCGCAGGCTATCATGGAAAATTAACTCACAAAAAGTTCCCATTTTAGAGTTTAAAAGTTTCAAAAGTTTTGGAGATTACCATTCCTCAAAATTTCACAATATCTCGGAGAGTCACATTATCGACAGACTCCTGCAGTGCTGCTTGAAGACTTTACTTTGACGTTTGAGCCATGGCTGTGACACATGCGAATACATATTCCTCTCACAAAGTCTTCACTCCGTTCAAATGCATCTCGGAAGTAATTTTTGGCACTTTTTTCTTCTGAAGTGATTGCCCAGTACGGACGGAAGCGCTTGGCATCTGGTGCAGTTGCACTTCTCACACGAATGATAAGTGTGTCCCTGACAGCATCCAACCACAGATCCTATGAATTTAGGTCTCGACGAGCTCCTCTCAGTTGGTAGATGTGATTACAAATTTCCCAAAAACGTGTGAATTCCCCACATCTTCCAAACAATCCATTCCCACACAAATTTTTCTTCTTCTCGCCAAAAACAAAAAACCGTGTCAGATTGCGCATAGTAAAGCAACGTCCGTCGCGTCAACCGAACGCTTCTATTTTGCGTCCAACATAAAACCTTCAAGAACCTCACGGCAGTGTCCCAAGGAAATTTAGATCAACACCATGCCGCCGTCACCCACTGCCAGCATAGTCGCATTCCACCCCAGCCACCGCCACCGCCACCACCAGCACTCACACCATGCAGGCACACAATTTACATGCATACATACATAATTCTGTATATCGTGCCTGCAGACGGAAGCAAGAGAAATGCCAGCGCGTTCACGATTCCAGCAGACAGACTGACTCCAGCCCCGCGGCCCATAGATTCGCATCCTTTCGAGGGGAATCTCTCTTTGCCGCTTCACGCTCGCATAGCGTCGCGTGTGTGAGTGGCCCCCTCACCATAATTTATAGCACGCATGCCCACCCACGCGTCCGAGCACAGTATGCCACTGGCTGGCATTCCGATTCCATCGGCGGCGGCCAGACACAACAGCGCACGCCAAGAGCTTTTCAAGCTCCAGCCGGCACATGGAACTCTTCACGAAACTTTGCAACAATTTGCCGAAGTTCTCGCGGATGGTTTTCGGTTTTTCTTTTTGGATTTTCTTTTTTCCTGGCGCAACGCCGTTGAAGTGAAACAAAACAAACTCTCGCCACTGGCGCACATGTACAACAGAGGCGTGAGCTGGTGTGTGGGTGTTCCCCAGCCCACGGGTGCAGTTGTGTTGCGCGGCTCTGGGCGCATGGCAGATGGCGGGACGCACCGTATTTGTGTGTGTGTGCCGCGAAAGAGAGTGTAGGTGGCTCTCTTAAGAGAGTGAGACGGGCACAGTGCAGCGAAGAGCGAGAATACACGGGGAAAAATTTATGCAAACCCAATTGTGTGACTTGCTTGATGTTGTTATTTTTTTTTCTCGGTCCAAAAAAGGTCTAAAAAGGGAGACGTTCAACGGTTTCAGAGATGAACGTGTTCTTGTGGGTAAATGAGGTTTTCTTAGGCGGTTTACGCGTGCCGAAAATTCTGAGCTTAAACTAACTCGAATAAAGAGCAGCAAATGAGGCGGTTTTTGGAATTTTGAATTCAATGGAACAGGAAGACAGTGGGTAAAGGGCAGAAAATTTCCGAAGACACAACATACTAGACATCTCAGCTTTGTTTCAAAAAAAAGGTCATTCATTTTTCGCTTTCGAAAGTAAAGCTATATTAAGTAAACACAGAGATACTCTTTTGCCAAAAGTTTCAATTTTTTATCAAGTTGGGCATCCGCCATTAGTTGTGGTATAAAAGAACATGAAATGGTCAGTTCGAAAAGATTGGCAGCAATCGGTTCTCTTGAAACAATTTTAAATCACATTTTGGGTAGCATCTCGGCTTCTAGGGTTTCTAAACGTCAAGAGCTGGGGAATTATTCGCGTAGACACGGCCTTACACGTAGACCCATTGAAGCAAATCTAACGGTATCAGATAGCATAGCTTTATCTCCAGAGGATGTGACGACGTTGACATTTTTTCAGTGAATTGATGGCTTCCAGAACAATTTTCTCCTGGAATGTGCTGTTTCCGAACTGAAAGCATTTTGGAAGTAGGCCCTTCTGGATTTCCGACTGCATTTCTAAAATGTACGTCCAACACGGTAGGTGGACGCATGTGCACTCCATTCATCGGGACCAACTATGTGTACTAAACTGAAGGCAGCTAGCTAAAGATTGGGTTGACTTAAGACACCCGGGGATTGAGGCCCAGGTCTGCCTGGGACTGTAGCGCCGCCGTGGTTCTGTCCCTAATGACGCCTTTGGTTCATTTAAGTTGCTTACCGGAAACTGAGTCCCACTCTGCCTGATGAATGCTGGGGAGGTTCACAGAAAATTGGGTACGAATTTGATTTCCTCTTCGTTCCTCAAACTGCGGCAGAAGTCGTTGTCAGAAATGACAAGTTTGAGGGCATGCGTTCTTGTAGCACAGTGACAAGTGTAGTGTCACCGATAAGTATCTTGCGATGGGGCTTTTCTGGCTTTATGATCCCTCCGCGTGAAGATAGATGAACAGAATCTTGAAATCCAAAATCGCGAAATGCCAACAAAGGCAAAAAATCCCGAAATAATGAAAAAAATTCAGAACGTACTCAAAGAAGGTGATTACAGGGGGCACCTTGCACCCCAAGCCGTTCTTCTTTCGAAATATTGTTTTCAAAATTACAATTTAGGAGCTCTTGGCTTTTCGGAATTTCGGTCTATTGGGATTTTTAATTTTTTTTTTTGGGATTTTCGATTTGTCCCAAACCCCTTCGTTGGACGCGCTGTGCTCCGAGACCATCTAACAGTCGTAGCACCCTCAAAATGTGATCTAATTAGTTGCTATGTCGTTTCGCAAGGGACTTGAATTGAAAATGCTGGGGTGTGACCGACCTTTTGTGCCCCTTTTCTTTACCAAGGACTTTAGAGGGGTCTTGAAAAAGTCTCTTTGGATAGTCTGTTCCTACTGATATGATCCTACTGTTTGTTTTGTATCTCCTTGCTATCAGATTTGGACACTCGGTTGGTTGATGTTCCAAGGTCTCTTTTGGCTTGTCCACAGAGTCCGCAGTTTTTTGATCTATCGGTATTTGCTTAATAATTGGGCAGTAAGTACCCACACAGGTTTAGAGCCTTCTTGCTGCTTCTATGGTCAGTCCTGATGAATTTCTTGCATTGTGTGGGTCCCTCCAGATTATTCCATGTTTGGATGCGGCATCTGGATGCCCATGTGTTCTATGTAAGACCAGGAAGCGGGAAACGGCCAGCAAACGAAGTCTCAGCCCTTCTCTTTGCCAGGATATTTAACTTTCATTCCCTTCGTGGTTCTTATGTTCCGGTACCCATATCAGTTTCCACCTCTTTTTCTTTGCCAGCGTATTGAGTACCTTATGACATTCCCAGATAACACCGGAGATATATTTGAAGCTGCTTAGAGCCTCAAGTATCACTTGACTGGCTGGAAGTATCGAGCTTTACAGTAGGTAAGCAGCGTGAGAGATATTGAAGACATTGAAGACTTTAGCACATCGCTACACAGTTTCATTTTATTTTCGAGCGGACAGTGCAGTTCAGTCTGGCAGAATGTGAGGATACGCTCAGCTCTTCCAATGTGAAGCATTCCTCGGCTGCGCTCCAACATCCAGTCCATTTGAAAGGAGAGATGACAAGACGCACCTTTGACGAAGCCCATCGCACTCTGTGAAAGGTGTTGATTTACCAGGGTTTCGGTTTGGTTCATAGAGACTGAATGACACTCATTAGGAAACCATCAATCCCATACTCCTGTAGAACACTCCAGAGTTTTCCTCGAGGAACTCGTTCGTATGCCTCTTCCAAAGCTACAAAACACCTGTAGATCGGTAAGGCAGACTCCAAGCCTTCTCAAGTACCATTCCTAGAGTGAGCAGCTAGACGGTCGCACTATTCATCGCCCAAACAGGACTCAACCATAGCTCTAACACGGTTCTCCACCACCGCAGAGTAGACCTTACCGGGAAAACTGCTTGTGGGTCGACGTACTTACCCACTACGCAACGGCGACCACAAGCTTTCTCAATTACCATTTTTAAAGTGAAGAGCTGGTTGGTTCAACATGCATACTTCAGGGGCGAAACTGTTTATTCCCCAACCTGGACTCAACCATTGCTCTAGAACGGGGATCCAACACCAGAGAGTAGACCTTCCCAGGTAGACTTCAAGGAGATATGCTCCAGAAATTGGAGCCCTTTCTCTTGGTCTCCTTTTTGGAAAGAGGAACAACCGCTCCAGTCTGCCAAGCGCAAGGTGTCTTTCCACATTCCAAGGCCACCTTAAAGACACCATAGAGGACTCCTTACCCATTGCCTTAAGCATTTCTGGACAGATTCCATTCACAATGACGGACTTGACAACTTTTAGGGATTCAGTCGTTAAAGTGACCACTGGACTGTTCTCCGCTCATCTTAGGACAACGGTTCTGTCACCTTCAGTGCCCTGTTTGGGATTGAAGACATCTCAAAAGTCGTTCCATCTGTGCAAGATGTCTACCTTCTTGAAAAGTCGCACATCATCTTTGGATTTGTCTCCTTCGATGATGTTGAACTTCCTTTCCCTAAGTCCACGAATGTGTTGTCACCTCTTTGCAACATCTCGCCAAGTCCTCCAAGACCGCCCTTTGGCCAGCCCATTCCACGACTGTCCTTTGACTAGTCGCACGGCCGGTTTCCACGTTCATATAGGTAGTTAAAATTGAATTTGCTTTCCAAAATGTCCACAGCAGTGTAATCTCTCAAGAAGAACGTGGTTGCCTGGCTTTTCTCATTTTTCTAAAATTTTTCAGAATTGGATAACCGGAGCTAGTAACTTAAAAAGTGCTTCATACCGTCGAATCTGACGGTCTCCAACCAGCCACAACATAAACAGAGATATTCCCAGTCTCTTACATTCGGGCCCTTCCCGCTCAACACTCACCAGACCATCCAAAACACGTCCCCAACCAACTGCATGTTGCATTTTCAGTCTCCCCGCCGAAAGAAACGACCGAGAGAGAAACCGAACAAGAGAGCGAGAACGGCCCCACCATCCAATTCAAAACATCCCGCCAAACACCTCAAACCCAAGAGAAACCGTTGGCCCGAGACAGACCGACTTCCGTGCTGCAAGCAAGTCTCCCCTCCCACTGAAAACAACGCGCTCCACGCTCTTTGCACTTGCGTGCACGATCGACCAGCAAAAAAAAAACACAAGCAACATCTCTTCGCACACGACCACGTTCGTACGCAGCGGCAGCAACAACAGCAGCAGCGGCAGCACCAGCACCAGGCAGCAGAAAGCAGCGGTCGGTTGAAACGGCGGCGACGGTGGAAACACCATCCGCAGGGCAGCAGTAATTATGTGTGTGAAAGAACGGTAAATTGCCATGTTTACCGTTTTGTTTCCCTTCTGTTTTGCATTGCAAACGGTCCACACACAAGCCACAGGAAGATACAAAAAAGCTCCGAGAGCGTCCCCACAAAAGAGCGCCGAGAGTGAAAATCGCCATCAAATCTCTCCGTCACACCTGCACGCCACCGCAATCGCTTTCTCTCGCTCCGCCATTTGTGAGCATGACCAACTGTACTGTGCACTGTGTGCTTGCTCGAAAAGGGGGTGTCAGCAGCAGGCGGTGTCTCTGCGCCTGTATGCGTGCACGTACGTATCTCACCGTACGTGAGCCAAAATATAATTAAATACTCCTCTCCAAGATACAATTGAAGATTGAAACTACAATTACAACAAGAACAATGACGAAAAAAGAAAATAAAATCAAACGGGAAAATTGTATATTCTCTTTGCACAAACACCAGTCGTCGTGACGACTTTTGAGTACTCGCTCTCTGCACTTTCCGAGCATTCGCCGTCAGTACAGATTGTACTTTCAAGCGGCGCGGTAGTGCTCGGTTTTTGCGTAGTCCGACAAAACAAAAGGAGAACAGAGATTTGAAGAAAAAAAAAACGAATCAGTACAGCGTTTGACACACATTCAGCGGATACAAGTTTTGTGACCACCATCCAGTGCAGTTGGCGGAGATCGTTTGCGAACGCCATTGACGACGGCCATTCTGGTGTTTAGCGGTAAATCAAACGGTTTCCGTTTCGTTTTCTTTGGTTTTTGTTATTTCTGGGGGGATTTGTGTTGTTTTTTTTTTTTTTTTTTTTTGGAGAATTTGAGAAAGTTTTTTTTTTTGAGTTTCAAAATTGAGAAAGGGAATTTTTTTTTTTGGAAAATTTTGTCAAAATTTTGGACGTTTTTGAAGAGACTTCTGTGGGGGAGATTTCAACTCCGAATCGACTCCTTCGCGGAAAATTGTGAAGTGGACATTCAAATAACACAAAATTTCACTCTTCCCAGTGGCGATGGAGAGTGAGTGTGGGAGAGACACTCTCTTTTCTGATTTGTCCCAGTTCCAAATTGTCTCTAAAGATCTCTCTCTCTCTCTTTCTCTCTCTCTCACCGAGTATTTTCCACTGTAAAATTTAGAAGGAAAAAAACACCGAAGACCCACATCGAAGTGAGCTTTGGAAAATTGAGGAAAAACGAGGAAACAAAAAAAAACAATTTTCCGAACTTGAAAGGGAAAATATTCATTCGCGTTTGTGTCTCGTCATTGTGTAGAGCGTGTTGGTTTCACAAGGCAGTGCGGTACACCACAACGAACAACAAGATTTTCCTCATCAGTCTTTCTTTCCAACACAATTTTCCATTCGTTTCGAAAGGGTGTTCGTTTGTTTCTTTTTTTTGTTCCCTTGGATTCTCGAAACTAGCAGACGTAAGCAAGCGTATCCCTGATTTGTGGGTTTCGAAGGGACAAAAAGGTCCTTCTATCCTTTTGGATTCCGTCCGGGAAAGGTTAAAACTTGCGACTGAGGTGGAAATCCTCCGAAACTGATGTTTCCGACGTCTCCCCGCTGAAATCCTTTTCGAAAATTCTCCAATATTTCTGTTTTTTTTTTTTTTTGCAAAAACCAAAAAAAACGACGAAAATTTTGGTGAATTTCGCGAATTTTTTTTTTGTATAGTGGCTGGTGTGGCGTAAAGGACGGAAAACGATTTTCCCCATAAAGTCGTTGGCCACTGCTTCTCGCTCGTTCGCTCTCTTTCGTGCGGGTTCGCGTCGTCGACGGCGGCCTGTGTGCGTGCATTTATTTTGTGCAAAAGAAAAATTATAACCATCCGCGGCGGAAGAGGAAATAGCTTATACTTCGCGAAATTGAACCCCGCACAAGGAGTGAAACAACCGGAAAAAAATTCCAAAACAAATTCGAACGAAAATTCCTTGTTTTCTTTTTGCGCTGTTGTGATATTTCACAATTTCCTTATTCACTGCGTCGCGTTTTTTAAGCGATTCCGTCTTCCGTCCGTCACAGGGTGTTTGTTTTTTTGTTTTGTTCATGCCCTTCCCTTCCTTGGGAATGTCCTTGTGAATGTGTGTTTATGAAAAGGAATAAATAAATAATTGTCACCGAAAAAAAAAGGAAAAATTCTTATTCAATTCTTTTCTCGTTTTCTTTTTCGCCCTTCCTCTCTCTCACACGCTCTCTCTCCCTCTCTCTGTGCACTGATTGCACCCTTCAGATACATCAGCTGATTGTTTTCCGGTATTTGTTTGAACGGGGAGCTACTCCTATCGCGCGTGAACTCAGCACGAAGAATTTTTTTTTCGTTGTGTCTCAGCAAAAGGCAAGCAACACGAAACCGTTATCAAAATAAAAGAAAAGTGAAAGAAAAATTTGGCAACAGTGTGTTGTGTCGACGTGCAAAAAAAAGAAAGAAATAGAAAGCCACTCAGCAGCAATCTTATGTGTTTTCCTGTGGTGTCTCGTGTGTTGATTTGATTTGTTTTGTAAATCCTGTGAAATTCATTCTCACGAGTGTAGTGTGTGTAGAAAAAAAAAAGTGAAGTAGAAAATCTGAAGATTTGTAACAACCCTTGCGACAGACGCGTATCCACTTGTGTCTCTCTATCTCTCTCGCCTTCCACCCACCAGCAAGGAGGAGAAAAACAACCAACAACCATCCCCAACAACCGTAAACCTCCCCAATATCAAGCCCACACGCAAACACATCCAGACACACCATCCATACACACACACACACACCCAGCCATTACTCAAAACAATCACCACACAGTAACGTGGTGCTTGTGGGAGTGTGTGTCTTCAATCGTTTGTCGGTGTCATTTTGTTATTGTTTGCTTGTGATTTTTGAGCAGCAAACTACGGAGTCGCGTTGAATTGAAATTTGCAAAAAAAAAAAAAACGTTCGTCCTGTGTTCTCGGTCGAATCTCGTCGGTTTTCGGCATTTTGCGCAAACAACAAACAGAAACAGCTTCAAAACGGCGACCATAATGGCATACAACGGTGCTACCAACGGTAGCAGTGTTGGCGTTGGTGTGGGGGTCAGCAGCGCCGGCGGCGGCGGCGGAGGTGGCGGTGGCAGTGATGGTCCACAAAATAAAAAGATTCGTACCGGTGGCCAGCAACCTGGTGATCAACTTGACTCACATCAGCTCAATAGGGTAAGTACTCAGAAATTCTCGTTCATCCTTCATCTCCATGCATTTCCCGTTATTTTATCGATATGTGTACCCGTAGGCGGTCGTCACGTAGTGGTATCTAGGAGGAAATGTGTTTGAAATCTGAAGTTCATCCCTTTCGTGCAGAACTTCAAACTTGAATTTACTATCGAATCGAACAACTGTGTGTCTGTGTGTGAGTGTGTGTGTTTGTCGAACCAAGAGTGAGCGTGTGTGTGTTTTTGAGTGCGTTGCGAGGGTGGAAAAATCGATTTTTACCCAAAAAAAAAGAAACAACATCGAGAAAGGAAAACCCACTTGGTGTGTGGCGCTATCCGAACCAGAAGCGGTAGCAATCGCTGTTGTAGCTTTAACCGAAAATCCATCGAATGTGTGTAACAACCCCTTCTTCTATTCGACTGAGGGTTGTTGGTGCTACAGTGTGTGCTTAGCGCTTAAGAGTAAAATTAAGGGTGAATGTGTGGATCTTTGAGTGGTGGGGGCGGTGGACCGTCATCGCTGCCGCCGCTCCGTATGATTTCTGTCAATCGAAGGACAGTGTTGCGTTTGCCTTGCAGGCGATGGTAGTGAAATGTGAAGTGTTTCCATGACACCGGATGGAGTTTGTTTTTGAATATTCTAAAGAAAACTAGATTTCGGCACTTGGCTTCTTCCTTTGAATACAATTTTTTCCAGACAAGCCTAAATTTTTTGTTCAAGACTTCTTGAATCAGAAGCCCCCTTTAAGGCATTTTTCGCTTCTCATAGCGCCGTTTTTGCTTTCTGTCTGGAACATGCGAAGCTTTGCGTGAAATTTGGATCATATGTGAATATAGAATGACAGAAAATCAAAATTCCAAACGTTCGAAATCATTTCATTCTTAAAAACCACCGTTTTCAGACAAGAAATATTTAGGCCTCTTATTTTTCCCCTTTTCGATAGGATTTTGAGTTCAATCGGTGTCCTTATTGGTTCAATGCAGCACAGGCCCAACCACGCTTATTCCAAAAATCCGCAATCCCCGCCATCCGCGACTAAAAATCTATGAACCCAGAAAAAGCCAGAAATCAAGATAATCAAAAATTCAGGTGTTCACCTTCGAAACATGTTTCCATACTTCGCAGTTTTTAACTTTTAGAATATATGGCGTCTCGAATTTATTCCTCAAGACAAGACAGAAGATTTTGTTTGGAATTTTAGGCTTTCCAAAAAATTGAGAGTTTCAGAGCATGTAACTTGCACGGTTTTCAATTCTTGAATTATTGTGACTTTTGTTTTCTGAATTTTTGAACCTTCCATGTTCTGTATTCGTTTCCTCCTTCATTTGAATTCCCGGCGTTGAGACTTATCCCCTGCCAATCTAAGGAAGCCTGATGTCGGGGAACTGAGCGCTCTTGCACCAGGCTGTTGCAGCTCAGGTCATATGGGAAATCGACTGTGTCGTTCAAATTGTGGATAGGGACAACAGTCAAATGTGCGTATGTCATAAATTTTGTTTACAAATCAATAACTGCACAGAACAGATTTTTGTGTAAAAGAGAGTCCAAGTCCAAAGGAAAACTCTCGTTTACCGTCGGCAATCAAACATTTTGGTAAATTTTTCATATTTCGACTCTGAACATTTTAGGCTTTGCAGGTCTCTGAATATTCAAGGTTTAAGTCCTTTCGGCATTTGGAGTATTTGACTTAAGAGGTTTTTCCAAGACCATCCAATACTTCAAAGAAATTTCAGCTTAAAATATGCTAGTCAGATTTTATAATTTTTAAGATCTTAAATTAAATAAATAATAATTGAGCGGCACTACAGCCCAAAAGGGACTAGGGCCTAGCTTCTACAACAACCACTCGTGTTGTGCGTGCTATTGTTCTCTCACGAGTAGACCTACAGTCTTCTGAACAACTGGATTTGAGGAGCTTTTCATAGACAATTGATACTCCTTGAATGTTGTCAGCAACTCGAAAGAGGTGATGCCGTGAAAAATGCGAGGTGTCCCGTCCGGGAATTGAACCTAGACTTTATGCGTGTGGGTCAACGCACTTAACCACTACGCTACGGCGACCACTAAATTTAGATCTTTCAAAAATTTGCCTAGAACCTGATTTAAAATTTTTTTTGCTTTAAAAAATTGTATTTCAAGGACAGCTTCTGGCGACGTCCACCTCACGTCCATGACAAGTTAGGGATGAACAACTCTTGACACACTTATTTGAGAGTCAAAAAAAAATATAAAAGATTGATATTAGGTCAAGCAAGTCCT
The DNA here is from genome assembly GCA_944738645.1 of Eristalinus sepulchralis. Classification (NCBI taxonomy): domain Eukaryota; kingdom Metazoa; phylum Arthropoda; class Insecta; order Diptera; family Syrphidae; genus Eristalinus; species Eristalinus sepulchralis. Next base: position 64,721,293 of record OX122883.1, read on the forward strand.
ATTTTCGAATCCTGTTTTGAAGGAGAAGGAAGGGGGGAACATTTTGTAAAATTTTTTAAAATTTTATAAAAACGGGCAGTACCCGAACGGCTCTATTACATAACGTGAAAATACCGAAATCGGCGGAATTTGGAGAAGCAAACCGAAAAGCCTAAAATTTCGAATATCCAAATGTGCACAAAATCGCAGCAAACTCAAAAAAAAAAAACTTGAAAAAAGTTTCCATATGCAATGTAGAGGCTTGTATTATTTTAATACCGCCCGCACTTTTTCAAAATTCGACATTGACCCCACGCGGGGAATCGCTTCTTCTTATTGCCCTCTCTGTAAAGGTGCTTTTTGTTGAGGTGCAGATCATCGAAATAGAAGAAAGTGATGATATTTTCCAAGTGACATGAGAGTGAAAGATAATCCTCCAGCCCTTATGACTCAAATATGATTTCTAACAAATGGTCGCCACCTCTGGAATGGACGAAGTCTAATCCGGAGCTCCACTTGGCGATGACTTTTTCCAACATTTGTGAACGTATATCGTCAATAACGCCCCGAATGTTTTCTTCTCCAAGTGGTCACTCTTTTCACACTGTTCGGCGTTGACCAGCGACCGTATGATTTCTTTCAATCCATGGACAGTGTTGCGTTTGCCTTGCAGGCGATGTCAGGGAAATGTGAAGTGTTTCCCTGACACCGAACAGAGTTGTTTTTGAATGTTCTATAGAAAATTTGTTCGGCGTAGATCAGAACATTTTCAAGCGGAGTTATCTCACTCGATCTTCGAGGCCAATTCACGGGTTCGTAACGTGGCGCTAAGCGGTTCCAAAGCGTTCACTTCAATAAGTTAATTGTGGCACGAGGTGTGCAGCATGATGCAGTGTTCCTGCTGTTCAAATGATGACGTTAAAAAAAAGTCAGTAATAATGGCACAGATCCCTGCAGAAGTCTCTAGATGGTCCAAAAATTGAAGACTACTCTAAAACATTGTTGACGTTAATGGGTTTAAATTGAGCTTTGTTTTTAGGTTTTTTTTTGCAACCAAAGGTCGGTAGATAAGTCCGAGCCTACTGTTCCAAGAGAACGGTGTTACATGTCATAAAGGAGAACCATCCCTCAAATGTCTGCGGAACAAATTTGGCGCCTGGATTATCACATGTCGAGAACTTGGAACGGCAGTGTATGTTAAGCTCGTTAAAGTCCGATCTGGACGGCATAATTGATTGTAGTAAGATGAATAGAGTGGAATTTAATGCTCCCAAGACCCAGTGCTCTCTACTGTCACTCAAGCGTTCCCAAAATAATCAGCCATTGTCCATGATTGGCTCTAGCATTGCTGAAACCGACCGACTTTCCATCCTCGGTATGTGTATCAACTCAGCACTTAGTTGGAATGACCACATATTCAGCGTAATGTCTAGGTTTCTGAAAGCGATGCAACAAATGTTTCACCCCTTTTGATCTGGGAACAATCTATAAGGCTTACATCCGCCCACAACTTAAGTTTAACGCTTCTATTTGGTCTAGAGCTTCTAAGAGCTCACTGCACCTACTAGACAGAATTAAACAGCGAGCGATAAAACTTATTGGTGTTACTTATGCTGCAAAGTCAATCGACTCCCAAGAACTTTGACGAAATGTTGCGTCTTTCTCACTATTTCTTCGCTATTAATGGGTGTCCCAACAAGAACGCAAGATTTAAATTTTAAATAAAACGCAGATATTTAAGAAAACAATCGTAAATTCTTTATTATATCGTAAAGTAGACACGAAGAGGTAATGTGTGGAATAACACATCGGCCAGATGGCCACCGTGGCTTTGCTGCCACATACGTGATCTTTCAATGAAATTTTGAACGACCGTTTTGCATAAATGCTGCGGTCTTTCAGTAATGCAGCGTCCAATTTCCTCTTTTAAGACTTGAGTCGTCGTCGGCTTATTCGCCTAAACCATCGACTCCAAAGAGCCGCAAAGAAAAAAGTCCAATGTTGTTAAATCGCACGATCTAGGCGGCCAATTCTGGTCTCCAAAACGCGAAATAACACGACCGGGAAATGAGTGATGCAGCAATTGAATTGTTTCTCTGGCTGTATGAGATGTGGCGCCGTCTTGTTGAAACCACATCCCCTCCACATTCATTTCTTCAATTCTAGGCACGAAAAAATTGGTTCTCATTTCACGATACCGAACACCATTGACTGTTTGCGCTTGACCTGACTCATTTTCATACAAAAAAGGTCCAATGATTCCTCCAGCCCAAAATCCACACCACACAGTGACACGTTGAGGATGCATTTGCTTCTCGTGAATCACTCGAGGACTTTCCTCGCCCCAAATGCGACAATTCTGCCTTTTGACGAAGCCAGCAAAATGGAAATGGGTCTCGTCACTCAAAATGATTTTATCGGCAAAATCAGCATTTTCATGTTGTCTCTCCAATACCCGATTAACGAACTCCCTTCGCGGTGCATGCTCAGCTGGCTTCAGTTCCTGAGCCAATTGAACTTTGTGTTCATGAAGTCTTTCGTCAAAATTCGCTGCATGGTGGATTTGGAAACACCAATTTGCTGAGGTCGGTGTCGAATTGAAGTGGATGAAGTTTGAGCGACATCATCACGTACTGCTGCGATGTTTTCGGTCGATCGACCTGAACGAAGGCGCGTTGTTGTCTTTTCATCAGTTACAGACCCAGTTTCAGCAAATTTATCCAGTTGACTCTTTTGGAGCAGTATTGTAACCCCAAGTTGATCGCAATTTGCGAACTGTAGCCGCAAAACTTTCACCATTTTGTTAAAACAATTACACAATGAAAATGCGTTGTTTATTCGTGTAGCGCTTCATTTTCATTAACCTTATACCTTCTACTAACAAACAATAATAATTGTTCAAATATCAAACAATGACAATTCGAATGGCGCCAAATTTAAATCTTGCGTTCTTCTTGGGACACCCTTTATAACAAAAAGTGCTTGAATGAGTTAGCCAGTTGTATTCCTCCCTTTCAAGAATTTACCTGCGATACTCGCCTTGCTAGGAATGCCCACCCGTTCACCCTTAAGCCCACCTTCGGACGTATAGTTAGGTTTAGAGCCTCTTTCTTTAGCCGCACCACACGAATATGGAATGCTCTTCCCGGCCCCACATTCCCCCCTCATTGCAATCCGCAGGCATTTGAAACCAAAGTGCACCAGTACCTCCTTTCCATCTCTTCCTTTTTATCTTCGGCCGGTGCTGTGGCTTAATTTCGGTCAATTAAGGGTACTAAACAATCGCTTTAGCGCGCGGGAATTATATAAAAAAAGAAGTCTTAAACTGATGGAGCTATGGAGCTACCCGGATGATGGCAGAAAGTTCCTAGATAAAAATGACTGAATTTGTCGGCAAAATCTATCACATCCATGTGCACAGAGATTAAAGAGGCGCTTCACGTAGAAGAAAAGTCAAATCCCCTCTAGTCGAAATCTCCTCATTTTTCGCTTCACAGGCAAACATTTCCTATTCCCCAACCCGTGGAGCTGAATGAAAAAATTTGCGTTTCTGTAAGCAGTCATGTGGGCAGGTCTGCATACATCACCCGGTCACCCAACCGCACTTATCTGCCATCAATTCCCTTCTGACTTACAGCGAACTATGTCATCTTTAAAACTGATAGCATGCCATTAACATAGCTAACGTCATTTGTGCCGTCTCACAGTTTTATGTCTCCTCGCGATGCGATGCCGGAGCTGATAAGTGAGAGAATGTCTTCATCGAGTTTTTGGCGGTAAACGCCAAAGTCTTTTGGACTTTTCATTAGCCAAGTGAGGGGACTACTTGTTTCATGCTCTTGTACAACATAGCCGCTGTGGCTATGGCTCCTTGACCTGGGCAGACATTTGGCGTCTAATGTTGGAGCTGCTCCAAAAGATGATCGTCCTTAAAAAGATGTCTTGTGGTTGTCTAAACATGGCCGACATTCTTTGTCCTAATCTTGATCTTGGGTTGCAAAGGACAGTGTCTAAATTGAGGATTTCCTTGTTGGAGTAGGGTCCATTTGAATTGTGCTTTTGTTTTGCGTAGGGAGATTGAAACCTTGCGTTGGTCGTTTCAAACTAAAAGCTCCTTTGGGGGAATTTTTCCGGCAACAGTGATTGACGGTCACGATCGCTCTCCTTTGCCACGGGCTGTCGTTGAGTGAATTCAAGTCTCAATGACGTTCTAAGCTCCTGAGAACACCTATTATTCCTCAATCTGCATTGTTAACGGCGGACCAATGATCTTCGGTCTCGAACGTTGACCAAATTCATCGCCCAAGCATAGAGGAAGTTGTGCTGCTCGTTTGCACAGTGAGCGCAGAATGGACTGGAACCACGGTTTCGTTTGAATTCTTGGAAACAAGGGTGACCAGTGAGAAACTGCGAAAATGAAGTGTTTCCTGTTAACCCAACTTTCAATTCTGGGACGTAACCAATTCGGCCATCTCTCCCTTTCTGGCATTCCATTCATTGCTGTTGTCATGCTCCTGAACTGTGGCTTCTTTCGAGCTTCTTTGCTCGATTAGAGCGCAAGATGAAACCAATATCACATCACGAGATGCACGATTGGATTGCCCTTGTCCCCCTGCTCCCATTTGTTAATCATTGTCGTAGCTCGGATCCAGTTGATACTACAGCAAAGCTCGGGACCGATAAAAGCAGTTTCTGAACTAACGTTCGCGATGATTGAATCATTCGGAGGCGGAAATGATCGTGTTGTCGGTGATGTTCATGTCCTTGATGAAATTCAAAGGAATGTGAGTCCGAAAGTTTGACATTGACAATGAAGGATAATCCCGAAAATTAAGATCTCGAAAAATGTCCTGCGATCGTTAAATCTTTTCGGTAACAGATCGCCGTCGGTTTGTTTTCTTTTTGCGTTTGAAGAAAAAACGGTCCCACAACTTTTCAAGATGCAGCACCAGCATTTGATAAAGTTTGGCATGAGGTCTACATGTCATTGGTCTACAAACTGAAACGTATTGGGAGCTTAAACAAGTCACAGTGGTCAGAGTCTCTTGATATACGTCTCGATGTGGAACTCTGCTGGTTCAAGGCTTGAAGCACAATCAGGGCACTTATGATTGGAGGTTGACTCCGTTCACATGGCCCCCGCAGGTACGTTTGCAACTGTCGATTCGTTGAAGACAATTTTCAATGACCCGGGCGCACATTTCCAACGAAACGGCCGCTATTTGGCATTCAATGTTGGCTCTAAGGTCTTCCAATGTCGTCTGCTTGTTGGCATACAGCACTGACTTTAGGTAGCCCCACAGAAAATAGTCAAGCGGCGTTAAATCACAATTACGAGGCGATCAAGGGACTGTCACTTTTCTTGAGATAACACGGTCGCCTTTTTGTATTTCGGGATTTGAGAACAAAAACAAAATCTTTCCAATTATTCTCCATTAAGATCTATTCACTTGTCGAAACACTTTTGCCACTCTGATTGAGGTACCTCCAGCACATGCATTCTGAACGCATCAGCCGTTTCTTCAGGTGTCGAAAAACGTGGATGTCTCATTCGATATCTTACGTACGGGAATAAAAAGAAGTCATTCAGTGCCAAGTCAGGACTATACGGCGGATGACTCATCAAATCGATGTTTTGAGTGCTCAAAAATGCAGTTGTTTGAGCCGATGTGTGAGAGCTCGAATTGGCTTGGTGAAGAATTATCTGTCTTCGGCGGTTGTGTTTCCTGATTTCTTGGAAGACAACTGGCAAACAAATGGCTGTGTACCGCCCAGAATTGACTGTTCTGAGTTGTTCAGACGACCAGTTGCTTGGAAGTGCTTCGTGCGCGAACAACTTTTGTTGGATTTGGCTCAAACACCCATACAGTCGACTGCTGTTTACTTTCGGGCTCATACGCGTATATCCACGATTCATCACCTTTGACGATGTCATAGACGTGTTTCGAAGCACCGCGATCGTATTTTTGGAGCATTTCTTTCGACCAATCGACACGAGCCTTTTTTTGAGCGATTCACAAATTGTGTGGGATCCAACGCGAACAAATTTTTTTGACCAGTAATGCCTAAGCTTGTCTCAATCTCACGATAGGTCACATGACGATCTTGCAATATCAGTTGGCGTGCAGCATCAATGGTTTCCCGAACAACCGATTTTGGACGACCTTCAGGAAATTCATCTTGGAGTGAAGGACGGACTCGATTGAATTCACCATACCATCGATAAACACTGGTCCTTGATGGAGCTTCATCGCCAAAAATTGAATTTAGTTGACCGATGCACTGGTGTTGAGTTAATCCACGTCGAAAGTTGTAAAAAATAGTCGCACGAAAATGTTCACGATCGGATTCCATTTTTTGGGCGAGTTGAATATTTAAAGTTACACTCGAATGTCAAATCGTTCTCAGTACGTATAACCTGAAAAATGTCAAAATTTACGACAGAGCTGGCAGTTGCCAACACCAGGGTTGCCCAATCCCGAAATATAAAAGGCAACCTTCGTATCACCGCACTTGCTCTTCAGCGAATCGATTGTAAGGTATCCTGTGTGGCATGTGACACTTTCGTCTTCACATCACATGTCATCAAAGTTCATATATTTCAATTGGGGTCAAAAATATTTTGTAATCATGACGCGGTAAGGCTGAACCACAGTCCATCGTCCTGACCATCGTTAAGGCCCAAAAACGCCACCGGCATGTAAACCGCACCAAACAGTAAGTCTTTGGGAATGAGATAGTAATTCATGAAGCACATTGGCACATTGCCAATAGCGACCAATAGCGTTTAACGAACCCGCGGAGTCAAAACTGAGCTTCGTCACTGAAGATTGCTTTGAAATGAAATTTATCATTTTGGCGCATCTTTCCCAGAAACCAATAAGAGAGGGTACTTCGCTTCAAATGACCCATCGGCTTCAATTCTTGAGTCAGCTTGATCTTGTCGAGATCCTTACGAAAAATAAGCCAAAATGTGGTCTGAATGGTGCCTAATTCTTGAGAGTTTCGTGGAATTGAGTGATTTTGATCGTTTGCTATGGAAGTTTATACAGAACTGATACGTTCGACACTTCGACCAAACCGTTTCTTCACTGAGACGGCAACATCACACAACGAATATGAAGACTCAAATTTTGGCAAATAACTTGTTGTTGTCCGTATACTAGGGCAAGAATTACGACCAATAGCTGGAGTACCACCTTTATAGTTGCCGCCACCGACTCTGAACTTCGGCAGAAAATTTTTATAATTTGCAGACGTGGCTCATTCCTCTACTGAGCAAATTGAAAGTGACAGTGTGATGAATAGTGAAGGATTGCGCTCTCAAATTTAATTCAAAGTTGTCAAGTCTCTGTTAGGAAGCCCTGTATAGAGGCAAGCAAGGCCTCATTGTTCCAAATTTTACTTTCCTAGCTTCAGTTGTTGATTTAATGTCAACTTTGAGGTGCGCCGTTGACCTTTCACAGTACGGCAACAAGGTCATGAACCCAATTTGATCTTCGAAGTCAGGTTTTGAAGGTGCTAGAAGTGTACGCAGAGTGCGCAGAGTGATCTTCAAGTCTCAAGACAGTCAGGAATGTCCAGGTGCTTACCACGAAGTAGAGCTTTGGATACCTCAGTTGTGTGATCAGTTGATTAGCTCAGCGCTCGATATCCTGAAAGAGGTAGAATTTTTGCCGTTCTCTCTTATTAGTAGTAAGGATCGGCTTCCATCTTTGTCGAAGCTCCTGGGTAACACCGCATGTATGTAGTTGACAGCAGGAATTTATTGGCTAGGGGGGTGCAGGTGGACTTTAAGTCAATTTTTTGAATTTCTTTTTAAATATTCTCTAGCTGTACAGATTTGAAAACACGCATCTGAGTTTTCTTTTTTTATTTCATTCGTCTTCTGCCTTCTTCGCTGTTCCTTTGCAGTTTTCAAATATTCCAAATTTTCTTCATCCCCTTCCAACTACGAAAAACCTTCTACGCCACGACGGAGAGCTCTCATTTATCCCGTTCACATTCCATTTCAAAATATTTTTCCGAAAAGTGCTCAAAAACCTGCATCAAGCACACTCTGCCATCGCCACCATCCGCAGCACTACCAAGCCACTCCAGGCCCGTGGTATCGAAAAAGTACGAAATCTCCACCCTTCATGGGACGCAAGAGAGTCTCTTACAGAAAAGCATTTTAAACTCCCCAACAGAGTGAATGCTGGCTAAGCAAGACCAAGCACACACACTCTCTCTCTCTCTTTCGCATCTGTCTGTCTCTGTTGTCACTCTCTTCTTTTCATTCCATCCCTCTCCACGTTTGAAAAGCCCTTCTGTCATGGGGAAACAAAAAGAACTAACAATTCGTTATTTGTTGCATTTTAATTTCACACCCTTCCATGGCTCGGCTCGTCCTTAGTTCACATTCTTGTTCGTCCTCTTTCATCCTCCATCAACGTGAAGAGCTGCCTTTCACATGAACGTTCTTCGTCTTATCGTCGTCCTTTGTCTCATCATCGTTGCCATTATTATCTCTACGGTACGAGTGTGCCGATGAGAATTTAAACGTCGCTCATACGTCTCCGAAAACGGTCCTTCTCTGGCCTATACACTGGCACACACACACACACACACATACTCTCGTTTGTCCTCTTAAAGAGCAATCGTTTAACTGTGCGGAGTGGATAAGAATGCACTCCTTCACATTACACAGAGGTCCTTGCTTCTCTCTCTCTCTATGCACGCTCTCTACTTGCATATATGAGGACGTGGGATGAGTGTGTGTGTGTGTTGCCCGCAGGGGTGGCACGGTGACGGTGAAAAATTCCAGCTGCACTTCACACACTTTTCTCCAACCAAGTGGCATTGTGCTTGGTTACCTGTTTGGTTCGGAGGCGCCCTCATCTGCAGCCGCTTGCAACAGTGTGCCGGGCGGGTTTGAGTGGGTGGTCGCTGCTCTTCGGCGACGGCAACGAAGACGATGACGACGTTGAAAACCCTTCTGCGAGGACAATGAGCACGCAACGTATTTGCAATTAAATTTGTTGCATCTGCAAATGGCGGTGGAGGTTTCTGCTGACGCTGAGCTTTTCATTGGAACCGGCGGAACGTACCGAACTCCGTCTCACGGTCGCCGGGAACGAACCTCGTTACTGGCGTGATGGCAGGAAGGGGAACTCGTTTATTTGCATTTTGATTGATTTTCTTCACGGAATTCCATTCGATGTTTCCTTCATCATCATCCCTTAGCCGAAGGGAGGTCGCCGGGGGGTGGAAAACTGCGCTTGTCATAAATCAAAGAAAATACAAAACTTCGAACAAAATTATTTCCTGGCACAGTGGCACATCTTTTACCAACCCACCCCCGTGGGCAGATTCAATTGAGAGAGCGACTCTCTCGCTACAGGGTGGCGGACTGTCGAAAGTTTGTTGTAAATGTTTTTGGCGAGTCATTAACTCGCGCATCACAGCGGCTGGATGATTTTAAACCCAAGTTGTCAGTGCTGCCGCCGAAACGTCAAAGAGCGGTGTAAGTTGCCTTCTTGGAACTGGAATGTGCGTCTAATTGAGTGTGGAAGAGTTATGAATGTGAGGGAGAGCGAGAGAGAGAGACAGACCAATCGGACAGTGACGAATTTATGATCTGTCGTTCGGATAATGAAAGGGAACACAAAAACGTTTCGATGACTATCCGGTCAAGACGGCCCCTGGTGGTGGGGTGACGGCACAGTCCTGCAGTGCAGAGGAAATGACAAGAGATTAGTGCGAGGAAATCGGTTTTTCTGCTTTGTACGGCAGGCGCCATGTTGCGATGGAGATGTGAGTGATGGCTTGTAAGTGGGTTTACTGGCCAGATGGGTGCTCAAGCATGACGATTTCGATTGAACAAGTTGTTTGATTGGGTAACTTTTGTGTGAGTTGTTGACTGGTTGTTGGGAATTGTTGGAAAAGAGAGTAAGGCATTCCAATGGATTGGGGTTCATCAGAAATCTCAATTCCTACAGGAATTCAGTTGCAGCCCAAATTTAGCTTTGGGCTAGTTTTGTGGGTGATGGAGCCGATTCAGACCTCTTGACAACTTTCTCACTGCATTTCTGCCAAAATCCGTCCCGTCTTCGAAGAAGGTGCTGCAACAGTTTTTAAAATTCTCCTCACTTCGGACAATAGCGCCCTTGACATGGTTCGACTTGGAGTGGAAAAGATGGTTATCCGTCCGTCGGTGTAAGAATCGCAGAAAGCGGCATACAATGCAGACCCTTCTATTCCGAGTCAAGGGGCGTCACTTTGTTCCCTTGAACGGCATTGAACTTGACGCTGATGTGATGGAATACACTTTTGTTTGATATTCCTCGAGCGTCTTTCATCCAATCACGCTTTTAGCCTCTTCTAATCCTTGTTGACTATGAGGCCTGTTGTGTGCAATCCCACTAAATGCAAGGCATAGTCTACTTTGCATGGATGGCCATGCCACAATCACCCACTTCTTTCTTTGCGGCATATTTATGTTGTGGTGTGGTCGACTTGGCCAAACCTCCTCCCTCCTGCCTTTGGCCTTCTTTTCTGTGAAGATTCGTGAAGGATCAAGGGTCTTGATTCGAACCACAATCATTCAAGCAAGCCGTGCCGTAGTGGGTTAGTGCTTCGACTGGCGTCCCGAAGCTAACAGACAGCTTCGATTCATAGACTAAACATTTCGCCAATTTTTCACTGCACAACTTCCTTCAAATTGCTAACAGCACTCAAAGGATATCAATTGTGAATGAAAAGCTTCTCAAACCTCGGTGTTCAGAGGCGGCAATAAACTGTCGGTCTACTCTCTATTCCAGACAGAACCATAGCGCTGACAACGAGTGGATGCCGGGGTGCCTAGTGGACTGTAGTGCCACGAGATTGCATTGAGCGTCTTGTGATGAGACGTGACTCAAAGGAAGTGAACAGAAACCTGAATTTACTTGATTTTCTAGCCAGCAAGAAGACAGACTGATGAGAGTTCAGGAACGGACAGATATGTGGCTCTTGTTAGTGCAAGTACCTCAGGTACTCTAAAAAAGTCCCTGGTGATGCAATGAACCGGAACTGCTGAGTGGCAAAAAAACACCACGCAGTCGTTGAGTGGCAAAGCATCTCCTCTAGGCTTCTGAACTTGTTCTATTCTTCTGCGGAAGATCTGAGCGGCAAATTTTCAGTTTATTACCCAAAATGTGAGCTCTGTTCTGATGTTTAATGTTTGGCTGCTTCTGTGGAAGACTGTCGAAGCCTAGTGGAGTCTCAATCGATGCTGAGAATCTGGAAAGATCATTTCTGCGGACACTTAAACGGCGGTGGCGACCCAAATCCCGTTGTTATGTAGAATGTTCCACTCAATTTGGACGATGATGGACAAGAATTCCGTCCGCCCGACAAAGACGAGGGCAAGATAGCAATATCGGGACTGAAGTCGAACAAAGCTGCTGGAGCTGACTTATTGTCCGCAGCTGGAGATGATCTCGTTGGGCCCATGCACCAGTTCATTCGAAAGGTATGGTGGGAGGAAAGCCTGATGCCTGATGAGTGGAATATCAGCGTCGTCTGTCCGATCCACAAGAAACGAGACACCTTGGACTGCGGCAACTATCGAGGGATCAGTCTCCTCAACATCGCTGTCTAGATCCCTTCTGTCGTATTGTGTGAGCACCATTCGACAATAATCTGAAAGGTCCCATGCAGTGTGTTTTCGGGCCACGGAAGTTCACGATAGACCAGATCATCACTTTACCGCAGATCCTGGAAAAGATCCAAGAAGAACAGATCGACACGCACCACCTATTCGGCGATTTTAAGGCCACGCACGACAGCCTGGATAGGGACCACCTATACGGAGCCATGTCTAACAGTAGTTTGGACACTGTTAGCAAACTCGTCAGATAGTGTAGGCACACATTCGTAAACCTTGAGAGACCTCTGTTCTCCAAGATTTCCTAAAAGACAGCAGTCCCGCAACAATTCACTTGAGGCCATCCGTGAGCTAGAGCTCGAAAGCAGAGAAAAAAGTTTTTGGCACTTTGGGGCGACAGAATAGAGGCTACTGAATGAATTGAGAATATTGCCTTTGTTTTTGTTAGATGCTGGGGAACACTGCACTGGAGCCCTCAGATTTTAATACTTATCCATTGTACTATCAGACAGCAGCCTACTTCTTCTTCTTCATTTACTGGCGATACAGCCCCTACTAACCATCTCTCCAGCTTGCACTATCTCTCTCCAGCTTCCTCCAATTATGCTTCAAGGTAATTGAGGTCCTTCTCCACTTGTGTGCCCCGTCCCAAGCTAGGTCGTCCTCTGTTGCGTTGTCCACATGGCTCGGATTCAAAGACTTTTCGGGCCGAAGCATTGATGTCCGTACGCTCTACATAGCCTAGCCATCTTAAGCCATGTATCTGAAAACGCTTGTCCAGGCGCGTGCACAGTAACTACAGTTATTGTAATTTTTTTGTCTTCCGGAGGAATGCTAACAATCGCCACATCCTCAGCCACATCAGCACTAATCAGCCGCCACCTGATCCGAGCAAAGGCGGGTCACTCACAGAGAAAGTGTTCTGCATTGTCTTCTTTACAAGCGTCACTTAGCCCAAGAACACTTAAGAGCTTAGCGAAGGTGAAGTATCCCTGTAGTCCGCCAAACAGTCCTCTGCAGTCTTCTCTGTATAGAAATAACATGAATGCTGCTTGTTTCTTACTGACGTTTGGGAGTATGCGCTTGGTCAGAACGCATCCTGGAGAGTCATGCCGTCTCGCGTTGTGCTGTCGAGGGATCCAACTGTCGATGAAAGCCCTAACCAAGGACGCGGGCAGTCCCAAGGTGGATCCGAGCCCTGTGAATGCTTCTTCTCCTCGGCCCTAACCAAGCGCCCGGGCAGTCCCAACGTGGGTCCGAGCCCTATGAATGCATCTTCTCCTAGACAATCGCGTTTAACATGATCCCTTGGTGTTCTAGGTCTTAGCGAATTTAGTCTACCGACCAAATTAAGGGAAGACTTGCATTCGTGATATATCTTGGAAGTGGCCAGAGGCTGGAGTAGGGCTTTACTTGGTACAGCTTGACTGTCGCCACAGACGCAGTCACTTTGCCCCTTCCACCTGTTCGTCACAATGTCAGTGGCCATTAGGATCGCAAAGGTTTGAGGACTGACGCGATGTTACCTAAAGAGGTGTGAAGTGCTAACAAAGCCACTTACAGGCTTGACTAGACTTTTAAAATGAAAGCATATACCTGACGCCACCCTGTACTTTCACCCTCCAGAGATTGGCACAAAATCAAACCTACATGTTGGCGGGCAACATTACAACAACATCCTGAAACTCAACACATCTTGGTCATGTCCTTGATCTGCGGCGACCCTCCAACTCATATTTCGCAACACTACGCACATCATCCATCCCTCGGCCCACTTTTCACAGAATTCCCCAAAAATTCCATGTCCAACGTCAAGCGGGGGGATATCACTGACAGTGCTCACCGAGCACAAACGCTTCACAGACAAAATCCCACTCGAAGGCAATTCAAACGCAATCCCCTCACGTTGGACAACACAGCAAGTGGGACGTCACCTCCCATGGGTGTGCGTGTGTGTGTTTAAAATATCGTGACGTAAATCATTTGAGAACAACACACAAGCAGCAGGTGCCACCGCCACCGAGACCCAATTCCAAGCAACGCGGAACGCACCAGCAATCAACGCAGACGTGGAGGAAAACCTCAAAAAAAGATTATAATTACTTTCCCCAAATGGAACTATTTAAGAACCGGGCGAAATTGACGAGTGGGTCGGCCGAATGTGGAAAATCCACAGTGCTGGACGGGCGGGGCGACGTGGACGGCGGAACTCCAAAAGAATTTCACGCCGACCGGTGGCCTCTGCTCCGGCCACTGAGGTAACGAAATGAAGAAAGACCTGACTCATACCAGGCCCCATTAGCCGCTTCCGTTCTAAAAATATTTTGTCCGATTCAATTTTCCAACGTTTTGAGCTGTTATTTTGGAAGCAATCAAAGAGTTATCACACGCATCGCGGCCCCGTATGCCGCTTCAAGTACGTAAATGGATTGCGAGCGCTGGGTGGAGGGTGGAGGCGATTGATTTTCTGACAGCCAGTCGTCTGTTTTGGATGTTTTTCCCTTTGGACGCGATCAAAGATTGCAACCGGAGTACGCGTGGCATTCGGAGACAGTGGGCCTTTGATCATGCGGTCATTCATTCCCCGTTTCATTCCCCGATGCATTGGTAATGGTTTTTGATGTTGTGGCCATCGGCAGGCAGCGATAAAGTGCGCGCTCTGTCTGAATGAATTGCATGCCGGAGCAATGGCATTGCATTCGGAAGCAGAATTAATTGCGGTTCCATATGGCCGTGCGATAAATTTGCTGTGAAAGCAGTTTTCTTTCCATTCATTGTGAATTGTTTGACGATTTGGGTTGTGCCTTGGTGGCGATCGACTGGAGTGTGCTGGCTTACTGATGATTTCTTATGATTTCCGTTCTGTTTGGAGGTGATGGCGGTAACTGAAGGGGTAATGGCCGCCGTGATGTGAGTTGTCTCCTGAACTAGATCTTCACCTCCCTCTCGAATGGCTCACACAACGTGGGAAGGATCTTTTGTCTGTGAAAAGTTTCTCAATTATTGCTGCCGTTCAGTCATCAGAGGAGAATGCCACACGCGAGAGTCTCTTGAAGGGACTAGGTCCTGGTCCCTCAATTTGCTCAACTGAAGGAGTTATTAGGGGTCAGGAAGGTACTGTCGTCTATCACATTTGTTTTTGGTGCTGATGTCAGTGACATGTGCCGATAGAGCACAACGTTCAATTTATTGCAATGACAGTTGAGTTCGTTCCGCCTAATCAAAGCCGACACACCACCGTCGTCAGACAGACATTCTCTTGACTGAGAACATCGTCACTGCATGTAGATGTGCGCAGCGGTTCTTTTTGAGTGCCACTACAAGGTCTAGGACGAATCCAGGCTTCAATCAACACAGCGACCGTTTTTGAATACCACTACAGGGTCCAGGGCGAATCAACACCCCCTCCAACCAGGGCGGTCTTTTTGCAGCTACCTCCACTGTCGTACCCTAAGATGACTGAGGTCATTCTCCACCAATGTGTGCAATCTCAGATGAGGACGGCATCTGTTGCGTCATTTGGATGGTTGAATGGCTAGGATCCATTGTCCTCTTCTGTATTACTATCCTTAGCCAACTGTTGAGCGGACCTTCGAAAGATCGGGACTACGGTGTTGGTTAGCGAGGTTCCCACGACATTCCCAAGAACGATGATGAAAAGGTCCAATAACAAAGCGTCGCCTTGTCTTATACCGTTTTGGACACTGATGGAGGGTTCGTTACCTATCTTGACGGAGCAGCGGCATTTCTCCACCGCCATCCTACACAATCTTGCGAGTTTGGCAGGAATGACAAATTGCACGCTCTCATATGGGGCCCTCAAAGCGATGATTTGATTATGTGTGTCGGTTTGTAGTTCTTGGGTCTTATCCAGGATCTGTTGTCGTGTGAAAATCTGCCTTGTGGTGGACTTTCAAGGCCTTATGCCACTCAGATCGCCTTCAGATTTGATTATCCAACAGAGGCACAGAGGATCTTGTAAGCGACCTGAAGAATATTGATTCCTCGGCAGCTGGGGGGTCATGGGGTTCTTGTGAACCGGGCAGACGAAACTGACACACCACTGTCACTCGGGCGTGCTTTCCTTCGACCGTATTTCAGAGATGATCTGGTGCATGTGTCCAAATTATCACCGGCTGCCTTAAACACCTCGGACGACAGTCCATCAGTTCCTGTAGTCTTGTCGTTAGACCTAACTCTCGCAATTGTCACCTTGACTTCATCTAAGTCGGCAGCATGGAATTCCTACTCATCGTCGTCCATTGCCGTTAGCTCTATATCCGTTTCTATTTGAGACATTCGGTTGTCTCATAATCATCCACCTTGACATGGTGAAAAACTTGTCCTCGCGTACAATCTGCAACTGTTAGGACAGGCCCATTTTTTGAATCAAGGTCATGATACAATGATTTACAATACAATGGTTGTCCAGGGGTTGCCACGAGGACGCACAGCCCGGAACTGTTTTGCCAGATCCATCCTTTCAGCCAAAGGGTGACAGCTGCATTGGTTCACTATACAACGGTTTTTGTGGTGGCTTACCAGATGGCGCCACCAGGAGGATGTGTGTCAACTTGACTTGGGCACTGGCAAGGATTGTGTTGACATCTTGCCAGGTTGAGTGTGTTCAACGACTTTGTCCTGTTTGTAGGGGAGTGTGTCCTCACCTGGGTCTTTTTATTTATCGAATGTTGTGCTAGAGCTTCGTTTTCGATTTGTCGTTCAATTCGTTTGATTTTGACCACCATGAGACGCTTGATGTTGATAGCTAGGCATTCCAAATGAGGAAGTTCCCCGTCGTTTCTCAATTTGTTTGACGACGGATCGAATCTTAAAATACAGGCATTCCCACGAATCCCCTGATTCATATACAACTTGAAAGGTTTGTGGAAAATTGTTTTAAGGGGGAAAAGCTTGTATTTTTGGAGGCGTCCATCAACTCAAAATCTTTGGAGTGATTGGAAGCTTACAGAGCTGGAGGAGGTTACAGAGCAGCATGTAACTTCTACGTTTTCCATAGCAGCTCCCTATCCGAACAGAAGGTGCATTTTTTTCAAAAATCTGGGTTGTACGGCAGTAGAGAGAGGTGAGGACTTTTTTCTTTCCCTGGTTTCCTCTCTCTCCCTTCCCATCTTTCTCTCTTCCACTACTCTTAGTCAAGGGATCCTCTAACTTCTTTAAGCCGTCAGTAAGGTCGGACACCGTTGTGACATAAATTTCTGTCCTGCTCGACGGATTGAACCGATCGTTTAACATCCAGTAGAATTTAGATCCTATCGTTCCTTAGACAGCTTCCTACTGAGGGCTCATGGTATAACAGTAATGAACGTTGAACAATAGTCGAGAACAGAAAGGAATCACTTGAAGCTGAGTCCGTATGCATAAGAAGCTCAAAAAGAACTTACGGAGCTTCTGATGAGCGTGTAGCTTCAGACTGGTTATCCTGATGATTGACAACAACTCTTCGGTTGGCCACAGCCGAAAGGTGATTGGTTCCTCCAGGCGGAGTAATTTGAATTTGAATTTGAATTTGAATGCATTTTTATTTTTCACTCTTCTTTTACTTATATACTAGACAAAAATACTTAAATCTAGCTTACTTATTGAATCCATTGATCTTAAATCTAACTTACTGACTCTTCACGAGTACTCTAAGCTAATCTATGGTTTTTTATTTATGCCTTTCGGCCTCTTGTATTTTTTAAATTTATTGCTTAAAAGTAGATACATTTTTTTTTAATTCATCCAAGAAAATTTTTTAAAAACTTGGAAAACTTGGTTATATTTTTTTTTTTAACCTAACTTAAAAATAAAAAAGAAAACAGCTTAATAATAACCCTATTCTACCTAAAACTAAAGTTAAACTTAATTATAAATAGTTAAATTAGCCTACGAGGCGGAGTAATTGTTGACAGTGCATGACCGAAATAAGAGCTTGGGGAGGAGCTACCAGGAAATGATGCCCACCGAACACCGTGAAAAATCTTCCTTGCAGGTAATCCTAGCTAGGACCCCGCCACTTGATGTTGTAGCAGGGAATCACGACCAGTTAACAGATGCTTCAAGAATGGACCGATTTAGTTGCGAGTCAGCAGTGATTCCAGATAGGAAGTCGGTCCAGATTTTTCCGTGCTCACTCCTATGTCACCCACCACCCATCGAGGTTTGTTTTCGTTTCTTAAAACAAAAAGAAGTCGCATGGCGCCATCTCTGGAGAACACCGTGAATGAGGGAACTGTACGTGGCCAGGGCGATGATGGTGGTGTGAGCCAGTGGGTGGTCTTGGTGGAGGAGCAATGAAGGGAATTCGTTTTCGAATCGGCACAATAATCCGGCATAGTAGGGATCTTTGACCATTTTGTGCTCCTCCAGGTTGTCGACGTCGATCGCAACTTGTGAATCGCCGAAAATTGTGTCCATCACATTTCTGGATGATGGGTCAGTCCTGTATTCTGTTCCTTGATCTCGGCTCTGTTCCAGTGAATGCCTGTTTCTTAACAATCACAAAACGATGAAGAAACTCCTCCGGCTTATGCTTAAACAACGTCAAACACTGCTCTGGTCTTATGGTTGTGTCTGCTGTCCGGAGTAAGCCGAGTAAGCGAGATACCCATTCCCAATATGTTCTACCGGATCTCTTCTTTCCCAGCTATGCGTTTGCCTTCGATTGCCGGTTGACCAATTTAAGATTGTGGATTTTTGTCACATGACTGGACACACTTTTCATACTTCTTCTTCTTCTTGTGGCGCTCCAGTCCGGGGCGGCCCTGGGCCTCAACCAGCATGCTTCTCCAGCCAGCGGCTTCATACAACGCTGCCTATTTTTTTAACAGCGCACCAAACTACTACGTCCACAGTCTTGTAAACTGCTGAGGCGTCTACAAAACTGTGGACGCCTTAGCACCAAACTGAGTTGATGATTGACGGGCATTCACTAGGGAGAAAGGCCGTCCTAAGACCTCTGTCGCTCTCTGGGTAACAGCACCTGGAAAAGTCCCCCAAGCCGTCTGGTCTCAGTCAGTAGAGTGAACAGTCTGCTTTAGACCAGTTTGCTCCCGATATTGGGTTTTATACCACAGCCACTACGATACTCCCACAAGGGGGCCTTACCCACGGGCAGGCTAAAACAGAATTAAAGGCGTTTCTGACCTCCGATGTCTCCAGAATGCAGCCTGTGATCAAGCTGTTTCTACCAGTCAAGTTCCTTAAGTCTGGTAGCCGCCATCAGACTTTGGCTTCATCAGCATCGGATATGAGATTCAATCGGGTGGCCAGTCACATCGTCTGGAAATATCCTTTGCGGCTGCCCTTTTCGGGACACCCGGACATGGCTCATCAGAAATCATCGTTGAAACCCCTTAAACCCAGTTTTGACGACCACCATTGCAGGCGAAGTGTTTGCACGGAGGCAGCCTTTAAGCGCTCTTCCCTTCAAGGAACAAGAATCGATACACCGACCGTTTTGAAAATCCGCGTACAAGCTTTCTTCCACACGTGATAGGATCAAAAAAAGGATTCAGTCGAAACTGAGACGGGAGCTGTGCACAAGAATGTCCTAAATTCTCTCTGTGGCAGCCCGACATTATCGCTGCACAACGTTCCACTACAGTTCTTTGAGCTGAACAATCAAAAGAACATCCGTAGAAAAACAATCGTGTCACAAAGGAGCGACCATAGGGCGACGCTTTCCCTGAGTCAAACATATCCCCGACATAGAATATGAGTTTATAGCCTTCTTCTCAGGCAAAGTTGATGGAAGTGGGACTCTGCAGGGACCTGTTTCGGGTGTTTAAGAAAAGGGATCGTATCCAAAGTCGGCACTCACCTAACAACACTCTTTGGCGGAAGTCCTGCTTCAGTGAAATGATCAAGTTGTTGGGATTTCCTGTTCATTGACCGACGGGAAATGGAGCGGCGAGTAGTGCACCCAGGATTTGGTGGTATTCCTGGCAATAGTGGCGTCATCTGACGGTGTCACTGAGGACTATTCGCCATCCTAGTAAGTGATTCGCTCTTTCAAATTCCCATATTTGTGTATGATCCCCGATCAAGCGATTTCTCCGATCGAAGTCCTTCAAAATCTGAGGGATTCAAGATGTGAGTTGTAGTCAGACTGCTGACAGCGGAGACGCAGCTCACTGACAAGCCACTTCTCATGGCAAAGAACTTCACACCAGCTCAAGTCATGTTCTTGTAGGAAATTCCAAACTCACCTCTTATTCTCCCCCTCCCTCCGCCCCTTCTCCAACCACACACCATCATCATTCATAAGCCAAGCTTCAATGGCAAATTGAATCGATTTCTCCATGAAAACTAAGCACTTACCAATGTGTCCATGTGCGCATCGCGGTACCCGAGCGGCTCGACCATGAAACCGGCTGGAAAACAGCTGTTTCGGCTGTAAAACCGTTTACTGGCCAATTTAAAAGTAAAAACGAAACACCGACGAATGAGAATGCAATACACAGAGAGAGAGAGAGGGTGGGGGGGGGGGGTACATGACGAATCTGATACGACGTTCATACGAGGTTATCGGCGCTCAGGGAGGGGCACGCGGAGGAGGCCATCATACCCACACGCAGAGAGCACAACAAAAGAGAATAACAATAAATGGCCGGATAATAGAAGAAAGTACGCGCACTGTTCTTCTTGGCTCTTGTGTGTTCCCGTTTATGGCTGAAGTCGTTGATTGAAAAGCTTATTGCTGTTTGGCGCTAAGAAAACCGAGACACATGTTAGCGTTCGCATTGGTTTTCGTGTTATCTGCGCTGCGGAGGGCGGGCAGGTTGTGACGTGAAACAAGAACAAGAGCTTTTGTGCAGCCCTAGAATGTTGGGTCTTCTAAGGTCGAACGCTGAAGGGCACACGGGACCCTGTCGGAGGAACGCTGAACGGCACACGGGACTCTGTCGGAGGTTTATGATGATTCGCTTTGGCAACGCGATGGAAGGCATCATCCAAATGGCTGCGATGGGAGACGCAGTTTCGGGAGC
Organism: Eristalinus sepulchralis; assembly: GCA_944738645.1. Classification (NCBI taxonomy): domain Eukaryota; kingdom Metazoa; phylum Arthropoda; class Insecta; order Diptera; family Syrphidae; genus Eristalinus; species Eristalinus sepulchralis. Next base: position 64,741,894 of record OX122883.1, read on the forward strand.
TCCACAGATGGAAATTGCCGAATTGATGGTTGGAAGAGAAAATGGAACTCGATGAAGGATGAGTGGCTTTGGGATGGGTTAGGGATGAGTTGGCATCGGAGTTGTTGGCTGTCGGCCGTTTGGCATGTGAAGAGGCGGAAGTGGAAATTGTTTGGGGGGACACCCATCTGGGTTTGGGAATTTCAGACACTCTGCCTTTCATCATGGACTTCTGCAATTTTTGAAGATTTGATGGGAAGGAGGGGAGCTGCCTTTATCGGCAAATATCTGGAAGAGAATGTATTGTGCTCAAGAGATCGGGAATTGAGAACTGCAGGAATGCATCGTGCTGTGGCTCGCTCATACCACTGTGACGTTGGCATGGGCAATACACAGGCGTCCCTTGATCGTCCGCCATCGGCTCTAGATCAGGCTAGGTAAGGAGTGGTGGCTGAGCCTCACATAGAATGCATCAAGCCATCCATCAGTCCACCCATCAGTCCATCCATCAGTTCATTCATCAGTCACCGTTAAGCCAAAGTTATGCGAAGGCTTGTAGTTCATCATTTTTACTTGATAATCCCTGGACATAGCTCTGCCAAGTTGCAGCCCCATTCTCCCCATTAAAAGGGTCTTCGTCCAACCACGCACGCCCTACAAAACCCCCTCCCTCCGTCTTTTCACATTTAATCATTCCACAATCTCATCCCTTTCCCAATGGAGTATCAACGCATTTCCCTTCCACTCTGCACTCTTACGTAACGCCCCACACACCACCCCGGCAAACTCACTCCCACCGACATACGCGTACACTCGTAACGCTTGATTAAAATCACTTATTGTCTCCCATTCAGAGCTTGTTGCTGGCGCGAGGAAGCAGAGCACACACGCGCCCCCCTCCTCCACACTCCCCCACTCTCCAGCTGCTGTCGCGTCAGCGTCATCGTGTGACATTCTCGTTTTTAGAAAGTCTACCAAATCAATTGGTAATCATCGGAAAGATACGACGCGGGCATGGAGGTATGTGCTTCGCCAAAATGTCTCTATTTGTGCGCTCCAATGCGGACTAGATACACAGATCCACTCGGGAAAATAAAATACAGAAATTTACGTTTCCCTTGCAGAGCGACGGCTGCCACACGCGGCAGCGACAGCGGCGTGTGTAGGTGAGCGTAGCTACGGCAACCAGAAACGTCAGTTCATATAACTACCTTGGGTCACGTTCGTGTTATTTATGCCATGGCAGGCGATGGGAATACTTAAAGCCATACCTCCCCGAGCCATCACCCCGCCGCCACATCGCGGAAGAGCCTACACGCTGATGTGCATGCTTCCGCAGCCGGGTGGTGGTGAGGGTCAACACACATCTCTTCGACGGATCGTTTTCCATCTGATGTGACACACTTCGAGCGGAACTCTAATCATCGGGACGAAGAATGAAAATCCATTCGGCAGCTGCTTTCAATTTCGCGTAAATTTTATGTGCAAAGCCGAGTTCCGTGCAAACCTTATGCAACACCGGAGCTTTTGCATCTCCGTCGAACCCTTGGATGCGACAAGATGGATGGGAGAGCGGCTGCTGCTCCTCCTGATGGTTGTAAATACATAACAGTGCCATTTCATATGGATTTTTATAAGAGCAAAGGTGATGAGCGCGTTTAGGTGCACGGTCGGCGGCATGGAAGGTCCCCCTGCAGTTGCGCGACGCGATTCCAAAACAAACAAACGCGACCCAGATTCGGCTTCGGGATCCCCATACGGGACGCTGTGTTTATTGGTTCGGGATGTTTGTTTAGACTTTTGTGCAACGCGCTGCCGCGACACACCCGACCACTGGGTGTTCCGATGTTGATCGGGAAAAGATTCCGCCCCCCCACTCCCTGTCTCGGCATTTCTTTGTTTTTCGTTTCAGTTTTGGCTCCGAAATGCACTGTGTGCGGGTTGTTGATGAGAGTCCTGGTCTTTCATTGATCTTTTGTTTGGTCCGTGACGCGGGTGTCCATTGTGCTCGGGCAGTGTTTACCTCAGAGCTGATTCATTCTGAGTGCCGCAATTACACTTAACCTCTTTCGGGGAGGAACAAAGCATCCCCGGCAGAGTCTTGGAAGGAACAGGCGCCTGGGTGGGTGTTCTTTTGTTGATTGTTGTGTTAATTGCCAAGCTGATTGGGACAATGAATCCTTGGGGAAGTGGAAGTGGACAGTTTTCTGACGAACAATGCAGCAGTAATGTCAGGTTTTGATTGGGGTCTTACATTCCCTTTGCAATCCTTGGGGCTGTCTGTCTGTCTGGCAAGTAATTTGTGCTCGCGGCGAGACCAATGAATTTCGGTGGGATTCATGAAGTGCGGTCAACAAATGGGTTCCTGCAGCTCCCTTCTTGTGAAGTCAAAAATCCTCCTCAGAAATTAGACCGATTTCTTGTGGCAAATAAGGCCTTAGTTACAAACTCGGACCCTAATGCCTTCCTTATATAAACGGCTTTGCATGAGCTGTGAGAAGAATCACAAACTTTCGCTCCTTGGACCGCATCTGGACGTATATATCGTTGGGCCTTTCTTGGCTACAGCTCTAAAGGCTTCGAACTGGCGCCCTTTTAGGACAAAGTTCAGACCTAGAAGTTCAGTTCTTGGGCTCCTTTTTTAAAGAAGCTGCTACGGCCACAAAATGCTTGAAAGTTCTGTGCTTGGACCTATTTAGGAGGAAGCCCTAAACATTCAGTCCTTGGCCTCTAATTTCTTGGAAGTGGATCTTTTTGAGAGGAAGCCCTTAACACTTCTTCTTGGTCCTTGTGGGCCTCTATTTTTTTAAAGAAACTGATCTGTCAACTTACTGCAGTTACAAAATGGCCGACGGTTTCATTCTTTGGCCTTTAGGCAGCCTATAGGGCTATGTTCTTGGGCCGATATTTTTTATTCTTTGAAGAAGCTGTTCTGTTGGTGGCTTCAAAACGGATAAAAGTGCTGTGCTTGGACCTATTTAGATGGAAGTCCTAAACATTCAGTCCTTGGGTCTCTGTTTTTTGCAGGAAGTAGCTGTTTTTGAGAGAAAGCCACAAACATTCAGTCTCTATTTTTTTTAAAGAAACTGATGTGGCTACAAAATGACTGACGGTTTTATTCTTTGGCCCATTATGTGCCGCAATTTTTTGTTCTTTGAAGAAGCTGAAAGAAATTGATGTGCCTCTTTGGTTCATTTAAGTGGCCGCCCTAAAGGCTTAGTTCTTGGACCACTATATTTTTTTAGAGAAGCTATTTTGTCAGAGTCTTCTAAATGCCTGCAATGCCCTTTAGGAGCTCTAAACATTCAGTCATGGACCTTAATGTTTTTGGAAAAATTGTTCTGTTAGATTGCCACAAAATGTCTTAAGGTTCAATTCTTGAGTTCATTTGAAAGAAAGCCCTAAAGATTTAGTTCTTGGGAGCCTAGAGGCTCTGTGCTTGGGTCTCTTGGGCCTCTGAACATTCGGTACTTTGGGCTCTATTCCATGCAAGGCGCCTCAAAATTTTGTCTTTGACCTTTTTTTTGAGAAGATTTAACTTTTAAAGCGGCGCCCTCTTATAGAATCTGAATGCTAGCTGGTAGCGGTTAGAAAGTCAGCTGTCAGCAACTAATTTTTGAACGTCTTAAGTGCCTAACGTACTGGATTGTTTTGTTAAAAAAAAAATACTTACTGAAAAGGTAGGATTGCCCTAGAGGCTCATCCTCATAAAGTTGGCGTTTCTCGAGTCTCCCCGAGGGCAATAAAAGGGGGTGGAGTTAAAGTACTAAAGGCAATCTAACCATTGCTGAGGAGTTCATGATTTTGGGCCCCGTAACACAAAGAAGCCATGCAGGCGGAGTTGCAGTGGTCTACCGGTCTAGATTTTTGTGAGTTAAGACACAGAGTCTGCTTAATTACCCCGCGAGATATGAACGCTGTCACGATCTCCTCGTAAGGTATGGTTTGTCAGACATTCAGAAAGCACTAGCACAGGTACCCTCTAACCACTCAAGGGATGGTCTTTGTTTCCTCCAAAAAATTTTGGCAAAAAAAAAATTATTTCGAAAAAAAAAATTACCTAACGTCAGCTGATCAATTGGCAAACACGATTGTCTGTTGTCAGTCTAAGGAAGAGCAAGATTTGCATTCAAATGGCGACGTGACAAGTTTGAAATGAGCCACAAATTTTGCGGTAGTTTTACGAGAGCAACACGCTCGATTAGGCAAATGAATGTCAGCGGGAAAGCACTCAAGGCCGAATTGTAGGGAATACCCAGTTACGTTGGAATAGAAAATAGATTGCCTGCCAAGACGAATGGTGACAACGCGTACCTGATGTACATGATCTGAATCCTTAGAAGGTGCTGCCATGTGGTGCCTAATGGAAAGACTGAGAATGTCACAGCTGCTGAATTAACTTGAGATTGTCGTGAGGAAGTATGAGGGGTTGACTTATGAACGGGGCTTAGCGATCTTCAGAGGCTAAGGTTCGAAAGAGCTGAGGTAAGAAATTCTTCTACACAGAACTTGTGGAAGGGACGGTCTATACCTTACGCTATGACTTTATCACAGATGAAGCCTAAACTGTTGACGAAAGAGAAAATTGTCTGCTCTTGGCCTAAACAAAGTCCTCCATCATAACTGTAGTTCCACTTTAAAACGGAAAGAATGACAATCAGCGATGCCCTCTCCTGACTATCGTGGAACTTGGTGTTCACCCGCGGTATCTGCCGTTTCACTGATAGCTCAAAAAGCCATTGGCCACTATAGGCCAAAGATCGATCGATGGAAGACGGCCGTCACTTTCCATACATCTGAGCAAATCTGGACTCGCCTCCATTCAAAAAGAACGCGTAGTCCAAAAGAGTTTAGACGATCCAAGAATAGGACTGCAATGGGTACAGTGATCAAACACTGGCTTAGACGCTTAGGAACTTCCTGGACGATATGAGAAGCAGGAGAAGGAAGAAGACGTTCTGCCCTGTCTTGTCCTGTCACAAAAAGTAAGGACTTAGGCGCTGGTAAGCTGGTGGGGAAGTTCGGCAGGTTGTTACAAATTGTTTCAAATTTTGACCCCTTCCCGTGGGTCTTCCTGTACATGAGAAGCCTTACTTACCTATTTACTTCGAACACGGCCCAGCTCTTCTTCAAGAACATAGAGGAAGGCATTCGTGACTGCCAGCCTTGAGGAAACGCTCAGCATTGATACTGGCACCTTCAAGTCTTATTACAATGGAACAGTCTCTTCTTCCGACGACTATCTTTGACATAAGCTTCTCACAGATTGTTGACAGCTCCTACATGGTGGATTCCTGTGGCTTCTGTGGCACTTGGTTTTATTATTCCTTGGGTACCAAGCCACTCCTAGCGATATCAGCAACTTGAACACCCTTACCACTTCTCAGACAAAACTCAAACTAAGCTTCAAAGCTACCTCCTGTGATTCAGGGAAGCTTCCTACTGCTGGACCGACATGTAATGAAGGAATCTGTCTGAAATCGCTCAGTTTTCACTTGTCGGAAATTCGCTGGCCCGTTCATTGACATCTGTGGAGTCCTTAACGAGCCGAGCTTGGCACCCTTTGTCCTTAGGAATGTTGTGATGGGAAAGTTTTCATCTTCTTGTCTTCAGTCTTCATCGGCTATTGGTTGCCAGGGCCAGTTAATACTAAATTTTGTGAATCTGATTCCCCGACGAGTGGAATCTCAGTGTCAGTTGTCTGATCCAAAAGGCAGGGAACCCTTACGACTAGGCTATCGAGGATTTCCTTGACAAACCTCTTAGCGATGTGAACAACGCGATGAGTCGTTTTTAGTGCGCTTCAAGACTAGAGAGGTCTCCGACGGATTAAATTTTCACATTTCGGCAGATCTTGGAGAAGGTCCAAGGAGTGTAGGTCGGCACCCCTCAACCCATTTGTCGATTTCAAGACCGCGTGCAGCGACAAGCTAAATGCCAAGTCTTGATTTGACATTCCTACCGAGCTAGTCAGATTGTGTACAGAACGAGTCGTAACTCAAGACTTAGTCACCCCTGTTCCAAATGAAATGATGTTGGAGGAAAAATCACTCCACCCAGGAGCGATGCTCTCTACCGTTCTATGGGAAAGTCCTCATGACCTGACTGGTCTCAGCAGTAGAGTGAAAAATCAGAGTCAGACCATTCCGCACGCTACATTAATACACATCAATTCTGTTCGTGATTTTGGGTATTAAGCCAATGCCATCGCGCGACACTCCCATATGAGGGCCTGCCGCACATTCAGGCTGACACAAAGTTTCAAGGGCTCCTGACTTCCCGTTGCACTAGAATATAGACTCTGGACAAGCTGTCACTACCAGTCAGGTTCCCCCAACAACTGGGTCAGGTGGCCGTCATCACGTCAGGTCCTTGTATTAATAAGTTAAGAATATGATGATCGTCTGGACTAAATGTGGACAGTAATATCAAACCAATGCCAGTGGCGAAATTAAGCATCGAATCACCCAATCGCTCCTTCTTCGGACTGATGAGACCAATACTCGTAAGAAATAGAACCCTCCCTCGGAAGACGAATCTGGGTCTCTACAACAAGTTGCAGTCTATGGTGCGACTACCAAGCCGCTATGAGAAAGGTTTGAGGAAACACTCGGTCTTATCTGAAAGACATCTTCTGCAATCGATTCTTAGTCCTGTTTACGTTGATTCCATTTCGTTGTTGTACGAACTCAATGTACAACACGGCGGTATGCTCTTCATCAAGCACCTATAAGGTATATCGCTGATGAACGGCCAAACTTTGTTGGGCATTTGTAAAACAGTACCAAAGGAGTTTCGAAAAGTCTGTGTTAGTGGGGTAATGCAACTTCCTCGTCCAAGATGGTTAAGAGTTACATCAACCAACTTGATGTTTAAAATTCGGGATAGCTGGGGGGTGGAAGTTTCAGCCGGCGAAGCATGTTAGTTGGCCCAGATCCACCCCGAACCCAAAATAAAGAGAAAGAGACTGAATCCAATATCCGAACAGCAGCCAGTGGAGGTATTGTACATCGCTAAGAGGTTTCCTTTCAGTTCTTGTCCACTCGCCCTGCTTCCAAATTTTTGTGGAGATTTGCTCGACTCTTTCTTTCATTCTCCAGAAAGCACGGCCTTCACAGACTTATGCCCAAAGACTGGTTTTAGAAGAAAAGAGTAGTCTTTGAATCAAAGACTAGTCCTTGGACCGAAGTCTCTGAACCGAAGTCTTGTCTCTACAGCAAAGACTGTACTCCGGACAAAAGACTTGTCTCTGGACCGGATACTAGACTCTGGGCTGAAGATTAGACTCTGAACCAAAGACTGGACTCTGGACCAAAGACAAGTCTCTCGACGAAAGACTAGATACTGGACCAAAAATTCGACTCTGGACCGAAGACTAGTTTCTGAACCGAGAACTAGTCTCTGGAGCGAAGACTAGTCCCTGCACTAAAGCCTAGACTCTGGTCCGAAGACTAGTCCCTTGACCAAAGACTAGACTCTGCAGCAAAGACTTGTTTCTGACACTGACCAAAGACTATCCAAAGACTCTACCCACTCCCGCCGTGTCCAAATTCTTGTGTGTCTTGTTGAGAGTTCTAAGAATGACTTGATGAGTCACTCGCCTGCTGGAGTCGCACCGGACTGACATTCTTTTAGATCTCTAAGGAGATTGTAGAAGTTGCGTCCTGTACAGCCGTTGGACTGAAGTTACATCATTAATGGACGGTTCTCGGAATTTGTTGATTGTTGAGCGTGCCTTCTACTTTTTGCTTGATCAGTTTTTGTAGATCGCTGACCGGAAGGCGGTCAGTTGAGCGGGAAAAAAGTGACAACCAAGTGCTTGACGACTATCCGCTTGATTGCAGGAATTAGCTCGGTTGCTAGAGTGTTTTAGTTGATCTTGTGACACCCTCACTCAGGTCCCTTGGTGTCCTATTTCCAAAATGTGTCCATCCTACCGTCACCAGATTCAATTATTCCCCACAATTATGGTCTGGATTTAGTATTTCATTCAGAATTCACGCCGTCCTCTCCAAAAGTGTGTCCTCTCCCATCTCCTTCTGCCTGCCCTCGACCCAAATGTCCCTCCGCCTTTGAAGGAAGGTCTCTTCGATTATTTAACCGAAAAAAAAAACCAATCAATCACCTGTGAGATTGAGCTGTTGACGTTTTTCAGTTTTGTTCATATTAAAAATAAATTACCTCCCTCCAGCACGCCCCTTTGTGGTACACTTGCGCTCCGTGGTCTGTCTTCGGGGCAACATAGAAAAACCTTCAAAACAAAAAAAAAACGAGTTTTTTCTTCTTTTCCAACTCAAAAAACTGAATCGAAAGAAAAACCGAATCTTCACCACCCACAGTGGTGACGTATGTAGTTCGTTTTTCGCTTGTCATCCAAAATAGATTCGATCGATTTTTCAGCATAAAACAAAAAAAAAAAACTTAAAAAAGAAGACCAAGCAAGAGACTACTGTGCCTCCGTCGTTGTCGATGTCGCGGTCGAGAGACGAACGACACGGTGGCGGCGCGGCACGGGACCGTCGAAAACAATAGTTCTTGTGGAGACGAACGAGTTGAGTGTGTGCTGCCGGCTTGACGGTGTGCCCTCTTGATTAATTTTCAGGCACATTTCGTTTCCGAAAAAAAATACAAAAAAAAACACTAGAAATAGAGGAGAGAGAGAGAGAGTGATTGGTTGGTGGTATGAGGGCGGTAGTGGGAGGAGATTGTAACGAAGAGAAACATTCTCAGAGATAAGCGAACGTGTTTATTTTTAGTTTTTAACCTTATTTCGCTAGAAATGTGTGCACTGCAACTGCAATTGCTTATCTGAATGCGATACAAATACGGATACCGTGCACAATTACTCTCAGTCCACCACTTCACCTGTAATGGGGAGGGGGGTGTAGGAGGAGGTTGCATGCTTCTGGTGGTAAAGTATTGCATAACGTCTCGCAAACACAACACATCGCAACACACCTGAAGTATGCACGTATCTAAGCAGGAGATACAACGAACGGAGCCAGCGAGATTTGAGAATGTTGTGAAAATGAATTTGTCCCCTCCACCCCCCCTCCCCTCTTACCGGCAATCAGCGACTTCACATCAAGATAAGATTGATAGGAGTTGTGACGCATTTTCGTGACTTGTCAGTTGGAGGGCATGCTTCACTTCTGGAGGGCTGCTGATTTGAGGAGAATTTTGTAAGCAGACTATGCTCTCTGGACGGGTTTGCACACACGGAGAGGGAGAGAGAGAGAGTGTGAGGAGAGAACCAGTTTTTAGAGCTTGCTGGTGTTGATGTCATACACGCTTCTAGAAACCTAGTTAAAGGCGGTTTAATGACTTGTAGCCGAGCGAATGTCTATGGGTTGTAATAAAAGCGAAATTGCTTTCTTGGAATGCCTGCCTACCTACCGGTCGTGCGAGAGAGTGATGGACCGGTCGGTCGGAGGGGCAACCAGGGGCCAAGGGTTACACGAAACGAAAGTGACCTTCGTTCAACTCATTTTTCACTCTGAATATGATAACGAAATGCTTTGCTGTCTCTACTGCTGACATAGACGGAAAGTTGGAAAGTTGTCCTTGGCCAGCTGGCGGTGGGTAGCTAGTTTATGATTTCTAGCTCTAATTTCTCACTCACTGAAATCTGGAAGGGGAGACTTTCTCCTTTCCAAGCTCACTATACGGCCATGCGCAAAACAACAATTTCCTGGAGACGTTCTTAGGCAAACCCAAGCCTTGTCATACTTTCTTTCGGCTCAAATCTAGTGTTTGGGTCCATGTCGCAGTTGGTAACGGATCTCAGGAAACGACTGTCATCTCCTACGTGGGACAGTGAAGTCATTATAGTGTGTGGGGAAGGACTTTAGACCCCTCCACTCTTAGAAAGCTCAAAGAACAGAGTATACAGATCAAAGATTTCTTCATGCTACACAGTTCGAAGTAGATGCCATACTGTGACTCAGAGTACAATGCAACAAAGTCTCTTCAAATTTCTCAATGACACCCACCGTACACTCTTCCCCTCTCTCTTCCCTAATGACTCCTCAAAGTCAGGGTCCTCCGGAAGATAAAAAAAAACACACAAGGACACACAACTCAAACTGCCTATCCCTGCTTCAGTTGATTGGCAGTATAAAACGAATGATTCCTTAAGCTCCCATAGTCCATAACGGCCGCCATCGTTTTATGAGATAATCAATATCACATTTTACAACTCTACACCCTTAGTCAGCACATTAAATGCGTCACAAATGCGGGTCATGCGGCCGATGCTGTCCACCCACCTTCGGGCAGACCAACCCAACGTGGAGTGGCGTCGCCATTATCAGGCGGGTACCTGGTCATAATGTTTCACACCCAGCCAATTAAAAGAGCCAATCAATCATCATAAGGCCTTGTGGCCATCAATCGAGAGCCGCGGAGCCACTAGGTTAATATTCAAATAATTATGGGGGCACGCTCAGTTTGGAAAGGGGGGCAAAGGAATTGTGCTATTATTCATAGAATTGGAGGCCATTTTGGAAATGTGACAAGCCCTTAGATGGACTGTTGTGGGATGGATTTCTATGGTCTGAATGGCGCGTTGACAGTTTGCTAGAAGAAGAAGAAGGGCTAAATTTCGAACGACTATTGTCGGTGGTTTCGATCAATCGGTCTAAACTCTGCAAGTGCAGCTCCATGCATCGTCATTGACAGGCACGAATTTTCCACACGCGATCAGGGATATCCAAAGATATATCGAAAATACGTTTTGGAGCAAAAATGTCAAACCGTCACATTTGTTTGGAGCCCTAAGGACATTAAAGTTTCTTCAATGACAAATTTTTTACCATAAATCTTAGACTTCAAATTTGTATTTAGTTAAAAGTAGTCAAACAGCAAATTTTGACCTCGTTCAAATATGTTAGGTCGAAATATGCTTAAATTTCGAAAAGATCGGATTGATTTATGCCACAGTCTGTATTCAATCTTTTCTACCTTTTAAACAGCTAAAAATCCGTCAAAAATTTAGGCCATTTTATTTAGGTCTCCAGTTTGTCGGTAGTCAAAATTAAGAGTTCAAAACTTTTAGAAAATGGTTGAAGAACAAAATTTAGAATTTGTGCGGGGACCTCCGTGTAGTCCAAATGTCTGTTTGATTGGATCAAAATTTGGATCGGCATATATATTTTTTTTTAATTATATTGTACTTAATTTTAAAATTCATGCGAAATTTAGGCCGTTTACTCAACATTTTTGTGTCAAAACTTGTGTGTCAATATTTGTGTGCTTATGTATGTATGTAACTATCTCTCATGTAGTCCAAAATTTTGTTGGATCATGTCAACACTTGGATCATCATCGTAGCTTTAAAATTTCTCGAATGATTCATGACTTCTTACATTCTGTGCCTAATCGGTTCATCAGAAATTTAGGCCGTCAAACCTAAACTTCCAGTTCTTCGATAGAGAAATTTTGTATGTCCAAATTTGTGACCCAAATTTCTAGAAATGAGTAAAATGGAATCTTACGGCCATGGAGGTAGTCCATAATGTCAAAATTTTTGGTCATTATCATCATCTTAAGAAGTCCGATGCCTCTTATCAGAAATTAAGGCTTTCCAATTTGAACTTTTGTCAGTAGTCAAAATGATGAATAACCTAAAATTTTTGGTTATAAGAATTTTAAGTCCAAAATGTAATAAAAATGAAAATAAGTTTAAAAGAAATTTAGGCCATATGTAACAATCTTCCAGTGAGTCCAAAATTCGAATGAATATGCCTAAATTTATGTTTTCATCCATTTCGACTTCATCCCCGAAAATTGGGTTGTCGCCATTCTTTGTATTTCCTTCCTTTTCCTCGGGCGACCGAATTTCCGTTGAAAATAGTGCTCGACAAATTGTCAGAAATTTCAAAAATTAATTCCATCGAAATTTAGGCCACTGATCTCCAACTATGTTACCAGCCCCATCTCTATCACAGTGGTCCACTGCACGCAATGCAACAACATGACCCAAAACAAGAACCCCCCCCCCGCCCTTCTCTCGTCATCAGGCTCACGTTGAATTAGACAAAAACACAAGCATCGTGTACCAAATGCAATCTAACTAAGAAAATCAGGTGTAACACTGACACCGACATTTCGCAGTCAATGGATTCGCCATTCGCCGCGATATGTGGTTGAAACCCACAGGCTGCCACTGCCGCCGATGGCAGTGCAGATAGCACAAGTATCTAGATCAATTGTTGCGTGCACTTGTGAACAAACAGCAGACAGTTGATGAACACAGAAGAACTTGAGAGTGAGAGAGACCCTCATGAAAGCCGCAAAAACTGCGATTGAATCCAGGTCGTCTTTCATTCGCTTCCATTTCCAGCAGCATCAGCCGCCGCACGCCATGGATACGGCCGAGCAACCTCAACAATAGCGGAGCCAGCCGCAAATGTGCATTTATTGGAACACACATGCAATCCGCTCAAATTGCTCAATGCTTAAGTGGTTATGAAATTCGATTGCAAGCCAGCCGCTCCGCTCTATCGCAAATACAAAGGCGCCTTCTCCCCGCCACAAGTGGTATCCTGTTGTGTGTGTGTTGCTTTTTTCTCTCTGTGGAGATCTGGTGAAAGGTCGAGGAGAAGTGAATTTTCGTCTCTCGAACAGCAGAGAGACTGCCAGCTAATGCCGAACAAACCCGAATCAGGCAGCACTCCTGGCTGGGCGGCGAACGGCGCCGGGAGACGAAAGGGGCAAACAAGAAGCAGAAAAACAGGAAAAAATAATTTTTTTGTGTGTTTTGTCTTCGGAACGTATCGCGTTTGTTAGTAGGTCAGTGAAATTCACTGCCAATGGCCGTAATGCAAGCCGTTCTGCATTTCGTTGGGAGCGGGTGAGAACGGCACAAGTGGTTGGACGGCGGCGGTCGCTCAAAGTTATTCGTCGAGTGAACAGGATTTTCGTTTTCTTTGTTCCTGTCCAACGGCTATCCTCGATTCGGCGGGGGGGGAGGGGGGGCAGCAGGAACGGACAGCTCATTAGGACCGAAGACTGCAGTTGGACGTAATGAGTGGACGAATCCATTTGGGGATGTGACGTAAATTGATGAAGACAGCGTGACCCTGACTGACATGAGTCATCGTATCGAGTAGAAATTTTTCTCGCTTGCATGTTGTGCAATGAATGAAAAAATAAACTCCAAAAATGGACGACCTAGTGAGTGTTGGAGATTATCAGAGTAGATAGGCCGATTTTTAGTTGAAGTGGAATGCATTTCTCTTGGGTGGCGTTTAATGAGAAAGCTGACGATTTCTTTACCAGATGGACAGGACGTGGGTGCAGCGACCTAGGCACATTCAGTGTAGCTGACTTTGAGACAAATTTAACAGACCTGGAGCACCGGTCTTTATCTATCCTTTATGTGATCGCATTTCCCTCGCTTTGACTGCGCCTAGAGACATACTAAGTCGCACTGGACTACAAACAGCAGATTGATTGGTTGTCCAACGAACCTCACTCAAAACACAGAATACTCTTAGTTGGTGCTGATATAGGCAACTACGCCTAAGTTCGGAAACACATTCTCTCAAGATCAGTGCCCCGGGTGCTTCTCACTGTGACTCTCTTCACAGAGGTGGAGATGAGGGACAAATCGGTTCTATGGTTGACACTTTATGACGAGGAAAATCACACTTAGGAGAGTTCTTCTTTCAGAACCTAAGTGAACTGATGGACATCACTCTCATCTTAAACGATTGTCATGTCTGCAGGCGTGGACCTTGTGGTGTAGATGCTTGGACCCTTAAACGGAAGATTTAGTACCGAATTCTGACTTTCTGGAGATTCGTTCATCTCTAATTTTTTTTCACTTCTCCAGTTCGTTTGAGGTGTCCAATTAGAGTCGGTTGTCAATTGTTCGTGACAGTATTCGAAAGTCCCCCGAAGTCAGTTTGAAACCTAAGGTTCCCTTCGCTTTGGAGAGGACAATAGCGTCAATAGAAGTGCTAAAGAGACTAGGACTTAATTGCTTATGAACTCAAGCACCCATCTCAAAAGCAGGGAGTTACAGTGCTAAGGGACTTACTGTGGCTCAGGATGACAACAAGAATAGTGCCTTTTGTGTGACAGTGCCTCCTTTCTGTTGAGTAAGGCGGATGGTCAAGCAGTTCGAACAATAATTCGTTTCTTTTTCGTCTCTGACAATATCTGAGGTGTGAGACAGCGTGTTCTCTTACTGAAGCAGAATTCTTTCACCACAGTTTTTGCCTTCAGCTTTGCAGGTTATGTTGCGTAGAATGATGTTGTAATGATCCTCCCCAAAAAAAACCGTCTTAATCACTTTCCCAGGCGGTCCTTGTTTTGGACCCTGTTCGCCACTTGCTGTCCACTTTTTTTCACAGTATTTTTATTTCGGACGTATAAGGGTGTACCCAAGTTTCGTCCGCCGACATTAACCGGTGTCAAAGCTTAGATTTATTGCGTCTTAACTGCGCCAACAGATCGTTGAAATGTTCACTTGAACACAGACAGCTGACAGTCTGCCGGTATGATCCTGGATTGTCACGTTATCTTTCGGGGCACCTGGGTACGGCACGTCAAAGTTGAAGCTCTTTAAACAAATTGTAGAGCATCGTGGCCGTCATCTTTCTGACCAACTTCGGTCTGTAAACAATTGAACCACCTTCCTTAATGTTTCTGAAATTTGTGAACAAGCCCGCTCTCACATGCGGTCCAAACAAAGTCCGATTGGGCTGACATTTTGACAGCACCCGACTGGGATGATGTTCTACATGCAAATTTGTGGCCGGTCACAGTGTGCTACGCACCAGTCGGACTGTGGTCGGCCGATGGATAGAGAACGCAACTACAGAGGATTTGTTCAGAACATCCCGTTTGGATTATACCTCAGTAAGAACCAAAGTTCGAAAGGATTCCTTTTCTCTTTTTTAGAAAAGATTGTCCCTCGTGGTGGGTAGTGCATAAGTGCTGCATCGACTCAAGCGTTGAAGGTCCCAGGTTCGATCTCGGAACTCGAATTTTTTTCTCTTTTGACTGCGCACTGTGCAACCTTAGCTCTTGTACTCCAGTCAGCCCTTAAAGACATGATCGTTGAGAAATCCATCTTGAAGGCATAGGTGCAGGAAAAGTTTTGACTTGGAGGAAGTCTTAGTCATTCAGGAGTATCTCCAGACTGATCTTCAGGGGGAAGAAGAAGTCAGATTTGTACCCACTGCAACTCTTTTTGCAGTGGACCACTTTGCCAAGGCAAGATCCGACTTTATAGCAAGCGATCAGCTCTAGGCCCTATACGTTACGTTCTGCAAACAAAAACGCCATCTGGCGTTCAACGGCACTCGTAGTAAGGGTGATTATTATACCTCTGTGCCGTCTTGAGATTCCAGAATACTGATCCTAAGCCACGACTAGTCGTGCTAAAGTAACTCCTTTGAACTTCTACAGTCCAGGATGGATATGGACCTCAACCAACATGCTTCGCCATCGGATAAGCTAACTGCTTAGATTTTCGAACTCAGTTTTAAGTGTATATACTCATAAGATCCTCGAAGGTCGTAGCTTCGACTTCTGGACTGAACGCCTCCCATTTTTCACGGCACCACCGACTTCGAGTTGCTGACAACACTCAAGCTTATCGAATCTCTCGCCACTCCGAGTCGCCCAAAAACGGTAGGTCTCTTCCACTTGCTCTGGACCAACACCACGCACAACAGGAATTGTTGCCAAGGAAGCAATGCTTTGGGCCTTTGTTGCATTGGCCTAGTCATCATTGGAAGCGCAATTTTATGGCGCCCTCGTTTCGCTCCGTCATGACGTTCAGAAGACTAAGTCTGTTCTTGGATCTGTTACCATGCAGGCTATGCATTCCGATGACTCAAGCAGGGATGCTAACATTGCCATGCTGTGGGTTGAAATCTTCTAGGACTCGGTGTCGTTGGAGCAGCATTGGTCGTACATCCTTCTAGGAGATCATTGAAGTCATCTTTGCTTCCATCATCTTTGTCCTCCATAGGGTCTGAACTCAGATTAGGCTTATTGTCTTAAATGCAGTTCTGATGTGGATTGTTATGTATTTAAAAAGTTGGCCTGCTTGCCTAAGTCTGCCTTGAACAACAGTCCCACTTCAAAAGCAGCTCTGCCTTTGCACTTTGTACAAAACACGCTCCCTTTCTGGTCGACCCCTTGGAGGGCGATGATGTCCACCTTTTAGTCTTCTAGGGCTGCCTTCGCACTTGGTACCAAACACCATGTCGCTCCCTGCCTGCTCAACCTCTTGGAGGGCGATGATGCCCACCTTTTGGTCTTCAAGGCCCATGTAATCCCATCGGCTGTCCGTGGCCTGTGGAGCAACATCGCCTGTATAACCGAAAGTCCTTCTCCTCGTTGTCCATGGCTGTCAGCCGTGGGGTCATCTATATCCGAGGCTTTGCGCCGTGAACCTCTGGAGGAAGGGGATTGCCGCTTAAACCCCTCGACAATGGATCGCTGCATACATTGGGTGCTGTGGAAGCTTTTCATTGGGTGCAATGACTGGACTGTATGTCAATTTGACCGTTGCTGGCTCACACCAAACGTTTCTGGCTCACACTAAACGTTGATAGCTTCTCGTCAAGTTGAGATCATTCGACAAACTTCATCCTGCTTGTACAGACTCATGCCCCCAATCCTCTTTGGTCATTCATAAAGAGCTGAAGTCGTGGTGAGGACTGCACGTTCACCTTCCACATGCCAAATAGATGCAGAGCCGCAAAAGCTCAAGTATGGAATTCTTCCCCCTCGCCTACAGCCCTCCAGATATGATGGATTATGACTTCGATTCAAATTGTTCTGGTCAGCAGCAGGTATGGAGGAGTGGCCTTATTTATCAACAGCCGGCAACTTAAAGGATACTTGCTCTCTGACAGAAAGTTGTAGCTCTCTATGGGCAATGAAGTTGTTGTAATTAAATCCACGACCAAATCTTGATTCAAAGTCACACTGCTTCTCTTTAAACGTCCTTCAAGCTCGTTCTCACACTCATAAATTTATTCCGCTGAGAAAATCTCTGATTCAGAAGAACATTGCAACCACAGCCGCTCTTGGAAACTGTGTCGCGCACTATGCACGGCCTTGACATGCCCCCATAAGTGGAGCCTAGAACTCACCGGTCGTATGGTCATGCAGTGGCGACCATCTGGCCGGTCGCCTCTATGAATTATTAGCGTTCAGCCCTGAATTTGGCGAATATGTCAACACAGGCGTAAGCCTTACATGGCTGTTGCATGTCTTCCACTGCTTTGCCTTAATTGGTGATGATTCTCGTTGGCGGGCCGCACTCTCCCCGGTCACAGTGATCTCTGGGTGTTCCCATGCGCCCGGCGAGCTGCTGCGCTGCGCAGCATGCCTTCGAAAAAGTAAAACTGTCCGTCAGGAACCTGTTTGCTGGATTTTTTTTTGATTTTTCACGCGAATTCGATGGCAAAACACAAGAAGCCCGCGCCTTCAGACACACACACACAATTTCTCAGCTCGGTGGGGCGCTGCCCCCCTCCTCTACCCTTCCACCCCATCACACATTCAGTAGATCTCGTTGAATGTGAATTTAACCGCGAAACGTTTGTTGTAGCTGGTGTTGCTTTGCATGCAAACAGGTTGAGCACTAAACGCTTACAAAAGAAAAAAAAAACAAGATTCAGATAAACACTGCTGCTGATGGTGCGGCGCTGCTCTTTTTCTTGTTCTTGTTGTTGTTGGTGCGGATTTCTGTAGTGTACCGCGTGAGTAAGTTCGCTCGGTGTGTGTAACGTTATGTTTCTGTTTATTTACGGCTGCCTTAATTATAACGGTCTTGCTGCGGGGTTTTTCTTTTTGCGCTTTTTCTGCCAACTCATTCCCTGAGACGTACGCTGAGGGGTTTCACTCCTGCGACGGCCATTCGGAATCAATTGCTCGATTTGGCGGATTGGCGTGTTTCTTCAGATTCGTTCCAATTAAGTAATTCTTTGGCGGGCTTTCATTGAAATTGTTGAGGCAATGCGCACTTGCAACACAGTGTCTGAGCACCAATTGTGGTCAGGAATCACTGATGGTGTGCGGTGTGCGCAAGCGTGAAGTTGGGTGGTTATTGCAAATCTCTGAATTGAAGGGGGAATGAGAAAGGAATGCAGGTTATGGGCCGTTGGCCGATGGGAAGAGGTGTTGTCACTTTTGTTGCAATATAAGGCAGTATCAGGGGGACCATGCTCCAGAAGATGTTGCTGGGAAGGTGTGAAAGTTTCTTCAAGCCTTCGACTGACAGTCGAGTTGGGTCGCATAAGCTGATATGTGAGATCTTGTAAGACACTTCACCTGAAAAATCTCTCAAAAATAGGCGAATCTGGGGGGTTCGAGTCGAAATTTCTGATCTGGCCCAAAACTTCAAAAATACTCAAAAATTCTGAAAATTTTCAGAATTCCGGGGACAGTCTCGAAATTTTTGAAAAAAACGATTTCAGAGCCGGAGTATAGTCACGAGAAATGTAATCTCGAAAATTTTGAAAAAAAAAACCCAATTTCAGGGTCGGAGTAGATATGTGGAGGAGAATGTCCCCCTCCAAACCCTCCTACTTGGGGTCTCCCTGTAACCCAACTGAAAGATTTGGAGTAGGAATTCTGATAATTCTTCCATCCTTCGTAGTTATACCGGCATAGTAGTTTTTTATCAAAAACAACTTCTGATTTCAAAATTCGAAAAAAAAATTAAAAAATTCAGTACTGAAAGAAATAACTCTAGATTACAACAATCCTACAAGGAAGACTTCAAAAATCTCATTAAATCTGCAGTCTTCCGCTCAAACAGAAGCCTTCTAGACCTTGCCAACTCTCTTGCGAGTAATAAAGGCTGATTCATCGTGAGGTTCGATTTTCAATGTCAAGTAAAACGCATAAATTTAAACGGGAACTTAAAATTGTTACTGCCAGTTAAATGAACAATGTGTGGCATTTACTTTTTCGAAAGTGATATCATATAGATGGTGGCCACGCCCACGGTGAAGTGGTCCCTTTGGAAGGTAACATTTTGAGGGACTCTTTCAAGAAACACGACTTTCATCTCGTGGATAACGCGATTAAAGTTGGCTTCCAAAGCGCGAATTGTAGCTGACTTATTCCTGAAGACCTTCTAGGTTCTACATATCGCCCGAAAAATACAGTTCAGGCGGCCAATTTAAGTGCTTCCCAAAATAATTTCCTAACAAGTTCATTGTTTTAGAGGCTGTATACCGCAAAGCGTGGTCGCTGTGGCGTACTGGTAAGTGCGTCGACTGCCACGCAATTGGAAGGTTCGATTCCCGGACGGAACACCTCGCATTTGTTCACGGCACCACCTCTTTCGAGTTGCTGACAACATACAGAGAGTATCAATCGTCTATGAAGCGCTTCTCACATTTCTCCGTACGGTGTCGGCAAAAGACTGTAGGTCTCTTCTTCTACTCGTGAGAGAACAGTAGCACGCACAACACGAGTGGTTGTTGTGGAAACTAGGCACTGGTCCCTTGTGGGCTATAGTTCCACTCAATTATTATTATGTGCTTGAATTACAGGGAGCACATGATCGACGACGAATCGATTCGTCATGGCCTCTCTCAGCTGCAGCTGCTACGTGCTGGATGTGGTCCAAGCGAGTGCTATCCACTAACCTCAACTGGGACTCATATTTGATTGGCAATACGAAAAGTGGTTTCAGATTAATCGAATGGGACGAACAACAATTGTCGTAGAACGCTGAGTTTGTTGCGCTGTGAGTGAGCCGGGACTACGCTGCCTTCTTCTCGTCGGTCGACATCTGGGCTTGCTGCTTGACCAAAAGGCCTTTACAGCCTACTTCTTCGCTTAAAATAGGTTGGGCCACGGTCTTTTGTTCTATTTGTTCATCACTCAAAGCCATATCAACGCTCGGAAGTGAATTTCTCGCTTTTGATCCCCTTGCATGCAGGAAGTCCATAAGAAGGTTGACACAGGCGCCGACTAACCAGGAATGCTGCATCTAAACACACCACAAAGATGTGACGACAAAGCATTGAATGCAGTTTGAGGAGTGCCAATGTCTTAAACGGTCCAAGGGCGTCTTCAGTATTCCCCTGTTAGCCAGGTCAACACAATCTCACTCTCGCCGTAACAGAATTCTGTCGACGTCAGTCCTGATAGTTGCAAATTCAAAGGACGTTCTTCAGTGTGCCCTTACTAGTCTCTGTCGAAATGTAAGATCAGGTTGTTGTTGTTGTTTCTTTTATACTGACGCTGCTGTCCAGGGTGGACCTGGCCCTCAACCAACATGCCTCTCCACCTAGCACGATCTCTCGCCAGCTTCCTCCAGTTCCACACTCCAAGATGGTTGAGGCCCTTCTTCACTTGCGTGCGCCACCTCAACCTAGGCCGTCCTCTGTTGCGTTGCGTTGTGTCAATGGCTCAGATTCGAAGACTTTACGGGCCGAAGTAGTGGTTTCCATACGATCTGCATGGCCCAGCCATCTTAAGCGTTGTATCCGAAGACGCTTGACCAGACGCATGCCGCCGTACAGCCCATAGAGTTCGTCGTTGAATCTGCTCTTCCAGACGCCATCAACTCAAACAAGATCAAAAATCGCATGCAGAACTTGACTGTCTCGAAGTTGGATCGCGTACTTGCCCATTTCCTTCCATGTCACATAAGTGAAGTGAATATGCATGCAGACGTGTTTGTAGGCTGACTCCTCTTGTCACAGAAATTTCTAAGAGGCGCTGCAGTCTTTTCAGTTACGCCCTCCTTCTCTGCCGGTCCGGGTTGTTTAATGGATTTTCACAGCCAACCTGAGGGTGAAAGTCGTTCTCTATCCGCCGCCTGTGACCCTCATAGTAGTCTGACCTACAGCCCAGTGAGAAGAAGCCTGAGTTACAGCCCAGATGGACTGCTTGGTGTTGTCTTGGAGCTGCTTGTTGCTCTTATGTGTACAAGGATCATGCAGATCCTGAGATGTTCTCGAAGAAGTAGAGGATTTTGATGCACATGCCCTTTTGTATCTTAGGAGTGGAAGTTTGAAAAAAGGTGACGTTCAGTCTTAAACCACATCTGCCACCTCGAAGCAGAATCCTTTGCATGCCCTCATCAACAAATCTCTCACTTTCCCTCCAACACTCAATAAACCACAAAATACGAAACTTGTCCCCCCGGCCAGGCGCTAACACGCGACATAAACGTGCTTCCAACGACGCTGACTCATGGAGAATAAGCGATCGATGGTGGAAGCTTCTCAAAATGCAACTTCGTGATCGACCGGTGTCTGCCAGCAGAAGAGAGAACTTTCAAATCATTGGCATGACATCTCGTCCATCTTCAAGAAAATGCATTCTCACTGATCTGCACCCCACCCCACAGAAGTGAAACATCGGCAGCAACGAATTCCAAAATTAGAACTCAACAATTATCCTCACAGTCAGTCGATTGAAGACCGGAAATTGTCCTTCAAACAGCTCGAGCATCAATCACTTCCAAGGAAGCAATCGTACTCCATGTGACGCAATGATTGACATCAGACAACAAAATACGCTGGATAACCAAGCGAGAGCTCACACCACGGGATGGCCAAACGTCTTCCCCGGATGGGTTTTCGTATATTTTCTCTGTACAGCAGCAGGAGGGGAATGATCTCGAGGAGGCCAAGTAGTGTTAACTTGGGTGTCGGAATTCTAGTGCACTCAGGTTTTTTTTTTAGTTTCCATAAATGACACCCTCTCTCGCTGGAATCGGAGTCAATTGGGGGAATAATGTAGTCTTTCTACCAAGAGAATCCATCTTGGAGCTAGATCGATCATATAGAAGTGGCCCAAGCCACCTCCACCTTCGTCCCTAAGTAGAGGCGGCTTGGGGTACACTAGTCCTTGTCTTATACAAAACCATTGTGTTGCCACTACAAAACGTTCAGTGGTATGAGCTTGAGCCAAGTTGATCAAATCGATGGGAGGGGTGTGTCCGAGGTTGTCCATATTCGTGTCTGATATAAGAAAGCTCGAGGCATGTTGAGTGGAGTTGAGACTGATTCTTCACTTTCCAAGCAGCGGCTATAGAAATCATTCAAGGCAACACCTCCTGTCCTACAGTGATCGCCAATTAGGCACTGTCCGACCTATGTCTAAACCAGGGCTCCACAATCAGTCCTAAGTCCAATTTTTGAATTCTAACAAATAAGAGCGTTTATGGTCAGTGACACAAACCTGGCAGAGGACACGAACCGTCTTTGGGTGATCGAGTGGAACGCGTCGAAATGTAATTTCAGTTTACATGGGGCGAGGTGTTAACTTAGGTGTTCGTGTTCCTCGAGTAAGGGCGCATCCATGGTTGTCTCTACGAACTGGCACCCATCGTAGGCAAAGACCCAACAGCCATCTCAGTTAAGGATGCTTGGCACTCAATGACCGGCTTGAAGCTTAGTGAGACCGCTTCCAAGGCCTTAAGTGCTGTGGATGAAGACACCATCTGAGGATACACTTTCAGCCGGGACAGCGATTGGTACTCTGTTGATAGAGATCCTTTGTTTTATTTTGAACCCTGTGGGTGGTTTGGGGAGATGGAGAAGAGGGCTGTCGTCAAAGGACCAGAATTCACGCTTTGGAAGGGTGTGTGGGAAGGAAAGTCCTTAGATACGACATTTACTTTGGAGAACTTAAGAGTGTCCATAGGACACCAGCCACTGTCAAGGGCCTGTTCTGTTCTGGCGTACAACTGAATGATATGAAGATCAGAGATTGTACGATTGAGAATAACATCCATACGATTTGAGGGGGCAAGTATATGAGCCCCCGTTATGCACATGGATGCAAGTGGTTACACTTTCTTAGAAGCCAGGCAGCCAGAGGCTGTATCTAGGGCAGCCCATCACACTTAAAAGCCGAAGGGCGAACTACAGCCGTGTAGACCCAAGTCGTCATATGTGCTTGCAGTCTCTCTTGCATACAGGATGTTTGCTTTCTAGATGAGGTTCCTGTTCACACTATGGCAGATCCTGGAAAAGGCCCAAGAAGTGCAAATCGACACGCACCACCTATTTGTCGATTTTAAGGCCGCATACGACGTGCACACAGACGAGCTATACAGTGCTACGTCTTGACTTGGCATTCCTACAAAACTCGTCAGAATGTGTAGGATAACGATGGAGAACTCTCGCTTCTAAGTCATTTACTTCCTGGTCTTGAAGGTTCCTTGACCAATTGTTACTTGTCGGTACGAAAGCTCTGCGGACCGATAGAGCGCTTTATCCTTCGGTTTTTTAAAATTAAATTGCGGATGAGGATCCAATGAACACCACCAACAATCAATCCACCTCGTCATGGAAGACTCCCTGCCTTCGCGGCAGTGTCGTCCAAACACAAAGAATTCGGCTAGATATAATCTTCACTTAGGGATAAAGCATCCTGGGCAACGATTCAGCAAGAAATCGGCCGCGTCTACCACTGGCAGCGAATTAGAAAGGAACCTTTCCCCCCATTCAAGTAGAAAAATTGAAATTTCTTAAAGGGCAAAGACCAGGATGAATGATTCCGATCCATGATCGATACATGATCACGAGAACCAACTGTAGATGGACAAGTCAGTAAGGGTCTAAAATCGGTCCAACTCGGATAATGAACTTCATGAGACTCAAAAAATGTGCCGTGCGTCTGGTTAAAGAGGCACTTACTTTACACTGTCTAATGGACAACCATGCAAGAAGTTAAGACATCCCCTATAATGACTTCTGTAAGTGTAACTGAGGTGAATATGATGAAGAGACCGTCCTTCGTTCCTTAGTTACCTGGCTGGAATAGAATGGGTCCTTCACTATTTCCAAGAAAAAATTAGCTCAAGGTTCTCAAATCTCAGGTCCAAGGCGGCCAACAATTGACATCAGGACGTCATATAATTGGGAATTTGGAGCGCAACAGATCGATTGAGGTCCGTGTGGTGCAGAGCACCATCTTGCTTGAACCAAACGTTGGTTGCTCCCTGTCTAATTTTCGAGAAAAAGAAACTGGTCCAATGATACCACCATTCTTTGTGAATGCGAAGGCTTCTTGAGGGTCTTCTGAGGCACAAGTTGTTGCCGCCGAGATAAAATTTCGCCTTGTCAGAAAAGATTTGATTTGTCGCCCAAAATCGTTGTCCAATTCAAGATGCTCTATGGCCCAAAGACGCTTAACCTTGTATCCTTAGAGTCTGCAATTTTTTCGAGCCCTTAGACTGGTGATATGTTCAATCGTTTCTAAGACTGTAAGCCACAGCAGTCATATTCTGTGCCGTGTACAATGTACGACGACAGAGACCATGTACTTTGTCCACACTAGCTGATTCTCACGATCTTTCTGCCCAAAAGTGGACCATAATAGTCGTAGTTGTGCGCATCTGTTGACCCATAACTTGCTTTTAGAAAACGTACTTTTACAGAACACACAGTGTGCAGATATGTTACAACGGAGGGCTTAAAATGAATCTCGCTTGATGGGTCATCATCGATGTGAGCTCGAGTATGTCAAGGGGACAAAGGCATGGATCTGTGAATTAAAGGTGACTGCGTGCTCTCCTTTGCATAGAATTGTGTTAACTGACTTAAAACATCGTCAAGAGTCTATACCAATTCAAACCACGCAGCAAAAAGTGGCGCCCAACACAGGACCTGCGTACTCTGCTTTACCCAGAATTGTGTTAACTGACTTAAAAACATCGTCAAGAGTCTATACTGTGTAATGTATGCAATTCAAACCACGCAGCAAAAAGTGGCGCCCAACACAAGACCCCAGTAAATCGATCCCCTTCATCGTATTGACCATCTGCTCAGCGAAAACTCTTTCAATTTAGTTGTCACATATCATTTGCCTTTGCACACATTCCACAGTCCCCCAACGCAGGACCACATCTCAGCCCTCAACTCCTTGGAACACCTCGGACAGTGTCTTCCTCGAACTTCGCGTTGTCTCTCCGACCTTCAAACGATTGTCACCGCCCCTAGCAACAAATACGACGTCACACGTGTGTTCCCTTTAAGAAATCCACTTTTTTTTTATCCTCCGCCGAGTTCCAAGGAATGTTGCCATGCCACCATCAAAATATTTCCAACCCACCCCCAAGGCCAGCCACCAGTAGTGTGGGGTGTGTGTATAAGAGAATTTCAAATTTCGAAAATAATTCTGATCCCACATTGACAGCTCGTCACCGCACGTCAACGGCAGCTCAACCCTGAGCGGATGACAATCCGTCACTGTGCGTGCACGGGACCCCCGACCACTCACATTGTTTTCTCGAAAATCCGCTCCACAAACAAGCGCTATTTTGTCGCTTATGCAATCGAGCAATCGAACGCGGGATGAGACAGTACATCTGTTGCGAGGCGTTTTTGTATCGAATTACGCCGTGCATATGCTGTTGTCTCAGCGCCGATTGACAAATCATCACCACGCCCCCCCCCCCCACTGCTCCTCCGCCCACCGCACCAACAATGAGATTGACTCCTATTACCAACCGCCGGCGGAAAGAGCGACCGTCGACGGGCGGTTGGTCCGCCCTTATTTGCGGAGTCAGCATGCATTTAGCTGGAATTTGCAAAAAAAATTCATTAGAATGTGAATTTGTCAATACAGTCGTGGAAAAATACTTCTGGGGTTTTTTTTTGTTGTGCCGGGAACCGCTGCGTGATTATTAGTCGCGACGAATTGGATTCGCTTTCAAGTGGAAATATGCCGACGGCGCGCACACACATTGTATCGGATTTCTTTTGCAAATGAGTGTGACGGCTGTGCGATGGTGTGGTGTGGGGAGGGGGAGGGGGAGGGGGAGGGGGAGGGGGAGGGGGAGGGGGAGGGGGAGGGGGAGGGGGAGGGGGAGGGGGAGGGGGAGGGGGAGGGGGGGGGGGAGGGGGAGGGGGAGGACGGTTGTTATGCGCTTTTGCTTTGCAACACGTTTTCCGAGTGCAAACAGCCATGAAAAGTTGATTGAAATCGAAGAGGGAGTAAATGAAATATGATTTGTGTTGAGGGGGGTGAATGATGCGCGGCAGAGGGGGGGACTCGAAGCTTGTTACAATTTGACCTTTCCTAAGTTTGATCCGAAAACATGATAAAATGGTGATGACATTTTGGAAAAATTATCTCAGGCTTGATAGGAACGAGGAGACGGAAAAAATGGAATTTAGACCAAATTTTGACTGAGACAAGACCGAGGTGTCTCTCATGCAGATGTTCGATGGAACAGCATGTGTATGGGAGATTGCCACAAAGTTCATAGCTAAGACATCCTCTTCATGTGTCAAACATCTTAAGGTGGATTTATGTGTGGTCTTCAAACGGTGATGTTCTATAACGCCAGATGGAAAGTCCTCATTTGAGACATTTATCTGGAAGGCTAAAACGCTTTAAAAAGTCAGTGACTGTTTCCTTTAAGGTCAACGCCTTTTTTCACTCGTTTCCAATTAAACGGTCCTTTGAACTGGCAGTCTTGAGACTGTCCAGTGTCTGTCCAGAGTTCTGGCTTCTCCAAGAAAGCGTCGCAGACTGTCACTTCTGAAGTAAATAAACACTTCCTATCAGTGTCCTTCTGGTGCGCCGACCTATTCCCCTTCGTTTCCAAGTACACGGTCCCCTGGACTGCCGGTTCAGCAGTCCAGTCTGTCTAGAGTCCTGGTTTTTCCCATAAAACCTCACAAACAGTCACTTCTGAGGTAAATAACAACTTTCTATGCGTGTCCATTTAGCACGGTCCGTCTCCCTTCCGACTACCACCCTTGCGGTGTTCAGGTTGGATCCCCTCCATACTGTGATCTTCTTTCAGCAGTACCTAAACGGTTTCTCTTCACACTTCCCTTGGTGGATAGTCTCTCTCAAACAACTTTCTGTAGGGTTTTCTGTAGACCTGCCATTGATCTCCTGCTAGAGATCTTGAAAGTTTATTTCACAATCCTCGTGGACTCCTGATATTCGGGATCAGTTTAGCCCTTGGATGATGTACATCTCTTACCAGAGTGTCTTATCTGGAGAACTGTCTCCCTATTTGCGATTGACTGCTGCGCCCGTTGTCGAAGGCTGTCTTGTCGTTGTATCAATTGGATGCAGATGCTTTCACGATTATGGCATTGGAGCTTACGTGGCCTGCATGCACGGATACAGTATTTAGAAGACAGACAATAGTCAAGTGGCAGCTTGCGGACGGTTTTCCAAAATGGGCCTTGGAATACTGATCTCACTCATCTGACTCAACACATCTTCGAGAGTTAACCCTTAAGGGCTAACTAAGCGTCTGACTTTAGGTCTCTGGCTAGTTCTCATGTGAAACTTCAGGGACGGATCGAAGACAAACGCGGGACTTGGGACTGACATCCACTCTAGGAACCTCAATTTCAACATTTCCTTCAATCTCCAAATGCAATGGGGCGTCTTCCATGCAATAAGATGGCTAGGCCATGTAGAGCGTATGGACACCACTGCTCCGGCCCGAATCTGAGGCATTGAGACAACGCAACAGAGGACGGTCTAGGCTAAGGTGGCGCACACAAGTGGAGAAGGACATCAACCAACTGGAGTGCGTAACTGGCGAAATATCGTCCTGGCTGGAGAGGCATGTTGGTTGAGGGCCAGGTCCACCCCGGACTGTAGTGCCACAAGAAGAAGAAAAAGCCTTCCTTGCAAAGATGCTTGGAGTCAAGAAGTCACATAAGTCACTTCCTCCTGTATATTCCCCTAGCGTCATCTGCAACAGACAAACGTCCCTGCTATGCCTTCGTAACGCCGTTGATCAGCTTTTTTCTGCCAACTGTTGCTGTTTCTTCATCATTCTTGTGACATGTTCTGTACTTTTAAGCGCTCTCCTGCTTATGATCAAGGCTGGCATAAGCATGATCATGGGCAGCCAAACTTAGGGCACCTTTGGTCCCATTGTGATGCCAGGCGGAGTGTCACCCTTAAGAAGTCTTTTGAGTCTTGAGTATGAGCTGTCTATGTAACAAACGATTTCGCTGAGTTTTCCTAGATTGCCTAGACGCTACTTCGCTGGCTGTTTCTTTCTTCTTTCTTTGGTGACACGATGACAGGATTTCATCTTTTTCCACATTCCTGCAGCCCCTGCAAAAGTCATTGTAAAGGACGCCAAGCCTGGTGTCATGTTCTTCTGCAGGGCAGTGACCAGTTATAACTAAGCTGGCGAGGCAGACCAAATTGGTTCCTTTATAGGACAAGTCAGTCCCTCCGAAAGCGTTTTTTTTTTTTATTTCCTGGGCAGCTGACAGAAGCAAAGGGAATGGAAGAGACGGGTCACCTTAGGGTTCTATTCTGATGATGTAGGCAGAAGTGGCGGATTACACAAGTTGAAGCCACACTTACGCGAGATACAACTGGGATTGTTGATCTTCTTCTTCTTCTTGTTGCTCTACAGTTCGGGGTGGACCTGGCCCTCAACCAACATGCCTCTCCAGCCAGCACGATCTTTCCCCATCTCCCGCCAGTTACGCACTCCAAGTTGGTTTAGGCCCTTCTCCAATTTTGTGCGTCACCTTAGCCTGCGCTGTCCTTTGTTGCGTTATCCCAATGGCTCCGATTCGAAGACTTTTCGGGCCGGAGCAGTGGAGTCCATACGCTGTACATGGCCAAGCCATTTTAAGCGGTGTATCCGAAGACGCTTGACTAAGCGCATGTCGCTAGAGTTCGTCGTTCAATCTTCTCCTTTAGATGCCATCAACGCAAACAGGACCAAAAATCGCACGCAAAACTTTTCTCTCGAAAAGACTGAGGGCTTCCTCATCACCGGATGATCAAGGTGTTATATAAAGGAAGCTAAGTCCTTCGATTCCAGGATCTGCCGTAGTGTAAAGATTTAGTCGATGGTGGACTTCCTTGGCCTGAAACCACACTGAGGAGGACCAATCAGGTTGTTGACGAACGGTTTCAGGCGTTCACACAAGACGGCAGAGAGGATCCTGTACGCGTTGATGAGGAGACTGACGCAGTCGAGGGGTCCCCTTTCTTGTGGACCGGACAAATGGGGCTCAGATTCCACTCATGTGGCATGTTTTTCACTGACCATGTCTCACAGATGAGCTGGTGCCTGCGCCCAACCAGGTCATCTCCAGCTTCTTTCAACAGTTCTGCGGACAGTCTATCCGCTCTAGCAGATTTGTTCGACTTCTGCCTGGACCTGGTCTAGGTCAGGGTGTAGGAATATTTTGTCTATCGTCGTCCAAATTGAGTGCTAGGAACATTCTGCGGGGTTCGGGCCATCATCGTCGGTTATGAGTTGGCAGATCTGATCTTTTCAGATTCTCAGCACGGCTTGCAACTCTACTACTAGATGTCCACTTTGGTCCTGGGCAAGCTTCGGTCCGAGCGCTTTATCCACCGGATAGGTGTTTTACCTTTGAGTTTGACACTGAATGTGCCCTTTGGTCGGGCGCCATTTTTTTCTTTTCTGATTTTTCTCACTGTGGTTAGAAAGTTGAGCGAAATTTTGATCCCTATGGCTTAATCGAACATGTCCTAATCCATACGCTCTTCTACTCCACAACCGTCCATCCTCTGAAGTTCCTTTCCGCGCCCACTCTGCCTTTCGGACAATTCTTCAAATGCCATTGCAAAGCACCCGCCAGATAGCGGACAGCCGATAATGGCGAATATTAAACTTGTCAAACTCGTGTCGCCGAGCGGAAGAACTGCAAACATTTTCCAAAACAAAACCGCACATTCAACCGCGCCGCGCACAGTCGATCCAACAAAAATAATCACACGACTGACAAAAATTTATTTGCACAGCACACCGCGCCGCCCCACCTCCTCCGGTTTCACTCTCTTGCGCTTCATAAATAAATTACTAATGACACATCGTGTAAACTAACGTTCCGTCTATTGTCAACTAAAATATCATCGCCCATCATCGTCGGGACTGAGTCCCCCTGGTTCGCACCCTCTCACTCAGCCGGTGTGTGTGATGTGTGTGTTCCTCCCTTTCGCTCACTTAGTCATCGGCCCCCACGAGGGGAGCACACACAACCGCGTGCGCCGCATCGCTCCATCCCATTCGTCGCCCGATACACGCTCGCATCTCGTATCTGTCATAAGTCATCAAAGTTCTTTCTACGTCACATTCTGACTGACATCTATGGCGAAACCATCAATCAGCCCGGCAGCGGCGGTGGTGGCCGCCGAACGAACTGAACTGAAATAGTAATTTCCGATTTGCTCTGAGTTGTGGCGCGTCCGTGGATCTCGTCGCTTTTAAATTAGAATTAGTCGCTCGCTGCGCGCCGATGTGCGTCTCCCAAGTGAGTCGCGCAACCTGCACCAACACCAGCATCGGCGCGGCCGGAGCGCTCGCGTGTGTGATGGTGCTGCGCGTCGCACTATTGTGGCGTGTATTTATAGTGCGCCCAGACCAAAGTGAAGAACTCGGTCTTTTTGGCTGAAATTCCAAGCGTTCCATCGTCTCTCTCGCTCTCCCGAGGGGGCATGGGCTTCGCGCGAATAAATCGAAATAAATCTAAGAGCAGCTAAATATATCAATCGACGTGTCCGTTAACCGCTAGATGCAGCTCTGCATGCAGAGCTAACGCAGTTTCTTGGCAAGCACCCGTCTGCATTGTGTCGCCCGGTAGCTCCCTCGGCGCGCTGCCTTGGTCTGGTGGCTTGTCGCTCGGCCCCACTGTGCTCCGCCGCCGCTGCCGCTGTGTGAGTGAGGCAGCGAGTGAATGAGTGAATGAGTGAGTGAGTGAGTGTGGAGCAGGGCTTCGGGGGCAATTAACGATATGTTTCTCGGATATTTTGGTATCTGCGTATCCACTGAATGGGTTTTGGTTTATTTACTTGTGTGTGGTAATGATTATAAATTCATCAAAACATCCATGAGGAGCGTTTGGGGGGCTTTTAAGTGACGTTTAATGAGCCCTCTGTTGTGGGCAGTGATTTGTGGCGACGTGCCGGGTGATAACGTCTGCAGATAAACGCCGAATAAAGCCAGATTAGAACAGCAAACAGATATGGGTTGTTTTTTTTTGTTTTTGAGTGTCGGATGGTTTGTTTTGATTTGTGTTTGTGTGTTTATCTTTCAGTTTCCGAGGAGCATCGGCGGGGGAATGTTGGGCTATCGATCAAGTGCGTGGTTTCGTGGCATAGGTCGTTGGAATTTTGGCGGCACATTCGATGACGACGATTGGGAATTTCTGATTAAAAGTCTGTGTGTCGGAGAGTGTTGTCAAAAAATTCTTTATCGGGCAGTGGGGTTGAGTAGTTTTTTTCCTTTTTGCCGGCACTTAGGGGAGAAGAGAAAACGTTATCAAGAGTGTTGGATTATACGACAGTGCCTTGAAGAAATACAGATGAATGGGTGCAGGCGAGTAGGAGGCCTTCAAGGCTGCACTGCATTGAGACCTTGTCGTGAGATCCACGAACGGGTAGCGGAAACGGCTTCTGAAAGGGAAAGACAGCATGACGCTAGGGAGGCGTTAAGGGGTTGGGGAAGGAATGAATTTCAGTGGATATCAGTTTCATAGCGACGTGTGTTGAAATGAAAACGAACAACTTGTAGTGGAGTCGCAGTCGATTCTGAGTGCTAATGGCCCATATTCCGCTCTCAGGCAGCAGGCTCCTCCAGGGCAAGAATTCGTTTCCAGGACTTGAGACAAGCTCACGATAGAAAAATCAAAATTGAAGTCGAATAAGTTGCTAGAGCTACATCTTCCGCAGAGATGTTCAAAGCAGCCGGAGATGATAGGGTTGGATGCATGCATCAGCTCATCAGTGAGATATGATCGGAGGAAAGCATGCCCGAAAAGTGACTTCCCAGTGTCATTTGGGAGCCCTCTGAGGAGGCCAACTACCGCCCGTAGATCCTCTCCGTCGCTTTGTTCAATCGCCAAAGCCCATTTGTGAAAAATCGGATCGGTTCTTATTTGCGTTCTTTTTGGCCAGGGAAGTCGACGACTTGTGAAAGTTTTACACTTCAGTAGATCCTGAAAAAGGCCCACGACATGCACCTCGACACCCACTGACTAATGCGCCATTTTCAAGATCGTGTTTGTGATTGTGCGCAGTGAGAGGGGCTACACAGTGCCATCAAGTAAAGCTTTGGCGGACCTACCAAAATCAGTATATTGTGTAGGATAACTTTTTCAAAACTCTGGCTGTTAAGGCAAGGTTGGTAGCGAACTCACCGAGACCTTTAATGTCAAGAACGGCTGTAGACAAGACCTCGCGCTGGTTTGTGACTTTTTCAGCATCATTTTGGAGAAAATCCTGTGAAACTCAGCAGCTAACACCGGAGGCACGATCTTCTAAAAGCTCATTCAACTTCTACCTTACGCGGATGACAATAAAGACATTCGACGAACACGGTGAGCTCTAAATGAAGTGTTTGCTGGAATTGAATCGGAAGTGGCTAAAATGGGTCCGACGGTAAACGAGGGCGAGTTAGAGTGCGTCTGGTGCCATCAAGGAGCGACACAGAAAATCGGGCATCACATTGATCAGGACAAACATTATTTACCTCTGCAGGCATTATTTACCTCTGCAGGCCATTTTGTTTCAGGTGGGTTGATACAGGGGTAGCTATCATAAGGAGGAGGACGGCAGCACGCTTGTGGTGCTTGTCGGACGTGGTGGTTTTTGTCCCCTTCAGACGCACATCAGCCATTGCACACAAAAAAATTCGTGCCTAAACTAGTTAAGGGAAGATAGAAGAAAAGAGGAAGAAAAGGTTGTGAAGCATGAGAAAGCCTTATACCCTTACCTGACAGCGGACGGACATCTTACGTAGGACGACATCTGCCAAGCGCTGTTTGAATAGCCTCAAGAGGTCAGTGAGTTTTAGAGCCCCCCTCTCTCTCTCTCTCTCTCTCTCTCTCTCTTTCTCTCTCTCGAAAGACCAAGCTGGCTTTGTACAGAACCTTAATTCCTTCATTTTTGTCCTGATACATGGTGCGCAGGACTGCAAGCCTTTTTGCCGTGGCGTAAAGTCTAAGTGCGTAGACCTACCGCTAAAGGTCCAGGCTGGGTTCCTGCTCTGTACCTGGTCCCGATTTTTACGGCACCACCTCTTTGGAGTTGCTGACAACTCTCAGTCTTCGAATCTGAGCCATGGGGACAACGGAACAGAGGACGGCCCAGGCTAAGGTGGCGCACACAAGTGGAGAAGCACCTCAAACAACGTGGAGTGCGCAACTGGAGGCAGCTGGCGAAATATCGTGCCGGCTGGAGAGGCATGTTGGTTGAGGCCCAGGTCTACCCCGGACTGTAGCGCCGCAAGAAGAAGAAGAAGAAGGAGAAGATTCAGTGACGAACTACGTCTGGCAGGATTGCGGTTTGCGTCGAATCAGTGGTTCATGGGTACAAATCGACTCCATGTCGAGCGGTGAAATAATTCTGCGCCGCCTGCCCCAAAAGTCTATAAATCTGAGATGTTGGGACAAGACAATAGGGGACGTCCTCATCTCAGATGCAGCAGACAAGCTATGAAGGACCTTAACCGACTTGGGGTGCGAAATTAGAAGCAGCTGGTGAGATGGTGCCTACTGGTGAGGCATGTTGGTTGAGGCCCAGATTCACTCTGGACTTTGACACCACAGAAGTATTTCCACCTGCCGATCCTTTCATCTTGCAGCTTCTGGTTGAGGATGTGATCCTTTAGCAAACGTCTTTCGGTACAACAAAAGAAACAGTAAGGATTTTCGCGACATATTTAGTTTGAAAGCAATCTTTGTTTCGTTAGTTAGACCCTATTTGGAATACTCTTCTATTATCTGGGACTCACCCTACGACAATCAAGAACTTAGACTCGAACGAGTTCAAAAGAATTTCACGAGATATGCTTTCAGAAAGTTATATTCCTGCGAAGAATTACCTAATTATGACGAAAGATGTAGAACAATTGGCTTGCAAACCTTAAGTTTCAGGCGTAAGGCAACGTCAGCCATGTTTATCCGCGACATTATTAATTATCATATAAATTCACCAGAAATACTTTTTCTCATGAATATATATGCTCCCCAAAGATCTCTTCGGGTGAGAAGCTTACTTTTCGAAAAAAGGCATAGAACCACTATGGTTGCAATGAACCTATTACAAGGTGCATAAACACGTTCAATGATCTATGCAACGAAATTGATTATAGCCTGTCACGGGTAGAGTTTTTTTTTTAAAAACATGCTTTTTGCAATGTTTCTTAATTAATATTATTTCTTGAAGTAATCTGTAAGACGATAAAGTCGGTAGATGATCCTTAGTCGCTCAGCAAACATCTGCTGTGTAAAGCGATACTGAGAGCTTACATTTAGAGAACGTAGTGTTTTGTGCAACTCTGTGATGGATAAAAAAAAAAAAAAAAAAAAAAAAAAAGACAATCCCAAAGGGAGAGTGAAAATCGATTGCAAGTCCTATCCTAGCGATCGTCAGAGTGTGAAGAAAGACCTCACCCAGGATCATGTCAATGAAGGCGGTTTCTAGTTATTCGCTTCCGAATCGATCTTCAATGAAAAGAATTTTCAATTTTTGGAAAGCGTAGCTCAAAGCTTTTAAATTTTAGCTAAGGCCAAGCTTAAGTCAGTCTGTAAATCTGTGAAATTACAAATAAGTTTCATCATCATCAAGTTGAGCATGTTTCACTGAACGGGTCGCTGGAGCAATGCACGCACTGGAGACGACCAAATCGCTTAATCTTCTGCCATTGAATCTTAGGTATGAGCTATTCCCAAGCGTGACTTGATTCATCCACCTCGGCCAGGGTCTGCTGAGCGGTAGCCTATCTGATGGAATTTCATCTAAGGCACGACTCGGAAGTGGCGATGAGAAAAAATCCGCACTAGGTGGTCAAACCATCGAAGCACAGCCATTTCCGTCCGAAAAGCTAACTGCTCAACAACAATCTTGCTCAAGCCAAAGTGTGATAAGTCACGGATGACATTCGAAACAGGTCCACAGATGACGGAGACCTCTTAGAGCTGCAAGCAAATGTCTCCGTTCATTCACTTTCTGCACAACCCCAACAGTTCCAAACCGCTCTTCAGCCCCCCTATATCTTGGGACAAAAATTCCAACCCCCTCAAATCTAATAACCTCCACAGCCACGAGTTTCAAACCTCAGATCTTGGGCTGTGAAAATGTGAAGAGCCGTGTTGGGTGAGCCTCAAGTCTAGAGCCGTTTAGCGATCTTTAGCCTTCAAGCACCCCACCACTTATTGCCCTTTCCCACCTCCAACTCCCGCACCCAAGTCTTAATGTCACACATTAGATGCCACCCGATCGCCACACCAGTCACATTTATCCTCTGTTGCCACAGAAGCTCTTGAAATCCCTCTAAAGGTCGTCACAGCCTGTCAACGCGCGTTCAATAAATTTACACATTGTCAGTGGCGCATAAATATTCATTCATTCCGCTTGAGTGAGAAGCTGCCGATCGGATGAACAGGAATCTGGTCGCGCTGGCGGTGGCGGCGACACCGCGCAGCGGCTGAGATGACATTCAGATGAAATATCATCGAGGGTATCGTCTTACCACCTGTGCACGAGTCTGCAACCGAATACCGCGCCGTAATGCTTGTCATTGTGGCGCTGCGGTCTGCCGTTTGACTTGTTTTACGGGCGCTTAGATGCACGTGAGCGGCTCGGTGTGAAACTTATCTGTCGCGGAAATATTGTGCGACTTTGAAGCTGGCGAACATGATTCGTGGGAATTTTTTAGGGTCTGTGGAGCTATGCGGTGCTCATTGAGAGGTAGGGCCGAGAGAAGATTTGAGCACATGAACAGGGGTCCTCTAGGAGTGGGTCGTGGTTCTAAACTGCCACTAGGATCTATGTAAGGAGTGGTTAATTGTTAAGGGCAGAAAGGAATAGAGTCGATCACATTGATAATACAAGAGTCTCGCACTCGCAGAGGCACGCAACAGTTTCTGCAAATATCGGCAATCCAAATTTGTTACCCCACCCATGGTACAACAGCTCAATCTGAAGAGTCAAAGGCTTTGTTCCTTGTGGTAGAGAAGTCGTCTTGCCAAAAGATCTTCATAAAGCGCTTGGCGGTGTCCGCCTCCTTGTCGATACGATACAAGTAGAACTGCCTGGATCGTTAAACTCAGATAGCAGTTGGTCTAAGATTAGGATCCACAGTCAAAATTTGGGTAATTGTTTTCGATAGTGATGAAAATCGAAAAAAGTTTCTTTTCATTACATTTCGCTCAATGCCTTGATATAAAGTACGTTGTCATAGCATGCTATTGAAAACATAGAATCCCTAAAATCAATGCCATCTAACAATTTTTTTAAATAAATATATTTGTATACAGTTCATAATTTAATTAAACTATGAAATAAAATAAAACTTACCAGCTAGGAACATAGAATAGATTCAAACTTGGAAGGTCATAAAATATTTTGGAAAAAAATGTGAATGAAACGGTCTACAAAACAGTACGTTGGGATCAGGGGAAAATTGTTTTTTGACATGTTCTTAAAAAACATAGAATATCGGGAATATTTTCAAAGTATATTAAACTTCGCAATAAAGTAATACAGGCTTGATCAACATTAGCAAATGATCAGTTTTGGATAAAAGTAAATATTGTGCTTGAAATTGTGCCACGAAAAAAAACATAGAATGTTTACAAAATTGAAAACATGAGGAACTGACCACTGAAAGACAGACAGCTCAAATAAATAAATGATAATCAAATTTGATACGTTGTAAACCTTACAAAAACAACATAGAATGGTAAAAGTTTTGGCAATCATTGAATTTTTCGAAAAAAAAAGAAAATATTAATAATCAATGCTTCATTTTCCATAATATTCATTAATTTTCCATAAAGTAATTGAATTAAGGAACTTTTGTAAGTACCGTTATTCAAGTATTTTAAAATAAATTAAAAAAAAAAAAAACATAGAATGGTGACAATTTGAGCAATCTTTGAGTTTTTCGGAAAAATAATTTAATTTTTGTAATCAGTGCATGATATTATACAATGTGAAATTTCATTTTGCGTTTTCAAAAGTACCGTTATTCAGATATGTATATTCCATAAAATATAAGAAAAAACATAGAATTTTTGATCTCTTCGAAAAAAAAGTGCTTCTGTCATCAGTGAATGATTGATTGAAATTGGATTATAGAATTTCAAAAGTATCGTTCTATACACAGATTCTCAATAATGTTAATCCATTTCACAAGTTGCAAATCCATTGAAACGGCTCTTACTTCTGAAAATTATTAGATCTCCCAGAAAGTAAATCATTTTGTCGTGGGGCCTGAAAAGTGGAGTATTTGGTAGACGAAGTCGAAGCAGTTACGATTGCAACAACAGCCTCTGTTACTCGCAATTTGACATGTCTACAACTAGATCCAACTGCTGCCACCTGTCTTCTTTCGACCAACTTCCCCCTGCACCAGTTTTCACAACCCACCCACCAAATAAAACCTATTGCGAAGCAGTGTATCTTCGTATCGGATCCACTGGTACTGTTTTCCTCGTACTCTAATTTTTCAATTAACGTCGCTAATACGAAAATTACATAACAAAAGATCTCCATCTCTTTTGGCGGCCGGCAGTCAGTCATCCTACTCCCCCCCGCCCCCAGCGCCGCACCGTCTTCCATCGGATATCCCCCGCTGGGTGAATTCAATACAATGGCAGGGAATTGTTTTCGCTCTCTCGCTCCTCGAATTCACGATCTAATTCCGTCATAAAATCGCACGAACAGCGTGCCATTATCTTCGTATCTCCATCTTTAAACCTCATTTATTCAGCGGCTGAAAAAAAAATGTTTCCCCGTCACCACGCACACACACACACACACACACACACACAGAGAGACACGGAGGAGGCGCATTGAACAGCCTCTTCTGGTTTTTCTTGGGCTCTCTCTCTCCCCCCGCCCCAGCACCAGGTACACAGGGTTGGCAACGGGTGTGTGATGCCTGCTGCTGGCCTAGCGCACAGAAGAATAGAAATCCCTCGTGTGTTGCCTGCCAAAAAACAATTTACATTCTATTGTTGTCGACGATGGATGCTGCCCCCCCCCCCCCCCCCCCCCCCCCCCCCTCCCATCACCATCACCAGTTGCCGCCAGTATCTTGGTCGAGTTGCGGTCTCCCTTCAGTCACCGACGAAGCAACCGATGAACCCGGTGCTGCTCCCTATCTTTCGTGCGCTCTTTATTTTTGGCAATTGCATTTTCCACAATTAAATTTGACCGTTTGGCATTAGACGCGCAAACACACACGCACACACGACCTGGATGTCTGCCGATGGGCATTGGGCGGCGACGCTCAATGGATGACATGCGCCCGAGTGCGCTCCAAACAGTCTCGTGTTTGTTTTTAGATGCGTTCACCACGGTCGATGCGGCTGCTGCCTATGTGTTTGCCCATTTCTTTCGCCTCGTGGAACGCCGCAAATAATTAGCGATTTAATTTGATGTTTTGTTTTGATGTGTTTTTTTTTGTTCATTTGCTGCGTTAAGCAGACGCTGCCTGAGGCGCGTAGCTGCTGCGTGTGTGCTGAGCTCTCTCTTATTGTGTGACAGCGCAGCGTATAGCAAATGAGGTGACTGGTGGAAGGGATGGTGGGATGGTGAGAGGGGGAGAAGGGATGAGATGGTATTTAGATAAGGGAATTCGCCATAAATGAACTCATTTGAATGAAAGATACACAATTAAGATTGAATTACACGAGCCTGTCGAGTGCGCCATTTGTAACCGATATCAACGGTTGGCGTGCTGGCTGCGGCACACTCGGAGGAGGAGAGGAATGGAAAACGAGGCGTAATTGGATGTAAGACAGCACCGCGAAGTTACCTCTGGCTCTCTCTTTCTCTTCTTCCTCTGGGGGAATTCTTTTCCCAGCAGGCGCGTGCGAGACGGGTTTTTGAATGTCAGCATAAGGTTGGAAGAATTTTTTCTTAGGAGGAAGGAGGGGAATTGGCTGTAGAGCGACGGTGGCGTTTTGCGTGTACTCGGGTAACGATGATCGTCGATATTAGTTCACGGGTTACCCGGGTTTGGGTACCCAGGAAGTTACCTCCGACATTCTGGCAGTTTCCAGTTCTGACAGCTGGAAGTCAGTCAGCAAGTCCATGTCGATATCCGGGTAGTTTTTTGCGTGGAGGTCTCTGTTCCACGTGTATTTGTTGCTCGGGTACCCGAATTCAAAGCTGTTTCATAATTCGGAGTCTTAACTGATGCGTGACTGGCCTGCCAATGCTCTTAATTCCGTCCATTCTGCGACTGAAAGGGGGCACACCGCTAGTTTTCACACTTTAAAGGACTTCGGAGACCTATACCCACGATCTTCATCCCAAAAAATGCCATCGCATGGTCCACGACTTTGTGCTTCCTCCAAGTCATTCACATCGAGTGCTTTAAAGTTCATTAGTCTGACTGATACCTCAATCTCGCTAAGATGATATTCTGTCTGCTTTTTCTGAAATAATTTATGACCACCTTCCATCTCAAAATGCTCCTTTCTTTCTAACAGCCGAGGTATGTAGTTCCCACTAAGAGTGCAAAAATTTCACTCCCATCTGTCACCGGCACAGTGACAGACCCTGGCACCGGAAGCATGTAAGTTATCGCAGGCCGTACGAGCGTCTTATCTATTTACCTTAGATACGAGGTTTCGTGTTCGCTTCGAAAACGTGACGGATCATCATGACTGCATGGGTGACGAGTTGAGTCATTAACGACTCACCAGAAGCGCTGTTTGGTGTTTTTTGCGAGGAAATGTGGGACGTGACAGCAACATGTGTCCGGTGGTCGTATAGTGTCTTGGCGGGTAATGAGGAAAAATCGTCCTCAGGCCACTTTTTAAATACGAATATCGATCAAAGCTCTATTCTTGGAGAGCGTAAGTTCAATTTCGATCCGCAAGCCCTTCTAAGAGTTAAAAATTAAGTGACATGACAGTCCGCAAGAGACGAGGGTCAACATTCCTCAGCAACTAGACGTGTGGAAGGGGCTCTTGTCGCCTCACGAGTGGAGGGAATGTGACCTGCAGTTCAATGTCGAATCATACAATTTGGGATATGTGCACCCTCGAGTTCTCAACACTAGAACATTTCTGAAATTTCTTTCCGACTCCAAATGGCGATATTTCAGAAGGTTCTTCATTGAAATTTGCTTCTCCTTGTACTCATTGAATGCTGGTGTCGTGAAATAGAACAAGATGTTCAATCCAGAGGTCAAACCGTGAACTTTTGGCTCGTGAGATGACACACCTTCTCACTACTACTCGTCGACGACACAAGACATTGTAAATCGTTCCTAAAAGACAATCGGGTAGCCTTCATTTAGGACCTTTGTTGCGATGATTTGACACAGTCTTCTTTCAGTGAGCATCAAAGATTGTGATCCCTAAGGAAAATGTCATATTTTGCAGTCTCTCACAAGCCAGTCGATTGAAAGTGGCACTTTCGTTCCGGTAATTTCGACGGCAAACATCGACTACAGTCTAAAAGTTAAAGTGTCGATGTCGATGGACAAAATCATTGACATCGATCAGTCTGATGGTCAGGTCAGCAAAGATGTCAATTGTTGTAGAGCTAAAGAACTTTTTGGGACGAAATGCCGAAATGTCAAAAAAAACGCTTAAAACCCAAAAATCTTAAAAAGGCATATACTGAGCACGTTCCCAAAAGAAAAGTTTCAAGGGGGAAGTTACATAGGTGGGGTACAGTGTCCCCGCCCCCCTCCTCCCAACCCCCGCAACTCACTACTTCATGCCACAGTAGGTTCTGAATTCGGATAATTCAAACGTCTTTCAAATTTGTTGAAACATCTGTAAAGATTTAATTAGACAGGGATCTGATCTTTTCGGGATTTTTAAAATTTCCGTATTTTGGATATTCCAAGGTTTTGGACATTTTTAGAGGTATAATCATTTTTCGGTGTTGAGCTTTCGGGATCTTAGATCTTCTATTTCCGAATTTTGGTCTCTCCAGACTTTTGGGATTCTGGGTATTTCAAGATTTTGGGTGTTTCGAGATTTCGGTCTTTCGAAATTTTGATCTTTGTAACCTTTAAGATTTTTACCGTCTCAAAATTTAAGCCGCTTTGGGAAACTTTTATAATTTTGGATTCTACGGGAGTTTTTCTATTTCAGGAGTTTGGCCTTCCAAATTTTCGGCCTTTCGAAATTTGGACCATTGGAACCTAGATCAGGCTTTGGGATTCTTAGCCCTTCTGGGAAGCTCAGATCCGTCCGAGATTTTGTTTTCTTTTTGGGTTTGGGGCTTGGGAATTTTTATCGAATGTTGATTATTTAGGATCTTTGGGATTTTTGGTATTTCGGAATTTGACTTTTCGTAATCTTGTGTATATGAGAATCTTGGCTTTTCAAGATTTTGGACCTCCGAAATTTTAACTTTCGGGACTTATGTCAGATTTTGGTATTTTGGGCGTTTCAGGATTTTATTCGCTCGGAACTTAAGACCTTTGGACTTTGGTTACTTTAGGATTAGATTAGATTTCAGCCTTTCGAAATTTTGACCTTTTGAACTTAAGACTGTCCCTGGAATTTTAAAAATTTCAGGATTTTGGTCTCTTGAGACTTAAGCATAAATTTGGGCATTTCAGGAATTTGAGATGGTCTTTTGGAATTTTAGACATTTCGGGTTTTATGTTTTTAAGAGATTTTGAGATTTTCCGGTTTCGTGTATTTCCGGATGTTGACCTTTAAGGACCTTAACCTGTGAGATTTTGGGTATCTCGGAATTTGTCTCTTCGGGATTTTGGGTATCTTTGCGTTTGAGAATTTTGACATCTTAGGCATTTTGGGATTTTGTGCATCTTGCGAAATTAGCCTTTCGGGATTTTGGACTAACAGAGTAAAGCCATCTGTGTAACGTGAGCTTAAATTTCGGGATTTTGTCTCAAACACTAAACAGAAAATCGCTTGTTAACATTTGAACAGCGCTGAATAAGAAAATATTATCTCAATGGTTACGTACCCTGAGAGTTAACGTCTTAAATCCCAACAAAGTCGATCAGTTTTCAAATCTAATGGTGGCATACGAGTATGTTTGGCTAAAGTGAGTCACCTAGAATGACGTAAGTTGTTCACAAATTGCGGTAAAAAAGGGTTGCTAAGCGAGGATTGGCAGCCAAGATGGCCTTTCTGTGCATTAAGTGGACTTGACAGGAAATATACGACCACGATCTGCTCTCCTATAACCAACACGTTTTTAGAATTGCATTCTAAACGATTAAGCCGTCTTAAGGAAGCTATCTCTTTGAATCGGGCGGCAGATGAAGAGGCATGTCGTTATGAGGCCATTTCAAATTTTAACTCAAGCAAACCGGTCTCTACCAACTGGTCTTGACGACTTGGTCTTGAACCCTTGGTCTTGACAACTTAGGTAAGTGAGTAAGTCCGTCATCACAGGCCTTTTGATGGATGGAAGCAAACATTTTCTAAGTTTGTATCTTTCCTGGTCTATCCCGCAACTGAAAGTGAGATTGTCCTCAGTGGACCTGCACAGTGTTTCCCTTCTAGAGTCGTGAGATGGTGTACATGTCGTTGGCAGGAACCGTGAACTGAGTCAGGCGTTAAACCTGAGTCTTCTTTAGTTGCGGATGAACTTAGTTTGTTTTCATTTGGTGTCCTCACCATCAGGGGACGGTCATAAAATCAACTTCGAAGTAAGGCAGGACTGACTTCAATGACACTTAAATTTCTAGAGGTATTGACACATTCGTTTGCACTCATAACATAGTGTGGGCCCCACCTCTTTCATTCATAGGCCTAGTCATGTTTCTTGCTCCAGCCCGATGGCAACAGAACTGCTCTTGCTAACGCAGCACACAGGTTCTTGCTCCATCAAACGTG
Source organism: Eristalinus sepulchralis (assembly GCA_944738645.1). Taxonomy (NCBI): domain Eukaryota; kingdom Metazoa; phylum Arthropoda; class Insecta; order Diptera; family Syrphidae; genus Eristalinus; species Eristalinus sepulchralis. The sequence continues at coordinate 64,784,652 of OX122883.1, forward strand.
CTATTTACTTTCAGCATCTCTTACCGCGTCCCCTCAGTTGCTCAACGAACCAAAGCAATCCCCGCCATGATTCAGGCTCAGAGCACAGATTCCGTGACATAATCGTGGTCTTTCCCGTTCTTCGACATTGCGTCAACCCACTTTCGTCGCGCTGCCTACCCGTCATCCCGTCAACATCCAGCAAACTGGAATCTCTGAACCCGTTCCACATCTCAGAGGTGAGCAACGAGATGGGGATTCGCCGCGTGTATTTGCCCACTTATGCTTTCTGGAGTAAACATCTCGTGAGCGCTCCGAAACTGCTTCGAAAGTAATTAGGCACAGAACAAGAACGCAATTTTTCCCTTTCATCTTTCCACCCTCCCCGACGGTGTTTGCTCGCTTCCCCCTCGTTCCGTCTTTAAGTTATTTTTAATATAAGGTGCTAAGTCATAAGCGGGGCGCCCCTGTCGTACCGCTTGCGTACGTGTGCGTTGTGTGTGTTTCGAGTGATTTTTGTTTTGTTCTTTTCCCTGCCGTATGTGTGTTTTTTTTTTATGGGAGCAGGAAGTATCTTACGAATCGTTTTGTGTCATTCACTCGCTCGGAGAGATACAAAACAAAACTGAGAGTAATTAAAAGCAAAACAAAAATGTATCGACACAAGAAAGGGGAACTCGTCCAAACGGACGGAGAGTGGGTACAGAAAGCAGTGCTAAGCGGTCGCCTCCGCCGGCGGGACGTGGAGGGGGTCGCCGAACGAGAGCACATTTGACACGGTGGCCAAGTAAGAAAATTAATTCTGCTGTCAATCTCGAGTATGTAGGTTACCGGATATTTTTTCTTCATCATTGCCATTGGTGGAGAAAACCCATTTGGGAGGGGGAGAAGGAGGAGGAGATGGATACGTGAGTTGGGAGGAAACAGTGAAATTCGAGGTGTTAAGGTCAGGATTTAAGTGCGTTTCGTTTGGAAGGCAAAATTCATAGAGAATTTTTATGAGACTGTTAACGACTGTCACCTGTCCTCGTAAAACATTCGGAAGGGTTATCAGAATTTGCTGGCGGAGCATTGAAATAGGGCCAAAAATTTATGAAACTTACACGAGACTCAGCGACTTAAAGAGACATTGGAAACGAATTCGATTGTAGTCGCGACTTGCACAGATGACGATGGTCATGTAGAGAGAGAGGACACTTCGAGATCAGCCAAAAGGGGCAAGGCCGGAGAGACAGAGGTGGCTACCGATGGCGCAATCAGCTGGAAAGGGACCTTACACAGCTGTTTGTGCAAAACTGAAGACGGCCTAGTCAAAAACGATGCCAGTTGGAGACGCATGTTGACTGAGGCGCGGATGCATGCCGAACTGGAGCATCGGCTAGATCTGGGACTTTTTTGGCGCCAGAGACGCACGCACACTTCACCAAACCGAAGTTTGAAGAGAACATGTTTACTCGACACTTCAGGCAAACTGTCCCCAAGCTGAAGTCATCAAATTCATTGAAAACTGACACTAACGGAGGCTCAATCTTGTGGCAGAAATGAACTCGGAAAATTAACTGAATAAGCAGTTTGCACGGATTGCATTGCTTCGTTCGGGACCTTTGACTCCTTCCAAGAGAATGTCCCATCTGTTGCCAACACTATTTACATTGGTGGCCATTTGTCAGCTGTCAAGTGATCAATTCCTAGTTTGATCTAGCATCAACCTACGCTTCCAAATTGTGCAAACTTGGCCGTTGCCGTTGATCCTGGACACTACTAAAAGTGGATAAGGAAGCCCTGCTCCAGCCCGAAAAGTCTTCGAATCTGAGCCATTGGGACAACGCAACAGAGGACGGCCTAGGCTAAAGTGGTGCACACAAGTGGAGAAGGACCTCAACCAACTTGGAGTGCGCAACTGGTGGAAGCTGGCGAAAGATCGTGCTGGCTGGAGAGGCATGTTGGTTGAGGCCCAGGTCCATGTCCGACTGTAGCTCCACAGGAAGAAGAAGAAGAAGAAGAATACGTCAATAAACAGAACTGTCATCCTTGGAGTGACGACAGTCCTCAAGTGTATGTTGAGGCATCTAAAAAAACTGACTGTCTGGTGTGGTCATCTCATGGTTCCGTTACTGACCACCTTATGCATTAATTTGGACGGACAATTAGAATGTTTCAACTCCCACTCCGGCTCGATCCTAATCGTGAAGTAATCCCTAGTCCATTCATCATAAACTTTGGTGGAACTCTTTGCGCACCAGATGGTCTTCGTCGACGACAATGCCATCGCAATAAATTAATGCCTCCCCTAGTTTACACAGCGCCCTCTGCCAGCCCCACCTCACTCACTTTAAATGGACAAGGAAATGGACAAATTCACCTTCAGCTTTTGACTGCAAGGAATTCTTTCGTGTTTCATGTTCTTTTGACTGGATAATCCTCTATGGATTATCCAGTGGAATATGACAACTCAGGAGCGAACTGTGGCAGCAAGTCTAGGAAATGTGTTGAATTTCTAGCCACTCCAGCCTTCTCCTATGGAAGGTGTTACAGTCGAACGTAAGTCGGGGCCTCATCAAACATGTCACACCAGCTGGTCTCTGGACAGCGGTGTTTCCTTTCGCATGCCTAGTTGGTTGAGGTTCTTCTTCTTCACTTGTTTGTAGCATTTGACACGAAGATCCTCAATGGCTCGGCTGTGAAGACTCTTTATCCTGAAGCTGAGTTCTTCATACGACCTTCATGGGCTTGCCATCTTCGGCGTTCCATCCCTAGACCTTTGACTAGGCGCATGCCACCGTTCAACCTACAAAGGTCGTCATTGAATCTTCTCTTCAAGATGCCATCAACGCAGACAGGACGAAAAATTTAACACAGAACTTTGCTCCAAAGGATCGTCGTCTTCCTCAATCTTCTCTGCCATGGGACTGGGTAGGCGCTGTACAAAGCTAGCTCGACCCTACAAACGCTTGACAAGAGCAAGTCTACACCTTGAGTCGATATTGCGAAGCCGACGGAACCGAAGTCCTTGACAAAGTTTTTTGCTGTCAAATGTTTGAAGTTTTTGAATTTTTCGATCATATGAACGATCACTCAGTGGTAGGCACTCTCCAGCAGATGTGTGGCGCAGACTGCTTTCGTCGTCTCTCCACTTAACCGATTAACCGTCTTTCTAGTTCGTCCCATCAATCTCCTGTCACTCAGTCGCCTTGAAATAGTTCTCCGATCCAACTTCAGACACTCACGCTCGTTCCTCCACACTCCTCTTCACTCTTTGAATCGAAATTTGTACCACTCTGCCGCAGGAATGCCGAAAACTTTCCTGTCGGCAATCGCTGAAGCGTTATTACCAGCAGCGCGGAAAACTCCTCTCAAATTAATCACGCAAAGTCCGCCGAAGAGCATCTATCAGTGCTCGACTCTGGTCGAGAAGCGCACGCCAACTAACCAACCAACCAACCAACTGACCAACAAACAAACAACCAACGGCAGCAACAGCAGCAGCGCCAGTAGCCAACCAGTCAGCCAGAGTGTCAGGCAATTAATTGCCTTTGCGTTTGCAAGCTGCCCGACCTTGTGTGGCCGCCGTCGCTGCCGCTGCCGCGCTCTCCAAAAACACGTTCTTCACCCTGTCAGCGTGCTAATTAATAACAACTATATCCATCCGCCCGTCGCACTGCGCCACCCTCCGTGCGCCCGCAGCTGAATCACAGCTTCAATTCGTCTCGTCGTCGCCAAGACGATTTCTTCGGGATGGCGCTCCTCATTCATGATTTCGTGTGATATCTGTGCCGCCCGGAGGGGAGGGGCCTCGTCCAATTGTTACTCCTTCGCCGCCTCCGCCGAGTCAAAGTGACGTTTCACTTTCTCTGCGCCTCCCCCCCCCGTCGCGCCACGATCATTTAATTACTTTTCATATTTCTATTATTGGATCGTGTGAGGGGTGTGTGGGGGGGGGGGGTGCTCTTAATAATTCGCAATGACGTCTTCTCGGCGAAGGTGACGACAGACGCAAGATGAGCGCGCGAATATTTACATTTGAACTCTCTCAACAGGTTCAACGTTTCGTTTGTTTCTTTTCTCTTCGATGCTGTTCGGTTTGCTTCGGTTCGTATCTTGTTTACTTTCTGCTGATTTGCATTTCACTTCAATTTTTTTTTCTTTGTTGTTCACAGCTTCGGGCATTCGGCGGATGCTCCGGCATGCCAGGCATCCCCGGAAGTAGGAAACGAAAAACAGGAAACCGAATGACGATGGGGAAGCGGAGAATCGTTCTCCGTCGTCCAACCGGATTCCGTTTCTGTGATTCTGCTTCTCAGTGGAAGGCTGGGTGATGGGTAATGGGTTCATTGTTTGTTGTCTGATTGAGAAGTGAGGCAGGCTGTGGAGACTAGGTTTTTGTCAATTTTGAAAAGGAAACATTTGAGAAGACCACATTCACTACAGTTCCTTACTGAGGATCTTAAATCTAAGTGACTGTAGCCAAGCACTCTAGCGTCTGCGAACTCTATGTCGGAGGATCGGTCTTTCTCTCCTTCTCGAATCCTGAGGCTGGGTGTGAAGATCCTCTTAGCAGGAGGCTTCTTGTTCATTCGCTCGATGTGGTTTTTTGCCTTCCGGACTATATCCAAAGCACGTCGAGTTCGCAGTTGTTAATGCACCTCCATTTGCATTCCGACGCAAAATTTTTCTTTTTGCCGTTTTGCTTGCCGTTCGTCCAGCACTTGACTCTGTAGGGGTAGGAGGATAAGCGTCCTGTAAGCAAGCTATTTCTTAGTCAGACCTGCAACCCTAGCTGTTACGAAAGACCGAAATAGCAGCGGTTGCCAAGGGGGACTCTCCATCAAGGTGTCACTTGTGTTGTGAGGTAAACAAACTCCTTAGCTACCTCAAAGGAGTTTCCATCGATTGTCACACTTCGACCGAGGTGATGTTCGATGAATCAATTCTTTGTTTACAGCATCTATTTCGTTTTATCCTCGTTCACTTTAAGACCAGCTCGTTTCTCCTGCTCTTCTCAACAGCCATGAATGCCGCTTCAACGGCTCCCTGAGACCGTGCGGTGATGTCATCAGTGTATCCCAGCAACCGTACTGATTTGAAGAAGATAGTGCCTTCCGCCTCTCCGCACTATCATCTCCTTTAGTATTTTGAAGAAGGGACACGACAGCGCGTCTCTTGGCAGAAATCCAGTTAACGGGCAAAACTGCACGGTGCACTGTGCTGTGTTAGCGTGGTGCGATGCTGATCAGTTCTTTGCGATTAGTGCTGTCACTTTAAAATCAATAAAAAGGAACATCACCTTTTCTAGGGTTTCCCTTAGTGTGAAGATCTGGTCTATAGTCGATTTTCCGGGCCGGAAGACGCACTTGCCCTTGTCGATTTGTGCGGCACAAAACGCTTTTAGACGTTCACACAGGATGCCAGACGGGATCTTAGCAGGAAAGTGCCTCGATAGTTCCAAGCCAAGGTAGGAAAGCCTTTTTTGTCTATGGGACATCTGGACGCTCTCTTTCTCACAAATTCTGCAGATAGTCTGATACCTGCTCCCCACCAGAACTCTGCTGCCAGCATCGACAAGATCTGATGGCTGTTGCACGTTTCGACTACTTGTCTGTGTAAAGGACAGCTCAAGAAGTGGCCCCCTACGTCTAAGTGTGTACATGAATCATCACGACCACGCTGATGTATGTCTACATAGAAATACCGTCGGCAGTCATCTTCTGACTCTTGAATTGGAAAAAAGACCGAATGGAAAGCTGCAAGCGTCTCCAATGTTCAATGTGGTCACCCCGGTTCCGCAGTGACCTGGTTTGGGATCTCCCAGCATGGTGTCACAGCCCTCCATTTTCAGTGAAAAGGTGGTAAGAACCGGCGCAAAGATCTGCCAAAGCATTGTGAAAGGCATGACCAATACTCTGTTCCCCGCAAACAAGTGAAACAGTGCCAACAAAGCCAAAACCACACAGGAGTGGCAGTAGAGACTCAATATTCTGGGCGGAAGGTTGTCCATCGGAGAGAGTCCAGATCTGGATTCTGATCAGAATTGGATAACAGAGCCTGCAAGACCGCAAAACCACAGAAATTTAGAAAGTTTCTTCATGCTAACCTTAAGTGCTGCTGTAGCCCAATGGCCACACCGTTTCCCACTTTAATTCAACTCTAGCTTTTGTAGGTCAGACGAACGCCTAGAGTTTTCATTCTTTAAGGGACTGATGCTTGGTCTACATGCACCATACTTTTGGCTCGATACCCCTAACCCTGTTGTCCTTGACAGAGTTAACTCTCTCATGCGACTGACTTTTCTGACTTCTGAATGACTTTTTTTCCAGCATCAGTTCCTAGCCATGGGTTAGGCGGTGTGAGTAGGTTCTGGAGGAGCAATAATTTTCTTGGGCAAATTGAGACGTTTTTCATGCAACTCGGCAGAGCCTTTGATCGTTTTTTGTGATCTACATCGACTTCGTGTAGAGGAATCCAAGACAACTGTGACCATCGCCGCCAATGGGACAGGCTTCGACTTCTTTAGGTAAAGTCATCCATCTCAACTGTTCCTTGGCATCTAGTGCTCACCACTGGATCAATGAAACATTTCTGGAACCCCAACACTGCTCTGAAGAGTTATCACGGCTGCACTTGATGTCCAGGGAGATCAGGGTTCCATTCAAACATTCTAAACAACATCTGAATGTACACACACTCACAAAAGTATACATACGGTATGAATTTTCAATATTTTTCTTAAAAGAAAAGCAAAACTTGAAATATTTTCCACTAAGATTATTTATTCACATTAAAAAATAATAATAAAACAAAGTAAAACATAATTCATAACAAAACTTAAAAATAAAACTTGACAAAATAATGGCTAAGTCAAAGGAAATAACATTGGAAATTCGCAAGATCGTTTTAAGATATAAAAATGATGGCAAATCATATGCGGAAATTGGGGAATCTTTAAATTTACCGAAGTCAACGGTCCAGACAATAATAAGAAATTTCAAGAACACCGGTACTTTTGAAAGTAAGCCACGCTCAGGACGTCCCCGGAAATTGGATAAAAGAATGCAGACGCAAATTGTTCGATCTATGATTGAAAATCAGAAACAGAGCGCTGTTAAACTTACAAAAGATATCGGAAATGAATACGGAATATCTGTTAGTGCAGAAACAGTTCGTCGTTGTTTGAAGGAAGGGGATCTCCGTTGCAGAGTGGCAAGAAAAAAACCGTTCTTAAGGGAGGTAAACACAGCAAAACGATTAGCATATGCCCAGAAATTTCATAACGTCCATCTTGCAGACCCTTCGTTTTGGGAACGAGTCATTTTCACCGACGAATGCAAATTTGACAATTTTGGTGGTGATGGCCGCGTTAAAGTGTGGAGAAAAAAGAACACCGAGCTTGAACCCAAAAATGTTGTTCCTTCTGTAAAACATGGAGGTGGATCTGTCATGGTATGGGGAGCAATGGCAGCAAGTGGTGTTGGTGTCTTAAGGTTCATAAATGGAATAATGGATAAGCATATGTACATAGACATTTTGAAAGATAGTTACCTTCCGAGCGTTGAAAAACTCCAATTAACGGGCAAAGATGTACTATTACAAAATAATGATCCGAAGCACTCTTCCGGTTAAGTAAGGGAATGACTGCTCTATAATATCAAAAATAAACTGGAACATCCACCACAATCTCCTGACCTAAATGCCATAGAACACTTATGGGATCATTTAAAACAACAAGTTCGGAATAGGCGAGTAACATCAATTTCAATGCTAAAATCAGTTCTGACTGAGGAATGGAATAATATAAGCCCAGAAGTTACCCATAAATTAGCGTTTTCCATGCCTTCCCGTTTATCTGCAGTTATTAAAGCCAAAGGAGGCCATACTTCTTATTAATAGTCTTACTATTCTTTTATTTTCAGTTTTTACCAAAATCGTATGTATACTTTTGTGAGAGGTCCAAAGTGTTAAAAAATTAAAAACAATGTATTATTTTTAAGTTTTGTTATGAATTATGTTTTACTTTGTTTTATTATTATTTTTTAATGTGAATAAATAATCTTAGTGGAAAATATTTCAAGTTTTGCTTTTCTTTTAAGAAAAATATTGAAAATTCATACCGTATGTATACTTTTGTGAGTGTGTGTAAGTTGAGAGAGCTCCAAAGGAGCATCGGGATATTGTAGCTAAGATTTAACTGACCTTCCTGGAGTAGGAGTGTGTCGATGAAGTGCACGACATAAACTGAGTGGATAATTTTTTTTATCAAGCTTGGGTTTTAATCTCGGAGCATGAACTATGACGGATGTTCTTTTTTTCGTCTTAGACTTTCATATACCCTGACCGAATTACACTGTCTTGGGACTGGCTTGGGTATGTTGTCCAATATTTTACCACATAGCGGAAGAGGAAGCCATTTGTATTTTCGAGAGAAAAGTCTTGCGTGCGATTTTTGGTCTTGTTTGCGTTGATGACATTTGGAGAAAAGGATTCAACGATGAACTCTATGGGCTGTACAGCGACATGCGCCTAGTCAACCGTCTTCCGGTACAACGCTTAAGATGGCTAGGCCATGGAAGAGCGTATTGACACCACTGCTCCGGCAGTCTTCAAATTTGAGCCCTTGGGACAACGCAACAGAGAACGCCCTAGGCTAAGGTGGCGCACGCAAGTGGAGAAGGACCTCAAGCAACTTGGAGTGCGCAACTGGGGGCAGCTGGCGAAAGACCGTGCTGGCCGGGGGGGCATGTTGGTTGAGGCCTAGGTCCACCTCGGACTGTAGCGCCACAAAAAGAAGAAGAAGAGGAAGTATTGAGGACGGTAGATAGACATCTTTGGGGTCATCTTAACCTCTGACCAAAAGAAAGATGAGAAGGAGCGCAACTCTTTCTGGTGGTTATAGCCACGTACAGTTGGACTGTACAGAATTTCTTGTTGGCTACGACCATTTCCCAATGCTCCAATCAGTCTCTGCCGATTTCAGGTAGTCTGCGCTGTGGGTTACCGCCAAACTAGAAAACACTAGAAAATGTTCGGAATCTATGTTAGCTCCTCGTAATATCCGAACATCCGCGTGTTGTTGTTGAGAATATTCCGACAACAAACTTGCTTGATCCTTGATTTATCTTGAGATCGTCATTTTAAACCTAGTTAAAGAAGTTAGTGTCGTGGCGGGTATGTTTTCCGATTGTGCTGGAAAAGATGGAAAAGATTGCCTCTGTGCCTAGATTCGCTTGTGAACGATATTGATGGGGAAACTTACACATTTCTCATAGTCAAGGAGTCAAGGAGTTCACAGAAGCAATGTTTGGTTGTGTCATCCTTTTCTCCTTTAGGGGCTTGTGAAGATATAAAGATCATGTCAAATCTGGCCTTTATTCTGGTCTTTATTCGCTTATAGACTTAAAGGTCATAGCTTAAGTCTTCGGCATCTAACAAATCCGCATCTGAATGTGTCATTTCCTTGTCATTCTTTTCTCTGGTCGTCCCACAGTATTATTATGTTCTCACTGATACTCACCTAGTAGAGGTTTTGTTCGGCTTTACGTGGTCCTTTCATGGTCTAGACATTCCCATGTCCATTTGAAGTTTCTTGTGTCCATTTGAAGTTTCTTGCCTCCATTTGAAGTTTCTTGTCTCGAAAACGATAAAAAAACGTCCACATCCGAGGTTCATTAGAAAAGAAACAACTTTTCCCAGCGCAACCCCCGAACCTGTAGCACCGGGTCTTGGCCCTAGCGATCACTGTAGGGGCGTTTCAGAGGGCTCTGTGCATTAACAGGAATCCAGCCAAGTTGACAACCTTCATCAACTTTGCCCTAGATGCAATGGTCCAAACCCTCCTCATACATGCTGCCCGTTGTTTCAGTAGAATGAAAATGTAGGAAGCACTTAATGAAAGACTCTGTTGGCCGGTTTGCTCATATTTTCGTATAGAGCAACTCGTCGCCTTGTCAATGTCGGCATCATTGATCCAGATTAGCAGAAAGGTTAGGCGTCTAGCCCCACAAATGTGTGTATTGCCACAGAGATGGTTTTCAAACGCTACCCCTGAAACCATTTCGATTTGGCATATTGGACTCATGTGCGACGGGGCTAGATCTGATAGTTCTAACCCTGATACTGACCCAAACTTATTAACTCCTAACCATCGTGTCGTCTGCACCACTGTCTCGTAAAAGCATTAAAATCGGCATCTCGTGCAAGCGCTTTAAGTCACATCTACCGAACCCTACAGTTGGATTTTGTACAGATGTAGCTTCAAATGCTGACACAAAGTGCATCAACTCTGAGAAGATCAGAATTCTTGTTCAATTCGCCGGCTCCCATGGACATTTTTCAGAAGATTTCTGACTGTTTACGGACACGACTGCGACGAAGATCAAGAGTCGACCTGGCAAGACCCTCAAAGTGCTTCTGATCGAAATCTCATTTTGACGGTTTCATCATTTGCATGCGGTGCTCGGTCGTGTAACTTGCCAGGGAGACTTGGCATTAGTGATTTAATTGGCTCGCCCTAATTCGAGAACCCATTAGCATGTACAATGTGAACGATAATTGAATGAGATAGGCAAGCAAGGGTTTGTCTCACAATCAAAACGTACATCAAAGCCGACCTCTGTCTGGTCTTGTCACGCGTCATTCAACTCATTTTCATTCCGATTGAATTTGAGAGATTTGGTTGGTTCAGCAAAGTGCTTATTGCCCGATGTCATCCCTTCCCATAGAACTATGAACTATGAGACTATTTCTGAACACACAGTCTTTCCAACGACTCGATGAAGACCTCGCATTCCATTTCATTTGTTTGACACACTGTCATTTCGAGGGTCGAAACATGAGGAAACAAAATTTTTCCCTTGAGAACACTCAGAAATCTGTCAAAAATTTTCGACATTTGATAACAATTTCAGAAGAAAGACAATCTCTAGTCAATTGCCAACTTTTTTGCTAAAAATAAATGCAAAGACATTTCAAAAAAATGCTGAAATTGTATTTTTGGTGTTGATTTCAAAATGAAACCTCTTAATGACTAAATGCGAAAATGACAACACTGGCAGCTAGCTAACATTCGTTTCATAATCTCCATCAAGGTTGTGCTTCAATTCGCTTCAATCTGTCCCAGATCATGTACTTCATCCTGCACTGTAGCGCCCGTGACAGTGACACAGATGCCATCAATTTCCCCGTCTGCACTATCCCCCGCTTCTTCACTCCCAATGACATTTTTATAATTATGTTCTCAAGCTAATTACCCCTTCAATGCGTCCATCATCGGTGTCACAAGAGCAACTCTGCAAACAAGAGAATTCCCCTCAATGGCACCAACGTCCCAGTGCACCGTCGCACCAGCACAAGTGTCTTGCCCAATTGGGACATTCATCATTTGCCGGCCAAAAGTGTGCAATATTTACATCCCAGCCGCCCCATTCCCTCAGCCGTCGGCCCAGTCCACTGAGACCGAGAACAAAAGCAATTTTAATTACAATCCATGTTGGGCACAGGACCTCGGATTGAGCGACAAGCCCCGCTCCCCCTTTGGGCGTGAACATCTAGCCACGGGGTTGGGGGTTGAAAGTTGGGGCATTTGTTTTTAAATTATTCAATCCCCCCCGTCTCATTGGGAAATTCTAAACCACCTCAGCGGTGGACACACATATCACTTGCCGGTATTTGGAACTCTCCCTCGTTGGGGATGCAATTAATTAATCAGTTGGCCAGGTCTGGCCGGTATCGGCCTAGTGTGCATGCCCTTCATTAGCCGCCTTAATGTGTTAATTATCGCGTAATTTTGAGTTCCATTCAGAAGATTAGCGCTCGGGCTGTGTGGCGAGTGATAAATAAACTGTGCAGGCGGCTGATCTTTGTGTGCGGACACTGTGCCGCTATATTGCGTGACACTTTGTCGCATCATTTGTCACTTTTCACCGTCTTGCGGTGGTGGCGGCAAGGAAATGTCGGCGCTAGCCCAGCGGGGTTTGTGGGCATGAGGAATACAAAATTGAGCTGTCACCGAGGAGAGTCCAATTATTTCGACAGTCAGACGAGAGTGCCGAACGCTGAGAGATGAACGCGACGCACAGCACTTGAAGAATTTTGATTGAATGGGCTAGGGGATGGAGGGAGAGAGAGAGAGTGTTCGTGGTCTTTTGTTGGCAACTCGTGTCCTGGCATTTCTGAGATTCTAGTACAACGTGATTAATTAGCAGTGACAGAGGGACGTGGCCCTTAATGAGTTCCGAAACGGCAAACAATATGCGCTGCGATACTTGTGTTGGGATGCGCCTTTGGCGTTGGGCGTTGAGTGGTGCATGGCATCTATTTTCTTGTTGGTAGCTGAGGAATGTTTTCTTAATTACGGCCAGAGTATAAATTTTACTTCCGTCAATCTGATTTGGTCGCGACTGAATTTTGGTCTGGGCCGAATTTTGTTTTCAAAATTTTGGTCCCAACACTTTTTTCTTCATCCTCCGCTGATTTTAAGTAAACACTCATGGTGACAGATTATAGGTCTGCATCTAAAATGTTGATCTGAATTCAATTTTGGTCTCAAATGATTTCGATCTCTGCCTACATTTAGGCCTCGTTCTAATTTCCGCTTAAAACTTGACTTTTCGTTTCCAGAGGCTAAGATGGATCTTAGTCTGTGTCAAAATTAAAGTCTGGATGGAATTTCGAATTAACTGTGTCTTGGGTTTGAACTTTAACTTCGACTAATTTTGGTCTCGGCTTAAATTTTAGTCTTAGCCTCGATTGAATTTTTTGGGTCAATTTTATAGCCTTGTCGATAGACAAGGCAGAATTTCGGTGTCGACTATAATTTGGTAATGACTTAATTTTTGTCTCATCTTAATTTTGGACAGGCCCCAAATATTGGCCTCTACTTGAATATTGCACCCAACTGAATTTGGCCTAAATTTTGGTATCGACTGAATTTTGGTCTGTACAAAATTTTTGTCTCATCTTAATTTTGGACAGGCCCTAAATTTTGGTCACTTCTTGAATTTTGGCGTCAACTGAATTCGGCTCTGAGCTTAAATATAGGTCTCGGCTACATTTCAGATTCAAATAAAATTTTGTCTTGACTGAATTTTGGCCTTAGCTCAAATTTTTGTGAGTGCCGAAGTTGTGGGGTCTCGGTCGAATCTTCGTTTCCGCCCAAATTTTGAACTAAGCCTGAATTTAAGGGCCAATTTATAGCCGCGGCTTACATTTTGGTCCTAGCCTCAATTTTAATTCCGACTGAGTTTTGTTCTTGTCTGTATTTTGACCTACACACAATTTGGGTCTTGGCCTAAATTTTAATCGCGGCATATATTTGAAATTTTTTGGTTTTTACTTTTGGCACCACTAAATTGTAGTCCTAACTCAATTTTATTTGTTCCCAAAACCCTTACCGGTCGGGTGCCAGTAAATTGTTACATATGCATTTTTCCCACAACACCCTTCCCAGCCACTTCCTCCCATTCAACCACTAGACACCCTTTTAAAGTTTCCCACTCAACCTTAAATTCATCTCCTTCTTTTTGAACTGAGCCGAGCACATTCAAAAACCTCAAATCCATCTTCTGCCACGTGTTCCTTATCTAAGCCATTTTAAAGCCATTTCGTGAACGGGTTCCATTCGAATTAACTCGAGCGGTAGCTCCTGTTACGTGGTGCTTGAGTCTACACAAATTCCCTGTCGAGCTTTGAAAATATTGCTTCCGCTCCGCAGCTCATGAATTACCGCCCCTCCCCGTTGATTACGCAACAATCCCGCCGTAGGACCTGCTCCGTCTGTGCCGTAATTGACCCACTTACCCCGGGGATATAATTCAAATAACCCCCATAACTCACAGATATCCCACCCCCGAATAAATGTCACAAAAAACACCGCCAGGGTACGCCTGAATCCCCCCCATTTCCCACGGGTCCGACTGCTCTCCGGGTGTGGAGGTACTCAAATAATCCTCTTAATGTGAAATAATTGTTAATTGCTGGACCGGGCCGAGTAACTCTTTCCTGCCGCCACCGCTCCACTTCATCATCTTCCCCAGCGGTCGGGCGCTGGGAAGGCGTCGCTATCTTTGGCTTCATTACGCACTTAAGCGAAACAATTTATGGTGACACCTTTTAAAATTGCCTCAACCTTGCCACAACTCAGTCGCCGAGTCTGCACCTTCGAGACGTTGCCACCACTTACCCCACCTCAGGTGTGCACAGTCAGCGCACGAGTGTCATTTGTCGGATAATTTTTCACAGTCCTCCCACCCTTCCCCAGCCCATGCTGGGACACCTCGTGGCCTTGGACAATTATAAATCCGAGGAAACACTGACTTGTCGTGCAAATTCAGTTGGTTTCCCCGAAATTACTCGAGAAGATGACGCCTCAACCGCGGTGCGGGCTTTTGAGTCTGTGATGGGTCTGCCTAATGGCACCCATTCACCATCATTAGCTCTGGTGAAAAGTCGCGTCGCGCCGCACACCCACACCTCTCCCGTGGGCCTACTCAGCGAACAATTCAAATTCGAATTTAATTGCACTCTGTGCGTCGGGCGGACGAGAGGCGAGATTTAATTATTCCTATGGGTACCTGCGGTCCACTTACTTTGGTCGATTATCTGATTAGAGGTGGCGTTCTTTTTTTGTGCGGCAACGTGCTTCAGTCAGAAGAACGTACCTCTTCTGTCAGTTGAAGAGATCGGCGAGTGCTGAAGATTGGCATCGGAAGTGGCTCTTGAGGGTCGTCTCTGTAAGTGCTTAGGAAGCGATTCTCCATTCACTGCTGACGGATTAAGAGTGTAGATTGGATTAGATACTCTGTGTGTTTGTGATCGAAATTTGGGGCAAGATTGAGAGGAAATTGAAGCCAGATTGAAGATGTGTCCTTGAGGAGGGGGTATACTGAGGTTTTCTGTTCATTTGGTAGGCACTGTTAAAATTTCCAATTGCTTGTTGTTCTTGCTGAAGCTTGACTTCTGGCAAACTAATCATCTATCCGACATCGCCTTTGAATCAGAGATGTGGTGCCAGTAGGAAGAGAGGTGCTTGATGCCACAGACAGACACACTTGTGAACGTTGTGTGCAGGTAAAGGATTCCACGAACAGCCATGTTCAGATGAACTTGGCGCTGCCACTTCTTTACTTTGTTAGAGCACGGGTTGATACCGACAGTCTGCTGCAGCAAAACTATTTTGGCAATTCAGCAATTGTTTGCCCAGAATTGATCCTCAGACCCTCACTTCCTCCTGTAGATCCGTTCAAGACAGATGAAGAAATCCGAAGTTTCTGCTTCCTGGCCATTAGCTGGAAAGTGTCCAGCATTGATTTTGGTGATCCGGAAGCTCAACATTGGTGTTTCTTTGACTGACCTCATGGATAACTGGAGAAGGGCTGGTTAGTCACATTGAAGGGAACAACTGGTCAAGCGAACGACGCTACTATATGACGGGTTGGGTAGAACTTCCCATTTGACCAATGTCGTGCTGCCACATGCGGCCGTTCTTCCTTCATTGCATCACTCAGACGCATCAATTTTCAGCCGAGAGAGCTTGCTTCAGATCGTTTCATACGGTTGCAAGAGCCCTAAGTACACACACCACAGTCAGCTGGTGCCACCAAATACACAATCTTCTGGCTGTGAAAAGAAGTAGCGGTAGCTGTGTCCATTGCAATGGACCCTCTTTTCATGACAATCCGATCCATAAAAGATTTCAGAGTCTCTCCCTAACCCCTAGGACTGTTTGCCGAAGTCTCTTTGAAACTTTCAACGCTGCCTACACCCGGAATAAAATGGAAACGTTCTCCACACACGATCAAGAAACCTGTCACTGGTGTGCTAGGTTTCACGACACTTGCCTAGAAGAAACCGACCACAATCCGAAGAGGACGCCAAAATGACCCCTCTGTATTGACAGACAATAAGAGTGCTTGAGCTCAACGAACAAAGAAGAAAGGAAAAGCGCTGTTTTTTTCAGAGCGAACAAGAAGAAAGCATGACAAGTTCGTGGTGTAGGAGATGTAGAGGTGGAACGGCAGAATTGAAGGGTGGGAGAAATGATGATAGAGCGGTGGTGGCGCTTCAACGATAGCCACGTCACAGATAAATGATGACAAAGGGCCAAGTGCAGTGTGGCGACAGTCCGGCAGGACGAGAAGGTATCACTTGAATTGGATGATTTTTAACAGGGAGAGAGTATATCAATCTCGAAATATAATATCTTTAAAATTTCCTTTTACTTGTTGACTCTGTGAAAAGAGAAGGAAAACAATATGTTAGCCCGTGTGTGGGAAAGTATGTGACCTCTAGGGGTCGTCTTTTTATTTGAGGGCGTAGTTAGATTCAGGTTCCGATTGTGTCTAGATGCAGTGGGTGTTACGCCACTCATCTGATGCATTGTCGCAATGTTTCGGATTTGAAGACTTTTCGGTCCCGATCAGTGGCGTTCTATATTCCTCTTGGGCTAGCCATCTTAAGCGTTGTATTCGAAGACACTTGATAAGGCGCATGCCGCCGTATAAAGTTTGTCGTTGAATCTTCTTCCTCAGGCTCCATCAACGCAAACGGGACCAAGAATCGCACGCCGAACAAGGACTTAATCATCTGATTTAAATAATGTCCAAGAACTGGGATAAAGGAGCTGTTATACAAAGCCAGTTTAGTCCTTCGAGGAAGGGCTCTATGACTCTATTGTCTCTTGCGGCCAAAGAAGCAGCGATTGGCGAGAATGATTCTGCGTTTGATTTCTTCCTGATGTTGTTGTCCCTATTTACTGCAGACTCAAGGTAGACAAAGTCCTTGACTGTCTTTAAGTTTCTGCTGCCAAGTGTTACGCTCTGTTCGACATGTCGATGTTGTGTGTCCTTTCTTGATGACAGATCCGTTTTAGCCACTTCAACAGAAACCAGCGTCTCATTAACGCCTCGCTGCGTTCGTCAACTCACGTCAATAAACTCGGCGTATGCTAGCGTTTGAAGGGACTATCTCAAAATCGTGGTTGGTGTTGCTTTGTGAGTTACGCCCGATCTTCGAAGAAATCTCATGACACCGTGTAGCCGCGTCTTAAACTTTTTTTTGACATTGAAGGTCCCGATGAGCACGTTATTGACTGTGATGGAGCAGCGAGAGTTCTCCATCGACATTGAGTTTGGTCGGTATGCCAAAACTTGACATGGCACTCTATAGCTCCTCTCTATGCAAGCTGTCATATGTATGTGGCCTTAAAATTGACTAATAGACGTTGCATGTCGATCTGCACTTCTTGGGTCTCTGCGAAGATTTGGTCGATGGTGGACTTCCCTGGCCGGAAACCACACTGAAAAGAAAAGATTAGGTTGTTGACTAAAAGTTTCAGGCGTTCGCATAATACAGGAGATAGGAATTTGTACGCCTGTTGAGGGCGCCGATCTCTCGATAGTTGACACAGTCGTTGGTGTCATATTTCTTGTGGAATGGGTAAAGGGCATCAGAACTCCATTCGTCGGGTACGCTTTCCCCCTGTCATATCCTCCACATGAGCTGGTTAATGCCTCAGACTAGCTGCTTTGAAGAGCTCTGCTGATTGTCTGCTACCTTCAGCAGCATTGTTTGACTTCAGCCCCGTTATCGCTATCATCAAGTGTTTGATTGGAGGTATGAAATCCTTTCCCGTCGAAAAGTGCGGTATTAGGCGTCCTTTATCGTTGATCATTCCTACCTTTGCGGCCTCCGTGACATCACTTACGGGGGCATCATTGACATCACCCTGCGGTCTTTCCATGATGTCACTGTTGTCGTTAGTTGGAAGGACTGGTGTTGGAGTGCGAACAATTCTTCAAAGAAGTGACATAGCGTCGCCTTGTTCAAAGATCTCGTTTCGTTAACCCACCTGTGAGATTATTTTTCCAAAATTTGAAGAAACTTCCACAGAATTCTGCAATTATTCCACTTTTCTCGTCAAAAAGTTGAACGGTCGGAATTTCACGCCTTTTGATGTGGTTGACCTGGTCAGATGAATGTAGCATCCCGTACTTTGTTGATCGATGAGTTCGTGGACGTCTCGTCTCACTTGTGGGTCTCACGTGGGCCGTCGTGGCCCTTTGGTGATGACAAAATTAAGGTGTGAAGGAGTTTCCTTCCCGTCTAGGTTTTTGAAACAAGCTCCTTTCAACCATTTCGTGAATCATAGAAATCTGCAAGTAGCAACAATTTAACTCTAATACGGTTGTTTGTCTCATCTGTTTTAGGCTTGGCCAATGGCAGGGGAAGTGAGGAGTATCTTCATCCTCTTCATTCCCTCTTCATATGCCATCGTCAATAGGAGTAATTTTATTTTCGTCAAAGCTATGATGATCAGACAAGACCAATGGTACCGTCGCTTAGGGTACAGTGCCACATAATTCGTGTCATTTCAGACCTGAGACCAACCTTCCTCCTGATATCAGCCAGAGGTTGTTTGATCCAATGTTCTATTGTCTTTTCTAGTATAAACCGGGTGATTCATAGGGAAGTTCGATTTTCAATAGGCATTTTCTGGCAGACCCCGCTTGACATTCGTCATACTACTTTGGCGTTTTTGTTCAGTGTCCTTTGGCAAGTCATCGTTGAAAGACTCACACTGCCAACAGCGTCTTCAAATTGTTCTCTGGGAAATGTTATTTCTTGCTCCCCGAGGAACGCCACTATTGCCCATTACAATTCGTCCCTATTAGTGGTGGCTACACGACTGGCTCGACTACATCCAGCACGTAGAGAGCCAGCTGCAACTGTGAGTGACGTGAAGATTGTGACGAATCGATTCGAAATTGTTGTCTAACTATTTGAATTTTGAAACTCAAGAACATTGTCCCAATGAGTTCTGGTTCCAACAAGATGGTGCTATAAGCCACATAGCGCATAAAACAAAGAACTTCTTAAGAATTGATTTTGGTTGGCACTTGATTAATTAATAAAATGGTGACCCAGATGGTGCGTCTCGGGTCTTCATAAATAAGCCACTTGCGCTTGATGCTTTGGAAATAAAGCCAACTCATTTCTTGTTTCGTCTGCTAGATATTGGTCGCTTGAACGAAACGCTCAAAATTGAACCTTTCCCCAGGACCCACTCAAACATAGTTATGGCTAATATTTACATATTATAATTTTCAGAGAGTAAATGCCATGACTTGCCCTTTTAACCGATGCAAAGTGTCTTAAGTTCACTTTCAAATTTATGGGCTTAATCTTACGTTGTAAATCAAACCTTACGACGAATTGCACTCTAGAATCATGCTTTTCTTGACAACAAATCGCCTTCAGTGAAGACAGAGGTAATAAAGTCCGAGAGTCCGGCTGGAAAGAGAGTAGTACTTGTCTAGGCTATAAATTGGACACCACGAAATTTAGGAAATGATGCAGAAAGGGCACGCAATTTTGAATATCATCCCCTGTCCAAAAAAAAACCCCTTCATATCCAAAAGTCCACCAAGTCCTTTATCATTTCAATGATCCCATTCAGCACTCCTGCGCGTCGTCCTTCATCTTGATTACATTTCCTTTCGCCCATAGTAATTCATTTCCGTTTTTCTCTATCTCCTCTTTGCAGGCACAACAGCAGCAACAAAGCCAACAGCAACAGAACGTTTTGAACAAGTCCAACGATGACCTACGAAGAAAGAGGCCCGAAACCACAAGGCCCAATCATATACTGCTGTTCACCATAATAAATCCATTCTATCCAATTACAGTGGTAAGTCTATCTCTGCACATCCTTAGCTTTGAAACACACACTCTCACTCTCTGTCGCGCCTGCTCGCGCATCGGGTGTACGGCCCGCAGGGACTGCAACGCGCGTAGAAGGACGACGAAAAAGAGAAAAGCTTCGATCCCAGGGGGATTTCGGCTTGAAATATGGCAAAAGGAGTCTTCTGCTGGTGCTGCTGCCGGTGGCGGTGGAGGGGGTCTGGGTGGTGGCTTTTAATTAAAATGCCTCGAGTCAGCTTGGGTTTTGTGTCATCTGTGTATTTCCTTATTTGGTGTGTCTGGAGCGAGGTCCGTGTGTGTGTGTGTGCGTTGTCGTCGTCGGTAGCATTTGGCATGCATCCCCGTGGCTAGGCGATGCTTATGCAATCACCTCCCCGTCGCACCACCCCCAAAAACACCCGGCCGGGAGTTAGTCGAGACAGTTGAAATGAAATCGCACCGCAACGAGACAGGTGCATCTTGAATCGTCTTCGTAGTTGTTGCCCCGGCGCATGGATCGAGGCTATCCGTGCGACGGGGTTGAATTTTATTGTGACATCATGAAGTGTACTTCTTCTCTTCTCTGCTGCTGCTGTTGCTCTGCCGCCCAGGCAGGCAATAAAACTCAAAGTTCTCCTCTGGCAGAGCGTACAGCAGGAAGTCGTCAACGAGTGCGACTCTAGTTGCCAGCTCGAGGGGAAATCCATTTCTGAAGTAATGAAGGCGTCAGTGTTGGCCAACCGAGAACCGAGAAATTGAGACGCTTCGGGAAGCAGACCAGAACTGGGTCGTTCGGGACGTGTTTACGATCGCTGTCGAGATTAAATCTTTATGCGCGTGTTCGAATTGAGTCTTCATTTGAAGTCAATCGCCGGCCGCGGGATCATTTGGGAATTGGGTCAGTGAAGATGTACACGAGATACACAGCTCATCGGAGGTGTTGGAATTGGCTAATGAATTTAGACGGAACAATTTTACTTTCACTTCCAAGTTGGATTAGATGTTCAAAGCTCGGCTTACGAGATACTTCTTGGTATGCCTTGAATTGAGCTTTGAGCGGGGGCTGAGAGTTTTTTCAGGACTTGGCATTTAGGAGAGGGAGCAGCCGCTTCTATACACAGGCCAGAAAATCGTATCGAAGTGGCAAGTAGCCTGATATCAGCTTTGGCTGGTCTGCATTGAGCTGATTTGCGTGGGGTGTCCGAGTGGTTAGACGAAACAAATTCAAAAATGTCGACAAATGACGCCATTCTTCCGCCAAATAGGCATCGCTTTGGTCAAATAATAAAATAACAGGAGAGCCCTGTGATCGCTAAGACCTTCTGAATTGCAGGAAACGGTAGCCAAGGAGACAATCCTGGCCTTCTTCAGGTAAAGCCCTCTGTTTCGAGTGTTCCTTGGTGTGGGGTGTGATGCAGTGGAATCACCTTTTATCGACGGCCAAGGATTGAGTCAGGAACTCCTTAGGATTGCCCTTCGTCAATTAAACACGGCTCTGACGTGGTCCACGGTTGCACTTTTTGTCCAGCGTAAGTAAACGGGAACCTTTGCCGTGACAGGTATTTCATGGCCAAATGGATGGGTTCAGCACGGTCTTTTCAGGTGTCTTCTGTGTCAGCTATCTTACGAATGTTCAGTCAACTGTCTTCCAGTACTACATCTTAAACTTCCTGGTGGTCAGTGGAGCACATGGCTGCTGTAAATAAACTGGCTTGCCTTAGCGAAGGTTTTCCTAGCTTCCGTCAGACCAGTAGCTTGTCCAACATATTGCCAAGACATAGCACCACACTCACAATTAACGTTCTCCTCTCCCTGTGTCTTCAAGATGCAAACAGACGTCAGTTCGTATAACGTTAGCCTTTCCTAACTGAGAGAAATGTTGTCTAGATCGCGCCTTCTTGAACCCAACCTCGTCCACTTAAGGAACAGGCCTTCTGATCAACCTCGTCCACTTAAGGAACAGGACTTCTGATCAAACTCGTCCACTTAAGGAACAGGCCTTCTGATCAGCCTCGTCCACTTAAGGAACAGGCCTTCTGATCAACCTCGTCCACTTAACGATGAGACCTTCTAACGAACCTTGACAATTTACGGAAGTGGCCGTTAAGACAGATGGTGTTGACAGCCTTTTCCAAGTCAACGAGGTCGGCACTGCGTTTAAGCCTTATTCCACTGTACGTCCGAGACCAAGTTTGACGCGGCAATCTCCTCGAAAACCTTGCTTATGCAAGAGAGGAGGCTTATCGATTGAACATTTTTCAGAAGTAAGGTTTCCTTGTCCCTTTTGGGGATGGGTGTCACTTCTGCCACTGCTCTGTATATCTGTACCGCCTCGTCGAGGAGATGACGCAAAACAATATTCAGTAACCCGGGTATTCCTGTCGACTTCTTGCTCAGGTCTCTGTTCTCCAAGACGTGAGTCGGCCTAGGAAACACTTTCTGGAAAATCGCTCCTATTGCTTCTTCCTTCTCTTGGACATCCTCATCAATCAAGAACTCTTTGCCCAGGACGCGGCCCCATCTGAATCGAAGCCGACTGGTTTAAGTTTCTTTGCGTTGTCGGTTGTTCTGTCAAGTCGAGCGGTCTCCAAGT
Organism: Eristalinus sepulchralis; assembly: GCA_944738645.1. NCBI lineage: Eukaryota > Metazoa > Arthropoda > Insecta > Diptera > Syrphidae > Eristalinus > Eristalinus sepulchralis. The sequence continues at coordinate 64,806,892 of OX122883.1, forward strand.
TGTTGTGACCACCCCTCCTCCGGTTGATTTGGGGAAACATAGCCGTCCCATTGGAACGCACGTCACGAAGCTTGTCTCCCCAATATGAATTGATTGCATTCAACTTTTGGATGCTTTTCTTTTCATCTGCGACTTGAGCGACTAAATTCCTGCTGATCTCAGTCTTTAAAGCGTCTTATGTGGCGACAGCATCGATTGGAACGTTCCGATGTCTGTTTCCATCTGTGGTCGGGGATACCTTGGGAAGCTTTTCGTTTATAGTGCAATTTCTTTGACTCTCCACTTGTATGAGGTGCCTCTCAACGTCTTCGTTCCTCAAACAGAGGGTGGTTTACTGACAGAGGGTACAGAGGGTGGTAAGGTTCGTTGGCCCGCTCCTGCAGGGGCCAACAAGCCTTACCATTATTGTAAGGGTACGTTTGCACGATTTCTTCCGACACTCACAATTAATGGACGTCCCTGTGCCTTAAAAATGCCAACAGAAGTCAGTTCGCAGATCTACCCCTTCGTTCGGGAACCGCATAATCGCAGCAAGATCACAGTGATCACTGTCACACTCCACAGATGTTAAACAGTTCCTAGTATGTCTGTGTACGTCTTGCAGCATCAGTTGTCTGTCGATCATGATAAGACCCACTTTTGGGAATGCCAGTCAACGCCATAGAGTGCTGCGTTAATCAGTCCATTGCCCCATTCCTTACTGATCTTCATAAACACCCCCACTTGACCTGTTGGCCTGCAAAGTCTTGCCAAATCGCTAAGCCAAGCTTCAGTTATAGTTGGTCAGCAGCGGCTGATACCGTACGGTCTCACCCCTTAGAGCTACAGCCCATGACTGCTAATTACACCTGCACCCCCACTGATTCATTTCCTTAATCGTTGCCAGTAATTTCGGTTCGTTTCGTTGTGGAGGAATCCATTTCCTCTTTGTCCTAGATTGATGGCCTTCGATGGCGTTTGTGAGTAATGTAGATTTAATTACATGTCTCTTGATTTGTTTGTTCCCCCCTTTCTGGCTCAGTCATCGTTGTCCAGAAATGTCTCGCCTTCTAATGGTGGTGCGCCCCAATGCTTTGTTGAAGCCAACTACCTGGGAAGGGTTGTTTTCATTCATGAGATCCATTAGGAGCGAAACTAAAAGCACGAAGGTCATGAGGAACGGAATGGAAAGGTGCCTTAAGCTGAAATGGGAACCACTGGGTCCTGAACTAAACCCCGGCTCGAAGGACAACGAAACTCTTTAAGAAACACGACCACTAACACCCAGTCAGTCACTCAGTCTCCACAGACACTCAGCACCACTGCCAACCCCAACCAAGTGGGTTCCGCGTTCCTCAACACAAATCTCTGGAATCAGATTTTTAGAAAAAAAAAACCAAGCCACGCTCACAACGCCTCTAAATCCTTTCCACTACACGTCAGATCTCAACAATTGAATCCTTTCTCAAGTCGACGTTAATCCATACGCAAGCCTTCCCGGCACAAACACTCCCCCCCTCCCCCTTCCCGGCGTCCACACCAAGCAAGCACACACGCTCGTATGTATGCGTGTAGGTGCACTCGAAAGTTTCATGAATTTTGCATGAACTTTAAGGGGAGACTTGAAAACTACACTTGGAGCGAGCAAAAGTTCACTGTACGCCATATGCTTGGACGATTTTAGCATAAGAGCTCTCTGCCGTTGCCGCTGCCACGCCGCTCTCCTCGTCGTCTCAGTGAAGTGCATAAAACGCGAGGATTGAAGGATGGTTGAATAATGGGTGGTGGGGGGCTGGCGATAAAAAGTTAACGTCTTCCCTTGGCGCAAAGAGCCGGCCCGGCACCGCCAGATGAGAATTTCGCCATTCTCCGTTCACTTCCCGGTTCCAGGGCGGGACAGAACGACAAGAGAAATAAAGGTAAGTTATTCGCGTAACACTCAGCGTCTCAAGTGTGCAGCGGCATTAGCGGCAGCATGCAAATCGTGGCTGCATCCGCGACGCTCGTCACATGTGAACGACGAGGTTCGATTGAAATTCGGAGTCATAAAGGATGCAAACTACCGGGGATCGTTGTCCTTATGCCGCTGCTCTCAGGATGCCCCACCGCCGAAGGCGTAACTTTAATTTGAAAATGTGCAAACTTTGCGCGAATTTATGGCGCGCAGCATGGAATGCGACGCCACGCTGGTGCGAGGGATGATCGAAATGACAATATTAATCAGGATTTGTGGTATGAAGGTGCATTCCTTTTGGGGGGGGGGGGGGGGGGGTTAATGTGAAGGAGCTCCTTGCGGTGCAATGGTTTACCTTGTGCATGTTTCGACTTTCATGCGAATTGCAGTTAACACTGCAATTGAGAAATGTTGGGGCAAGAAATGTTGGGGGGGGGGGGGAATGTTGGTAGAGGAGGTGAAGGGAGAGGATAGATGAAGAGAAGAGACCATGGGAGCGGTGACGGCGGCTGTGAAAACGGCGCGATCGGTGACGGTGAGATCGAAAAAGGCGGAATTGGAGACGACGGGAGGGGAGATGTCGGGAGCGAATATGGTTACAGACGGCTGGAGCGGCATCTGCGAAAGCAAAGACGGCGGAAATGGTGACGAGGTGAGCGGAGACAGTGGAAGCGGAGATGCTGATCGGAGACGACAGAAGCGGTGACGGTGGGGCCGGAGACGTCGGTAGCGGACACGGTGGGAGCAGAGAAGGTGGGAGCGAAAAGCGGCAACTGCAAGATGGAAGACGGTGCGATCGGAGACGTCGGTAGTGGAGACAGTGGAAGCGGAGATAGCGGGTGCGGCAACTGCAAGATGGAAGACGGTGCGATCGGAGACGTCGGTAGTGGAGACAATGGAAGCGGAGATAGCGGGTGCGGCAAGTGGAAACCGAAGACGGTGCGATGGGAAACGACGGTGACAAGTTTTGAGCACTAAGAGTCCTGGTCGTCGGAATGGAAATTTAATTTCTCAAGCATGCTTTCGTTCACTTGTCAAGCATTATCCCTCTGTTCCAACAACTTTTCACGACTTCTGTCTACAGTCTTGATGGCGCCGGCAAATGATGAGACTCGACAAACAAGACCACTTGGGGTGATGGCGGCTGTCAGGCTTGTTGGTCGCAAGAACCCTGACTGCCAGCGACAGTCCAACCAGAGGCTACGACCTGGTGCCAGCTGAGGTCCTTGAAACTTTGTTTCTACCAAGCCTGTCATGAAGCTGAAAGACGTTGAGGTTAGTGTAATGTGCTGAGTGACCTGAAATAGCTGCCATTCAGCATGCTGCTTCAGATTTGATGGTTATGGTGTCCTTGTCCTGGTTCGTTGTTGAATTGCATTGTAAGAAGGTGGTAGAGGATGAAACAAAAATTCCGGATAAATGATTTTTAGGTGAATAGGTATGGGAAGGGGGCATTCTGCCACCCCATGCCCACAAGAAAAAGTTCCGCAGAGTGGGGCACTACTCAGAAGTGTGTGCAAATCGTTTGTATCTGCAGTTAACTTCTTGTTAGTTTGTAGACAAGAAGGGCCAAACTTCTAAACGCTTTCGCAACCCAAAAACTGCAAAGCAAAAAAAAGTAATTCACATATTTTCTAAGCTCACTGCCGTACTTTACGACTGTCAACGACTAAAAATTCACATTCCGGTATTACTGATTATCCAATTGTAAAAGTATGAAATGCGAGTAAAGACCGCTGGATAGCCTTCAGCGCATCCCACAGCAGCACCGAATGAGGTCACACCAACTAGAATATCACCGTCAACCAGGGGTCCACCAGAGTCACCGTTGCATGTTGCTGTTCCCGATAATGTGGAAACACAAAGGTGCGAGGGTTGAATGATGGATCCAAAGGTCTGTGCACATAATGAATTTGTGATGGACACCATATCACCCGACCGAAGGCAAAAGACGTGAGGGGGATACACTAGATATGAGTATTTGAGTATGTACATGTTTTTTTTTTAATTGATAATAACTTACGAGCATCAGACGTCTTTCCCCATCCAGTTGCAGTTAGCACAGTGCCTTGATCCACGACATACGATGAGTTTGCCAACTGGATAGGGCTGATACTGTCACTCAAAGGTACAGCAGCGATTTGCAAGAGAGCAATATCATTCTGAACCGTCTCACTGTTCCAAGAAGAGTGAACAATTGCACTCACTACAGACCTTTCGACGCCACCCGTAGTGTTTGTAGTTCCTAAACTCACTTTTATCCATGCTATACCTATCCTAAGATTTTGAGATTGAAGTTTAGATGCAATTCTGTAGTTGTACGTTCGCCTTATGAGAACTTACACATCAAGGCAGTGAGCGGCAGTGACGACCCAGGTTGAGGAGATCAGTGAACCACCGCAAAACAAATGTACGAAAGTAATGTTTACGGCGACGAGTGCCACTTGCCATGGTGCATCCGTGATGGGAATAGCTGTACCTGCAATGATGCGGTTTGATGTGCCGAGTGTTGGCACCACAATATCCCGGCCAACACGCTGTGGCTTTGATAGTTTAAAGGACGAAACCGCGGCAACGCACAACACGAATATTACAAGACCCTTCATGGCCGATACTGCTTGTGTTCGGTTTTAAATGAACTTGTGCCTTCGTTGCACACGATGAGGCCTTTTATACCCAACAACCGAACCAGATAAGGTTGCCCTATCACAAGAATCGATAAGCATCTTGATCCAGACCACAGATATCGGCCGGTCAATAAACACAAAACTCGCTTATGAATACAACTGAGATAAGTTATCAAGCTGCAAATTGGATTCGCCGAAAATGCTCCCACAATCCCTTGTTTCATGAGTGGCGGATTTGCCTCTCGTTGACCTCCACTTTATTGAAGGAGCTGTAAAAAACAGCGATAAGCGATCTCGAAGCATTGTTAAAATTCAATTGCACATGACGACCAAGTCTCGAAAAACACAAAGTTTCGTGTGGTCAGTCATTAAATTTCAGGTGTTTTTGTTGTTTACGATTTGAAATCAATAAAAAATAGATGACTCGAACGTTACGTTACGTTTTCATTTCGAAAATGGTGAGATTCCCCCGTCTCGGTGAAGCGAAGTGTGGGATACAAAGCTCCTTTTGAAATGCGGCCCAAGAAGGGCTTAGTGGTCCGGAGCACACTGCTTTCAATTGTTAAAATGAAACTCCTAAGCGTCGGCTATCACTTGCCTTCTATACCAGAGGTTCGGTCTTCCTCTGTTTCTCTCGGCTGTGACTCGAAGCGTTGTTGTCCATTAGGGCGGTGCGGCCGTCGGTTTTTTGCCTTCCGGGCATCATGCTACAGCACGTAGAGTTCGCAGTTTTTTTTCTTTCGCGGAAATTTTCTCTCGAAGCTTTTTCCTCTTTGCCTATCGTTCATCACTTGGCCCCGTATAGAAGTCCGTTCTGAAGCGCCTAATAGAGCATTATCTTGGTCCTTTGAGCCACACTCTCTGACCCTAGTTGTTCTGACAGAACGCAATAAACGCACTTGCCAAGATCATTTTGCGAAACTTGGAAGTTGACACCAAAGGCACGATCTTCCAAAAGTCCCTTTAGCTGCTGGCTTACATGGACAGCATAGACGTGATTGGATGGGTATAGCGCGCCGTCAATTTGGTCTGGAACTGAAACAGAAACGACAGAAGCAGATCTGGCCTTAAACGAGGGTAAAACAAAGTTCATCCTGTCATCAAGGAAGTCCACACAACATCGACGTCTCCCACAGTTCGTCACATTGTGCAGGACTTTGTCAACCTTCGCTCCACAGTTCATAGGGGCATCTGTACCGAAATCAAACGTAGGAGCACACTTGGCAATTGCTGTTTCTTTGGGCTCAAGAGGCAAGTTCCTTTCTTGGCCTTGATCCTCTCTATCCTGCTCAATGGTGTACAAATGTGGTCGCTATTGACAGCGATTTAGGAAGCCCTTCTGTAGTCTTTTCGAGGGAAAGAGGATCTGCATTTGACTTTTGGCCGTGCCTGCGCTTATGGCATCTGGAGATTCAGCGACGAGCACTGTCTGCCGTATGGTGGCGTCCATCTTTTCACGCGTTTGCGGATACAATGCTTAAGATAATTTAGCCATGCGGAGGAGCATGCAGACAAGAGTGTCTGCATGTCTCCGAGTCGTCGTTTCGTCGGCGTTTTCGTCTCGGACGGTACAAGTGAAGGAGAATCTTAACCAACTTGCTGTTTGGAACTGGAGAGCAGTTGGAAGAAAGCTTGCTTACTGGAGAAGCATAATGGTTAAGGCCCAGAGCTGCCATGAAGCCTGAGAATTTAGCAAAAACTGGCCTTACCTTGGTCTAGACTGCAAAAGAACATCTTTTCTTTGGGCATGCCGACCTCGTGCACAAAAACCATTTCCACAGAGTGACATGCCAGCCACTACGCAGATGTGTATTCAACTTTTTCTCGTTTGTTTGTAGACAAGAAGGACAAAGTCTGTGTTGAGCTGGTGAACAACTTTGAAATTGAGCGCTCTCGCAAGCCAATTTCTTAGCTCATTGCCGTACTCTCGGTCAAGTGTTATTTAATTTTGCAACGGCTACAAATTCATATTCCGGTCTTACTGATGATCCAATCGTAGAAGTATGAAATGCGGGTGAAGACCGCTGGATAGCCTGCAGCGCATCCCACTTCAGCACCGAATGATGTCACACCAACTAGAGTATTATCGTAAACAAGAGGTCCACCAGAGTCACCGTTGCATGTTGCTGTTCCAGCCAGTGTGGAAACACAAAGGTGCGATGGCTGAATGTATGATCCAAAGGTCTGCGAGCATAATGAATTTGTGATGGACAACATATTAGCCGACTGAAGGTATTCGGAAGGTTCGCCATATACTAGATATTAAAATATTTCATAAACATTTCGCTTCAATGAAAAATATATTCTTACGGTCATCGGACGTCTTTCCCCATCCAGTCGCGGTAAGATTAGTTCCTGAGTTCACGACATAGGATGAGTTTGCCAATTGGATAGGACTTATGCTGTCGCTCAAAGTCACAGCTGCGATTTGCAAGAGGGCAATATCATTCTGAACCGTCTCACTGTTCCAAGAAGAGTGAATAATTGCACTCACTATACTCCGTTCGACGGCACCCGTTGTGGTTGCACTGCCTAAATTCACTTTAATCCATTCTATATTCACCCTAAGATTCAGAAATTGAAGTTCAGATGGTTTGTGTTTGCCTTCTGAGAACTTACTCAATAAGGCAGTGGGCGGCAGTGAGGACCCAAGTTGAGGAGATTAGTGAACCACCGCAAAAAAATTGCTTGACGCCAAAAACATTCGCGACGAGTGCCACTTGCCATGGGGCATCCGTGATGGGAATAGCTGTACCTCCGATGATGCGGTTCGATTTGCCAAGTGTTGGGACAACAATATCCTGGCCAATACGCTGTGGCTTTGATAGTTTAAAGGAAGAAACCGCGGCAATGCACAACACAAGTATTAAAAGACTCTTCATGGCTGACACTGCTTGTGTTCGGTTTAAAAAGAAACTTGTGCCTTTGTTGTACACACTGAGGCCTTTTATACGCCAAAAGTGAGAGCGATTAGGTTGCCCTATCACAAGAACCGATAAGCATCTTGATCCAGACTTCAGATATCGGCCGGCCAATAAACACAATATTCGTTTACGAATACAACTGAGATACCATTAGTTGGTACCATTAGTGTCCAATTTGCCTCTGGGTGTTCTTCACTTTATTGAAGGAACAGTAAAAAATCGGCGATAAGCGATTCCGAAGCATTCGTAAAATTCAATTGCACTTGACAACTGTCTCTCCCAAAATCTCGCTGGTTCGTGTGGGTGGTCTAGACTTCACGTGTGTGTTCAAGTGTTTTCGTTTTTTGCAAATTGAAGTCAGTAGCAAATATATGACTCGAAAACGGCTACGTTTTGATTTGGAAAATGGTGGGGTTCCTCCGCCCTGAGTATCCACGGGTGGGTCAGATACGAAGTTTTTTTTTTAAATATCGTTTCACTTGATCCTCTCCTGATCAAACACGGTCGCAACTAACAGCGATTGAGGAATCCCTTCTGTGGTATTTTCAAGGGAAAGGTTCAGCATCTGATGTTTGACCCCGACTGCGTTTACGGTATCTGGAGGTTCAGCGACGAGCACTGTCTGCCGTATGGTGGCATCCACCTTTTCACGCGTCTACGAATACAATGCTTAAGATGATTTATCCATGCGGAGGAGCGTGCAGACAAGAGTGTCTTTAAATCCGCTTCATTTGGACAACTCCACAGCGGCGTCCTCGTCTTAGACGGCACAAGTGAAGAATGACCTCAACCAACTTGGTGTCTGGAACTGGAGGGCAGCGCTGCCATGAAGACGGAGAATTTAGCGAAATCTCGCCTTAACGCCTGGCCTCATGTCCAGTTATTGACTTGAGATCGGAGGTGTCTATGTCATTCTTAAGGAATCTTAGAAACTGTTCAGCTTTCATCGTAAGCTAGGTCTGCTGGGCATTGTTTGCCCTTGGATGGTTTTTGACAGGTAGCCTGGCATCCATCCATTCGTTGATTGTGTGGCAGAGTCGAACAGCTGATTCACAGTTTTTCTGTAACCCCAAGCTGCACCTACGAGTCAACCATAAATCATCGCCAGCGTGTTCGTTGAGAGCAGCAAACATTTGTCACACTTTGCCTCTCGTCCGAGTCGCCTCTAGTCCGAGTCGCCTCTATTCCTGTGCCGCCTCTAGTCAGCAAATCCTGAAAGAATGATTTTGAGATGAATAAGTAGGGCAGGCATAGGGGGGCGTGCTGCCCCCATGCACAAAAACCACGTCCACAGGGTGACATGGCAGACACTACGCAGATGTTTATTCAAATTGTTTGTATCTGTACTTCTTCTCGTTTGTTGGTAGACAAGAATGACAAGGTCTGTGTTGAACTGTTGAACAATTTTGAAATTGAACGCTCTCGAAAGCCAATTTAAAAAAAAAAAGTCACTGACATATTTCTAAGCTCACTGCCGTACTTTCGGTCATTTATTTTATTATTTTTATTATTTAATTTTGCAACGGCTACAAATTCATATTCCGGTCTTACTGATGATCCAATCGTAGAAGTAGGAAATACGGGTGAAGACCGCTGGATAGCCTGCAGCGCATCCCTCGGCAGAACCGAATGAAGTTGCACCCACTAGAACATCACCTTCCACAAGGGGTCCGCCAGAGTCACCGTTGCATGTTGCTGTTCCAGCCAATGTGGAAACACAAAGGTGCGATGGCTGAATGTAGGATCCATAGGTCTGTGCACTTAATGAATTTGTAATGGACGACATGTTGGCCGACAGAAGGTACACGGAAGGTTCGCCTTTCGCTACATATTAACATATTTCATAAATATTTCGCTAAAATTAAAAATATATTCTTACGATCATCGGACGTCTTTCCCCATCCAGTTGCAGTAAGCACAGTGCCTGTATTCACGACATAGGTTGAGTTTGCCAACTGGACAGGGCTGATACTGTCACTCAAAGGTACAGCAGCGATTTTCAAGAGTGCAATATCATTCTGAAGCGTCTCACTGTTCCAAGAAGAGTGGACAATTCGGCTCACTACAGTCCTTTCGACGGCACCCGTAGTGGTTGTATTGCCTAAGTTCAATTTTAGCACATGTAACTCCATCCTAAGATTTTGAGATTGAAGCTTAGATGCAATATTAGTGTTTGCCTCAGGAGGAGAGCTTACCCATCAACGCAGTGAGCGGCAGTGACGACCCAGGTTGAGGAGATCAGTGAACCACCGCAATAAAATTGCCTGATGTTATTCACTTCCGCTACGAGTGCCACTTGCCATGGTGCATCCGTGATGGGAATAGCTGTACCTCCGATGATGCGGTTTGATGTGCCGAGTGTTGGAACAACAATATCCCGGCCAACACGCTGTGGCTTTGATAGTTTAAAGGACGAAACCGCGGCAACGCACAACACGAATATTACAAGACGCTTCATGGCTAATACTGCTTGTGTTCGGTTTGAATTGAACTTGTGCCTTCGTTGCCTTTTATACCCAACAACCGAACCAGATAAGGTTGCCCTATCACAAGAATCGATAAGCATCTTGATCCAGACTTCAGATATCGGCCGATCTTTAATGATCGAATGATGATTTAATGATATTCCTTTGCGAATACAACTGAGATAAGTTATCAAGCTGCAAAAATTTTCCCGGGTCCCTTGTACCAAGAGTGTCGGATTTGCCTCTCGTTGGCCTCCACTTTATTGAAGGAGCAGTAAAAAGCAGCGATAAGCGATTCTGAAGCATTCAATTGCACATGACAAACAACTTTAAAAAAACCCCACAGGCTCGGATGGTCAGTCCAAATTTCAAGAGTAAAAAAATAGATGACTCGAAAACGGTCACGTTTTCATTTCGAAAATGGTGAGATTCCCCCCCTTTGGAAATATAAGGTCAGCTAAAGCTGAGCTACAGTTTCCTTTCATTCCCGACGGTCCGAGCCACGATGCTTGCAGCTTTCGAGACCAAGGCGCCTCCTGTCCACCCAATTTTTCCAGATCTTGATGATGGTTGCGAGGTATAACTCACGGGTTGGTTGGATGTTATTGACCATAAGGGCTTGAATCATTTTCCGATTGCATAACAGTGGTTCTGTTTGATTCTCCGCAAAGGATCGATTCTGTAAAATAAGCTGTGTGCAAGTGCCTGCCAACCATCGTGCATGAACCAAGTGAAGTGAAACTCCATGGCATCTTTTTTTTGTATAAAACACAATCTGGATTATCCACTGGTAACTTAGTGTCTGTTCCTAGCCACATTGCCGGAGAAGATTTGTCCACAGAATTGCCACCACTCCAGAATCCACAAAAACTTGTCACGCTATGTGGATGCATTAGCTCCCCGACAGGATTTTTCGAAACGAGATGTAAATTCACCTCGTCAGAAGAGATGAGTTTTTGTTGGCTAATTGAAGGCCCAAACTGCGTCGCGCGTCTTCAATTGCTGATGGACCTTGCATGCGCATATGACCCGGAAAGTGAGTGAAGAATTCCCATCAGCCTAGTGTGCGAATCGTTGGTAAGATGTTGCTCGTGACTCCTGGCCACATGAACTCGAGCGCTGTTCACTAACATACCAGCAGAATGAACTTCTAACAAAAGGCTACGTCCAGCAGCTATGAAGGGTGCCGCACTTCGGCCAAATCCCTTTTGAAAAAAAACACACAATTTGGGCTGCATAGGATCCGCCTCTCAGTCATATATTAAAAGACTCTCCAGGGTGGATCTGGGCCTCAACCAACATGCCTTTCCAGCCAGCACGGTCTTTCGTCAGCTGCCGCCAGTTGCCCACTCCAAGATGGTTGAGGTCCTTCTCCAATTGTGTGCGCCACCTTATCCTGGCCGTCCTCTGTTGCGTTGTCCCAATGGCTCAGATTCGATGACTTTTCGGGCCGGAGCAGTGGTGTCCATATGCTCTGCATGGCCTAGCCATCTTAAGCGATGTATCCGGAGACGCTTGACTAGGCGCATGTCGCTGTACAGCCCATACAGTTCGTGGTTTAATCTTCTCCTCCAAATGCCATCAACGCAAACAGGACCAAAAATCGCGCGCAGAACTTTTCTCTCGAAGAGACCAAGGGCATCCTCATCCGCTTTAAGTAGTGTCCAAGTTTCCGCGCCATAAAGTAGGACTGGGATGATCAAGGTGTTATATAAAGCAAGCTTAGTCTTTCGAGAGAGGGCTTTATTACTCAATTGCCCCTTGAGCCCATAGGGCATAGGCCCATGCCCCTCAACTTTAATTACATGGATTTAATAGAGTGACACTACAGTCTATAAAGGATCAGATTCTAGTTCCTACAACTTCTCGTGTTGTGGTCTTTCTGCGGCGCGATCGGCGCACTTACCACTGCGCCACGGCGATCACTACAATGATGACATTCATAGGGACAACTGAACTCACATGGATACATCACGTAAAAATACGGACTCATCCTCATCCTCATCATATAATGGTCCCAAAGCCACTTGTCTGATCTTGTGAAAGAAAATTTGGATACAAGCGTTTCAGGAGGGACTTTTGGCGTCGTCCATACTTTTGCGTAGTCCCCCGTTCAGAGATTTCTGTCCTGCCTGTTGTAAGTCCATCTTCTTTTTCCATTTATCTTCACTTCAACGTTTAGAAGGAAATTCATGACGGTTAGCGACGCTCTGTCCTGGCTACCACAGAACAGAAAATCTGCTCGGGATATTTGTACCTTCATGGATAGCAGCTATAAACTCCTTGGAAGTGGGCTCTTCAAAATCTTAAAACTCACGGATCATACAGCGATGTGTAACCAGGTTCACATTCACAGAGAGATTTCAGAACACTGCATGGCGGATAAACTAGCCAAAACCTCCTCAAATCGCCATCGTCCACACGTATACGGGGATTCCGTGAAGTGTGGCCCAGTTCTCTCAATTGTGCCGGCCAGGATTTGACGACTTGTTGGTAATCATTCTTCGCGGTCCTTCTCCAGTTTAACCCGGGTCCACTACGGAGCCATCAATGTGCATTATCGGTTGACGTCGAGTGTGGTCTATCCAGCTCCACTTGCGCTCTTGTATCCCCACTGGGATTGATTTCCGTGAGGCTCTACCCAGCAGCTCTTCACTCGTTTTCCCTTCCGGCCTGAAGACCTTCAAGATTCGTCCCAAGCATACATTGACAAGGATCTGAAGCGAGCGTTAGTGGTCTCACGTTCTGACCATAAAGAGGATTGAGGTGGATCTCCAGACGTTGCCAACCAAGAAGTGAGCGTGACTAGCAGCATTCAACCTGGACTATGCGTCCGTTTAACACAAAGTGCTACCGACGTTGCAGAATTTGCTGACATTCTCAAATGGGCTCCTAGCCTAGCAGGAGAGGTACCTTCAACCACAGAGAAGACATCTAAGACTGGAAATATTTGGCCACAGATTGATTGATCTAAGATATACTTCGACAGAATTTATCTATCTGATCCAAGCTGCCATAGTCGTCAGCAATATTGAGACATCCAGCAAATTCTTCAGATCAATGCAAGATTGCTAAAACTCCTCTTAACCTCAATCTCGATTCCCGCATTCCATCACCTTTAATTTTGGGGCCGAAATCTAGGAAATTCCCAAAATTTGCAAAGTTTCGAAATGTCCAAATGTTCAAATGTCCAAAACGATAAAAATCCTAAAATGGCCACCTCTTTAAAAGCCAAAATCTCAAAGACTTCTGTCATGCAAAGTGTTCCACTCATTTTGGACCACCAAGGGATTTCGCCCGCTTGCCTTCAACGAGGCCAAAAGAGAAATGTCAAGACTCAAGAAAGGTGGAGTCCTGATTGATGACGTTTGCCCGGTTCATAAGAAGGAACCTCGTCAAGAGACCGAATGATGCTTAATATCTCCAGATCCTCTATTCCCTTTTGTGTGAACACCTAAAATCGTTTCCGAATAGTCCTAATAGGTCCTGTTAAGTGTGGTGTCAGGACAGTGAAGTCGATGATTGAATCAATTTTCTTCCTGCGGCAGACCCTGAAAGACACTGAGGCGTGAGCGGAGATAGCGGAAGCGTGGATGGTAGAAGTGCAGCTTAATCCATTATCGCTGGAAGACCTGAGTTTACTGTTACGTGCTTTTTTTTTTTTTTTTTTTGCAATTTTTGTTTATTTTAATTCAATATCTTTTCTTACGTGCTGGACAAAATTACTTAAAGCTAGCTTAACTTAGTGAACAATGTTCCTAGCCTAACTTACTGACCCTATGCGGGTACTCTAAGCTAATCTTATCTTAATGTTAATATGCCTTTTTCGATTTAAATCTTAAAATTAACTTACATTATCTTATATTATAGACCAAAAAAACTTTAAAAAACTTGGCTATATGATCTCAGTTTTTTTCTAAAACTAACTTAATGTACTCTAAAATAACTTAGTCTAACCTGGAGTAAATCTAATTCTATCTTAAACTATGTCCGTAGCACAGTACGAACGCGTGCACCAGGGCGTATGCGTTGTGTATATCCTTGACATATAGTGACATTTCGCCGCGATGCACCTTTTTGTTTTTTTTTTTTTAACTATGTAAGTCGGCCATTACCATACCCAACTGACCCCTATAACTAAGCCAACGGCGGCGGAGGCCGAATACGGTGCAACCACCAGGTCCTCGCGGTTGCGTGCGACAGTGTGTTCGTAGTTAAGTCGCCGGTCCACTGTTCGCCGTACGACATGGAAGATAAAAGGACATCCTTCCGTATCCTGGATTAGGCCTTTCATATCTAAATACAGGAACGCTTCAGGAGGGATGAACTCGTTAAGACGCATACTCTCGTTTTACATTTCATTGGGGTAGTAGGCCCCGAAGATCAGACTGTTAGTCGAAAGTCATAGCTCGTGCCATATGTCTTCGAATCAGCTTAATAATTAAATTATCTATCCTAATCACCTTTGCCTCGTTATACAAGACCTCGTTGGGATAGAATTTCTTGTAATTGGATTCAGGTGTACGATACAACCGGAGGCAGGCCCGAAGACATTGCCTCTCGAACACCCTCAAATTTTCCATCTGGGAAGACGCACGTTGAACCACACTGGACAACCGTACGCCATGACTGGCCGGATGAGGGCCATGTAGCAGATGACCTTCACTCTGGTATCAAGTTGGCTGCTGTAGAACAACCCCCGTGCCACAGCAAAGGTCTTTTTGGCTTTCGTCAGAGCAGCATCTATATATCTGTTGAAATATAGACACTGATCCAACCAAATGCCAAGATACCTGACTACATTTTTCACACCTAACGGCCGTCCATGTGAATCCACTATGCGAAATTTACGCCAGTTTTTCCTTGTATCCCCTGAGACCTTGGACGCCGGTGTCCTGAAGAGGATGATTTGACACTTCCGGAAATTGACTTGCAACTTCCAGTCGTCGCAAAATCGCTGGATTCTCTTTTTTTTATAATTGGCGCGCGCTAAAGGGGTTAGGACTACCCTTAAGTGACCGGATTTAAGTCACAGCAGGGGCCAAAGTTATAGAGGAAGAGAGGGAGAGGAGGTACCAGTGCACATTGGTTTTAAATGTCTGTAGATTGTAGTGAGAGGGGAATATTGAGCTGGGAAGAGCATTCCATATTCGTGTGGTGCGGCTAAAGAACGAGTCTCTATACTTAACTGTACGTCCGAAGGTGGGCTTAAGGGTGAACTGGTGAGCATTCCTAGTGAGGCGTGTATTGCGGATGAATTCTTGAAGGGGAGGAATGCAGCTGGCTAATTCGTTTGAGCATTTCTTGTTCAAATAGCGATAAAACAGTGACAGAGACGCGACATTACGTCGGTGTTCTAACGAGTCAATCGACTTCGCAATATTGTTGTCTCCTATAAGTTTTATCGCTCGCTTTTGGATTCTATCCAGTAGGTGTAGGGAGGTATAGGGAGCACCAGACCAGATAGGAGCGTTATACTCGAGCTTAGGACGGATGTAGGCCTTGTAAATTGTAGCCAGATCAGAGGGGGTAAAGTATTTTTTGCATCGTTTTAGGAAACCTAGACATTTCGCAGCATTTTTGGCGACCTCATGTATGTGATCGTTCCAACTTAGTGTTGAGTTGACACGCATACCGAGGATGGAAAGTTTTTCGGTTTCAACAACGCAGGTGCCGTCCATGGATAACGGCTGGTTATTTTGGGAACGTTTGAGTGACAGTTGACAGCACTGAGTTTTGGAAGCATTAAATTCCACTCTATTTCTTGTACCCCAAGCGATTATGCTGTCAAGATCGTTGCAAGAGGATATTTATTACTTCGACCTTCGGACCTGATCTGTACGCAATGATATCATCGGCGTACGCTATTAAGTGCGGCATAGAACCTATAAGATCGCTAGTGAATATCGCGAACAAAATCGGCGAGCCAACTGGCCCCTGTTGCAGACCATTTTTTATGTTAAAGACCGTGGTAGAAGTTACGTCGCCCTTCTTCCTGAAATAAAATAGCTGCTTTTTCAAATCTGATGGTTATGGTGTCTCTGCCCTGGTTCGTTGTAGAATTGCATTTCAAGCGGGCTTTGTGATCCCAATTTGAAAGAAGGGGTTAGAGGATCAAACAAAAATGCTGGATAATTGGTATGAGAAGGGGGCATTCTGCCCCCCATGCCCACAAGAAAAAGTTCCACAGAGTGGAGCACTACTCAGAAGTGTCCGCAAATCGTTTGTATCTGCAGTTATTGTTTGTAGACAAGAACGGCGAAACTTATGAACGATCTCGCAACCCAGCTAAGATCAAAAACTGCAGAGCCAAAAAAAGTAATTCACATATTTTCTAAGCTCACTGCCGTACTTTATGTCAACGACTAAAAATTTATATTACGCTATTACTGATGATCCAATTGTAGAAGTATGAAATGCGGGTAAAGACAGCTGGATAGCCTGCAGCGCATCCCTCAGCAGCACCGAATGAGGTCAAGCCAACTAGAATATCACCGTCAACCAGGGGTCCACCAGAGTCACCGTTGCATGTTGCTGTTCCTTCCGATGTGGAAACACAAAGGTGCGATGGTTGAATGATGGATCCATAGGTCTGTGCACATAATGAATTTGTAATAGACGACATATTGGCCGACTGAAGGTACTCGGGGCGAACGACTGCGGCTAGATATGAGTATGTGAAATATACATATACGTTTGGTTTTTTTTTTGAGAATAACTTACGATCATCAGACGTCCTTCCCCATCCAGTTGCTGTAAGCACAGTGTCTTCATCCACGACATAGGATGAGTTTGCCAACTGGATAATGCTTATACTGTCACTCAAAGGTACAGCAGCGATTTTCAAGAGTGCAATATCATTCTGAACCGTCTCACTGTTCCAAGAAGAGTGAACAATTGCACTCACTACAGTCCTTTCGACGGCACCCGTGGTGGTTGTATTTCCTATATTCACTCTTATCCATGCTATATCTATCCTGAGATTTTGAGATTGAAGTTTAGATGCAATTCGGTACTACATTGTACATAGTACATACTACTATGAGAGCTTACCCATCAAGGCAGTGAGCGGCAGTGACGACCCAGGTTGAGGAGATCAGTGAACCACCGCAATAAAATTGCCTGATGTTATTCACTTCCGCTACGAGTGCCACTTGCCATGGTGCATCCGTGATGGGAATAGCTGTACCTCCGATGATGCGGTTTGATGTGCCGAGTGTTGGAACAACAATATCCCGGCCAACACGCTGTGGCTTTGACAGTTTAAAGGACGAAACCGCGGCAACGCACAACACGAATATTACAAGACCCTTCATGGCTGACACTGCTTGTGTTCGGTTTTAAATGAACTTGTGCCTTCGTTGCACACGATGAGGCCTTTTATACCCAACAACCGAACCAGATAAGGTTGCCCTATCACAAGAATCGATAAGCATCTTGATCCAGACCACAGATATCGGCCGGTCAATAAACACAAAACTCGCTTATGAATACAACTGAGATAAGTTATCAAGCTGCAAATTGGATTCGCCGAAAATGCTCCCACAATCCCTTGTTTCATGAGTGGCGGATTTGCCTCTCGTTGACCTCCACTTTATTGAAGGAGCTGTAAAAAACAGCGATAAGCGATCTCGAAGCATTGTTAAAATTCAATTGCACATGACGACCAAGTCTCGAAAAACACAAAGTTTCGTGTGGTCAGTCAGTAAATTTCAGGTGTTTTTGTTGTTTACGATTTGAAATCAATAAAAAATAGATGATTCGAACACGGTTACGTTTTCATTTCGAAAATGGTGAGATTCCGCCGTCCTGGTGAAGCGAAGTGTGGGATACAAAGCTCCTTTTGAAATGCGGCCCAAAAAGGGCTTAGTGGTCCGGAGCACACTGCTTTCAATTGCTAAAACGAAACTCCTAAGCGTCGGCTATCACTTGCCTTCTATACCAGAGGTTCGGTCTTCCTCTGTTTCTCTCGGCTGCGACTCGAAGCACTGTTGTCCATTAGGGCGGTGCGGCCGTCGGTTTTTTGCCTTCCGGGGATCATCAGCATCAGCACGTAGAGCTCACAGTTTTTTTTTCTTTCGCAGAAATTTTCTCTCGAAGCCACCAGCAATCTGCTTTTTCCTCTTTGTCTATCGTTCATCACTTGGCCCCGTATAGAAGTCCGTTCTGAAGCGCCTTATAGAGCATCATCTTGGTCCTTTGAGCCACACTCTCTGACCCTAGCTGTTCTGGCAGAACGCAATAAACGCGCTTGCCAAGATCATTTTGCGAAACTTAGAAGTTGACACTAAAGGCACGGTCCTCCAAAAGTCCCTTTAGCTGCTGGCTTACATGGACAGCATAGACGTGATTGGATGGGTATAGCGCGCCGTCAATTTGGTCTGGAACTGAAACAGAAACGACAGAAGCAGATCTGGCCTTAAACGAGTGTAAAACAATGTTCATCCTGTCATCAAGGAAGTCCACACAACATCGACGTCTCCCACAGTTCGTCACATTGTGCAGGACTTTGTCAACTTTCGCTCCACAGTTCATAGGGGCATCTGTACCGAAATCAAACGTAGGAGCACACTTGGCAATTGCTGTTTCTTTGGGCTCAAGAGGCAAGTCCCTTCGTTTGACTTGATCCTCTCTGTCCTGCTCAATGGAGTACAAATGTGGTCGCTATTGACAGCGATTTAGGAAGCCCTTCTGTAGTCTTTTCGAGAGAAAGAGGTTCTGCATTTGACTTTTGGCCGTGCCTGCGCTTATGGCATCTGGAAATTCAGCGACGAGCACTGTCTGCCGTATGGTGGCGTCCACCTTTTCACGCGCCTAGGGATACAATGCTTAAGATGATTTAGCCATGCGAAGGAGCATGCAGGCAAGAGTGTCTTTAAATCCGAGGCATTTGGACAACGCCACAGCCGCGTCCTCGTCTTAGGCGGCACAAATGAAGGAGAACCTTAACCAGCTTGCTGTTTGGAACTGGATAGCAGTTGGAAGAAGGCTTGCTTACTGGAGAACCATAATGGTTAAGGTCCAGGGCTCCCATGAAGACTGAGAATTTAGCAAAAACTGGCCTTAACTTGGTCTAGACTGCAAAAGAACATCTTTTCTTCAGATTCAGGCTCACAAGTTCCTTGGCAACATTTTCCTCTGCCCTCACGTCCAGTTATTGACTGGAGGTTGTATGTCTCTAAGTCGGTCTTAAGGAAGTCACCACTTGCTTACTTTCGTAAGCTAGGTCTGCTTGGCATTGTTTGCCCTTGGATGGTTTTCGAGAGGTTACCTGGTATCCACCCATTCGTTGATTGTGTGGCTGAGTCGAACAGCTGATTCACTGTTTCTGTGCAACCGCAAGCCTGCACCGACGGGTCAATCATAAATCATCGCCTGCGTGCTTGTTGAGAGCAGCAAACATTAGTCCCTTGTCTTCCTGCTCTTTTTGGTGGTCATTTGAATATGTTTGCGTGTACACGCGTGTCAGTTTGTTTACAAATCTCTGTCCAAGTACTTTCCTCCCCCACCACCACCATACAGTGCATTACTGTGATTTCGCATTCGTCCTGTCATCGCCGCAGAGAGAAAAAAACTTAATTCCCTCCCCTGGTGTCATAATGACAAATGTGCCCAAAATTTTACGACCAAGAAATAACTCATTCATGGCTCCAGGCTTCACCTCTTTTTTTTTTTGTGCGTTCTCATCGCACCCACCGCATCCCCTGGCAGTCGTCATAATTTCATGCTCAGCTCTGCGCAATTTACTAACAAAACTCCCTGTGCGGCAATCAAAAACAAAGCTTCCTTCATGTCATATGATTCATTTCCACACCCTTGACGGTAGTCATACAACACCGCGACTCCCCACCCACTACCTCATCCGTTGCCTGACTTAAAAGTTACATACTCAGTGAGCCTCTAATTAACATGCTCTGGCGGTAAACATAAAAACAGAGAAATACACACAAACTCTTAACTGTCATGTCGTTTAATGTCCCAAAGCAATGTTTACTCTACTCCCGCCCCTCTCTTTCACCCATATCACCGCTTCGTCGTCGTCGTAGTCCGACACCCACCCAGGAGACCCATCAAACAAAGTGGTCTTAAAACAGAAAACAAAATTCATATCATTTGGTCAGTTAGGGATTGTTGTGTGTACACACACTACAATGCCCCCTTCCCCTCCACCACCCCCACCACCGACTAACTGTGGCCATCTGGAAAACAGTCCGCTTGTCATTCGGCCGCACGACTGTTGGACGTGACGAACGTATGGACACAGGCGGGGGGGAAAGCAACCGAAGAAAAAATCAAAAATCAACTTCGCTTTCTTTTGATCGAACCACCCACTCCCCAGGTCTCACCCTCCGCCCCCTCAGAATGCCCAGAATTGCGATGCAAATTCAATCTAATAATTCTGTTGTGTAATTTGAATAAAATCATTCACTGGAAATTGGGATTTTTTCCTCGGCCAAAAACACATCTGTTTGCTAAGGGGCGGTGGGCTGTGGTGAGGTGGCAATGTTCTTGAAGAAAATTGCAAAATTTATGATGGCGGTGGCTGCTCATCGAGTTGGTGCGCTTCGTCTTCGACTAGACTATCGAATTTGAAATTCCTTGGATTCACTATCTGCGAGTGGGGAATTGTCTGGCGCTATGTGTACATTCGGTGCAGCCTTGGAGGGGGGAGGGGGACATCGCATTTGATGGGGGGAATATTTCAAATTGATTTGTCGGATTGATGGGATTCTGAAGTGCACAGGAGATTGCAGGCGAACGTCGGGTTTTGTTTGTGCATCTCACGGTGAATGTCTCATTATCCGAAGGATGTTGCACTTGACGCTCTTTATTGTTTCCGTGTGCTTTCGTTCTACTCTCGAAATTGATTTCCAATCAGCAGTTGTTTTGGCAATTTGATTTTTTTTTCCTTCTTGAAGAAGTTGCCGGGCGAAACGAAACGAATTTCGGTAAAAATCGTTTGGGTTAACGAACAATTTGGCTTAAATGGCTAAAATATGGAATGGGTTCAAAATCGTGGATATTTTTCAATGCACAGCAATTATATGTCGTGTCATTCAATTTGTAGTAGGAAGTTGGTAGTGCTGGCAATTCACATCTTCCCAACTTAGCTGTCATTTGAGGAGTCACAACGTTAGTTGAATGTTTGCCATTTACGGCAATGGATCGCTTTTCAGTCGAACAATACGCTAAAATGATCAAAATTTACTACAAAAGTTGTGATTCAAACACAGCCACTTTTTGCGCATTACGGGATAGTTATGGTTGGCACAATCAACTGACAAAACATGCAATTGAAATTTGGGGAGAAATTTGAAAGAGTGGACGCTGTAATGATTTCGTAGGGCCTCTAAGTGGAAGTGTTCTTAGCTCGCAACAACTGATCATCAAAGCAGACTCAGCTAGGGGAACGAACCCTATCTGCGGTAGCTAGAAGAGACCAAGTAAGACAAATCTGATCTAAATGGAAAGAGACGGCTTGTGTCTATCCCTTGCTAAGGCATACTGGACACAAAGGTGAAAAGAAATTGGTTCCTTGTGCCGACTATGGGAAAGCGAAGATGGCGCTGATTTACGGACCATGCTCGTGTTCCCGAATTACAGAAGGCATCACCAAGGCGGTTGTTTGAATCCAAGATGATTTCCAAAGAGGGTCACAAGCAGGAAGTGGAAGCGGCACTATTTGAAGAAATTACAACGAACGTAGCAAGCCCAGCCATACCCAACCAGAAAGACAAGGCGCGTACGGGCTCATTCTTCAAAAATTGGAAAAGTCGTTTCACAGCTCTATAGGACTCTGCACTCAGGTCAAGGAAGAGTTAGTAGTATTCAAGGTGTTGTGTGATATTCTAGGATGGTGGAAATATACCCGGAAAGGAGATGGTCCATAAGAGAAGCAGTCCACCGGTCGGCTGTGAACGGCTCGACTTCATCGTCACGAGTAATTGCAGATTTTTGATCAAATTTGCGACTTTCCGCAGATCTATGATTTGACAGACGAAAGATCATCCCAGAATGAGCGCTTGGACCGTGGAATGTGAGAAGGCGAAAGAGTCAAATTGAAGTCGGGAGGGATTGATAAAAGGTTTGGCAGCAAACCGAACTAATGATGTGTTCTATCGGAAATCGAGCGTTAGCAGCGGATCGAAGTCTAAGATGGTGTATCTGACATGTCCTCTTCCATCGTGGCATCGAAGACCTTGTTTGTGACCCATGTGATTGATGAGGCGCCGGTGCATCAAAACAAACTGACTTCTCCTAGAGGCGAATCGAATTAGAGGCGATGCGGACTAGATTCAACTCGGACTACTGGCGACACGAACTAGTGGCTACTCGGACCAGAGGCGATGAGGGCTAGGGGCGACTCGGACCAGTGGCGACGTGGACTAGCGGCAACTTGAACTTAGAGGCGTTGTGGGACTAGAGACGATGAAGAAGCAGTGACACAATAATAGATGACGCATCTGACTTCAAGCCATGTAATCCAATGATGACTGATTTTTTTTTGTGGATTATGACTTGTGTGGTTGCAAGAAGACGGAGCAACAAGCCACCCAAGAAAACCAATTACGGCTTTGTTGCATGAGGTGTGTCACTCGTGATTTTATATTTTGTCGACGTACTCGTACATTGACCCCCAAAACCATGCGATTTGACACTATCAGATGTTCTTTCTCTCGACCGTCAAAAACCAACATTACTCAAGTGAATGCGGTGACCAAAGATAAAGTGGTTAAAAATTACCGCGGTGGCTATTTGAATGATATTGTTTTTCCCCACTAAATGGCGAAGTCCAAACTTTATTAGGCATTTAAATTTTCATCACAAGTGTATTGCTGTGTATGTTAAAATAAGCTTTACTTTCAAAACCGAAAAATGAATGAACCTACATTTAAGCGAGTAATCTGTGAACAGAGATTCTTTGAGAAGGAAAAGGCTCACTTCTTTCTGCTTTCCCACTTTTTCTCTCCACACTGGGTTTGATGATTTGCCTCGACTTTGATATTTCGGAGGAGAGCTATTGTTTGGCGAAATGCAAGGGAAAAATATTGAAGCGTGAGTCCAGGCTGAAAAAAAATCAAAACCCTGCCACTTCGCGAGATGACGTCGCTTGGATCATATTTTAGAAAGAAGGATTTCACTTGGAACTGTTACTTCATGAAAATTACTTCATGTTCTACTACAAAAAAAAAATCAGTCGCTATGGAAGATGTAAAATAATTTCTTTGTGAGGGTTGTGTGGTTCGCTTGGTGAATTCTTTGCTTGAAAATATGCTTCCAGTTACGTATCACCTTAAGTCTGGCGTATGATCTGTACATGTGACACTGCTAGTCCTATTTCGGTTCTTGTCTTGCTTTTGCTTCAGTGTCCTACAGTCCCACATCGCCTTTTGTCCCAGTTGCCTCTAGTCCCGAGTCGCCTCTAGTCGCGCGACGTCTCCTGTCTGAGTCGCCCCTAGTCCCGAGTCGCCTCTAGTCCCGAGTCGCCTCTATTTCCAAGTCGCATTTAGTTCGAGTCGCCTCTAGTCCCAGTCGCATTTAGTTCGAGTCGCCTCTAGTCCGAGTCGCCTCTAGTCCGAGTCGCCTCTAGTCCGAGTCGCCTCTAGTCCAAGTCGCCTCTAGTCCGAGTCGCCTCTAGTCCGAGTCGCCTCTAGTCCGAGTCGCCCCTAGTCCGAGTCGCCTCTAGTCCGAGTCGCCTCTAGTCCGAGTCGCCTCTAGTCCGAGTCGCCTCTAGTCCGAGTCGCCTCTAGTCCGAGTCGCCTCTAGTCCAAGTCGCCTCTAGTCCGAGTCGCCTCTAGTCCAAGTCGCCTCTAGTCCAAGTCGCCTCTAGTCCGAGTCGCCTCTAGTCCGAGTCGCCTCTAGTCCGAGTCGCCTCTAGTCCGAGTCGCCCCTAGTCCGAGTCGCCTCTAGTCCGAGTCGCCTCTAGTCCGAGTCGCCTCTAGTCCGAGTCGCCTCTAGTCCGAGTCGCCTCTAGTCCGAGTCGCCTCTAGTCCAAGTCGCCTCTAGTCCGAGTCGCCTCTAGTCCGAGTCGCCTCAAGTCTGAGTCGCCTCTAGTCCCGAGTCGCCTCTAGTCCGAGTCGCCTCTAGTCCCGAGTCGCCTCTAGTCCGAGTCGCCTCAAGTCTGAGTCGCCTCTAGTCCCGAGTTGCCTCTAGTCCGAGTCGCCTCTAGTCCGAGTCGCCTCTAGTCCCGAGTCGCCTCTAATCCCGAGTCGCCTCTACTCCTGACTCGCCTCTAGTCCCGAGTCCCCTTTAGTCCCGAGTCGCCTCTACTTCTGACTCGCCTCTAGTCTCGAGTCGCCTCTAGTCGCGAGTCGCCTCTAGTCCCGAGTCGCCTCTACTCCTGACTCGCCTCTAGTCCCGAGTCGCCTCTAGTCTCGATTCGCCCCTAGTCCGCGTCGCCCTTAGTCCGACCTTCTTTCTACTGAAGTTAACATCTTAGCGTCGTGAAGATGCCATCAGAGCGTATAGCTTTGATGGGCCGTACGAGCTGCTTCCATGACATCAATGTGTGGATGCAAATTTATTTAAGTTCAGCCTCTCAGTAAAGTTCACTCCAAGACAGTTCAACTGTTCGCTTGATGCTAAAGCTGTTCTGAGCAGGCATATGATCACGCTGCTCGGCATTCCGTGCTGCGATCTGTGGTCACAAGCGAGTCATCCGCAAACACTGGGCAGACGGGACGAATAATGGCGTTGTAGACGGTTCTAGTCACGATCCCTGTGGATGCTCCCTTTCGTTGATTTGCTTCCTTTTGTCTTCACATAAAATTTGCTGGCGTAAAGATCTGACGCCAGGTGTAGCTTGCTGTCGTACGCGGTCTTAAGATTGACGAGGAGAGGGTTGATGTCGAAAAGTACTTCTTGGGCGGTTTTCAGAATCCCCTGCAGTGTGTAAATTCGGTCTCTCGTGGAATTCTCTGATAAGGACACATCAGATTGCGTACGAACGGTTTAAGGGGTTTAATCAGAACATACCCTTCGCACAGACTCTTAGTGAACCACGCAAAAGATGGCCTGAAGGCTCCGGATGTCTTAGAATCAGAACAAGCTCTCTCTGTCTATTTGAGGACTATTATAGACGGCATCACGAGTCTCTGGCGCTATAAGAGTACATGGTCCCAGTCTTGGCGTCCCTCAAAGCAGCTTCCATAGAGGTTGTAAGGATGAGCAAGAAATTGAAACCATCCCTCAGTCTCTCTGAGAACGGCAAGCCTTTACAGAACTTCTTCGGCAATCTAGGTGAACACGATGTTACTAGTGCCTGACATCCCAGCTTCTCTGAAGTTAGCATACACTGGTTCTGGGGAGAGCAAGCGCACAGTGTGTCGGAATGCACCAGAAAGTGGCCCTAATGTGGTTACTCAAGTTAGCGTTTGCAGGTCTCTGCAACAGAATCGAGCCAAAGGACGATCTTAAGACTTTCGGCGCAAATCCACAGAAGGGCTCTGGTGGGGCTGATATCCCACCTCCACCCCCCACCAGTTACACTGCTCTGTAGCGAAAGTTGAGCCGTCATTCCAGACAGCAGTTGACGTTCGATAACCTCTTGATGCGTACAGCTCGTTCTTACCGTCATGGTTCAGGACTTTCGTTCAAAGCATCGCCTCCAAGTCACCGTCATGAGACTTGACATCTTCTGACTGAAAAATTTTGTTTCAACTCGCATCGCCGACTCGGAAGACATCATCCCCGATTCAGTGATAGCATTTCCCAGCTGTCAGGTGTACCGCATCTAAACGGTGACACTTTGCGTTCTCAAGTGCTTCTCGTCGGTTTCCTTTCGCAAAACGCCACTCGAAGTCGCGCTCACCCGCCGCCGCCGCCGCCACTACAAGCAGCCTCTTCTCATGCATTCGGTCATTAATTCAATAGATCACCGTCGCCGTTGTCGTTGTCAGCGTCGTAGTCGTCGCCGTCAGCGTCGTGGGCGTCATTGTCTTTGTCGGTGTCTGCTCCAAATACGCAACAGTCCAATTACCAAATGATTCCTCCGGGTCACATCAGGCGGCCCGATCTCCCACCGCCCCGCCCCCTCTCCATCTGGCTTGCGTTCACTGACTCGGCGCGACAACAAGAAGCGATACATGCCTTCGAAGGTGATTTTCCAGCAATTACCTCCATTAATGGCTGAGCACAATTATTTCACGTGTGACGTGCGCGTTTTTTGTCTGCGCCTTGCTTGGTGGCAGGCACTCCACCAACATGTTGCAGCATCATGTCGCCCGCTCCAGTGGTGGGGTCGGGAGCCAAAACCGAGCGCAGCTGTAATTACAAGATACAACAGGGGTGTGAACACTTTCATTCTTTTCAAGCATCTACATATATCTCCCTCCCTCCCCTCCCCCGTACATCCACTCGCCCCCATCGCCTCGACGGTGTGAAAAGAGCCGAGCCAAGTACATGGTTCTTAACTTCTGCTACAAGCAGCCGAGTGTTGTCGCGTGTGTGAAGTGCAAGGCAGCCGGGGAAAGGGTGGCATGGTACACGTGATGGAAAGTTTCAGTTTAACCCAGTTAACGCTCTAGTCCCCAAGTGAGTGGAGCTGCGCTTCCCCATGCAGCCGCCTGGTAGCCTCTTTGGCAGGCTCTTCGCCGAGGGTGGGTGTTCATTTGACGTGGCGTACAATAGACCGGACAGAAGTGTGACGTAGCAGCCAGATGTGCTTCTCGGAGTAATTACAATCGAACATCAGCCAATCGTCGTCCTCTGGCAACGGATGGACCGTCATGTCGTGCACTTCGATCCTGTTGTCCTGGTCGGATGGGATGTAGATATCCAAATGCACAGCAGGAGATTGGGGATGCCCTCGCACGAGGCAGGGGGACGCATAATTGAAGGTTTGTTAATTCCCTGGAGGTGTCGGGAATGTGTTTGCCATTGAATTAGATGCATCGTCCACCAGGAGAAGCGGGAGACAATGCGTGCGTTGTGATACTGTTCTCGATGCGAAACACCGTGTTGTGCAGTGTATTTGACAAGGCAGCTTATGTTCTTTCAATTTGAGTGGATAGCTGTCCGACGCTTTCGCAGCTGGGCATTGAACCGAGAGTTTGCTGAGTGAGTGGAGGGGATTTTCGGAAAGGTTTGAGGACCGGATACCTGCATTAGAAGGCACCTTCATTAGCTTGGGTGTAAAGGACGTGGTGTCTGTTTTCAAACGTTTCGTTAACTGATCAAGTAGGGAGAAGCCGAAGGCCCCAGAGAATTTGGTCCTAGTGCCTGTTAGTTGCAGAGGGCTGAGGGTTGAAGGGAAGGCCGCATTCTTTAGTTCCAGTTTTTTCATCTCCCTTATGAAGTTGTTGTTGGGAAGGCCAATCTGCTCAAGACTGGCGGTTGGCTTGAATCATTCTTTGGCCAGATTTTCTGCGACCTTTGGTTTCCAAGGTCCACCCCCGTCGGGATTCTTTGGCTGTCCTCTTATTACATGAAATGTCCCTCGGCCCTGACAACGACCAGGAAGAAGTCACAGGGGGTCCAAATTTTGTAAATACGGTGGCTGAGGCATTCATTACGGTGGTGGTTTAGGTCAAAAAGTTATGTCAAAGTTCAGGACTTTCAGAATGAACTCCGCTGCCACACGCTTTATGCCCAAAATTTTGCGGAATAAATCGCATGGCATTGGACAATCGACGTGCCACAATGGTTGTTGTTGTGCTGCGGCGTCCAGGGCGAGCGTCCTCATTCACATCTTCTCGACCTTCTTTGAAGAGTTTGTGCAAAGTGTAAACATCTTTTTTGACTCAGAGTCCACTCGTCGAATGCCAGTGCAACATTGAAAGCATTTTTCACACAGAATTGACTGCAAATTCTTTGATCCATCCTTTTCGACAGGAAAACCTGGAAACTGGCTACGAAGTGAAATTGCGTTCACATACATATCGAGCTCTTATGATTCCGTTGGATGCCCACCAATTGATTTTTCGATCCTCAGTGAAGATCAAAGAGACGAAAAGCACAAGTACTCTACTGAAGACCTGCAAGTTTCAGAAGGAGACAGTGTTGCTCCTAATCAAAAGTTATTAAAAACGCGGTCAGATAAACCAAGAAGCCAAGAAGAAATTGGGCCGAGAAATAGTTCCATATATAGCGGAGGCCCCCAAGAAAGGAGACCCCTTCGACTGCGTTAACTATCGAGGGTTTAGTCTCCTTAACATCGCGTACAAGATCCTCTCTACTCTACTGTGTGAACGCCTGAAACCGTTTGTCAACAATCTCCTCAGAGTGGTCTCAAGCCAGGGAAGTCCACCATCGACCAAATTTTCACACTACGGCAGATCCTGGAAAAGACCCAAGAGTTGCAAATCGACACTCACCACCTATTCGTCGATTTCAAGGCCGCATATGACAGTGTGCATAGAAACGAGCTATAAAGTGCCATGTCTAGTTTTTGGTATTCCTACCAAACTCGTCAGATTGTGTAAGATGACGATGGACAACTCTCGCTGCTCCGTCAAGGTCGGGAACGAACTCACCGAGACATTCAATGTCAAACAAGGTTTTAGACAAGGCAACGCGCTGTCTTGTGACTTCTGTAACATTATCCTTGAGAAGACCATGCGTAACGTAATCTTCTAAAAGTCAGTTCAATTGCTAGCTTACGCCGACGACATTGGCGTGATTGGACGAACACAGAGAGCCGACAATGACGCGTTTGCTGGCATTGAAGCGGAAGCGACTGGAATGGGTCTGATGGTTAATGGGGGCAGAAGGAAGGACGCACAACATCGACGTCCCGGATACAGCGTTACACTAGGCAGCAGAAACTACGAGGTAATCAAGGGCTTCCTCTACCTCGGCTCCGCGTTAAATAGTTGTTGTCCCTATCCGTACCAGTACTGCAATCAAACGCAGAATCAGTCTTGAGAATCTCTGTTTCTTTGGGCCCAAGAGGCAATTGAGCCCTCTCTCGAAGAACTAGGCTAGCTTTGTAGAACACCTTGATCATCCCAGTCCTACTGGCGAGGAATCCTGGACGCTACTAAAAGTGGACGAGGAAGTCCTTAGCCTTTTCAAGAGAGAAGTTTTGCGAGCGACTTTTGGTCCTGTTGGCGTTGATGGCATCTGGAGAAGAAGACTCAACGACGAACTCGTTGGGCTGTACAGCGACATGCGCCTAGTCAAGCGTCTATAGATACAACGCTTAAGATGGCTAGGCCATGTAAAGCGCATGGACACCACCGTTCCGGCCCAAAAAGTCTTCGATTCCGGCACAATGCAACGGAGATTGGTCTAGGCTGAGGTGGCGCACACAAGTGGAGAAGCACCTCAACCAACTTGGTATGCACAACTGGAGGCAGCTGGCGAAAGACCGTGCTGGCTGGAAAGGCATGTTGGTTGAGACCCAGGTCCACCCCGGACTGTAGCGCCACAAGAAGAAGAAGAAGAAGAAGCGGAGGAAGCTCTTTGAATAATTGTTAAGGCAAAGTTGACTAAGTTCCAACACAATCTTATATATCGTGTCGGTCTTTTAGGCGGAAACGTTTGCGACCCTAATGGCCGCGTACTATATTGTGAAGAAAAGGTGGAAGGGGCAAAGCTGTGCTTAGGGTCGTATTGCACTCTCTAACCACTTCCATGATAGGATAGGAATGGAAGTCTTCCCTTAATTTGGTCGCTTCGCTAAGATCCGGAACATCCAGGGGTACATAGAAAATGGGATTTCCGATGAACCAGCTAGGCACACACCTTGGCATTAACCCCGTCCTTGGTTAGGGCTTCCATCTACGGTCGGGTCTCGACAGCACAACCAAAAACGACATGACCAGCATGCAGGTTGACCAAATGCATGCTCTGGCCAAGAAAGAAATCGCAACTTTTCTATTATCTCTAGATAGGAACGACTGCAGACGACTTGCTGCAGGGGACACGCGGGACACTTCACCTTGGCTAAGCACTCAAGTCTGCTTGGACTGAGCGATGGCACTCAATGCGACGCTTGTAGAGATGGTGAAGACACGGCAGAGCTCTTTCTTTGTCTATGTCCCGCCTTTGCGCGGATCAGATGGCGGCTGTTTGGTGCTGACTTGATGGAGGCTGAAAAACTAGGCTCTCTGTCACAGAAGCGATTGCCCGATTTGCTTTGGGAGACCAAAAAATTACATTAGGTCACTGCCTGGTTTTACAGTCGATCAGTTTTTGAGCCATAAGATTCCAGTCCCTCCACTTGGGCAGCTCAGAGAACAAGCTCATTTTGCCGGCGTGTTTCGTCCGGTTGCTGCCATGAACAAGTGACTTAAGGTTACCCCAAAGATAATCGTCAAGAGTCATTAAATCGCACGAAGAAGGCGCCCAATCGGCTGGCGCACTTCTTGAGATAACACGGTCATCATACTTTAATTAATCGATTGTAGCGTGTGCCGTGTGATTTGTGGCCCCAGCCAAGTCCATATCTTCTAGTTCCGGCCAAAAATAGTCGATAATCATGACGCGATAACGCTGACCACTCAGAGTAACATGGCGATCGTTATCATGGACTAGGCGCCAGTCAATAATTGTTTATGGTTGAAGTGGTGGTTCATGAAGCACATGTGGACTTTCAACCAACCGATAACTTTTTGACGAAGCCATTGAGTCAGAAGTGAGCTACGTCACGGAATATGATTTTGGGGTGAAATTTATCATCGTGGCACAGCTGTTCCAGATTTCCCCAATCGGAAAGGGGACGTCGTTTCAAATGGTCCATCGGCTTCAATCCCTTAGTCAGCTTGACCTTGTGTGGGTGTAAACTAAGATCCCTACGTAATGTGGTTTGAGTGATGTCAAATGCTTGAGGATGCCGTGAAAGTGACTGATTTTGATCGTCTGAACGGCCATGACCAAACCATTGTCTATCGGACACGGCTACTTCACTGGGGAATATCACCAGAGGGCAACATTGTCTCAAGCATAGAGGCGAGAGAATGCTGCCCAAGTGAACATTTCGTGGAGAAATGGATCAAAAGTGGTACTCTGTGAAGATGTCAGTGGTTCCATGGCCATACGTCACGGAAGCATGATTACGCTTAGAACCCTTGCACGAATAGAGACGTATGAGGCACTGCCGCTTGAGCTAAATGGACAAAAACTGCCCCACATGCACTCTTGTCCCCAGACAGCAAAATCCATAAGGGATAAGGGAATTCGCCGCTTGTCTGCCATCGGTATTCAATCATCGGCACAATTTTCTTTCTTCTCCTGCTAAGGCATTTCTTGTGCTGTTGGCAGTGACCAAATGTTGAAGTCTTCTTCTATCGCCTTCGAGTCCATATCCCCACCTACTTTCAGCACCCAAAAACCAAATTCAATCTCGCTGCTTCTGCCGCGCAGCAGCACCATGAGTAAACAAAAGCGATGACGGCCCCTTGCCACCGCAAAAAGCAACCGGCTTAATAAAGTCCGAAGGAATAAGAAAAAAAAATCCCACCACCGCAAAGGGATAGCCTGCGCCAAAATCAACACACCAGCCGAAACTCACGCAGGACACTCTCCACGATTCTCGACTCGGTCGGTCCTTTAATATTCAAGAAACTAAATTAAAATACCCCGCAGCGAGAGAGAGACTCGATTTCGAATGTGCCGGGTATTTTGAAAGGTTCCCCTTGCCCCCCTCTCCCCTCTCTCCATCCACCTCATAGAAGGGAAGAAGCAGCGGTTGCAGTGGACAGAAAAAAGGACCTTTGCCCACTTTATTATTAACTAAATCAAAAAAAAAAAAAAAACAATACCGAAAAAGGACCACCACCCCCCATCCCCCATCCCCTCCCATCCTTCAGCCACTGGGGACATCTTCAAT
The DNA here is from genome assembly GCA_944738645.1 of Eristalinus sepulchralis. Classification (NCBI taxonomy): domain Eukaryota; kingdom Metazoa; phylum Arthropoda; class Insecta; order Diptera; family Syrphidae; genus Eristalinus; species Eristalinus sepulchralis. The sequence continues at coordinate 64,838,613 of OX122883.1, forward strand.
GGCCTAATATTTCGTCTTGCTTTAACCATCTTTCTGCCACTTAAGAGCCGTACTTCATACCACTGTGCCTTTGCATATCCTTAAGGCACACTCTCGTCAAATGAATCTCTTTCTTGGATCACCCAACCCCCCCCCCCCTCCTCCTCAACCCTCAACATCCCCCCATCTACATACATTCGCTGCGTTGTGACTATGAATGGAAACATTTCTGCGGGAGGATAGCCAGCGCCGCCGCCGCCGCCTCGTCCTCCACCATATATTGCTCCAATGAATAGACATCTCTCGGTTGAACATGTCCTGCAGCGCGGTGTGGCGAACAAAACGGAAAAAAAAGGATATATGTATCCACCCCACTCTCTATCTCATTGAAAGCGAGCCAACTTGGGTTGGGATGCGGCACAAAATGGTCTTGTTGGAGTGGTGGCTGGGTGGGGGGAGGGGGGGTGTTTGGTGGAGGATTCGTGAAATGCAAATTGCTTCGAAGGATGATGGCTTGACGTACAATGTCCGTAAGTGACTCGCCAGCAAACAATAGTGGCTTTAGTTTCAATTTTTGTGCCGCCCTCTGCTCGAGGCGGCCATAATTGCTTCTAACACACACACACACATACACACACACTCTGAGACAAAAATGTGAGAGTTCGATGAAACAAAAGTCCCCTTGACGGATAAATATTTATAAACCCCCGCGTAGGGGTGGAGTGGGGCTTTTCTCTCTCGTGTCGAAGAGAAGGATGATTGAACCACCATTTCATTGAGTTAAGGTGACACGCATGACATTCAACCGCCGCTCTGCCCCTCCACGGTGAGCAATTAATGATTCCGAGCACACAGGGACATCGTGCTGGTGGCAAATTTATTCATTACCATGAAGTATCCTTTCCAAGAGGAGGAAGTCGGGTGCAGGACATTTCAATTGATGATAGCGGCAGCCCAGCATCGGCCATTAACCACCGCCATCGCAATCGGTAGTCAAATAAAAAGCTTCCCGTCCCGTTAGGGGAAAATCGATTCTCAGACCCGAGAGACAGAGGACAGAAACCACCGCGTATGTGGCTGCGGCCGATGTTAAATCATCAAAACACATGTAAAGTGCCAATGAAGTGAACGTGGAATTAAATGAAAACGCCCCCCGCCTCCCCACAAAACCAAGACGACAGCGCTTCTGATGACGATGATGGCGGCTGGGCGAGGGCGATGTCCATTAGTCACTGCCCCTGATTTGATGGGCGGCCACGGTGGTTGATGTGTCTTCACTTTTAATGGCCAAAGCGAGCTGCCTTTGCATAAGGAGTGAAGCGGTCTCGTTATTTTTTTCATCTCTTCGACCGATTTTCGCTTAAAAAGCGGTCACGGAAGTGACCATTGAATTTGGTTCGGGTGGTGCTGTTGATGAGTGAGCGGATTTTGAACAAGAGAAATAATTGATTCAAATTGACGGGCGGTTGGGGATGAGGCAACCAAAGGACACCGCTTGAGTGACATGCATTTGAATGCGTTGCAAGGGGCAGGGACTGAAATTAAATTCCTCCCCCGAGGCATTCTGACTTTGTCTTAACTTCGTTGATTGTTTTCGATCGATTTGCTGTCCAAAAGTCATGCTGGAGGCCTGGAGGGTGGTTACTGGGTTGAACTGTAGGATGAGGGAGATGATGTTGATGTTGGCTCCTCTTCAGTCACTTGACATCGCAACTCGTAATAAGCAGAAGTCATTTGGGCTTACACTCTCCCATCTGCATCATATTTCAGCAGACTTACTGCGTATCTCGAAATTCCCACAGTAGTCAGCTTTTGCGCCTGATTCAAGCCCTTCAATAAATTCGATCCCACTTCGAATCCTTATCAAGTGCTTCCGCCCACAGCACATGTTCTGCTCCCAAATCCGCATGAATATTATGAATTTCATAAATTCCCGGATTCAACCCTCCACCCAACCCCCAGTCATCTGCAGCTTCCCACACGCACTGAAAGGTGTAGTGTGCGTCAGCAAATGTTTGCGCATTGAAAACGGATAATCACCTCATCTTGGTGTGTATCGGCAATGATGGGCCGAGAGGGAGAGGGAAAGAGATCCCCTTCCCTCCCCCCACCCCGTGGGGGAATTGTATTTATCGAAAGAGGTTTGTAATTTTCAAATGGCAAGGAGGGGGAGGCGGGTGGTGTGTTTTTTTCTTACGGAAACCACAGCTGCGCTTGACTTTCCAGTGAAGTGAAAATGTTTGTCTATCTTCCGGTCGGGGGAGGGGAGAAGCCGTCAGGAAGCTCTGATAAGAAGCAAACGGAAGGGACTGGGCTGTTGTGAGGTCGATCGGAATTGAAAATTGAAGTCCACAGAATAGAAAAAAATGTTTTTTTCCAAAACAAAGGAATGAGGGACGCGCCGCCTATTCTTGTTTGAAATGAATGGTGTACGCCATTCGCGGTGGATACAAAGGAAATCCGTTTTCTGGTGACGACGTGGTGTGTGCTGAAAGGGTGCCTACAGTGTTCCATTACCTTTGAAAAAAAGGAGTCGAAATCAAAATTGTGTTTCTAGTCGATCGCTTAGTGTTGCGCGGGAGGTGGGAGGGGGGGGGAAACATCGAACAAAGCCGTGTTAAATACGTGCGCCATTGTTCCCCTGAAAAGCTGTGTACAAGCGGCACTGCTAGTAGCCCTACAATCGATTGTGAAGCTGTTACCTTGTTTTGTCAAGAAATAGAAGGTGGAACGACATCGATGATGAATTTGGTCGTTAGTAGCTGAAGAACGCCATGGTGTAGCGGATAAGTGTGTCGACCGACACGCAGAAGGTCTAGGTTCGATCGCCGACCGGGACACCTCGCATTTTTTTTTCACGCACCGCCTCTTTCGAGTTGCTGACAACCCTGAGCGACTGTCAATTGTCTATGAAAAGCTTCTCAAATCTAGCCTTAGATCTCTTCTACTAGTGACAGAACACTAGCACGCACAATACGAGTAGTTGCTGTAGAAGCTACGCCTTGGTTCATTGTGGGCTGTAGTGTCACTCAAATATTAGCTGGAAAACATCTGAACAAGCTGGAGCTTCTGTTTGTTCCTTTCTGGCGAAAAAATTACAAGCCTGCCTAACAGTGAGGATTGCTCAAGACCTCTCCACATGTTCCATTCATTCAGGGTAATCTGCGTAAATTGATAGAGAGACGAAAGTACTGGAGTAAATGCAAGCCTCCAACCCATCGTCCATCTTTGACCCATTCGTGAATATTCAGAGTGAATCTTTCAGGGACGTGGATACAGTCCTTGTCTGACATTTCCAGTATACTGAGCGACAATATGCTCTGAAAGATGAGTTGGGTGAGGGTGAGATTAATCTTTGCTTAGGTCCATTGCACAGATCTGTGACTAAGGGACATACGGTCAGCAATATCATTCCCTAGAAGATTTGGGGATGAAGGAAGAGGAGCATGTCTGGTGGAGGGATTGCTTTCTGTGGTGCACCTGTGGCTCAGCCATCATGCCTCTCCATCTTACACCGTCTTTCACCAAGACCGGGTCGTCTTCTATTATTTTGTCCCAATGGCGCGGATTTAAGGAGTCTTTGAGCAGAAGCAGTGTTATTCATCCGCTCTACTTGACTTAGTCATCTTAAGTGTTGCATCCAAAGACCAGACGCATGCCGTCCTACAGCCCAAATGGCATTGGTATCAACATTCCCCTCTTAAAGACTAAGGACTTATTTGCTTTTCGCAACGTCCAAGTTTCCACGTCGTGAAGCAGGACTGGGATGATCAAGCCAGCTTGGTCCGAGAATCGGCGCTATGACTCAATTGTCTCCTGCGGCCAAAGAAGCAGTGATTGGCAAGAGTGATTCTGCGTTTTGATTTCGGTTCTGATGTTGTTGATCTTAGAAACCGGGGAGCCAAGCTAGACACATTCCTTGACTACCTCCAAGTCTGGCTGCCTTCTGTGACGCTCTGTCCGAGATGTCGATGTCGTGGGTCTTTGCTTGATGACAGACCCATATTAGCCTCTCCCTCCTCAAAGCCAACAAATGCCTCACTAATCTCTCACTGTGTTCGTCCATTCACATCATTTGGAACTGGGCCTAGGCACTCAGAGACACTGTCTACGGATGGTGGAAGTTGGTTTCTTAGCTGGGGTTTTCTGTGCATGTGCAGCAGCAACTGGAGGTGGAACGGCAGCCTTGGTGGTCAAGATTGTAGCGTCTGGTTTATTGACATTGTCTTTGCGTATTTTTTGAAAGAGGCACCACCTTCCTTGGTGGAGCACGACAAATAAAATTGCGCTAGAGAGACTCCACGAAGCGCTTACCCGTGTTTCTTATTTCGCCCGCCGCCGATTAATTACGCTTGAAAATACTTCACGCCCGTAATAAGGTCACGCTGCTTGCTTGCCTTTCCACCAGCAAATTGTCACTCAAGGGAACTCCGGCCAAACAAAGGTCTACGGACGTAAGCCAATAAAGTATGAATCGCATACGTGGCGGAGCTGGGTTGAGGTTTTGCCAAAAACCTAGACGTCGCGCAATGTTTGCGCGTGACTCTAAGGCGGCGGGGCTCAAGTGAGCACATCAGAGCGGGATGCGATTGAGCTAAGGGGCTTGCTTGCGGTGACCAGCGCTCGCGAAAATAAACTCCTATCGTGGCGATCTATCTTATGTCTCTTCTGGTGGCTGTCTTTTACTAGGTTTTGAAGGCGCGACGTTGAGCTCGAAACGAATGCAAATCATCTGTAACAGAAGAAGCTCTGACTACAACCCCCATGTAGGTGAATTTCCAGACATAATGTAAGTGGCGCCCAATCGTGAACACAATTTCTGTCCAAAGACCTTGTTGGTGGCTTGTCTTGGGTGAGTTTTCTTATCAAATCTTGAGCACCAGCAAGGTACTCATTGCCTGCAAACGAACCAAATGGAAAGAAAGACTAAAAACCGGGTCAAGCCTTGCTGGCTTAAAGGTTTTCAAAGCCTAGAGAACGACAATCTGTAGGAGTAAGGCTTTAGATGGTAACACAGACTTCACATTGTTAGATACTTAGCCGCGAATGTGAAAAAATTACTCAGCAGTGGGGAGGTTGTGAGAGTCAAATCATTTCACACGTTTCTGGGCACATTGTCTCAGTTTCTGTTTGCTCTTGTTGTCTGCTATCACTCCTTACCTAAAGACGTTTAATCACTCGGTCTGTCGTTCTGCCTTTCAAATGTAAGTTTCAAGGGTCACATATTGAGTTATCTTCGTTATAAACAATTTCCAAGAGTTCGTCCACAATTAGGATGCGGATGAGCGTTCATGTCTCGATGAACCCACTTCCATACTTCCATGTGCACGACTGCTAGAAGGCTCCTGGGGATGGTCTGGAGATGGGCTCCATGTGAGCCATTCCACTCTTTGTCCGCAAATCTTCTTTGGGACAAACTGCATGCCAATCGCTATTTTCGACTTCCTAATCCACTTTCATCCTTGTGACTTGTGTACCTGCGACTTGCACAAGTCGCGTCCTTATCGGTTTCAGAAGTCTTTGTCTGATGGTAAGTGCCATGTCTCAGAAGCCCCCAAGACATGATCCCCTCCAGATTGATCTGCGTTGTCATTTTGCCTTCCTTCTGTTCATCGTTAAATGATATAGGACCGTCCACTTCACGTGGCATCCTTAATTTACCACAAAATAATTTCTCATCCCTCAAAAAAAGCCACCCCACTCCTTCCACTCACCACAAGGATTTCCAAAAAAGCCTTGTCCCTCAAAATGGCAATTCCCAACTGCCCCCCTCCCTCCCCCCATTAGACCACCAAACCACAATTCAAACTGCCATAAGCCATCAAATTTCTCTGCTCTCGCGAGGGCAACTCCTAAACCTTCACTCACTCTTCCAATTAATCGATTCTTTATGCTGTCCATAAAATCAAATCCACAAAAACAACCATGTCCAGCCCTGTCCCCTCCTTCCCCCGGCCAACAACATCCGGCGGAATTCAGAAGATTCCTTCGACGGCGATAGGCGGCCTAGAAACGCTGAATGCCTCATGCGGCATGGAACTGCTCTCAATGGGCACATGTCCGTCCACTGAATGAGTGTGCTGGAGTAATGAAATATTCATGATCCAAGGATCGATAGAGAGAGAATGCCTGTTTTCTAGTCTTTGTCCGTTTTGTGGCACACACAAGCTCATTGTTGTTGTTGGTTTCGTTTATGATAATTTCTTGATGGGTTTTTAAGTGGTATATGATGAAATGGGTGCGGCAGGGTGGGGGTGAATGTAGGCCTCGGAGGGGGAGCGATTCGATACAAGGCGACTGAGATTTGTATACGTCGCGAATGAAACTTGTGTTTGGTAAGTTGGTTTATGAGTGAATAAGTCTGCAGACTGTTGACTGTGGATGTCACAAGTCGTCTGAGAAACTCGAGACAAAGTGTCATTCAAACAGAAAGAAAGACAACAATTGTTTAAACGTCAACCTGCTGCCCTACGCTCCAGGAAATCTCTGTAATTTTCAATCCAAAGTGGCGCCCAACACAAGTCAAACAAGAACATAAAGAGTAGTCCTCAATTTTAAATGTTGGTTAATTCATCAGAGCTTGAGCGTGGACAGACTCTGAATAAGATATGTTCCCTTATGGTAGCCGTTGGATCGTCGACTCACGTGTCGAAGGTCCCAGAGTCGATTCCTAGACTGAGACATACGCCATACGAGTTGCTGTCAACACTCAGCGACAACTTCCCCAATAGCCCTCGAGGAATGATGTCCTATACCCGAAGTGGAGGCAGACCCACACTCACGTATCCACTGTAAAGGTTCAGACAGCAAAACAAATCTTAACAGGGAACATAGAGTTCGAAAGAAGAAATCCTTGTTGAACCTTGACTCCTCAAAGGAATGGACGACATGTGGGAGTTGACTCAAGTGAGGCATTTGAAGCCCTCCAAGGTGTACTTCAGAAAAAAATTCGAAGCACTCATACCAAGGATGAAAGACTGGAACCGCACTGATGCGGATGGTGTAATAGGACCCAGGGCGCAGCCTACACATTCCTATCTAAAATTAAGTCAACTGTGGCTTCTGTTTTAGTTCCCAAAAGCAGTCTCCTGTACACTCCTCTTTGTAGCGACACAACACGTGTGAATTTGATCGGTAAACACTTCTAATGCCTTGGAAGCTATACCAAGTACCAGTTGAGACTAGACTCCTCCTTCTGTGCACCAGATTGACTGCAACTCGACATCGAACCGTATGATCGGGTCGCATGCCCAGATGACTGGGAAGAATCAGTTCAAATATCACCGTTAATTACTCCCAACACCCCTCTTAATTTAATCACAACCATCACGATGCTCCCACAAGGGACCCAACCACATGGTCAGGCTGAAACGAAGTGCCAGGGGTCCCTTAACATCCTCCCCGTGCTGCCACAAGGGCAAGAGTCACTCTGACTCGACGTCTTCGAAACGCTTCCCTATCAAAACTCCAGATGAAACCTAACTTGCTGAGCCCGACTGGCGTCGTAGATCCCATCAGTGGAACGTATGCTCCCAGCTTTGAGGTCTCTGAGGTCTGAGGTGAAAAGTCTTCGAATCTGAGCCATTGGGACAACGCAACAGAGGACGGCCCAGGATAAGGTGGCGCACACAAGTGGAGAAGGACCTCAACCAACTTGGAGTGCGCAACTGGCGGCAGCTGGCGAAAGATCGTGCTGGCTGGAGAGGCATGTTGGTTGAGGCCCAGGTCCACCCCGGACTGTAGCGCCACAAGAAGAAGAAGAAGAAGAGGTCTCCAATGGAACAATACGTGCAACCAGCCCTCGGAACCATTTTATCCGCACGAGCACGCCTCCGTATCGGATAAAGACTACCTGAATCGAAAGGAGTTTGAAGAGCTGTGTCCTGTAAGCATGTCGCTCGGTGTATGGAGTCATTGATTCCACGAGTGGCATGTATCGAAGGACACTAAAAGTCAGTCTATCATTTTCACAAGTGTCCCATCTATATTGTCTTCTTCGAAGGAGTAGCTGGTCAAGGATGTCTGTAGTCTCTAGTGTGCCTCCTTGGACGCTCTGAAAGCAAAAGCGAGGTAAAGCTAAGCTTCATACACGTTCTAAAATCCAGGCGATTCTTAAACTCGAGGAAATGCAGTGTCGCTCAAATGAAAAATGGCGCCCAACAGTGAACCAAAAATTTGCTTACAGAAGGGCTGGACCACGCACGCATTTCACATACGTTATGCTTTGCCAAAGGCATAAAGGGGGATAGAAAATATAAACTTGTGAAATGCAGTCCGCTTACTTCATTAAATTTACAGGTCCAGGTTCCAGGATTGGTGAAAGTTTTGTGGCTAAAATCTCAAGTCAAGTCGACCACATGGGGATCAGAATGCGAATATTTTCTGTTAAACCAAAAGTTGCGGCCAAACAGACAGCAACCGAAGCATTTCGAGCTTCTCCAGCAAGGACGTACATAGTTACTGACTGCTTGGTAGGCCCCTATGGAAAGATCTGTTTGACTCACTTTGTGACAGAAAAGTCCGTTATTCTTCGGCGAAAAGCAGGTGAATGGAATACGTGTTAAGGCGGTTGACTATGTGCACATCAAAACAAGTTTCAAAACATAAATTGAGCGCAAAATATTATTCCAACCAAAATTGGCGCCCAACATGGAACTCCGCAATTGCTTTTAGAACGACAATGTGGCACCAAATTCACCCTTGCAGCACATCTTCCGTCTCTTCGAAAGCATTGTTTGCATTTTTGAGCATCCTTTTCACAGGATCCTCAGACGCTATCCTTGAAAGAACTTTTTTTTGTCGCCGCCGCTAAAAACTGAACTCCCTGCCACCAAGTCATAGCGATTTCCTCAACCTCCATAGACGGAACGTTCGTCAAGTCACCACGAACAAATTTCCCTACCAAGATGGAGAAGATCGTCGCGCCCCGCCCACCCCCACGCCCCTAAGTGGCCCTTTGGTAACGTGTGTCCCCATCCAGCCCAGCCCAGCGACGTGGAACAAGCTCTCTTCATATCCCCTTTTAATCTTATCCTTGATTCATTTTGGCACATCCTCGTCGTTGTCGTTGTCGTTGCCGTCGTTATCGTGGTGCGCACATAAAAATTCAATTTGCTAAAATAACACAACAGCAGCGACTTTGGCGATGTGGGGAGATAGCAAGCGAGCGCGCACAGATACTCGCAATAAACATGAAGTACACGTTTGCAAACAATCTATCTTACACTCTAAACAGAGACAACATCAAATTTTCGATGGCTGGTCGCCCCCCACCACTGGAGATGGATAAACACTGACATCCTAACAACCGTCTCAAGGGCATCGTTCAGTTTTAATGCATTTGTTCCTCACGGATACGTAGGAATTTTCGCTGATGATGGTGCCGAAGGGATGATGGGATGATGGGACGGAGGGGGAGGAGGGGGTGGCGCGACATTTTGGCACATTTTCAAGTCACGCTGAATGTCAAGTAGATTAGCCGGCAACTTATCACCCCCACGGACCGGGGGCGCAAAACCAACAGTCGTCCCGTCCGGACTCGTTCGCCCACCGCCACTCTGCAATTAGGATCGTTGGTGTTTGTTTTTTTCTCTGGATGCATATGACCTCCATTCGCAATCCGAAATCAATATCGCTGGCGAACGAGGGGGGGGGGGGGGTAGATGGGGAGGCTAGGCCGTACTCGAACGGGGAGAGAATGCAGTTTGCAGTGGGGCACGCAATCCAAATAGGCAGCAATGCCGATGTCGATGGCGAAAGGGCAAGTACGTGAACTGTGTCAGAAGGATATTTCCTTAGGTTTTCTTTTTCACAGTTTCGTCCTGTTCTTCGATTTTTTTTTCTTTCCTTCCCTCCCACACTTTCCTCAGGGGGTTGGGTTGGGAGTGCTGATATTGAAAAGTACACCCCGCCGCTGGATGGTGTTAAGTGTTGTCAGGATAAGGGAATTCAATATTCACCCGACAAGCGTGCATTGAATGTGTGGGAGTGGAAGTGGGCGACTGGACATCTGGTGCTTTGTATCTTCATCATGGCGTGGCGCCTGTTCACTTGTCCGTTTTCCATTTCAGTTATCTTGCTGCAGGCAGTCGTCGCTTTAGCTTTTTACCCCGTCGAATTCTTTAAGGATCCAATAAGGAGATAGTCGAACGACAGGAAACGGGTGACCCGGATGGCATTTGGGAAACGCAATGGTCTCCAGATATGCGATGTGCAGCAAGGAAATACTATCCAATCTCGAACAGCTTGAGCTTGAAGATAACTTCTGTGTGAAATGTCATCATTTGGTTGACGTTGAAGGGGAAGGAGATTGGTGACATTTTATCATTCAAACGAAAGGAACTCCCACTTAGGGGAGCAAGAGGATATGAAGCAGAAAACGTCTGCTCTCTTGAGGGGGATGATAGGGTTTTGGGGTACACTCGTGAACACTTCTTTCTCAAATAAATCTTTTTCCTCACATTTCGCTTGTCTGAACGCAATTAGCAACTGCGGACAGAGGGGTCCTGATTACCAAAGTTTACGTTGGCTGAGCCCAACTTGGAACATGAAGGAGCTGGCTACTCCTTTCTCGCATATGAGGCGAATCTTCGGTCAAATTCTTCTGATTGGCGCGTCTCCAAGGATAGTCCTTGATAACAGCGCGCAAAACTCACTTCTTATGTACCGTACCGCCATGAGTTCTGATCTTGCCAGTTTCCTGCGCACCTTTTCAATACAAATAAGGACATTTCTCGCTAATGCTCTCTGCTTGGTGTGCAAAGTCAAACTGATTCCAGGCGAGTGTTGTTCCTGCAGACGGATATTGGGAAATGCCACAAGTCGTTGGTTTTTAGGAACCCAACTAAAGTGTGATCCGTTGTGAGGTTTCATTAATAATGTTAAATTTACGACATAAATTTGAAAGTGAACCAAAAACTTCTTTAGGCGTCTAGGAGCACAGTTTAAGCCATTTGATTTTTGAAATTGATGTCACAAGACTGCATAGTAGATTGTCCACTCGGAAGTTTTAAATTATGGCGACTCGTTCGACCATAGAGTCTATTGTCTCGCGGCTGACATGAGTAACGTTGGCTTCCAAAGCGACAGTCGTAGCTGTCGTAATCCCCTGGAGACATGAGACTTTACATGTCCCCAAAAAACATAGTCAAAAGGGGTGATATCGTACGACCTAAGCAACCACCTCATCGCAGCAAAATGATTTCTCAGTAAGTTCATTGATGCACGACCTGTATGGCTTGCAGCAATATTTTGTTGATATCACACCTCATCGAGAGAATGCGCCTGAATTTCAGGAAACACATTCTTCTTCTGGCGCTACAGTCCGCGATGGACCTAGGCCTCATCGAAGATGCCTCTTCAGCCAGGACGATCTCTCGCCATCTGCCTCTTGTTTAGCACTCCAAGTTACTTGAGCCAGCCATCTTAAGACGCTTGACTAGGCGTATGCCGCCGTACAGACGCCATCAACCCAAACAGGACCAAGGATTGCACCCAAACTAGGGACTTCCTTATCTGCCTTAAGTAATGTCAAACTTTCCGCAGGATTATTAAGCTGTCATACAAAGCCGGTTTATTACTTCGAGAGAGAGCTCTATGACTCAATTGCCAATTAGGTCAATGTGGTCGGCAAAAGTATTTTGACATTGAAGGTCTCGGTGAATTCGTTACCGACGTTGACAGCAGTGAGAAGGCCGAAACTATACATGGCACTGTATAGTTCGTCTTTATGCACGCTGTCATATCCTCTTTCCATAGCGCTACACTTCGGGGTGGAACACAGTGTCACTGTTAAGTGAACTGCCGCTAAGTGAACATATGACCTATTATGGACTTCCCTGTCCTGAAACCACACTGATAAGGACCCATCAGGTTGTTGGCGACCGGTTTCAGGCGTTCACACAAGACAGCAGATAGGATCTTGTAACCCAGTGGAAGGGGCCTCCTTTCTTGTGGACCGGACAAACGGCGCTGAGATTTCACTTTTCGGACGTGCTTTCCTCCGACCATATCTTACAGATGAGCTGGTGCATGCGTCCAACCAAATCATCTCCAGCTTTGAACACTCCGTCCGCTCAAGCAGCTTTGTTCGTCTAAGTCTTCATCTCATCCAAGTCGTACGGACGAAATTCTTGCCTATCGTCGTCCAAATTGTGAGGAACATTCTGCCTTACAGCGGGATTTGGGCCTTCATCACCGTTTAAAAGTCTGCAGAAATGATGTTTCCAGATTCTCAGCATCGATTGCGGCTCTAATACTAGTTGTCTCTTTTGGTTCCGCGCGCTTCTCATGCTCTTTCTTTTTCCTTCTGAGAAGCCGGTTCTCTGCCCTTCTTTTCTGTTCGTAGAGCTCACGACTTTGGGACTTTTGGACAGTTTCAGGGAGAATCGGTCAACAAAGATCCCAGCGATCTGTTGCGATTGTAGCTTTCCGACTACAGCTGCTCTAGTCTATGCGGGTTGCGGTCAAACCGGTCGAGTTTGTAAACTGGAACTCAAATTTCCAAATGGTACTTGTGAAAGTACCTTCTGGGAGCGTCGTGCTAGTTGTGGCTTACACCCAAATCGCGGGGGAAGCTGAGTGTAAACAATTCACTCAAAATCATTTGAGTTGTCTCGAATTACATGGCTATATGGAACTAACGTCTAGATCGGGGTGCAGTTGCATTCAGTCGAACAGAACACCAGGAGTGTGAAAAATACCTCACTCCTGCCTTACCAACTAGGAGAGAGAGAGAACTTCTTCAGGCAGAATCTAATTTGGCACTTGGAATAGGAACCAAGAGTTTCCTGAATTTTCTGCAACGGCAGGCGGTCAGGAAAATCCAACAAAAAAAAAACAATTTGCAGATTTCTTGATTGTGCCAATAACCGGTACTCAGCTCAAAGACACTCTCTGCCCCTTTTGTTAACACCAGAAACCCTTTGTCAACAATCTGATGGGTCTTTCCTGGAGTATTTAGAGCCAGAGGTCAGTTCCTTACATTGTGACCGTTCCTGGAAAAGACCAAAGCGACACTTGCCTCCTCCCTGTCAATCTGAAAGTCGCTCAGAGGAGCGTGCGTAGGGGCGTACCCTGTCTACTTTTTGACATTGCTACCAAACCCGGTGACGACGGAAATATTCTTCTGCCCTGTCGAGATCGGTAACGAACTCACTGAGGTCTTGAAAACGTCTAAAGCAGCTTTCGACAAGACGATGCACTGTTCTGTGACATCCTGAGCAGCATCCTTGAAAGGATCGTTTGAAACTCACCAGAGACACAAACTTGAAAATCTGCTCCAATGCAAGCTCACGCCGACCACATTGAGGTGGGCAGGCGAACACAGTGAGCCGTCAATAAGACGTTTGTCAGCACTGATATGGAAGCGTCTATAGTAGGTCTGTTCGTAGTCGAGAGCACAACGAAGTCATAATCAAGGGAGAGCAGGCAACGACGACATCTCGGGGAGAGTTCATCTACCTCCTCTTGTTGTGCGGAAATTAGGCGAAGAATCACTCCTGTCAATCTTTGTTTCCTTGGCTCCAGAGGCAGTTGGACAAAAGAGCCCTCTTTCGAACGACTAAGTTGGACTTGTACAACACCTCAAATTTGCCTGCCCAGCTCTATGGCGAAGGAATCTCGACACGGTCGAAGGCGGATGTGGAAGCCTTTGGTAATTTAAAATAAAATTGTCTGCGTCTAATTTTTGGTCCTGTTCGCGTTGATGGCTTCTGTAGAAGGCGATTCAATGGCACACTCTATGGGCTCTACGAGGGCGTACGCGTTGCCAAGCCCTGTGTAAGGAAACAATGCTGAGGGGGGCTCTAGCCACTAGAGCGAGATGTGTTCATCTTAAGGCCGATGAGTCCTTCAAGTCTCTGAAAATTTAATCAATCGGCGGGCTTGTGTCACTGTCTGTCGTGCAGACTGGGCAGGTAAAGAGCAAGTTTGGCACGTCCACACATCATTCGAAGGAATGCCTAATCCACTTGCGTGCTCGCCAATTTGACTGTGTCTGGGGACAGCTCCCAGAACCTGGCATATGTCAGATCGCTTGAGCGATAGCAACCGAAAGGTTCGGATTAAGAAAAGGGTTTGGTTAGATCAGAGAATTTGTCCATTTTCAATATCCTCTTGTATGTGACGAAGACTGAACCTAGACGTGAGTGGTCCCAAAGTAAGAACAGGACAGGACAGTCGCCTACACGACTAACACCTCAACCCTGTTGTTGCCCTGAACTCCATTGTGGCTCGGCGCATGTGTACACCATCGTTTACCACAATCCAGTTTGCTTCTGTTCTCTTCTCCAACTTCTCCCTGCAAAAAACGAGAAACTCCAAAAAAAAAAAACAATTTCCTGGTGCAGGCAATGACCCCTCACATCGACTCATTCGCAGAAGTGGATTCGTCTTCATCGAAATTGAGTCGAAAAGCACGCGCTACTCATCATACCGTATGCCATCAGCAACAGCAACGTATCGCACCGCGACAGTGTGCTCCCTACCATTTGCATTACGTAACGGATAACGATCTGAATTCTGTGCATTCTGCGCCCACCAACCTCAGGTAAAACCGGTTCCCGCTGTGCTCTCGCACCGAGTGTGCGAAAGAATTCCACAAGAAGGAGGGAAGAAGCACAAAAAACTTTGCTCCACATTTCGGTGCGAGCTGCTGTATGCTCTTGTATCTATAAGATACATCTGTTTGTATCGGTAGTCCTTCTCACGGAGCCCGAGAAGCTCCTCCAAGAACCACACCACAACTCGATGGCTATGGCTTGAGGGAACGCATGCCGCGCCGCCGCTATCAGAGCCTGCCCGGCTGCCTTGACTGTCAAGCGAGAGTGGGGCAGCCGAATGAAGTTTATTACACTCACGACGAAGTCTGACAGAACAGCGAATGAATTAACCGGTTTTCGGTCGATGCAGGTGATGGTGGTGGTGGGGCGACCACATTTTCGCTCGCGTCGGGACAATGCACCGCCGAGAACGGTTCTTGGCGTATACTCATGGTGCCGTTCCTCCGCCAAAACTGGATTGTGGATGTGCGAATGTGGGGACTGCCGGAGGTTGTGTCTCTTGGACTCACACACACATTCGTTGAGCGTTGTGCACGTTTCCCCAGCCCACCTTCTTCACCTCCTTCAAATCGACATCGTGAAGTGTCTCTCACTCTCTTTCAGTTTGCTTGGGCGGGACAGGATTGCGTTTCGATGAGATTTCGGTGAGAGTTTGCATCAAGCATCAAAACAAATGGAGATGAGACGGAGATGCCGTACTGGTGTGCACTCTCTTGGGGAGATTGCTGGTTGTTGATCAAAAATTTCCCTTCGAACCCATAAGTGGGGAGTGGAGAGGTTCGTCTTCCCCTCTGTCGCTTAAGCTTATGAAACACGAAGTCTTGAAATTAGATGCATTACATTAGGCAAGGTGTCCTGCAGTCAGCCAAAGGTAAGACACTGGCTGACAGTCAGCCAAAGGTAAGACACTGAGACCATGAAGCGAATCAGTCGAGAAGAACCTTTGGTGCCACGGCAGCCAATTAGTCGAGGAAAACCTCAATGCAGAGGAGGAGAAATGAGATCTTCATGAATATTGAAACTCCCTCTAGAGCCGCAGACTCACATTGTGAGCCCTCGGCAGTACTAGAGTCTGTACTGTCAGGATAGATACTCTAGGTTGCTAGTGAGTCTTCTGAAACGTTTATTCTGAAAGAGGAAAGAGTTTCTAAGGAGACGGCGTCGCAGACCGCAATAGCCTGTGAGGTTGTAAGTCTTCTGACATTTTTCTTTGCATGTCGACGGGATCGATGATGGGAATACCAAAATAAATATAATAGGGGTCTATAGGATGAAATTAACAGAGAAGTCTGTTCCAGCATTGCCGGCGATGCCACTTTGTCCGCGTATCCACCAGAGTTTGACTTTGCTTCTCCTGACTAGGTTCTGAAGGCATGCCGAGGTTCTAGACCATCTACCGTCAATGGGCTTAGATCTTCGAGCCCCAGCCAGAGAAAAGCCTGTCAAAACTTATGCCAGAAACATGGCCTAGATGGCTAGAAGCAGTTCTCGGGAGTCTGTTAAGAAAGGAAGGCGGTCGTAGATCAGACCCAGAGCCTCAATGGGCCACCAGCATAGTTAAGAAGGACAACGTACAAAACTTGCACGAACCTTCAACAGAGTGAAAAAATCGCAAAAATGTTCAAAGAATATCAAAGTTCTCTGCTCTTTGTGTCTGCAGGTATATTTTCGACAATCCCTTGCTTATAACCTATGTGCATGTACTCTCAAACTGCTTTATGTCAAGGACCACAACTTAATGTTATATCCAATCCTAGAAGTATGAAATGCGGGTAAAGACTCCTGGATAGCCTGCGGCGCATCCATCAGCAGCACCGAATGAGGTCATACCAACTCAAAGTGGGGTCCACCAGAGTCACTTTTGCATGTTGCTGTTCCGCCCGATGTGGAAACACAAAGGTGCGAGGGTTGAATGTGGGATCCAAAGGACTGAATTGAATTGAATGTGCATACTGAATTTCTGATGGACAAAATATTGTCCGACTGAAGGCCAGGTCGTAGGGTACGGCATCCGCTAAATAAAGGGTGTCCCAACAAGAACTTCTTCCTCTTCTGTTGGCGCTACAGTTCGGGGTGGACCTGGGCCTCAACCAACATGCCTCTCCAGCCAGCACGGTCTTTCGCCAGCTGCCGCCAGTTGCGCACTCCAAGTTGGTTGAATTCCTTCTCGCCTTGTGTGCGCCATCTTATCCTGGGCCGTCGTCTGTCGCGTTGTCCCAATGGCTCAGATTCGAAGACTTTTCAGGTCGGAGCAGTGGTGTCCATCCGCTTTACATGGCCTAGCCATCTTAAGCGTTGTATCCGGAGACGCTTGATTAGGCGCATGTCGCTGTGCAGCCCACCGAATTGTCATTGTTTGACATTTGAACAATTATTATTGTTTGTTAGTAGAAGGTATAAGATTTCATTGTAAAATAGTTTTACCAAAATGGTGAAAGGTTTGCGGCTACAGTTCGCAAATTGCGAATTTGGGGTTACACTAGTGCTCCAAAAGAATCAACTGTAAAGCGATTAATGGAAAAATTTGAAATTTGAAACTGGATCTGTAACTGATGAATAACGCGCCTTCGACCAGGTCGATCGGTCGCTCAAACTCCATCCACCTCAATTCGACACCGAGCTCAGCTAATTGGTGTTTCCAAATCCAGTATGCAGCGGATTTCGACCATCTTCATGCATACTTACTTATCAGGCCGGCGACCCATGAAGGGTCAGAGCCTGAGCAATTGCTGCCTTCCATCGCTGACGGTCCTGGGCACGCTGCTTCCAGTCATCAAGGCCAAGCTGTTTTACGTCCGCGATGACTTGGTCTCTATACCGGACGTTCGGTCGTCCTCTTCTTCTCGAACCAGGAGGCTCAGATTCGAAGACTCCCTTCGCTGGAGCGTTGCTGTCCATGCGTTCGATGTGGCCGAGCCAGTGTAGTCGACGGATTTTTGCCTTCCGGACTACATCCACATCCTGGTAGAGCTCGTAGAGTTCGCGGTTATGTCTTCTCCTCCATTCACCTTCCTCGCAGACGGGCCCAAAAATCCGACGTGGAATTTTTCTTCCGAAGGCACCAAGAATCAGCTCTGCAGACTTGCTAATCGTCCAGCTTTCAGCTCCATAAAGCAAGACTGGCAGTATAAGGGTCTTGTAGAGCATGACTTTGGTCCTTCGAGTCAGGAGTTTTGACCCCAGTTGTTTCCACAAACCGAAGTAGCATCAGTTGCCAAGGGTGGTTCTACGTCGGATCTTCACTGTGATGTCATCTGTGGAGTTAACGTTTGCCCCGAGGTAGACAAACTCCTTTACTACCTCAAAACTAGGTGTTGTGTGACGGAACGTTTCTTAGTCGACAGCATATACTTTGTTTTCCCCTCGTTGATCTTAAGACCAGCTCGTTTCGCCTCTTCTTTAATTGCCGCAAATGCCTCCGCTACGGCACGTTGGGAACGCGCGACGATATCGATGTCGTCCGCATATCCCAACAGCTGGACTGTTTTGTAGAAGATAGTGCCTTCCGTGTTTACCTTGGCCCGCCGCACTATCCTCTCCAGTACCAAATTGAAGAAGTCACACGACAGCGCATCTTCTTTCCGAAATCCGGTGCAGGTTTCAAATTTCATGCATGCAAAGTTCACTTAACTCAGGAACTGAAGCCAACTGACCATGCACAGCGAAGGGAGTTCGTTAATTGGATATTGGAGAGACAACATGAAAGTGCTGACTTTGACGATAAAATCATCTGTAGTGATGAGACCCACGTCCATCTTGATGGCTTCCTCAATAGGGAGAATTGCCGCATTTGGGGCGAGGAAACTCCTCGAGTGATTCACGAGAAGCAAATGCATCCTCAACGTGTCACTGTGTGATGTGGATTGTGGGCTGGAGGAATCATTTGTATCAATGGTGTTCGGTATCGTAAAGTGATAACCAATTTTTGGGTGCCTAGAATTAAAGAAATGAATGTGGAGGGGATGTGGTTTCAACAAGACGGCGCCACATCTCATACAGCCGGAGAAACAATTCAATTGCTGCATCAGTCATTTCCCGGTCGTGTTATTTCGCGTTTCGGAGACCAGAATTGGCCGCCTAGATCGTCCGACTTAACACCATTGGACTTTTTTCTTTGCGGTTTTTTGAAAGCGATGGTTTATGTGAATAAACCGACGATGACCAGAGCCTTGCAAGAGGAAATTGGACGCTGCCATAATGAAATAATAATTGAGTGGCACTACAACCCATAACGGAGCAGGGCCTAGCTTCTACAACAACTACTCGTGTTGTGCATGCTATTGTTCTTCACGAGTAGAAGGGACCTACAGTTTTTTGCCGATTCCGAACGGCGAGATTTGAGAAGCTTTCCATAGACAATTAATACTCTTTGAGTGTTGTCAGCAATTCGAAAGAGGTGGTGCCGTGAAAAAATGCTAGGTGTCCCGCCCGGAGATCGAAACCAGATTTTCTGCGCCGCAGTCGATGCACTTACCACTGCGCCACGGCGACCACCGCCATAATAAAATACCGGAGCACCGGTCATGTGCCAGCAAAGCCGCGGCGGCCATCTGGCCGATGTGTTATTCCACACATACCCTCGTCCTGTCTACTTTACGATATAATAAAGAATTTACGCTTTTCTTTAAATATCTGCGTTTTATTTAAAATTTAAATCTTGCGTTCTTGTTGGGACACCCTTTACGAGCATCATGGGAACTAGGCAAGGATCCAAAGAGGCATTTATCGGGTCCGAACCCACCTAGGGACTGTCCGCGTCCATTGTTAGGGCTTTCATCGACAGGTGGGCCACTCGGTGGCACAATTAGAAATGACATGACCGGATGCGGGCTGGCCAAGTGCATTTACTCATACGTCAGCAAGAAATCCGCGAATTTTCTGCTATCTCTAGATAGGAAAGATGACTTCTTGAAGGACGACTTCTTGACAGACGACTTCTTGAAAGATGACTTCTTGACAGACGACTTCTTGAAGGACGACTTCTTGACAGACGACTTCTTGACGTACAAACGGGATACTCCACCTTCGCTAAGCACTTAAGTGTACTTGGGCTTAGTGATGGCACCCTATGCGACACCTACAAATAAGGCGAAGCCACTGCAGAGCATTTTCTCTGTTAGTGTCTCGCCTTTGCTTGAATCAGGTGGCGGCTGTTTGGTTCTGATGCAGTTGTAATTGTAGCTCTTTGTCACAGAAGTACTTTCTGGTATTTTTCCGGTAGACCAAAAAATTGCAGAAATGTAGGTTACTGTCTGATAGCTCAGTCTCTCTATTCAGTGTCTTCAGAAATGCAGGTCTCTTCTACTCGGAAGAGATCAGTAGCAAGCACAATACGAGGAATTGCTGAAGAAGCTAGGTCCGTGTCGCTTGTGAACTGTAATGCCAGTCAATCGATCAAGGTTCCCCTGAAAGACGACTATCCCGATGTTCTCCCTAGTGGAGATCGTTTTGCAGACCTCTTTGTTTGGTCGAAGAAGTCATCGTAATTCTCCTCAAGATTCCATTTGAGTGTGAATAAGCTTTGAACATGAAGTGTGCCTAAGGGTGATGTTCTTGTGGTTGAGTGGCTTATTGCCTCAATTCATATGTCGAAGGCCCCAAATTTGATGCTTGGACTCAAAGTCAGTATATTCTGCATGTTTTCCGGGCGCCACGTCTATGAAAAGTTTAAGCCAGGCCGTTGGGATTGGGAGTACAATGTGCCGGTGAGGGTTCTAAATATCAAAATCGAGAAACCAGAGGCTATATGTGAATCTTCAGAACATCTGGTCTGCAACGCTACCGATGGAATAAAACCCCTTCGGCGAGCGTTCTCGTGGTACTCGTCATTTGGGTGGTAGGCCCCAAATACAATTATCAACCCTGTTCACGTTCGCTTCGTTATACAAGACCTCATTAGGATAGAACTTCTTGTGGTTTGATTCCGGGGTTCTGTACGGCGCGAAGACATTGTCTCTCATCTTTTCCATTTGGGAAGGACTCACATTGAAACACACCGGGCAGCCATACACCATGATTGGCCGGATGAGGGCCGTGTAGCAAATTCAGGGTTAGTTGCTGACCCCGTGAGTCAAATATGCCGAGCTTCCGCCAATTTTTGTTTTCGTATCTCTTGAGGCCCTGTGTAACGGAGTCCGGAAAAGGATTGTTTCACACGTCTGGAAGTTGATTTTCAACTTCCAGTCGTCGCAAAATTGCTGGACTTTTTCGAAGTCACGCCATAGGAGCGTGTTAATGACTTCCATCTTTGGTGCCGTCCGGTATGCGACCCAATCGTCGGCGAACGCAATCAAATTATGCATGAAGCCAATCAGTTCGCTGGTGAAAATAGCGAAAAGGATTGATGAGTTCACTGCACCCTGCTGGAGCCCATTTTTTATTTGGAAAACGTTGGTGGAAACCTTGTTGCCACTTTTGACAACAAAACTCCTACCCGTTACCATGTTAAAGATCGTGTAAAGCAGCGGTTTGCTTATACCCATCCTCGTCAACTTAAGGAAGAGGCCTTCCAACCATACGGTGTCGAATGCCTTTTCCAAATCAACGAGACAGGCCCCGGTGCACTGGGTTTTGTGGTTGTTCCACTGAATGTTCGAAACCAGTTTTGACGCGGCATGTACATTATCATGCCTCGCCCTAAATCCAAACTGGTTGTTCGGTATAATTTTGTTATCCTCAGTCCACTGGATCAGGACCTGTTGGCAATCTTTTCGAAAACCTTGCTTATGTAGGGGAGGAGGCTTATCGACCGAAGATTTTTCGGAAGCGAGGAATCTTTGTCCTTTTTGGGGAGAGGTTGCACTACCGCCGTCTTCCAATGCGCTGGGTAATGTGTATTACTCAGTGCACTGTTAAACAGGATTTTGTATATCTCTACCGCCTCGTCAGGGAGATGCCGCAACACTATATTTGGTATCCCGTCGAAGCCAGTCGACTTTTTGTTCTTCAAACCGTCGAAGATGTCTTTGAGTTCCTCCTTCAAAATGAGGATGGCATTGGAGCCATCTTCGGCGACGGCATTGGTTGCTGATTCGTCATTGAAACTGGTAAAACCAGGATTCTCAGAACGCCACTGCTGTATTTCATTTCTAAGGTGGAAGTGGTTCAGCAGAGGTCTGTTCTCCAGGTCGTGGTTCGGCCGACGAGAGTCGTTGACAGGTCCTATTGAATCAACCTTCTCTTGGGCATCCTCCACAGTGAAGAACGCATTGTCAAGTACTGCTTCATCCGGATCTATGACAACCGAAGGCGGTATGTTTTCATTGTCGGTTGTCCTGTCAAGTCGAACAGCGTCTAAGTCGTTATGACCCTTTGGTTGATTTGGGGAAGCATACCCGGACCGTTAGAACGTACGGCTCGAATCCTATCTCCCCAATACGAATTGACAGCAATTCTATAGTTCATCCGAATCAACTTCTGGATGTTCTTCAACTGCGACTTGAGCGACCGTATTTCCGGGTCGTCTGGGTCTGTAGAGCGTCTGTATAGAGTCTTCAGTCTCGACAGCAGTCTGCTTTTTTGCACTTGCAGTGCGTCGATGTTATCATTACGATAAATGTCGCCATCTGTCGTAGGTGATACCTTAGGAAGCGTCCTGTCCATGGTTCGTTGGATTAGTTCGTTGCCAACCTCTGACAGTAGCTCTCTACGGGAATGTTAGTCTCCGTGGCATGTTGTTGCCTTGTGAAAGTGGCGCCGTCACTTTCCCTCCTCAACCTCTGTATGACGTCCTGAGTCAGAATTCATAAGTTTTTTTTTTGTCTCTCCGCACAAACTCCCACCCTATGCGCCCCCTATCGCTGTCACAATTCAGCAAACACTCTCAAAACATAGCCGCCACCACCGCCACCAACATTCACCCCATTTGCCATTTATCGTCTAATTCACTAAATCAATTGTAATTCGCCGCTTGTTCCGCTGCCTGTCAATGCACACAAAACCCACAAAAACACATCCGATCGCGTTCATTTATTGAAACCCCATGTTGCGCATCGGCTCTCATTCATTCTCTCATTAGTCCTGCACTGGTGCGTGTCCTGGTGTAATTACGTTTTCCTATTCTCCTCGAAAAATCACCATCTCACCACCGCCACCACCACCAACGACAATGAAGGGATGCAGCGCTGCGCCACAACAATTTGCATTATTACATTTTATCTCATCGCAGTCCGGGCGGCGCGCTTCGACGCACAAAAGCCAACCAATTACCGTCGAAAGCCCGTATTAGCATTTATTAGCCGCGCCACCCTGTCCGTTGTCTGCTGCGTGTTGCCAAAATGGATAATGACTAGGACGATGGGAATGATGAGAGGACGATGACTACGCCAAGGACGGGATGACAATGATGATGGTGGTGGTGGTGGTCCTATTGAGCCGCTGTCACCGCCGTGCTGTCTCGTTGATGATGGCGACATCGATGGCATCAGGGCTGGCTGCTGTGTTGCCAATTTCATGCGTAAGGATGCGTCCTGTATGCTCTTGCTGTGTGTAAGGGAATGCCGGCGCAAATCCCATGCAAATGAAGCGAAAATTACCGCGCCGTTGACCACGACGACACCAGCGGACGCGCACGAGGCACTTTCGATAATTCCCAATGACCACCGTCGACGCCGCCGACGCTGCATTTGCCGGTGCAGAGGCGGGGGTCGGCCTGAAAGCCAAGACAAATTGGATAACAAAACTCTGTCTGATGGCCGAGCACAAAAAATGGGAAAAAATGTCTGTTTTGCGCGTTTCCTGTGTGCATCCCTGGGCAGGATTTGTGCGAAAGCCACTAAATCGCCAGTAGCAGGCGACGGAGGGGGATTGGGACGGAGGGGGGGGGGGGGGCGGGTTTCCTGTTTCAATGGGATTTGCACCATGATGCGCGAGCGGAGAGAGTCGTGTTTCGTTGTATAGCGCGCCCGAGTGTGAGCGATTTACTAATGGGATTTGTTGGCTTTGTCTCTTTTCAGGATGTCCTGCACAAAATATGCCATCCACACGGACAGGTTTTGCGCATCGTCATATTCAAAAAGAACGGAGTCCAGGCTATGGTGGAATATCCTTTTTTAAAACATGATACAATTTTTTTTGTTTTCTTTTCTTTTTTATTTTGAATTTTACTTGAAGTCCTTTTTGCAGGAGTACACTTGTGTTGTTTGCCTTAACATTTAGATATTACGTTTGACAGTTTAGAAGCCGCCACAAGAGCCAGAGAGAACTTGAATGGAGCCGACATATACTCGGGATGCTGCACATTAAAGATTGACTACGCAAAGGTAAGTGTTTGTTTGATTGTTTTTCGTTTTTTCGATTGGGAGCCTGTGGAGAGTTTGCTTTCAGTGATTGTGCTTCCCCTGGTGGAGATTTATTTTGGTGGCAGTGATCTATCGCCAAACTTTAGCAATTCGGTCCCCCTTCCAATTCGAAGGACTTGCTAAGGGAAGTTGGCTACAATCTTCTTTGCGCTGTTCATGTTACTTGGAAGGGCGCTATGAACGGACTTCTTCTCGAGGACTCTCCACCATTAGAAAGGAGGTGGTGGAGTAGAGCCAGTAGGTCCTTCGGTTTTTCTTCTTATGGCGCTACCTGGGGTGGATCTGGGCCTCGACCAACATGCCTCTCCAGTCAGCTGCCGCCAGTTGTGCACTCCAAGTTGGTTGAGGTCCTTCTCCACTTGTGTGCGCCACCTTATCCTGGGCCGTACTCTGTTGCGTTGTCCCATTGGCTCAGATTGGAAGACGAGCGTCCATGCGCTCTACATGGCCCAGCCATCTTAATGGTTGTATCTGAAGACGCTTGACTAGCCGCATGTCGTTGTACGGCCTATAGAGTTTGTCGTTAAATCTTCTCCTTTAGATGCCGTCAACGCAAACAGGACCAAAAGTCGCACGTAAAACTTTTCTCTCGAAAAGACTGAGAGCTTCCTCATCCGCTTTTAATAACGTCCAGGATTCCGCGTCATGGAGAAAGACTAGGATGACCTAGGTGTTCTATAAAGCCAGCCTAGTCCTTCGAGAGAGGGTTCTATGACTGAGTTGCGTCTTGGGCCCAAAGAAGCAGCGATTGGCAAGAGTAATTATGCGTTTCATTTCGGTACTGGTAGGGATAGGGACAGCAACTATTTACCGCGAAACCGAGGTAGGCGAAGTCCTTGACTACCTCGAAGTTTTTGCTACCTACTGTGACTTTCTATCCTAGACTTCAATGTTGTGCGTCCTTCCTTGATGACAGCACGTACTTCGTTTTGCCCCCATTAACCACCAGACCCATTTTGGCCGCTTCCGCTTCAATGCCACCAAACGACTCATTAACGACTCGCTGTGTTCGTCCAATCACGTCAATGTCGTCGGTGTAGGCTAGCAATTGAACTGACTTTTGGAAGATCGTGCCTCTGGTGTTGACTTGTGAGTTACGCACGATCTTCACAAGGATAATGTTACAGAAGTCACATGACAGCGCGTTGCCTTGTCTAAAACCTTTTTTGACATTGAAGGCCTCGGTGAGTTCGTTCCCGACCTTGACGGAGCAGCGAGAGTTCTCCATCGTCATCCCACGCAGTCTGACGAGTTTGGTAGAAATGCCAAAACTAGACATGGCACTGTATAGCTCGTCTCTATGCACACTTTCATATTCTGCCTTGAAATCGACGAACAGGTGGTGAGTGTCGATTTTCACTTCTTGGTTCTTTTCCAGGATCTGCCGTAGTGTCAAGATTTGGTCGATGGTGGCCTTTCCTGAACCACATCAAGCACCCCTCAGGTTGTTGACGAGCTGTTTCATACAATACGGTCGAGAGGATCTTGTACGCGATGTTGAGGAGACTTATCCCTCGATAGTTGGCGCAGTCGAAGGGGCCTCCTTTCTTGTGGACCGGACAGACGACGCTGAGATTCCACTCATCGGGCATGCTTTCCTCCGACCATATCTTACAGATGAGCTGGTGCATGAGTCCAACCAGGTCATCTCCAGCTGTTTTAAACACTTCTGTGGACACTCCATCCACTCCAGCAGCTTTCTTCGACTTCAGTCTCGATATTGCTATCTTGACCTAGTCTAAGTCGCGGGGACGGAATTCTTGCCCATCATCGGTTTTAGTCCCGAAAAATCGTTTTGAAGCCAAAATGCAATCATTGAGGGCAAGGGACTCAAATTCTATGCAGAAGTCACCGAGTCTCGTGCGATTGTTCGGCTTTTTTCTTCCCAAGTAAGCCGGTGGCTGTGATTCTTAGGAGCTCCAAATTTTGTTAGACTTGCCTCGAATGTAAGCACGAGTCAATGCAGATCAGTCAGTCACGAGTCACCTCACCTCCGAGTTCTAAGATCTTTGCACGAGAAAATCTTCAATGTAGGGTCCTAAATTTGGTGTTTTATCTCTGAGTAGTTTGTCTGGCACCTGTATGGACCCAATATACATTGCACCGACATCTCTTTGATCTGTTTAATGTCGATCTAAGTGCTGTTCCCGACGAACCATAGCAACGCTTCTTCAGGAACTGCCTATGTTGTGTGTGTTATCTCACAAGTGAAAGGGATCGACTCTGAATGGCGCGTTTGAGCAGCTGCTTCAACTAGTTTCATTTAAGTGTAGTCAGCAAAGCCGAAGAAAAGCGATTAATTGTTTCAATCCAGGAACACAGCTCCGGTGTACGTGTCTCCACACTTTGCCACTATTGGTGATATTCTTTTGGTGGTTTTAAATTGACAGCATCATCATTTGACGTCCTTTGAACTCAGTTGTCATTTGAAGCGTCACCCTATAAGCTGAACGAGTTTGCCATTTACGATGATGGATCCTTTCAACACATCCGGAAACCGACTTAGACTGGTGGACTTCTTCTTAGGGCGGAACCTCGGAGGGCAGATGGCATGCGATTTCCGCACTTTAATATGACTGTTTGCCTCCTCGCCCAATATTACTTTGGCACTCCGTATTTTAAACCGGTACAGTGTCTTCCAGGCAAAAATCAACGCCGATCATGAGGTTGATGGCTTTTTCTCAATGTATTGCCGATAGCGACGAAAGCCGTTGAAAAAAACCAAAGCCACTCGACTGGATAGATATTGTGAAGAGGAGTCATTCCTAACTTGTTGTCTGGCAGTCAGTAATAAGACCCGTCTTCTGAGCATATAGCGGGTCGACAAGTAGGCGGTTATATTCATTACGAGGGCTCTCTAATCGCTAAGATGTTAGCCACTCAGGCGGCGTTAACGTAAGGCGAACAGTGGATGATGTCAGCGAGGATAACCAACTTCTTCGAAAGCCAAGGCTACCAACACTGACTACAATCTTCCCTGTGTGGACTTCAAAATTAACTTTAAACCCGAACTTCGGGCGGAGAATTGTGGGATGAGGATTTACTTAGAAATCCTACCGCTCTGGAATTGCAGCAAAACGGAAGAAGCAGCGGTCTCAAGAGATTTTGCTATTATCCTCGACACTTCGTCTTCTCGACCATTGCAGTGACTTCCAAACAGAAGTGGTGGCAGCTACTTGGCTTTCTTCCAAGGATTGGTAAAGAGTCATTCATTTCGTGGCTTCAAGCTGGTAGCGCTGATATTGGCCCCCTGCCAAACTCAACTGTCTTTTGAAATATTGCAATATTAGCTGAATGTTTGCCATTTACGATAATGGATCGCTTGACAAATGTACAAAGCGGATTACCAGAAAATTCGAGCTTCAAACGTAGCCACTTTCCTCTCATGGCGCGATAATATTGTTGGTCGAAGTCCTGTGTCTCTGATGTCATAAAGCCTGTGCATCGTCGTAGTCGAAGTTGTACTCCTCGTCAGTCGAAAATATTGCTTGCACTTAGAGCAAGTGTTGCTGATGATCTAAATTATGGACTTTCTGGCCTTCGCAGCAGCTGAACCCGTCGAGCACTCCTGTGTGGCACATTTTGAATATGGACTTCCATCTCAATTCCTATAACGTTCAACTTACGAGCCAATTGGAGATTTCTGACTCTAGATAAACTCCTTGGGTGATGGAACAACAGAGAGTTGATACCGATAACTCAAATACCATTAACTTCAACTTATACAAGAATGAAAGCTTGCCGACCAAACGCAACACCGAAGATGCGCTTTTTGAGTGCCGGAAAAATGGACAGTAAGCACAGAATTGTTCGCTTTTCTTTGGTGATGCCACACTTGTCACTTGGTTGGAATGTAATCAAGGAAAATTGGCGCATATTGGGCTCCCAAACACCCACAAGTGACGGAGGAGGTGCCTTTGCATCAAAACAAAGCGACAGCTTGGCTCGCTCTATGGTCGGAAGGTGTCATTGGTCGGAATTTCTTGAAAGATGCCAATGGACGGACGAGTACAGTCACTTCGGACCGGTATGATCGAATTCTTTTTGTCAACGTGGATGATATGTTGTTACAACAGGATGGGGCAACAAGACATATGTACAACACGATCAATTTTTGCGTGAGAAGTTCCTTCATCGCTCCAGCTCAGCTTTGGCGACGTTAACTGGCCACCAAGACCATTCGATTTGATGCCATCATATTTGTTATGCGAACCATATGTACGCGAATAATACCCAACCTCTCGACGCATTAGAACTCGACATTTGTCATGTTATGGCATCTCGGCCACCCAAAATGTGCATATACATAAGTGGTTCAAAACCACCCCGAAAGAATCGCATGTTACACACTCTTGCCAAGGCGACCCGAATGATATTTGTTCTTCACATCTAATGGCAATATCCAGGCTTTCTAAGGATTTGAAATGTTCATCAAATTTGTGCCGTTCTGTGTGTTTTATCTAGGTTTACTTTCAAAACCGCAAAATGAATGATCATTTCAAAATGATTTTTTTTTTCTTTGCAAGTAATTTAAGGTCTATTGGGGGTTCAGTATGTCTGCCAAACTTCTCCAATATAGCAGCTGGACAACCGTTCCAATCGATATCTCCACGTGGCACCCCGCACCACCCCTCAGCCATAACTATCACTCCAGTTTATCTTGCAACCAAACTGAATGTATGCCCAAGTCACTCGGTTTTGTTGTGGCTGCTCCGCCAGCAATTCACTCGGTGATTGATGATGTCTAATGGTTAGCTATTTGCTTACCCTCCACAGGCTCTCGCCGCTTTCCTTTGTATCTATCATAATTTATCAAAATTACTCATGTTTCCCTTGTGGATACAATTTTTTCACTCGTTCTCTTCCCATTTTTAGCCAGAAAAACTGAACGTATACAAAAATGAACCGGATTCCAGTTGGGATTACACACTTACTGCAGGTGAGATGATTTATACATTCCCTTGAAAAAAAAAAAAAAACAAATTTTCCTACAATTTACAACAAAATGAAAATTTCAAAAAGAATAGAAAAAAAAAACATTTTACTCTTTTCAATGAAAAACCATGAAAAAACTGCAGAGAAGAAATTCTTAAGACAACCTCATGCCCAGAACCATCTGTGTCCCCCGCATCCGCCCCAAACCAACACCCCACCCCCTCCCCAACAAGCAAACATTGTATTTTTCTGATTTTTTTTTCTGTTGTATCTCGATTCTTGTTTGTTTTGTTTCGTCTCTTGGAACATCATCCGTCATTTAGTCTCACTAACATTGCATCATGAACACATCCATGTAGCTCTATCTCTCTCTTTCACCGCTCACCAAAATTAAAAATCAAATTCAGCAAGAACAAGAAAAAAAATTTGGCATTTCGGAAAATTTGAGAAAACTCTGCTCTGAGAGGAAATCAGGTCAAAAAGGAGATTTTATGTTTTGGTTTGTTTTTTTTGTTGGTTTTGTGTTGCGTATAGTTTCTTGGTGCTTTATTGCATTTACAGGGTGTGACGATGTGGTTTTGCAGAATGGCAGGATGGGGGTTCCATCGATGCACTTGTGGGTGCAGACAAGTGGAACATTTGCCTTGAATAGGGAATAATTGGGAGAATTTACTTCACCGAATGGATGTGTAGAACTGAGAGGCTTTCATTTGAAATTCTTCTTCTTTTAATGACGCCGAAGCCTGGGATGGACCTGGGCCAACCAACACGCCTGTTCAGTGGGGACAATCTTTAGCCAGCTGCCTCCGAGTTGGTTGAGGTACCTCTCCACATGTTTGCGTCATCGGGTCCGTGAGCGTTCACTATTGCGTTGTCCCACTGAGTCGGGTTTGAAGACCTTTCTAGCTTTAAGCGTGAAGTCCGAAGACCAGGCGCATGCCACCGTACAGCCCACTGAGTTCATCTTAAAACCATCTTCGACCGATAATCGCACGTCCAAGTTTGCACGCCGTAGAGCAGGACTGGTATTTTCTGGCGTTTATAGAAGCTTAGTCCTTCGAGTGTCGGCTCTATTACCCAATTTTCTCTTGCGGCCAAAGAAGCAACGATTGCCAAGAGTGATTCTACGTCTGATTTCGGTACTGACGTTCCTGTTTCTAGTTCTCGCGGAGCCGAAATAGACACAATACTTGACTACTTTGTAGAGTCTGCTGCCTAATGTGACGCTCTGTCCGATACGTCGACATTGCTGGTCCTTCCTTGGCGCTTCCTGGTCCCATTTTAGACGCTTCCACTTCGAAGCCAACAACTGCCTCACTATCCTCTCCTTCAGTTCGTCCATTCACGTCAGCGTCTTCCGTTGAAGCGAACAGCTAGACTGACTTTTAGTAGATCGTGCCTCGGGACTCTGAAAAGAGTTCACTTAGCTTTTTATAAAAACAAAGTTCATCGGCAGACTCTTGATCAGGCGCATGCTGCCAGTTCCTCCTCTCTAGTTCGTTGTTCAACCTGTTCTTCGTTGGCCATTGCCTGTGAAGCGGAACATCGTTTAAATGTCCTGGCAGATCTTTACAAGGCTCTCGGAGGCGTTTCATTTTCCAATAATTCGGTCACACGAATTTGAATGAATTTTGAACTGGGTCTAGGCCTGGGTACTGAGAGGCACTGTCTAGGGACGGTGGAAGTTGGTTTTCCTGCAACTTGCTTCTCAAAGACTTTGGGTTTTCTGTGCATGTGCAGCAGCAACTGGAGGTGGAACGGCAGCCTTGGTGGTCAAGATTGTAGCGTCTGGTTTATTGACATTGTCTTTGTGTATTTTTTGAAAGAGGCACCACCTCCCTTGGTGGAGCACGACAAATAAAATCGCGCTAGAAAGACTCCACGAAGCGCTTACCCGTGTTTCTTATTTCGCCCGCCGCCGATTAATTACGCTTTAAAATACTTCACGCCCGTAATAAGCTCACGCTGCTTGCTTGCGTTTCCACCAGCAAATCGCCACACAAGCTAACTCCTCCGGCCAAACAAAGGTCTACGGACGTAAGCCAATAAAGCATGAATCGCATACGTGGCGGAGCTGAGTTGAGGTTTTGCCAAAAACCTAGACGTTGCGCAATGTTTGCGCGTGACTCTAAGGCGGCGGGGCTCAAGTGACCACATCAGAGCGAGATGCGATTGAGCTAAGAGGCTCGTTTGCGTCGAGCAGCGCTCGCGAAAATAAACTCCTATCGTGGCGATCTATCTTATGTCTCTTCTGCTGGCTATCTTTTACTTGGTTTCGAAGGCGCGACGTTAAGCTCGAAACGAATGCAAATCATCCGTAACAGAAGAAGCTCGAACAACAATCTCCATGTAGGCCAATTTCCAAACACAATGTAAGTGGCGCCCAATCGTGGACACAATTTCTGTCCACAGACCCCGTTGGTAGCTTGTCTTTGGGTGGGTTTTCTTATAAAATCTTTAGAACCAGCAAGGTACATCGTTGCCTGCAAACGAACTAAATGGAAAGAAAGACTACAAACCGGGTCAAGCCTTGCTGGCTTAAAGGTTTTCAAAGCCTAGAGAACGACAATCTGTAGGACTAAGGCTCTAGATGGTAACAAAGACCTCAAATTGGTCGATACTTAGCCCAGAATGTGAAAAAATGACTCACCAGTGGGGTGGTTGTGAGAGTCAAATCATTTCACACGTTTCTGGGCACATTGTCTCAGTTTCTATCAGTCTTCGCCTGAAGAAATTTAATAACACGGCCTGTTGTTCTGCCTTTCAAATGTAAGTTTCAAGGGCCACATACTGTGTGATCTTCGTTATAAGCAATTCCCAAGAGTTCCTCCACAATTAGGATTCGGATGGGTTTTCATGTCTCGATGAACCCACTTCCATACTTCTCATATTCACGACTGTTAGGGGAGCTCCTGGGGATGGTCTGGTGATGG
Source organism: Eristalinus sepulchralis (assembly GCA_944738645.1). Lineage (NCBI taxonomy): Eukaryota > Metazoa > Arthropoda > Insecta > Diptera > Syrphidae > Eristalinus > Eristalinus sepulchralis. Next base: position 64,870,320 of record OX122883.1, read on the forward strand.
GCTCCATGTGAGCCATTCCACTCCTTGCCCTAAAAATCTTCTTTTGGACAAACTGCATGCCAAACGACGATTCCCTGTCAGAAGCAAAGGGTGTATGTGAAGTTAAGTTGACTAGGAGCCTTGGTAACCAAGTTGTCGGAGGTTCGTTTTTTGATATTGGTTGGCGTTTTGAGTGCCTTTCCGTATATCTTAGGTTCCGTGGTGGAGCAAGATGTCTGAGGGGAGGGGCGCCTTCGCTGCATATGTTTCTTTTGACATTTTTACTGCAGTGGGCTATTGCACTCCAGTTCCACACTCTAAGTTGGTTGAGGCCCTTCTCCACTTGTGTGCGCCACTTTAGCTTAGGCCATCCTCTGTTGCGTTGTCCCAATGGGTCAGATTCGAAGAGTTTTCGGGCCGGAGCAGTGGTGTCCATACGCTCTATATGGCTTAGCCATCTTAAACGTTGTCTCCGAAGATGTTTGACCAGGTGGATGCCGCCGTACGAATGATAAACCTAGTTCTGGAAACTGTTCCTCCAAATGTCTTCAAAGCCCCCTGAGCAGCGTCTCCTCCACTCTTCTTGAGCTCTTTATCATCAAAAAAATCGCCTTTCCCTTGAAAGCAGGAAATAATGGTCAGGGTCTAAACTATAGGATGTCTGTAACATGTCTTCGAAACCAAAATCTCGCACAGCAGCTCTCAAAACTCGGGTCCTGTGAACGGGTGCGTTGTCCTGAATGAGTACCAATTCTCAGTTTAGACCGTCGTGGCGTATTGTACTCAACCCAACGAAGTTCCCTTTGAGTGGCAAAACTCTGTAGCCACGAGCTGTCCTATAGACGGAGCAGGCTTGGTCTACACTCTTCTTTTGGCACTGCACGGACTCTTGCTTTTCCCCAGAGTCAGCATGGTGAACCCTAGAAGCTCGTTGATGCTCTAGGAGTAAATCGAAAGGGACTTCCCATCACAATGGGAAGGGAATACCTATTGGTCCTTGCCCGCATATGGGGAACTACAATAGGAGCCCGACTGATGAATTCTTGTGTGTGTTACTTACAATTTGGCGGGGTCCTCTCTTTCAGATCGATTTATCGAGGGGTGGGTTCGATTTGCCTGTTCAGCCTGAATGGTGGGTTGTATCACAACGGCTGTCAGTGGAATCACCTCCTCCTTCAGTATGTTGCGTGCACTGAGATATCGGTGTTCGGAAACTAAACTTCTCAAGTTCCTGATGATGTTGCTTGAACTGGTTCCAGTGTCGTCTTAGTGCTACCCTCGAACAGTTGCACCAAGCTGCAGGTGAATGATGCGCGTTTTTACGGAGACCCTCTCATTGCTTCTTGTAGTGCTTCATCAGGTCCTTGTCAACGGTGCGTAACCTCCGTTCGAATATCGAAAGTTTTTCCTTTCTGGTCGTGAAGATCTGATTCCACACAGTGAAGCCATACGCCACGATGGATCTTATGAGCTGTTTGTATAGTAAGAGTTTCGTCTTCTAAAGAGTGCCGTGTTTGCGATCAAATTGCTTCTTATATCCTGGCGGATAAAAATGCTGCCCTGGATGCACACTCCTGTTTGTCCAATCCTCATAGTTTCCTATGGATGCTTCTGTGTTCGCTGGTACCTCTTCTTATGCTTATGGGAACAAACACATAGTCAAAGCTTACAGTAGGGTTTTTTCAGAGTTTTATCCAGTGACTTGAAGTGAATTCACTGTCTCAGTTGAGCACGCTGCCTTATCTCTTAACTGTGCAAAATCTGTGCGAATTATAGACGAAATTCTTCATTCATTTGAAATGCCTATCATAACAGTGTATCTCGCGGTACCTCTGGATGCAGTTCATACAAGCCGTTAAATGATTTAGGATTTTGGCACATATGTTCTATAAGGATCTGCGACTTAAGAAAACCTCACAAGAGAATGTCTGGGGGAGTAAAATTCCACATTCCTCTTTGAAAGTTCCCATCACATCCACGATCACTCGTGTCGGGCGGGGTATTGTTCTTCCACGAGTGGTATGTGCCTACAGTTTCATAAAAAGGAAAGCCTAGGCCTTCTAGTCTCGTACCTCGTGGATGCTTGCAGAATATGGCGCTTAGATGGGTGACCGACATCAAGATCCCTGCAGCGGTTGGGGGAATGCTGAAAAAATTAGGCGAACAGATCTGGCCCATGGATGGTTTTTTTTTTTGACGACTTTACAGACGTAAAGCTAGCTAGTCTGGAAGGGTCTCCTTGCTTATCATCAAGTTGCCTCTCAGCTTGATGTTGTATCCGCAGAGAAGACATTCTTCTTCTTCTTCTTCTTCTTCTTCTTCTTCTTCTTCTTCTTGTTTCGCTACAGTCCGGGGTGGACCTGGGCCTCAACCCACATGCCCCTCCAGCCAGCAGAGAAGACATTACGTACAGGTTTCAATCTAACTGACAACGACAGCGATGGGCAATCAGAGAGCTAGTGACTGCTGCATATCTCTGCTTCTTCGTTCTTGCAGCTGCTACCGTTGTCACTGTGTGAGATCCTTAAGCTTCGTTCACGCTACTGAAGGTCTTTCCGTTCTTCCCTTACTGTCGATACAGATGCTGTTTTCAGGATAATCTACAATTTTTCATTTCCAGTATGGATGCATTTTCTAAGTCCCCTTAAGTGAAGAGCCTCTGCTGTTTCATCACTTTCCCATACTTAGTCTGTTCATCCATCCAAGTTTCCCTCTCTTTTTCTATACCTTCAGCCAGTGTTGTGGTCACTTTAGGTTACCAATTCCCTTAGCGCGTGCCAATTATAAAAAGAGTGTCACAGTGTGTGTCTTTGTACTTAGCTGAGTTTTGTATAACTTGACCAGTTTGGAATTATTCACAAACGACGCATCACTAAGTTCTGTCCACCCGTCAAGAGACTTGACCGGCTGTCCAATCGCGTATTAGTGACCATCGAGTAGGCGCCAGACTTCCTTTGGGTACAGTCGCATATTTGCACTTTATGCGGTTGGACATGTGCTGTGAAACGTATCCTTGTGCCGCTCAAGATGCCGGCGATCTCTTCTTTGTGCTCTGAAGTGGCCTTGTCGTGGACGGTTAAGAACACCCGAGCAACAATCTGTTCAGAAATTCTGCGTTTCCACTACACAGCTCCACGAACCCTCTTCGGCACGCGAGGCGCACTGTTGTTTCTGTTTGCTGCTTCGTGGCACCCACCTTGCACAGACCTTTGATGAGGTACGGCGGTCGTCAAGAATGGTGCGCACGGTAACAGTAGAAAGTTAAGTGATCTTCGTCATAATTTTCACCTCCAATCGGGCAGAGTGGGATTCGCTTTCCACAGCAGCTTAAAAGCGTCACCATCGCCAGTCAACTTGATCACATTGGCGTTACAGTCCGTAGTCGTACGTGGCTCTCAATTAGCGTCTTCAGTCATCTCACTCCTTAACTAGCTACCTCCAGTTTCTCACGAACAGTTGATTCAGATTATCTAAGTGCACAATGTGTCCAACTATCGGGTTGTGGACAAAATCCCAAAATGTCAAAAACAAAAAAAAAATCAAATTCATTGCAACAAACGTCTACATCGTCACACCCTCCACAGCTAAAGGCTTCATACTTCCAGTTCAGACATTTTTGCATCCATCCCTCATGTAGATCAACATAAAAATTTCCAAAAAAAAAAATTATTTAAAAACATACTAAACATGTATTAATTTATATTTGAATCATTAACGCTTCTGTTTGAATAATTCTTATTTCTTGTGCCTCAACCATACAAGAGTTCTTCTTAAGAAAAAATAAAAAAAAAAAACAACAACAACAATAAAATTGAGTAGATATTTCTTAGACAAAATGATATTTTAAACTTGTGTATAATTTAAAATTAATTCTTAAATAAAATAAAACGAAAAACAGAATTACGAAATAAAAAAAAAGCAATTACCGTTCCATCAACTTTTTACCTGATTGCACACAGACAAACAACAACCAGATATATTAGCAAAATTAAATATTTATATATTTATACGTATGAGAAGATATTTAAGTAAACAAAAAAAAATATAGATACTTACTTTTTCCCCCCACCTCCCCCAGTTCGTTCGGTTTTTTCTTTTTGAGTTTTGTTTTCTTGTGTGTGTTTTACAAAATCTTTTTTTTTTTGATTTACGAACACAATTAATATCTAACCAGAGACAGTTTACACTCTTTCTGTAGATTGATAGATTTAAGAGGGGATTTTGAATTTTTTTGTTGCATGTTTGGCTTTTATTTTGGGGTTCACTTGACGGGAACTGTTTTTTTTTCGTTGCTGTTGAAGTGCGACACGGTAAGTTCTTAGTTGGGTGTATTAAAAAAATGATGATGAGCCACAGATATTGAGTTACTAATTTAAACCAACCAACTTCAGACAGGTATAATTTCCAAACCGTTCACGACAGTGAGCTCAAAATTTTGTCCCAGAGACAGATAATTCTATTGTTCACAAGACCCTTAAAAATTTGAATTTTCAATTGTGTCGAGTGCTCGAGTGTTCTTTTTTTTATTTGATTTGGGGGTAAGACATCTTCATATCCTCTCATCCTCCCAGACTCGATAGGTTTTTGGCCTTATATGCTGATGTTGGACTGAGCGTGAACATGGACAAGTCCAAAGTTTTGTTCATCTCCCAAACTCCTGCCCGATACCTCATCATGAGCAGTTTAAGTATCTCGGTGTCTTCTTCTCGACTGATGGGTGGTGCAAAACTGAGTCGTTAAAATTGCCAAGCAGAAGGGATTTTGAAGCAGCTTAATAGATCAGTAATAAGGAGTGCCGAGCTTAGTGTTAAAGTCAAGCTATCGATTTTTATCTCACCTATGGTCATGAAATTTCGGTAGTGGCCGAAAGAATAAGAATATACGGAGATAGGGTGAGAAATGCCACAGTGTGTTGTAGAATTCAGCAGCTACTTCTTCGAAAGGCAAAAGGGCTATAATTTCATGGTCTGGCCACATGGTACGGATATACCCCTTCTCACATCTTCCGAGACGTGCCTCAGATGAAATTTCATTGCGAAGGCTCCTATGACACAGGGCACTGTGGCTGAACTAAGCCCAGTCTATGCCTGGAAATAGCTTCTGATGAGAAAGAGTTGATGATGAAGGATAGTGAGGACTGGAGGTCTTTTGTGCGTGCATTACTCCCTTTAGTAGAATATGCAGGTCACTGACAATGATGATAATAATGCCCTCTCGTATACATCAGGAGAATTAATTCGTCCGTCAAATTTATTAAAGTTTCTAGCCGTAAGAGATGAATATAAGCAGAGTTGCCGCTAAGAAATTTGATTTGCGTCTCAGTTCACATACGTGAAAGTGGAAAACCACAATTAGCTATGGGAGGCCTCCAGCACCTCAATGTAAATAAATCATTTTAGTCTCGAACCATAGCTCATTACCGTCTTACAGACAGCGCTGCAAAACGCCATGAGGTTGGTCAAACAAATACAGCAACGTTGTCAGAAATGGGTCGGAAAGTGAAGGCACGAATTGAGCGATATCCACGTCGAAGTGGAAAAATGTGGCTCCTGAGCTCAACACGTTCGTTGAAACCGATGCCACTTATACTCACAAATGAGCTAAGGTTCTAGCTATTGATGTTCCCAAAAGTACGGAATCTTACACCGCGACAGAAAAAAGTTGGAGTCGAAAGAGTGAAGGAGGTGTTACGCAATGTGGGGACTTGCCGAATTTCACTTTTTTCCAATGAGTTGCCATGTGTTGTCGAATCCAATTTCAACGAACACAATCAACGACTCAATTTACTCGCCAGAGAGAGGGACCAGGGCCTAGCTTGTGAAGGTTGATTCTTTAAAAGCTATAGGAAAGTTAAAAAAAAACACATAAAATTCAGAAAAATGCATGAAATCTTATTTGAGTCGATAGTACGATCCATATAATTCAATGTTTGACGATTATTTCATGCGAATGTTGACCTTGACTGCGCCTCAAATGGTCCATCCGCTTGGTCCAAATTTGGCATACTCTTTCCAACATTTCGGCCGTTATCTCACGAACAAATGCTTCAACGTTGTCTTTCAATGCGCCAATTGAAGCGGGCTTGTCTGTATAGACATGAGTCTCACAAAAAATAGTCTAAAGGCGGTAAATCGCACGATCTAGGCGACCAATTGACCGGTCCCGAACGTGAAATAAAATGTTCACCGAACTCGCTTCTCAATAAGTTCATTGTTGCGCGTGCTGTGTAGCATGTGGCACCGACTTGTTTACAACCACATGCCATTCAAGTCAAGCTCTTGCATTTTGGTCAAAAAAAAAAAGTTGGGTATCATCTCATGGTAGCGCTCACCAATCACAGTTACGTTACAATTCGCATCATCTTTGAAGAAGTACGGTTCACTGATGCCACCAGCCCATCAACCGCACCAAACTGTGACTTTTTCTGGATGCATTGGTAGCTCTTGCATTGCTTCTGGCTGATATTCACTTCAAAATCGACAATTCTGTTTATTTACATACGCATTGAGCCCAAAATGAGCTGACCGTAAAATGGAAGAAGCGCGCGATGAACTTCCTTAACAGACCACGCATTTTGGGCAAGCGTTGTTCGTTTATAAGACGATTCATGGTTAAATTATGGACCAAACTGAAGATGTTTGACAGTGAAACAAAACACGAAACGTGCGTCAACAACTACTCGTGTTGTGCGTGCACCTGTTCTCTCACGAGTGGAAGGGACCTACGGTTTTTTGCCGACTCCGAACGGCGGGGTTTTGAAAAGCATTCATATACAATTGACACTCGCTCAGGGTTGTCAGCAAATCGAAAGAGGTGGCCGCGTGAAACAAATGTCCCATCCGGAGATCGAACCTGGATTTTTTCCGTGGCGGTCGTTAAACCACGGCGACCACCACTTCCCAGAGAGGTCCTTTGGAAAGTTACAACCTCAGACGGTCACCAGACAGCAGGCAGCACCAATGGTGATCGTTTTGGGCCGCCATATTGTGGCGTCAAATTCAATGGCGTATACCGTAAAACTGTCTTACAGACAGTGTTGAAACCTTGGGCACTCAGACCTTTTGCTCGGAGACCGTGTACCTTTTAACATAACTCGGTAGCGTCTCACAAAGCGCGAGTTCCACTTGCACACTTCATTTCTTCGACACTGCGGATTTGAAATTTTCCCAATGGAAGTCAATTGGATATCTCTGTTGTCTGGGATATTTTGAAGACGAAGGTTGGCACAAAAAAGAAAACCAGAGTTCGGGCCACCTCAGAGAAGCAATTTGCCGGAAAGGTGACAGAATACCCCAAAGTCACTTGCGTGCAGTGTTCAAGGCTTCGACTGCCGACTCAAGGTCAGTATTCTCGCCAAATTTTGTGTATTTTCAAACATTATCCTTTCGCACAATAAACTTTCTCAAAAAATAAGAATGTTATAGCATTTTACGAAAGTGGAGTTCGATTCATGCACCCTGTACGCTTCAGCAAGCAGTCTAAGATGACGAGACAGCGGGAGAGTTTCATCTGTGGACAACTTGGACTGTGGTTGTGATCTGTTAAAACGGTTTCTGTTGTCCGGAGACCAGCTTTGTCTAAGATGACGGGGCAGAGGGAGGGTTTCTTCTGTGAACAAGTTGTTTCGATAAAGTTCATGTTTTTTTCTCCGAGTATGTATGACTCAGAGTTGCGAACGGCATTGGCGAGATCCATCTCTAAAGTTCAACACGAACGCCAATATTCCCTTTTATTCCTCTTTTGACTAATTTTTTGTTCTTCCCATATATGGAATCTGTGCTGATGGGAACCATCAACGCGCTCTAGCCAAGATCTCTTAGTCTCTACTGGGAGGATGAGGATGATGTGTTTTCTGGTGTTATCGTGACGGGACACTCTGCCTTCTTCTTGTGCATTCCTCATTCCCGTTTGGACTAGGCAAAAGTGAACAGGTGAAAAGTCCTTCTTCTTCTCATGTGCCTCTAGAGACTGATTCCTAGTCTGCATTTGAGGCCAAATTTAAGCTCAATTCGGTAAGACCCACTCTTACAACTTTTACAGACCCTTTTCCTCGAACTTTTGCAGATTTTTTTTCTGACTACAGCGCGGGCCCAATACCAGTTTCCTTTTGAAAAAGCAAAGAAATGAACAAACTTGAAATTACGGCAACAACTTGAAGTTCGTTCAAGTGACAGCCTTGGCTGTCTTCTCAGTAGCGCCTTCTCTCACCACAGTTTAACAAAACTTCGTCTATGATTTCGGACTGCAGCTCACGTATTGCTCAGATGATGTTGACCTTCAGTGCCCGGATTGGAGGTCAAGCCGCTGTTCCGAGCCATATTCTGTCTGCACATTCTGTTTCGGAGGTTTTCAGCAGACGACGAGTTAGAATGGCTGCCCTCACGGCAGCGCATAGCTAGGGTAGAATAGGACTATAGGCCATCGGTACTGAATGTTACCGAGATCAACACAGTGCCGAAGCTCGACCGGTAGCTATATTCTGGTACCACGGGGGGCAGGAGCCCCTGAAACTTAGTTTCAGGCTGATAATGCCGTTGGCCCCCTTGTGCGAGTATCGTGACGGCTGTGGTTTGAACCCAAACCGCGGGGAGAGTTGGGAGTATTCGACGGTACTATCTGATCTGATCTGATCTGAAAAGGACCTCAGCCAACTTGGTGTGCACAATTGGAAGCAGCTGGCCAGAGATCATGCTAGATGGAGAAGCATGTTGGTTGAGGACCAGGTCCACCCCGGACTGTAGCGCCATCCGAAGAAGAAGAAGAAGAAGAAGATAACTCCCAAGGCGTTAGTCAGCGTTGTCCTGGCTATGTGTGTATGGACCCCGCGGTATTAAGCCTCCTTGGTAGGTGATCACGTTCATACAAATATCAAAATCCAATAATCAATGTTCTTTTCTGTGCAAAACGATGAACCGTGCTTCATGAAGGAGAGGTCCTTTAGATGCATGTCCTTGATTTTAGTAGGAAACTTTTTTCTCAGCCATATGACGCCGTCACTCCCCAAAATGTCTTTCTCCATGGATTCAATGGCTTCCTGAAAAATGCCTGTGAACATTTTTCCTAGCCCCTGAAGTGTCTATGTGGCCACCGAGATGAGAATGCGCCTCGCTCAATTCTCAAACTGTGAAGCAGATGGTCATGTGTCAAGTGGACCTTGAAAGCAAATAATCCGAGATCTTAGTGCAGAATCCTTCCCTGCCTCGTCAGCTGTTTGAAATCGATGACAAGTTGTGAATTGAATCTCACACTCTCTGCCACCACGGGGACCAATTTCACGAACTTTTCGCACAAACTTGCAGACAACAGTTGCGGTGGCTGCTTGATTTTGGCAATAACACTGAGTAGGCTGCACAACCAATATTCCCCGACTCATCCAATTCGGGGGGACTTGTGATTTATGAGTTCCTGTCAAGGTTTTTGATTCTTGGAAAATCTAATCTTTGGTTTCAAGAACCACAAAATGACCCACCCTCATGCATCTCTCTCTCTTCTTTCCATTGAGAACTGCCGAATGTTAGCATCGTTTGAAAGGGTTCCCTTAAAGTTTCCTACGTCGTCGAAGGGCCTTCTAGGCCTCTCATCATTGATGTTGATGGAGATGCCAACAATCGCAATTCAGAGAAGCCCACACATAATCTGGCTACTCTGCGGTAAGAGCAACATGTTCAGTTGTTCTTGAATTTCTGAATTCCAATCCAAAACGTATGGAACCTCAATCCTTTTCAAATTAAATTTCTTCTTCCATCCTTTGCCTCTTCAACGTATGAAGACACCAGCCCCCCTCCACCCTGTCCCCCCTATCGGTAGACAGATGAGACTCTCGGAAATATTCTTGAATACTCCCCGGAATAATTTATGTATTTTCTACTCGAAATTGTTCCCAGGAATGAACTTCATCCATCTCTTTGCAAGCTCTCCAAAAACATTCCTCTCCATTGTACGATTCGTTTTCCCATCGACTAACCTCCCTCCCACCCCCACCGCCATTCAATGTCCATTCACATCTGATATTCCATAAACCCTTCGCTCGCACAATAGATACAAGGATGTGTTTGTTTTCCCCCCATTTGTGGTGCATTTTTCGTTGCCTTACTCTTCCTAAGTCTATTTTTATGACTCCAGGATGCATGCATTAAATCTCAGTGCATACCATATCCAACCACATTTCATACCGTGCCTCGATCTCCTCCGCCCCTTCGTCCCTCCGCCGACAATCGTCCGGCGGGGAATCTGTGCAAACGTTCCGACGAAGGAAATCGTAACCCGTTCGCATCGTTAAGCGCAAAACGATGAGTGGTGGGGGGAGAGAGCAAGAGGGAGCACTGAAAAACAAAGCATTGCTGCAATAATCCAACCCCCCCCCCCCCCCCTCCCCATCCCATCCATGCCCGTCTATGTGGCCCCGTGTGCTGCCATCGTGTGCCCTCCAAAGCATTTCAATATTGAGTGCACTTTGAAATAGTGATGCGCGTGATTGTAGTTTTTAACAATCACAGTAATTGCAGATACAGTCGTTTTTCAACCCTCCTCCTCCTCCTCCTCCTTCTCACACTAGACAAACAATGGCAATTCATAAAAATTGAAAAACAAAAAAACACAAGTATCCTGAACTCTTTTGTGGCGTAATAAATCCTTATCACTCATGAGTCCCACAGGGAAATAAAAACGATACTCATGCTGGGTTCACGTTGGGCGCCATTTGTTGTCGTTTCGTTTCGGTTTGTTGTTTTTTGTACCTGAGAGGGGGATTTTAATTGAATACTTTTTAGTGCACGACAACGAGTGTCCTTGCTTCACCACGCTAGTGTCAGTGTGAATTACTCCGATTCTATCTTCGAAAAATTTACGTGACACAATAATGTGACGGTGGAAGTCGTAATGTTTTTGTGGTTTTTATGTTTCCATTTGCAGAACTTTCCAAATGAAGTGGTTAATTTCATTCCATTCCCAAATGTCCATAAAATGCCGCGGGATATTGACAGATTCCTTATTGTTTTAAAAATGGCGCCCAACTGCAGACTATGGTTCAATTTCTTTAGCAGGGTGAACATAACTTGGCTCTTCTGCACAATAAATGCGAAGGATGGATGGGTGAGTGGGAGGGGGAGAGTGCCGACCCAACAAATCTCTGATGACACCTCTTCAAAAAGGACTTTCACTTTCGTTTGTCTCAGATTTTTGTTTCAAAGGACAGGTTCTGTTTTTTTTTTCGCTTCTCCCTCGCTTCTTTTTTCTATTTGTTCATCCTTGATGAGTGCTTGTTGCATTTTAATGAAATGTTGTCATCATTTCTTTTGATTCCTGTTGCTCCTTGCAGCAACGCAGACGAACGTAACCGTAGCCGGTGCGTTTCATCCTGAGGCTTGTGTCAACTGTTGGCTGGCTATTTACTCAGGGAAATCCTTTGGGTAATCAAGCGAAATGGGAGTATAGCTTAATTTGGTAAAGATGATGTGAACTTTGGCATTATATTTTTCTGCAGGGAAATCGAAATAGTTTTGGGACTTTCATCCTGTCGTATGTGCGTAGAAGAGTGCCTAAGGGCGTGGGATTGTGTTTGTCGGCAGTTTGTTGATAGACCTTCTGGGAGATCCTCTGGGAAACCGGATTGTTTGTGTTGAAGTCAAGAAATCATGGAAAGTGCCGAAATGTCGTCTTTGCAAATACCGGAGGTAGTTTAATCTGTCGTCAATTGGGAGGATATTTAAATGGATTCCCATTACCCAAGGGGGGGATATTTGATTTCGTGAATTTGGTGCTCCTTTTTTTATGCTACAACTCAGTGAACTCAGTTTGGGACACTTTCCTACACTCACGCGTAAAAGGTTTCGTTCACATTTGATGCAAACAATATTTGCTTAAAGTGTCCTTTCGTTCCGGGAGATGGACGTAGATCTCAGTCGATAAACGTCTTCAGCTAGCCCTGTCTTTTACTGCCTCTTGCGACATTGTTGTTTGGGATTCCTTTCGTTTGCATAGCGTGTGCCATCTGTGCTGTCGTTCGATGGTCGATTTGCAAACTCTGAGGATAAACACCCAATCCTCAGGTTCGGAGAGTTTTCAAAGCTATCACCAGAGAACAGCGCAATTGAGGAAGATCGCGACTCAGGCGACATACGCAAGTGGAGAGGGACCAAGCCATCATCAACTGTTGTTATTGTCTTCCTCGCACATCTACTTTGCAGGGGGCCCGAAGATCACCCAAAGAATTTTTCTCTCGGAACAGTGAGGAGCACCCTGTCCGCTTATGAAAAAATGTATAACTCACTACTGGGACGATAAAGGTCTTGAACGCGGGTGCCTTGATTTTTGGAGAGAGTCCTTGGCTCGGCAATTGCTTTCTGAGCTGAAAGAAGCAGCAGTAAGCAAGAATTGGCTTTTGTTTGATTTTAATGGCGTGGTCCCAGCTTATGGCGGTTTCTAGGTGTACAAAAACTTCGTCTTCCTCAAAACTATGTGTGTCCAGTGTGATGTTATATCATCTATCTCGGCTTTCGGTGTCTTTCGTTGTTGATAGCGTACACTTGGCTTCCCTTTCTGCATTGCGATGCAATACCCTGTAGTGTGTGTCACTGAGATCACGGCACGTCCATTCAATTATAAGTGTAATATCAATATCGTGGGATGTAAACAGATTATGGGCCTTTAAGAGATCTCAAGTAGTCAAGGCTCCGCACCCCTTTAAACTCGAAAATCGCGACTTACACATGCGCGTTAAAGGTTTCGTCTTTACATTTGATTAAAAAAAGTCGAAAAATACCGTTCGCTTCGAATTGTCAGTATATGGGAATTTTGGGCGATTTTGAAACGTTTGTATCTGTTCTTCACGAACTTCACAAACGAAGAACTATCTAATCGAATTCAAAATCTATTTCAATTAACTGCCTTTTGGGAATTGTGACCTTCATTGGTTCAACAGCAAAAGACTTGACCAAGTAAGATTTAGCGGCTCTTCAATCTGCCAATTTTGATCATTAAGGGGTATTGCAGAGACCGGGGCATATGGTTGTGAGGGAGAGCAAGGTCCGGGCATCAAAACTTCGCATCCAATCTCCGTCATTCTGTTCTGGATCTGGTGTGCCGGTAATGAGAAGCAGAGTTCCCCAAGGGAATCCAATCTCTGTAGGTCTTCTTCTTTTCTGTGACGTTTTCTTGAACTCCGGGTGTTTTTAAGGCGCAGATCGTTTCTCATCACCATGTTTAATCGCGTGTCCTAGGAGGCCAATTCAAGGGTCCGTAATGTCAAACTAATCGGTTGCCTTCAATAAAGCAATTGTAGCACGAGCTGTGTGGCATATTCCGTCGACTTGTCTACACCACAGCTCCTGCACACCATGTTCGTACAATTGACGAGTGGAAGAGTCAGTAATCGTGGCCCTATAGCGGTCACCAATGACTGCAACATTCCGACCAGCAAAGAAGTACGGGCCAATTATAAACCACACCATACAATCAGTTTTGTTTAGATGTAGCGGTGTCTAACTAGCACTCCAAAGATGGCAGTTCTGTTTATTGACGTGTTCTTCTTCTTCTTGTGGCGCTACAGTCTAACGTGGACCTGGGCCTCAACCAACATGCCTCTCCAGCCAGCACGATCTTTCGCTAGCTGCCGCTAGTTGCGCACTCCAAGTTGCTTGAGATCCTTCTCCACATTGTGTGTGCCACCTTAGCCTTGGCCGTCCTCTGTTTCGTTGTCCCAATGGCTCAGTGGTCGCCGTAGCGCAGTGGTAAGTGCATCGACTGCGGCGCAGAAAAGTCTGGGTTCGATTCCCGGACGGGACACCTAGCATTTTTTCACGGCACCACCTCTTTCGAGTTGCTGACAACACTCAAGGAGTATTAATTGTCTATGGAAAGCTTCTCAAATCTCGCCGTTCGGAATCGGCAAAAAATTGTAGGTCCCTTCTACTCGTGAAGAACAATAGCATGCACAACACGAGTAGTTGTTGTAGAAGCTAGGCCCTGGTCCGTTATGGGCTGTAGTGCCACTCAATTATTATTATTATTAATGGCTCAGATTCCAAGACTTTTCGGGCCAGAACAGGGCTTCCTCATCCACTTTTAGTAGCGTCCAGGTTGACGTTGACCAAAAGTGAGCTTTATGAAAAATTGCATTCAACGGCAATCTTATTTTGGGCCAAGTTTGCACAATTTGAAAGCGTAGATCGATGCTAGATCAAACTAGGAATTGATCACTTGACAGCTGACAAAATGGCCACCAATGTAAATAGTGTTGGCAACAGATGGGACATTCTCTTGGAAGTAGTCAACGGTCCCGACCGAAGCAATGCAATTCGTGCAAACTGCTTATTCAGTTGTTTTTCCTTTTTTTTCGTTTCTGCCACAAGCCTGAGCCTCCGTTAGTGTAAGTTTTCAATAAATTTGATGACTTCAGCTCGGGGGCAGTTTGCCTGAAGTGAGTGTCATGTTAACATGTTTCCCTTCAAACTTCGGTTTGGTGAGGTGTGCGTGCGTAACTGGAGTGATCCATCAAAAAGACCCAAGGCCAAAACTGATTGTTCAAAGTCTGTCCGATGCTCCAGTTCGTCATGCATCTGTGCCTCAGTCAACTTTCCTCTCCAACTGGCATCGTTTTTGACAGCCGTCTACAGTTTTGTACACACAGCTGTTTAAGGTCCCTTTCCAGCTGATTGCGCCATCGGTAGCCACCTCTGTCTCAACGGCATTGTCTCCCTGGGTTGGTCTTGAAGTGTCTTCTCTCTCTCTCCCTCTCTCTCTCTCTCTCTCTCTCTCTCTCTCTCTCTCTCTCTCTCTCTCTCTCTCTCTCTCTTTACATGACCATCGTCATCTGTGCAAGCCGCGACGACAATCGAATTCGTTCCAAATGTCTTTTTGAGTTCCAGAATCTCGTGTAAGTCTCGTAAATTGTTGGCCCTATTTCAATGCACCGCCAGCAAATTCTGATAACCCTTCCGAGTGTTTTACGAGGACACGTGACAGTCGTTAAAAGCCTCATAAAAATTCTCTATGAATTTTGCCTTTCAAACGAAACGCACTAAAATCCTGACCTTAACACCTCGAATTTCACTGTTTCCTCTCAACTCACGTATCCATCTCCTCCTCCACCTACCAAATGGGCTTTCTCCAACATCGGCAATGATGCAGAAAAAAATTTCCGGTTTTTATTTATATAACCTCGATAACCTCTAAAGTGTTTAAACAATTTTTAAATAAAATTAAGAAAAGTCCCTTAGACTTAATTAAACCTCGGGGCTTAGGAGTAAGCCTTTAACCAGTGACCAAGACCTAGGTATACATAGTGCAGCAGGAGAAAGGTTTGAGACACACAGTGCCTCTCTTTTGCTGCGCTGTGCAGTGAAGGCATCAGTTGTTGACCTCCTTTTCGGTAGAATACCCGAGATATGGCGGAACATAAATTTCTACGCCCAACCATATGTGTGTCAAAGTATGACATGAGGAAGAACGAAAACCTTGTAGATTGTAGAAAACAATTTATCTTGCAGTTCTTTCCGCCATTAACATGGTCACGAGTGTTGCTTACTTGATGGTCTCAGTTTAGGTGTACCGCAGGGGAGTGTATTTGGCCCTCTGTTGCAGTTGCTGAATACGAATAGCATGCCATAAGATTTGGAGATCAGTCCATAAACACATTGAAACTGTTCACCATCTTTCCTCATGAAAGCCCCTTAGGTTTCCAGAATCCAGGCACATATTTGTAGTTCTTTACGAGTATTGCAGATGGGTTTGGATTCGCTCTCATCATGAGGTTTCATTTTTTTTTTCTTCAAATTTGTGTTTCTGCCTATTGATTCCCAACAACCGACTTTTTGACATTTGCCATCCTTATTACCCACCATAATTTTCAGCCTTACTTTAGACCAGATAACACGCGTGACGTCGAAGCCATTCCATTCCCAAAAATTCATTGCGCCTGCCATGCACCACGCTCTGAATAAACATAAGCCAGCCATGAGCGTACCGAAACACAACAGGCAACTATAATATGCATTTCGAGCAAACTCAAAGCACTAAAACAAATCGATGTAAGCCATTAACAAGATAACACATGGTTGGGCAACCGCCTCCCCACCAACCCCCACCAACCATTGCCACAACCTTCGCAAATACATGTGTCAGCCGCCTTCGTTCCATGCGCCACCCGCCGCCACCCTGCACAACGGCAATTGTGTGCTCC